>OU618545.1:19316533-20566533 GCA_914829495.1 Eilema sororculum | reverse complement strand
CACAGAGTGTATTTTCGAAACGAGGCAGTAAGGACAGGTGCCTTAATCGTAGTAGTTACAGTTACATGTTCTTAGAAGATCTTCCCTAACTCTATTTAAAGAGTTAGGGAAAACTTAGTTAGACCATTGTAGAAATTTATGTGGGAAACGTCTTTCCCAGTGTAACTTTACCTTAGTTTTTTATCTTAGTTTTTTACCCTAGTTTTTTACCCTAGTTTTTTTACCTTAGTTTTTTTACCTTAGTTTTTAATCTTAGTTTCTACCTTAGTTTTTATCTTAGTTTTTTTACCTTAGTTTTTTATCTTAGTTTTTTTACCTTAGTTTTTTTACCTTAGTTTTTTTACCTTAGTTTTTTTACCTTACTTTTTATCTTAGTTTTTTACCTTAGTTTTTTTACCTTTGTTTTTTACCTTAGTGGGCAGTAACTTTTTAATTAAGTACTCGATTAACGGCCAGCGCGCGTGCTCCCTCGCTCCTTTGTCGTGATTATTTGGTCCGACGAACAAATAAATAGATAATTCTATAATCTGTCATATTCTATCCTATCGACTAGCAAAACTTTACACCCGGTACTCAAAGGTAAAAATGCCCCTTACTCTTTTGATTCCCACAGGAAATAGGATTGATTAATGGTTTTGCTGCAATGGGCTATTTGACTATTTTTTTTTACTTTCGACAAATGACCACTGTCTTATAATATAATGAACTATATAAGTAAAATTTTCGTACGACAAATAGTTTTCAAGATATTTGATTTTGAAAAATTCAATTTGTCGCGCCGCCTGAAAACGCTCCATACAAAATCGTTCGAAATTGTGACGTCACGCTTCGGTAGCGCGTAGTGCAAATGTATGGAGTGCAAGAGAATATCGTATTTATCTCGGTATACGTTGCGTTTACACGTATATAGTTTGTAATAAAAGTTATTTAAAATTTTATAAGGAATATAAAAAGATATATATTTGAATTGAATTTGATTGTTTATATTTTGACTTTTTTTGGGAATTTCAACTAATGAAAAGTCATAGTTTCAGTTTAGAAATGCAATATTTTATTTTGCAAGGCATATTTTTTCAGAACAAGCTATTATATTAAACAGTATTTGGAAGAATCGACGACTTAGTCAAATACCCTATTATTTTATCGGCTACTTCTTACATTGATTGCGTTAAATTATGTATGTGTTTTAAAGGTTTGTTTTTTCATGTAATAGTTGCTCATTTGGTAGAAGGGACGAAGGACCTCTGAAATTTGAAGTTGGTTATATTTGTCAGTTTTTTTATACCATGTTGGTGGCAGACAAGCACACGGCCAACCTCATGGAAAGTGGTACCGTGGCCTATGAACATTTGCAATACCAGGGGAGTCAAATTCGTGCTGTCCCTGTAAGAACAGAAAGTTTCTGTGCCGTCAGTGCAGAAGACAGAGCAGGAGAAACGTTTTGTAAGCAGGGGCGGATCCAGCTTTCCAGCCAGGGGGGGGTCATAGTTCGAGGTCAAAACTCGAATTCATTTAGGTACAATATGTACCTACTTAAATTACAAAAAAAAAATAGGTAAAGTTCTATAATTAAAATTCTGAAACGATACTTATTAAAAAAATACGTATTTATTAGTTATACATATGTACCTACAAGCAAAATGCGGCCTGGGACCCGACTTCGCCCGGAATACATTCGTAAAGAGACTATAGGACTCTTTATAACAGCGCCCTCTACCGACGCTATACCTGAGCTAAGCACCACATCTCACCTCTCAACTAGGTTGTTTCAAGATTTGGGCACAATTAATAAACACCATCAAACATGAGGCAGATTTTAAGGTCTGTCTAATAAAAAAAACTACTATTTTAGCCATTACCTCCCTTTTCTCGAAGATAATGGAGTCCATTATCACCTGCCAGCTCCTTCGGTATTTTGAGGGTTATCAGCTGCTCAGTGACCAGCAGTACGGTTTCCGTAGGGGTCGGTCAGCTGGTGATCTACTAGTATACTTGACACATCATTGGGCACAGGCGATCGAGACCAAGGGAGAAGCCATGGCGGTTAGTTTAGACATAGCGAAGGCCTTTGATCGGGTCTGGCACAAAGCACTTTTATTAAAGCTTATTTCCTATGGGCTATGAGCTTCCCCAGAAGTCGTGCGAATGGATTGCTAGCTTTTTAACAGACAGAAGCATAAAAGTCGTAGTCGACGGTGAATGCTCTGGCTCTATATCTGTTAGCGCGCCTCCTCGTTCCGGTGGCGAGTCGGGGACACCGTTGTCCCCCCTCCTGAGGAGGACCAGACCGTAAGGGATGGCCCTGGGTCAGCCGGGGTGCAAGGGATATGTCGATGACAACCTCACCTCCGGCCTAGCACCACGACCCACAACCGGCGTGCGGTTTTAGACGGTTCGAGTCCGACATAACCTCCCCTTCCAGCTCCGGTAGGGGAGGTATCCGAGGGGATTTCCGCACGAAAAAAAGGCTCTATATCTGTTAATGCTGGTGTTCCTGGAAGGTTGTGTGCTATGGCCTACTCTGTTTCTCCTGCATATCAATGACATGCTGCAAATTAGCAGCATTCATTGTTATGCGGATGACAGTACGATCAATGCCCTGTATACGAGCTTGCTCTGCACGAGTTGGGGGGGCCAAAGTTTCCGTCCTTCGAACATCAGCAATAGTTCTCATGTACTCTGTGGCATTATGCTGCGCGCCAGTGTGGTACCGAAGCGTGCACACCCACAAAATTTATACCCAATTACATGAAGCCATGCGCACCATAACACGGATAATTAAATCTACTCCACTACCATGGCTTCTTGTTCTGGCGCACATCCCGCCTCCAGAACTACGAGGGTATCAAGCTGCGGCCAACGATTGGAAAAAATACTGGCAGGGACCATCGGAGAGCCGATGCCAGCACAAAGGACAATTGACAACCTGCTGCGCGACCGCCTGATCTCAGGGTCCCTAATCTAGTTCGATAGGGTCCTTATGGAGGAATTCGGCCGTGGAGAGCAGTGGCGGGCGTCGTGGGAGGCGTTTCAGCACTATCCCTGGAAGGACCTGGTACCTGACCCCACCACTAAGCCGCCCGGTTGTGACAGATGTCGCACGGTGTGGTCAAGGGTCAACCGTTTCAGAACTAAAGCTAAATTAGCCTCTAAGAAGCTTGGTGTGCTCAATAACATAACATATAACATAAACTCACGCCCGTATTCCCCGAAGGGGTAGGCAGAGGTGCTAGCACCCACGTTTCGCAATAGATCGAGACAGTATTTCACTCCGGCTCACCGCCAACAACTTTATAAGGCGCAAGTATGGTCACATATGGAATACTGTTCTCATCTCTGGGCAGGAGCACCTCAGTACCAACTTCTCTCTCTGGACCGCATCCAACGGAGAGCGACTCGAATCGTCAGCTGCCAGGATTTTTCAAACCGGCTAGACTCTTTGGCACTGATTAGAGATGTGGCTTCGCTCTGCATCTTCTATCGCCTATACTATGGGAAGTGCTCTGAGGAATTGTTCGGATTGATCCCCGCCACCTCTTTCCACCATCGTTCCACGCGACAGCATTTCCACACTCACCATCTGGACGGTTGGCAGTCCACATCTAAGCGTTTCTCGAGAAACTTTCTGACTCGCACAACTAAACTGTGGAGTGAACTGTCGCCAACGGTATTTCCGGACCAATACGACCCTCAAACCTTCAAGAAAAGAGCGCACTCTCTTTTGAAAGGAAGGCAACGCACTTGTGACTCCACTGGAGTTGCGAGTGACCAACTTCTCTCTCTGGACCGCATCCAACGGAGAGCGACTCGAATCGTCAGCTGCCAGGATTTTTCAAACCGGCTAGACTCTTTGGCACTGATTAGAGATGTGGCTTCGCTCTGCATCTTCTATCGCCTATACTATGGGAAGTGCTCTGAGGAATTGTTCGGATTGATCCCCGCCACCTCTTTCCACCATCGTTCCACGCGACAGCATTTCCACACTCACCATCTGGACGGTTGGCAGTCCACATCTATGCGTTTCTCGAGAAACTTTCTGACTCGCACAACTAAACTGTGGAGTGAACTGTCGCCAACGGTATTTCCGGACCAATACGACCCTCAAACCTTCAAGAAAAGAGCGCACTCTCTTTTGAAAGGAAGGCAACGCACTTGTGACTCCACTGGAGTTGCGAGTGTCCATGGGCGGGGGTGATCACTTACCATCAGGCGATCCGTCTACTCGTTTGCCTCCCTATTCCATAATGAGGAGCAATGCAATGATCGGCTCGAAGGCCGGCCTGGGCCGACGGGGTTAGTCGTTCGGGTGCGTTTCGCGGGTAGGTATTTCGTTCATTATTTTAACAGAGTGAGCGGCCAGTTCGCGCGACAGGCGCGGGCTGGATATGTGGGGAGTGAGATAGTCATAACTACGTAGGTATATGCATGACTTACCTATATGGGATTAAGAAAATAATCAGAAGACGATCTGCCCAGGGGGGGGTCATGACCCCCATGACCCCCCCCCTGGATCCGCGCCTGTTTGTAAGAGTCGGTAACTAAATGGTTAAGGAGTCGGCCTTACGATCGAGAGGTCCCGGGTTCGAATCCTGGCCATTATACTACCGACGTGAACCTACTCCTAGCACAAGCAATTTAGCTTAGTTGGAGGGGTTAGAGGGAATATTAGTGATTTTGGTTCTCATACTGTTTTAAAAAAAGCCTTTGGTTTTCCCATTGATAGCACAAACTTTCCAGTGAGCTTTGTGTGTGTGTGAGAGTGAAATACTGCGGCCTTAATAACACGTGTTCAGGTATTCAATCCAACTAGGGAAGTACTTCCCCAGTTGGATTGAATACCGTTGCTTCTTACCTCCCTTAAGTAGTAATAGTATTAAAAGTAGTAATTTATTAGATATGCGGACTCAATCTATGCTAGTTAGGTTAGGTTAGGTTAGCTAGCTAGGGTTTGCAGTATCTTCGACGATATTTTGGTCAAGTTTTCAGTGCCGTGCTTTTTTTTCAGATCGAAGGTGATATATCAAAGAAGTACAAAGGCAGGCCGGTGAACATTATAGGTGGTGTGAAGTTTTTGTAAAGAGAATGTATATAAATTTGTATATAAATTCATTTGAAGGAATTTTTTTTTATAGCATTAAGTATGCTAACTATACAAAGTCGCCTCAAAGACGTATAAGGTGGGAAATTTGAATCATATCGGGCGTGTCTCGGTAGCCGAATTGGTCAGGCATTCCCCCTGTAAGGGAAAGACTGCGGGTTCGAGTCCCGCCCGAGAAGATTCTTTTTCCCTATGTATTCGATTTGTATATAAATTCATTGTTAACTATAAAAATATATATAACATAATACACTTGTACTTTTCCACTGAGTTTAATTTTATTTCTGAGCCTGACCGGTTTCGCCTTACTTCTCAAAGGTTTACATTGATGGTTTAGATATTCCAATTCTCAAATATAAAATAAGATGTAAGGGATGGAGGTGCTCCCGATTCCCAAAACCCCCTAGTAGTACTCCAATTAAATACATTGGCACAAAAAGAAAATCGACTTAGACAAAATAATATATCTTTTAGATTTTTTTTATTTGCATTATTTACTCTCCGTCGTGTTAGTAAAGCTAAATGAAACGGTAATTTCATAAAAAAACCATTACAAAAAAGCATGCTTGGCGCTAGTTTTTTTTGTAGTGATGTTCTTTTCATGTCATAGTCATTTATTAACCGACTTCGAAAAAGAAGGAGGTTCTCAATTCGTCTGTATACATATTTTTTTTTTTTTTAATGTATGTTCATCGTTATCTCCGCCAATTATAGACGGATTTCAAATTTTATTTTTCAATATTGAACAATAAAATTGTTTCTTATTGACGTCAATTTTAATTCTACTTAATCTAAGTTTACCTTAAGTACGTTTACATAAAATTACCGTTGAAAAAAATTCGAACATTTTTTTCTTATCCAAATCGATTTTATTTTTATGCCAATGTGTTATGTACCTGGAGTACTACTAGGGGTTTTCGGCTTCGGGAGCGTTCCCCTTACACCCGGTATATTTTTTTATTTGGGAGTTGGAATATCCAAACCATGGCTTGTCTGCCAACTCATTGGTTTTAAGAAAATCTTCAGTTTTCATGCAAAAAACTGCGTTACAAAGGCCCGTCAATTTACATCTGATGTCACATACATGTAGGTATACAAATACACAAATAAGCAAGTCAAACATAACACCTTTTGTTTTCCGGTGGTTAAAAAATAAAAGACAAAAAATTTAATATAAACTTTATTATGTTACAACCATATATATAATTGTACTAAAGTGGCAAATGTCCACCTGTCAGGAGTTTACCCGCTACCCCTAATATAGCTTGATTCATTGATCTAGGACCTATATCACATGATATAAAAGGCACTGGTGCGCGCTGATTGTTTAATAACCTATGCTTGGTGATGCTGACTTCCCGAGGGCCAGACCGTAAGGGATGGCCCTGAGTCAGCCGTGGTGCGAGGGATATGTCGAAGGCAACCTCACCTCCGGCCTAGCACCACGACCCTCAGCCAGCGTGCGGTTTTATTCGGTTCGAGTCCGACATAACCTCTCCTTCTGGCTCCGGCGGGGGTGGTATCCGACGGGATTTCCGCACGAAAAAAAAGGTGATGGTGACTGAGTTCGTCCAACGCAGTAGAACCGCGCGTAGAGCACAATTTGAGCACAAGTCCAAGATATATGTATCAAGCTACTATAAACGTACGATACCATTAAAATTAACCATAAACGTACCCTGGGTAGTAATAATAATACGGATAGTAATAATAGGGGTAATAATAGTAGGGATAGGCGTAGTAACAGCCTGAAGAGGTTGACCCTGAGCCACATCTAGCGACATGGTGCCCCTTGCGCAAGCTCCGTGAAGAGTGACGTCTCTTATATGCGTCACAGCTAAAGAATAATGCCATAACTAGTAATAACATTATACAATAGCGTTGAGATGGTTTCTGCAACAAATATTATAAATTAATCAAGATCCTTTCCAGGGCCTCGATTCTGCTAAAGTCAAACCATTGTGGTAGGTACCACCGCAACTGCAAAAAACGGTATTAAATAATAGACTTTAAAGCAATGAAATTAAAGTTCAAAATTAAATGATAACTTGTAATATCTTGTAATTGAAAAAGTGTAATGAAACTGTTTACATTTCATTTATTTATGCTGTTGATTGATGGCACTTGCTGGAATTCTTTGTTACCCATATTGAGAACACTTGTACGGTTTCCACTGTATTTATTCTGTTACACCTGACCGGTTTCGCCTTACGGCATTCTCAAAGGTTTACATTTACCAAAAGGTTTTGGATGTTCTAAATACAGTGGAAAAAGTACAAGTGTTCTCAATATGTGGGTTTACATTTCATTTTGGACTTTAGGCGTATAGAAATTAAGTTTAAAATTTAATGTCAACTGCGGTACCACGGTGGTTTAGCTTTAATATAATCGAGGCCCAGAGAGAGGTAGAATGTTTTACTGAGTGAGATACTTGCCATGGGTACCTGAAATAGCCTACATAATAATAAAAGATTCCGACGAATTGAGAACCTTCCTCTTAGAAGTCGGTTAAAAATGAATAGCAAATTTTACTTAAGCTAAGCATAAAATTTACACTTTTTGGGGAAAATATTATCAAATCATAACATAACATAACATGACATAAACTCACGCCTGTATTCCCCGAAGGGGTAGGCAGAGGTGCTAGCACCCACATTTCGCCAGTTTTATGTTTAGGACCCAATGTAATAGGTGACGAGCCTGTTGCCATTAACCGGGCACTTATAAACCTGCGATAAATACACACATAACTTCGAAAAGCATCGAAAAGTCATTGGTGTGTGTCATGGTAAACCTGGGATCGAACCCGAGACCTGGTCTCAGCAGTTCATTACCATACCACTAGGCTATAAAGAGTGCGTAGATCTATATATATAAAAATCAATTGCTGTTCGTTAGTCTCGCTAAAACTCGAGAACGGCTGAACAGATTTATATTATCCGGGCTTGAAATGTCTGTGGAGGTCTAGGGAAGGTTTAAAAGGTGAGAAAAACTCGAATAATTGACGGGAACCGACATCCACGCGGGTGGAGCCGCGGGCAAAAGCTAGTAATTAAATAAAAACACTAAATAATTTGCGATAAAATTCGAAATCCGTGTAGCGTGTGTGTGACTTAGGCCCGTATTCTAGAATGACACTCAGCCTGAATCGCGATTTATCTGAAGACAGATTGTATAGACAGCTTGATATATTGACATATTGACAGGCTGTCCTCAGATAAATCGAGATTCAGTCTGAGTGTCATTCTAGAATTATTAAAAAAATATGATTTAAAAATACATACCCCCATGATGACTAGCCTAATAAAATTATGTGTATGTATCAACGCACCATCTAAAAACTGCTTTATATGCATTTAGTGTGATGTGTATGAATTGTTGATAATTTCCTTACAACATTTTGGTAATTAGAGTTCACGCACGGCAAATTAATTAATGTTCAATTTGAACCGTTTTAACTAACTTGGTTCCAACTGATTATTATTTATTAATTAAAGGCGTAATATTTTTAGTGACGGGTCCGTGGCACTACCGAATGACACTACTGGCAATGTCGAGGGTAATATTCTTATCCTTTGAAGCGGCGAGTCTCCTAGCCGGATCGCCACCGTGGATCCTGATAGCGAGATCCCTTGCGGCATTGTATCGGTTCCGTAAGGAGACGCGGGATTTTTTTTTTATCGTGCGATAAATCCCCACGGATACCACCCCCACGGAGCCGGTGAAGGCGGTTATGTTGGACTCGAACCGACTAAAACGCACGCCGTCTTGGGTCTTTGGTTGCCGGAGGTGAGATTGCCAAAAGCATAACTCTCGCACCCCGGCAGACCCAGGACCATCTCCTTCGAGATGGCTCCCTTCGGGTTGTGGGGACCACTGTGTCCCCATCTTGTGTCCGCCGCGGCCTGCTTCTGCTAGGGTGCCAGGCGGCTCCACCGTTTACCCCCAGGCCAGCGCTCATGGAGGACGGAGGTCGTTCTGCGACCTCCGACGTCCGGTTCGCCTTCGCTCTGCGCGGGCTTCTCGGGCCCGGAGTCTAGTCCGGACCCGACCGGCCGCCTTCTCGAGCATTACTTGCTCGCAGAGCAGAAGGAGGCAGCCGCACCCCAAGCGTTCGCGCATCTTACCATCGCTGTGAGCAACGTGGCGAGTGTGAGGACTCCCACCCCCAGAGCCGCCACTAGGACCCGCCTCGGCGTGTCCCACTCGGTCAGCGAAGGAGACGCGGGATACGATCCCGAGCCCGAGGACATTCGGGCCGAGAGTTTCCGGCTCCACAGGATCATGGTGGCGGCGACGACTTGAGCAACCACGCGCCGGGCTTGCCGTCATAGAGGCGGTAAGGCCCATCATGGGGGAATGGCTAGAGAGGCCACATGGCAGCCTTTCGTATCAACTGACGCAGATTATCACCGGGCACGGGTGCTTCGGGCGGTATCTGCGTCGGATCGAAAAGGAGCCAACGTCCGAGTGCCATCATTGCGACGAGAGCGAGGACACAAGGCTGCACACGCTCACTGAGTATACGGCATGGGCCGGACCGAGGCGGGAGCTAGTGGCGGCCCTGGGAGTGAGAGTTCTCACCCTCGCCACCCTGCTGCGCACCCTGCTGCGTGGGCGGCCGGCGTCTCCTTCAGCGAGCAGGTAATGGTCGTGAAGGAGACGGCGGAACGGGAGAGGCGGCGCGAGCGAGAGAGACTCGCGGATCGCGCCGCCCGCGTGCGCAGGCAACTCGGGCGTCGGAGGGCACTGACTGACCTCCGTCCCCCATAAGCGCGTCCGTGGGGTTGAAGGGTGGAGCTGCCTGTCACCCCAGCAGAAGCAGGGCCACTCAGGCCATACCGGGCGCGAATCGGGGACACCGTTGTCCCCCCTCCTGAGGATGGCCAGAGCGTAAGGGATGTTCCTGGGTCAGCCGGGGTGCGAGGGATATGTCGATGACAACCTCACCTCCGGCCTAGCACCACGAACCACAGTCGGCGTGCGGTTTTAGTCGGTTCGAGCCCGACATAACCTCCCCTTCCGGCTCGGGCAGGGGGGGGGGGTATCCGAGGGGATTTCCGCACGGAAAAAAAAGGGTAATATTCTATCTCTTTGACACTTCCAGTGTTGAGTGAATGTGTCACGAGTGAAGCGGAGTTGAGTACTGTCACGGGGCGTACCCCTATTTCTTATTTTTTATTTAAGTTTTATTATGTGCATACAAACTATGTTAGATCATAATTTTTGGTGAAACGTAAAGCAGCGCCAACTAAAGCGACTGGGCTACATAACATGACGTCACACACACCTAGCGCGAGCCGGTCGCCGAGCAGCCATATATCGAAATCATTCATATGTATTTTTTTATTTTCAACACAGAATATTATAATGAGCTAGAATCACGGGCTACAATACAAAATTAGTGAACATTCTCCATTTATTTAAGTTTTTTAAAGTAGTAAATTATAAAGGACTTATGTACTTACACCATTTTAAACCAAAAAAGAACTTAAATTTGAACAGTATATTTGCAACTTTTGGACTTGTCCTAACCGTTCGAGACAATCACTACTTTAATCTTGTTGGATAAAATGGAAAGGAAGCTCATACGTGATCTTCCTTTCCATCTATTTACTACCTACCTAAAAATAGGGTACAGGAAGTGAATATTCGAAATGGGTTTAGCGATCTTTCACTACTGGGTCCCATAAGGGAGTATTATAGGTCCTACACTGTTCCAACTTTATGTTAATGATCTCTGTACTATGACTCTCCGAGTACTTTCAGCTATGCAGATGTGAAGGAATGAGCGGAAAACTCACTCAGGCAAGTAATGATCTGGCTCTGTTAGAACGTACAATTAACCTTAATAAAACGCTCTTTGTCCCATTCTTTCTATCAAAACCCACCTTATAACTATACTATAGAAGCACCTAGAAATATTTTTTGTTGCCAAGAATGTATTCCGTCATCTAATGAAGAGAGCTACTTCCCAGCAGATTTGATGGTATTCACTTTCATGGTATGGTGATGGTATTCAATTTTTGGAAGAGGGGAGGCCTTAGGCCCCGATGTTGGGACGCTTTGGTCTACTGTTCCCACGCTGGCCAGACGGGCTGGTACATGGTTTTATTATGAGTTTTCCTTCTCTCGCTTGGGATACAAACGCATTTAACGCTCGTAAGAATAAAATAAGAACAACGATACAACAAAGCAAATATTCGAAATATTTATTGAACACTATTGAAATACACATGCAAACTTCAAAATTATCCGTATACAACGTAAGGATAATAGTAATAAACTGGATAGTAGTAGTAGTAATAGTAGGGATAGTAATAATAGTAGGGATAATAATAGGGATATTGAAACGGGGGGGTCACATTCACGGTTACAAAACAAATTGTACCATTATAAACGCCGTCATTTCTCCGTTTAGGCGGTCCTGTACATTTCTTTATTTTATCATGCGGATTGTCTCGTCTTCTGGAGTAAGATTCGTAGACTAATGTTAGAAGAAGTAACGTTATTATAAACCGGTGGGATAACATCTGCAACAAATAATGTTCTTTTTTTATTGGCAATATTTATTTTATTTATTTTGTCCACATGAAAAATATAAAAAAACGGGTTTCGATATTTATGCCTATTTGTTCGTGATGAATGCAAAAAGTAACTACTGAAGGTATTTTTGGACATCAAGAATAAGATACATAGGTACACTGCACACACAGATGCTTACACCTATATCCCTTCTGGGTAGGCAGAACAACAGTTACCATTTGCTTCTATCCTTAAATACCTACTACACGAAGTGTTTCTATTGTCATTAAAAAAATCTGCATGAAAAGTTGGCAACGATATTCCCCAAACGTCAGTCTCGTAGGTTATAAAAAAGCAGTTATTTTTAAAATTAAAAAAAGAACATAAATGCATTCGATACATAAATATATTCACTGAAAAATTACAATAACAATTTTTTGCGTGAATAATTCGCGTCTTTCATTTGTACGGTAATTTTTTCCACCAAGGAGCTTTAGTAGTCGTCGGCGGTGTAGGATTATTATAAAAATATATGTAAGGATATTTATTGAAACGTTTATCATAACGGTAGCCGCCGTAGGTAGGAAAGGGTAACTGGTATGGCCAGTACACAACGCAAGAGACGTCCACGTTTTCCGTGAAGCCTGGTGGTAAGGGCATCAAGTGACTGTTGGGTAGACAGGCTGACTGTTCATAACCTATAACGCAGGTGAGGAGTAATACGGTACAGTGTAATGTTATTGTGTACGGTAGCCATGACATCTGAAATAAGAGAACAGTTTAATTGAATGAACTTGATTAAACATCAGAAAGATAGAAATAAAAAACATTTATTTAGGTAGTTACTAGGCAAAGAATGACAGTAATATTCATCGTGCGAACCTAAAAGGGCCACCATCTCGTGTCTATCAGAACCGCGGGTGTACTTTTTAATTTGGATGAAAACTATCTTAAATAAATGTACCTAAAATGTACTATTTAGTATTTATATTGAATTTAATTGTACCTCGTTCAATACCTTACAATCACAATACTAAAGTGAGCCGCCATTCTGATACCTGGATGGCAGGTAAACTCTAAATCAGTTAGCATATTTTTTTTTATCATTACGAAATAAATGTACCTAAAATGTACTATTTAGTACTTGTATTGAATTTAATTGTACCTCGTTCAAAACCTTGTAATCACAATATGAAAGCGAGCCGCCATACTGATATCAGGATGGCGGGTGGCGGGTAAACTCTAAAGATCGAAGAGTATTTTTATTGCAGGATTACGAAACAAAAGTATCTGAATAGTAACTCATCATATCAATAAATTAGCCAAGTACGTTTACAGGTTTACGAGAAATTAATAGGGCTTTATAAAACAATTTAACGCTTATTTTTTCCATCGAGGTACCCAGAGACCACAACCTTCTACTTGCTTCGATCTTGACATACTACTACATACTAATACTAGTACTAGTACTACACTAGGGGAAGGCCGGGTAATTGCGAACGCTGGGTAATCGCGAACACAGCTGTTTCACTACCTTAGAAAGAGATTTCACGATTTTACTCGTCGCCATCTTAAAAATTAAGCCATCACTAGAGCCAAGCAACCGGCGGAGAGTTACGGGTGCACACAGGATACAAGGTAAATTTAATTCAAATATTTACTTACATTCGTTGCAATTTGCCTATAAATTAAACTCAGTGTAACTTATAAAATAATGATGGTTCTAACACGACATTTAATTGCATAACTAATTAGTATTTGAGGATTCTATTAAGAGAATTACATGCGGCCGGGGACAAACATAGCCTAAAATTAAAACATTGTTTTTGTTTTATTGTCTTGGTGGGTATTCGCGAACGAATTAAGTGGGTCAATTACGAACGTTCGGCATTTCCCCATAAAGAATAAAAATCGGTTATTAAGTTAGTTGTTTTGTGACAGTAAAGATGTTTAGCTGTCTAATGGAAATTAAGAGTAATTCTCTATTTTGTTTTTTATTATTTTAGATGCCGCGAAATTATAAAAGGAAAACTGAGATGAAATATAATGTTGAAGATTTGAATAAAGCCATTGACGATGTCAAAAGCAAAAAGTTGCCGTTAATTTTTGCCGGGCAATAATTGTTTCAAAGGTCTTCTCTTCTTCTTCTTATCTTAGTTTAATCCTGATTAATCAGTCGTATTATGACCTCATTTTTAATCTAGTTTGAGTCAATTACGAACGATCGTAATTGCCCCAATAAGTGTCCGTGATTGCCCGACCAGTGTCGGGTAAACACGAACACTAGAGGTTTTGTTTTTGTTACAAAAGTTGAAGAAATAAAAATAAATTCATATTGTTGATTGCAGAAGTTTAAAGTATATTAATTTACCTTTAAAAAGAAGCTATTAAAGTTTACTTACAAACACTATCTTTTGATTTATTTCAAAACTCCCTTAGGTGTTCGTAATTACCCTGCCTTCCCCTACTATTTTAGGTAGGTACATTTTTTTCGTAATCCGGAAATAAAAATACACTTGGATCTTTAGAGTTTACTCGCTATCCTGATATCAGAATGGCGGCTCACTTTCATATTGTGATTACAAGGTATTGAACGAGGTACAATTCAATTCAATACAAGTACTAAATAGTACATTTTAGGTACATTTATTTCGTAATGATAAAAAAAAATATGCTAACTGATTTAGAGTTTACCCGCCATCCTGGTATCAGAATGGCGGCTCACTTTAGTATTGTGATTGTAAGGTATTTGAACGAGGTACAATTAAATTCAATATAAGTACTAAATAGTACATTTTAGGTACATTTATTTAAGATAGTTTTCATCCAAATTAAAAAAGTACACCCGCGGTTCTGACAGACACACCATCTCAGCATGAATGTCTCGTACACCCGCACCAGGGTATACGAAGCGCTGGTTTTCAGATGGCGCCACTAGTCGCTCTGCCGTCACGCGAATCGAGTTGCAGCGGTTAACAAGAATATTAAATTTCAAACACAAATAATGAAATAGTAAAAAGAAGTGATCAACAAAAACAATAATAAAATAAAACAAATTTATAAGATTGAACAACAAAAAGAAAAAGTCTTATTTAAAAAACAAAAAGCCATCACGGATTGTCTGTGGTACCTAAACTACTCCCGCGCACCGCTATGACATAACCATGACAGATTACCAAATCACATGGTAATAACCTACGTAGGTATTATCGCGTCCCTATTTTAATTCTAGCTTTTGCCCGCGTCTCCATCCACATGGATATCGATCAAACATAGCCCATTTCCTTTTCTCTGTACCTACCAAATTTCATTAAAATTTTGACAGACGGACAAATAGACAGAATCATTTCGCTTTTATAATACTATTATGGATTGGCCTTAAAGGTGTCGGTCCCGGTTGCCATACGAACATCTATAACAGTTGTTATAGTAGTTGGGAGTCCACAAAAGTCCGATAACTGGTCTAACTACATAATTTTTGTCAACCCTGGCTTACCCAGGGCCATCTCCGGCTTCGAGATTGCCACTTCGGGTGTGGCAACCACCGTGCTCCCGGATAAGGAGGGGCACGCCCCGGCCTGCTTCTACTAGGGTAACTGATCTGTTACCCCTAGGCCCGAACTCATGGAGGACTGAGGTCTTTGAGTGACTTTCGAGGCCCGAGTCGTATCCGTGCATCACGAACACTTCGGGTCGGGGGGGAGGCTTCTCGGAGGATCCATATAAAAATATACGTAGAAATAGTTATGAAAATAATTTTGTCATGACGGTAGGCGTAATAGTTAACAAAGGGGTAATGGTGAGGCCAGTGCACAAAGCAAGTTATGTACATATTTTCGTGATGTCTACTGGTTTGGGCATCAAGTGACTGTTGGGTAAACATGGTGGTGCTTCATCAACCACGGCCATAACGCAGGTTAGAGGTAATATGATACAGTATAATGATATTGTGTATGATAGCCATAACATCTGAAATAAGATAACAATTTAATCGAGTAGGTAATAATTCCATTCGATTTAATGAATTTTTAATTTAAGTATGCTAGCTATACAAATCGAATACATAGGGAAAAAGAAGAATCATCTCGGGCGGGACTCGAACCCGCAGTCTTTCCCTTACAGGGTGAATGCCTTGACCGATTCGGCTACCGAGACACGCCCGATTTGATTCAAATTTCTCATCTTATACGTCTTTAAGGCGACGGTGGAGTCATCTACTTACCGATTTTCTTACGAACTATCGGAATTAATGAATGATGTTACAATAATTTTTTTCCTATGTATTGGATGTGAAAAATGGTATTCACATTTTAGCTTTTTTAGGGCTAGGTTCATGCCTGTAGAGTACCTAATGACCGGATTCACAACCTTTCGATCACAGTCCGGTACGACATACCTACATACCTGTAACATTATCGCGGTAACCATTACTGTAATTACGTGACTTACTGCGTTTTTTGCTATAATTAACGGCATTTTGTAAGAGTACTCGGTTTTTGTACTTTCTCCTCTTATTTTGCAAGTCGTTTTTAGTAAAAACATTATTAGATGTAATGTTTTTTAGACGACATTATACATAGCGTTATCTAGCCTAAAACCAAACATTGCAAGGTCCATGCACTTAGAAGCTGGAGCTAAATCAATAAAACAGGTTTTAAAATAATTTTGAGAATTTGAAGTCAAGATAATTCTAACGCTAACTCCTGCTAAACAACCAAGGAGGTTCTGACGTAGGCTCATGATAAGGTTGGGAGGTAAAACTGCTCCCGGAAAATTCGATATGCCAATCCAGAACAATAAATATATCTCAGAATTCAAAGTAGAAACAAAAAACGAAAAAACAAAATACGAAACAACACAAAACAGGGCACTTCTACCTCCATAGTAGAAGGCAGTCATCTGTACCTGCTATTATTTTACTGAACATTGAGTTTCATAGTAATGACGTGAGTAGACGATGGGTTTCAATAATTGGGTATCATCCTATAGTTAAAATAAATTATCTAACCGAGCGTATTAAATTAAGAATGGTAAAAGAGCAGTAAAAATTGCGTTGGTTTTTATTTTATAGTTTTTATTTATATTTAATCATCCACCAACCTATAATAGTACCTGATTTGACTATTACATTTTATGACGTCACCAAATCTTTTTCATACAAGTTACCTTATAATTTTATAACTTATCGTTTTGACGTTTAGTAATAAGTAATTAATTTGACTAGTTAGTAGAATACCCAACTGGTAAACATCAAAGGTAAAACTGCCGTAAGACCATAAACCAACTTAAATGTGTTGGTTAATATGAACGCGTGCAGTGACGTCACAGTTGTTTGTTATGCCCCCATACCTACCCGGGGGCTAGATGGGGACTCTGAGGTCCCCATACCCGAAGGGTTCAAAAGAGATGGCCCGGGGTGCGAGAGATGTCGCTGCTAATCTCACCTCCAGCAACCTGCATTTTTGGTTTATTTTTGTCGTTGATCGGTTAGATTGGGGTTAAGCCTGTAGAGTGTGCCTTCCAAAGGACCCCCCAGAAAGAGGGGGTCTTTTGGAGTTGGGGAGTCCAACTCCGAAAGGAAGGCACACTCTACAGGCTTAACCCCAATCTAACCGATCCTAATATCCTACATTTATGTAAGATTTATGTTTACTGTAGTAAAAAAAACCATAAAATATTAAAAAAAACTTTCTTCCTATAACCTCTCGTGAAGAAGAATCTGATGAGGCTGTCAAGTTTAGGGCCACCATTTTAATTTTTTGGTGTCTGTAATGGTGGTCTTCTTTAAACTTAAGCTTCAGCTCACCATCTGGCGAGGTGAAGTCATATAAATGCTAATTTAAAAAACTTACTTTGTTATTGTCTTGTCACTGTCCTAAAAATAACAGATCTTTTGTGGGCCGTTTTTTTCTTTTCTGGCGTACATATTCACAAAGCGAATCTATGAAATCGATTAAAACAATTAATAAAGATAAAATTTCCAATCAATTTCCATGAAACAATCAAATTACCTTGAACATTATGGCCAGCAATTTTTCGTTTAAATTGATGATGAATTAACAGTAGGCTATCAGACAGACTTAACAGTAAACTAGGGACTCTGTCATTTTCCATACTTTGATCCCGTCCTTGCTCCCTTTTTGTCGTAAAAGGACATGATCTTTATTTACTAAGATAAATTTCTATATATGTATGTGTGATGCCTTCTGCTATACAGGATGGAATTGTTAGGACCTGAGGGGAAGTACCCCAAATACTAGAGATAACAAATTTTACTCAAAAGTAACATTTCCTTATTTTAAAGAAACAAATCTGTATTTTAAGGTTTTTTCTCTTTTATATGCCACTTTCTTTTGAAGCATATGGCAATATTTCAGATACTCGCTTGCCACTTCCCGTAATTGTTTCTTATCAAAAATCAATTAGCCTATTGCAGTCCAGTGATGAACATAGGTATCTCCCAATGTGCCTTTTTTTCCTCTACCTAACAAAATTTGAAAAAATTATATCCTACCAGCTGACCCGGCAGACTTCGTACTGCCTTAATCGATAAATAAAAGACCTAAACTTTTCCCGGGAATTATTCGATTTTTTCTCACCTTATAGACCTTCTCTAGACCTCCACGAACATTTTTGGACCAAGATAAGATAAATCCGTTCAGCCGTTCTCGAGTTTTAGCAGACTAACGAACAGCAATTAATTTTTATATATAGACTAGCTTTTGCCCGCGGCTCTGCCCGCATGGATGTCTGTTCCCGTCAATTATACGAAATTTTCTCACCTTTTAAACCTTCCCTAGACCTCCACGGTCATTTCAAGACTAAGATAAGATAAATCCGTTCAACCGTTCTCGAGTTTTAGCGAGACTAACGAACAGCAATTGATTTTTATATATATAGATAAGTATTTTCATCTTCCTGGGAATAAATATTAATACTATACATACATTTCGAGATTCAGAGATTCAGTATGCGGGTACCAACGAACTGTGACGGACAAGTTAAACCTTTGCGAGGATTAGATGTACAGTCAGCGTCAATAGTAGCTGATCAAAAACTGAGTTCCAAAAGTATTGACTCTATATTTTTTATCAATAACCTGACATCCTTATTTCCCATATTAATCACTCGCGTTATGGTTTCAAAATAATCAAAGACCTATTTTCAAAATAAGCTGATTCATATTTTTTTCAATACTCATAACTAAATAGTGTTTTTAAAGTAACTGATATTTAATTGTATCAAAATAGTCTGACAAAAAGGGAAGTGGTATACCGGTCTTATTCAATTACTAGCTTTTGCCCGCGGCTCCGCCCGCGTGGATGTCGGTTATCGCGACCAAACTGCTGTCCAAACTGTCTGTCTGTCTGTATGTTACGCTTTCACGCCTTAACCACTGAACCGATTTTGATGAAATTTGGTATAGTGGTAGATTAGACCATGAGAAAGGACCTAGGCTATGTTTGGTCACCCAAGTACGACCGGTGTCGGTAGGCGTGAGATGTCGTGCGGTGTCCCACAGGGATTGGTCCTGGGGCCGCTCCTGTGGAACATCGGATACGACTGGGTGCTTCGCGGTGAGCTCGCGTTCGGTGGTACCGTCACGTGCTACACGGACGGCACGCTAGTGACGGTGAGTGGCGCTACACACCGCGAGGCGACCCAGAGGGCCAGAGAGAAATCGTGGATCGGATCCGGCGGCTGGGTCTCGAGGTGGCTCTGCACAAATCCGAGGCCTTGTTCTTTCATGGTCCTCGGCGCAGGCCACCCCCGGGATCCAGCTTGACAGTAGGAGGTACTCCCATCGACATACCTGGGGCTCGTACTCGACAGTCGATGGGACTTCGGAGAGCACTTCCGAAGTCTGCGCCCCAAACTGTTGGTGTCAGCTAACGCGCTGATGCGGCTGCTGCCCAACTTGAGGGGCCCGGAGGACTCCTGCAGGAAACTCTACGCGGGTGTCGTGCGGTCCATGGCCCTGTATGGATGCCCCGTGTGGGCCCTGCAGGCCAGGTTCGTGCAACTGCTGCATGCGCCGCAGCAGAGGATGGCCTCCAGGGCCATTAGGGAGTACTGCACGATATCCTTCGAAGCGACGAGTCTCCTAGCCGGATCGCCACCGTGGATCCTGGAGGCGAGATCCCTTGCGGCACTGTATCGGTTCCGTAAGGAGGCGCGGGAGCGGGGATACGATCCCGAGCCCCAAGACATTCTGGCCGAGAGATCCCGGCTCCACAGGATCATGGTGGCGGAGTGGGAGCGACGACTTGAGCAACCACGCGCAGGGCATGCCGTCATAGAGGCGGTAAAGCCCATCATGGGGGAATGGCTAGAGAGGCCACATGGCAGCCTCTCGTATCGACTGATGCAGATTATCACCGGGCACGGGGGTTCGGGCGGTATCTGTGTCGGATCGAAAAGGAGCCAACGTCCGAGTGCCATCATTGCGACGCGAGCGAGGACACAGGGCTGCACACGCTCACCGAGTGTCCGGCATGGGCCGGTCCGAGGCGGGAGCTAGTGGCGGCCCTGGGAGTGAGAGTTCTCACTCTCGCCACCCTGCTCACAGCAATGGTCCGCTGCGTCTCCTTCAGCGAGCAGGTAATGGTCGTGAAGGAGACGGCGGAACGGGAGAGGCGGCGCGAGCGAGAAAGACTCGCGAATCGCGCCGCCCGCGCGCAAGCAACTCGGGCGTCGGAGGGCACTGACTGACCACCGTCCCCCATGAGCGCGGACCTGGGGGTGACGGGTGGAGCCGCCTGTCACCCCAGCAGAAGCAGGCCACGGCGGCGGCGCGCTGAAAAGCGCGCCTCCCCATTCCGGGGGCGGCGAGCTGTAAAGCGCGCCTCCCCATTCCGGGGGCGAGTTGGGGACACCGTTGTCCCTCCTCCTGAGGAGAGCCAGACCGTAAGGGATGGCCCTGGGTCAGCCGGGGTGCGAGGGATATGTCGATGACAACCTCACCTCCGGCCTAGCACCACGACCCACAGTCGGCGTGCGGTTTTAGTCGGTTCGAGTCCGACATATATATATATAGCTCCGGTAGGGGAGGTATCCGAGGGGATTTCCGCACGGAAAAAAAAGGCTATGTTTGGTCGCGACATCCACGCGGGTGGAGCCGCGGGCAAAATATAGTTATCTATAATACAATGAAGAGGTCCCCGCATGGACATGACCATGTTCTGATATTTATACATTCCGTAAACATTATTGACAAGCCATAAAACAAAAATCAGAACACAATATTTAAATTAAAATATTCTGAAAAGGTTTAGGTTCGACGAAAGTTTTATTCTTATTTCAGGTACTTTTGAAAATTTCTGTTATTGCTATACTTTTGATAGATAGTTTTTTTGCATTATGAAAATATTAATGTACCAAACACTTTTGCAAAGCGATTTAGTCAGACTATTGTGATATATCTTGCAATGCATTTCTTTTGGACAATTCAGATACTACGTTACTATTGATGTTGACTGTACCTAGATCGAGCCGGCCAATTACCGCGATAACGCTCTCGGCGCTGATAGGGAGGCCTTGCTGAGGGACATTTACGGACAGAAATGTTTTTATTAGTCACTGCTGCTTTTATGTAGCAGTACCGATGATTTTAATTGTTAAAGTCATTTATTAGGGTGTATGATTGCGAAGGTGACCGCATACAACAACTGCAGAAGTGCAGACGTACAGTCAACATCAATAGCAGCGTAGTATCTGAATTGTCCAAAAGAAATGTATTGCAAGATATATCACAATAGTCTGACAAAATCGCTTCGCAAAAGTGTTTGATACATTAATATTTTCATAATGCAAAAAAACTATCTATCAAAAGTAAAGCAGTATCAGAAATTTTCAAAAGTACCTGAAATAAGAATAAAACTTTCTTCGAACCAAATCAAAATCAAATTAAAATATTGTGTTCTGCCTTTTGTTTTATGGATTGTCAAGAGTTGTCATGTTTACGGAATGTATAATGTTAGAACATGGTCATGTCCATTCGGGAACGTCTTCAGTGTATTATAGATAACTAGCTTTTGACCGCGGCTCCGCCCGCGTGGATGCATATATAAGAATAAGTACTTTAAAAAGCGTGGATGTCGGTTATCGCGACCAAACATCCTTTCTCATAGTCTAATCTACCCCTATACCAAATTTCATCAAAATCCGTCCAGTGGTTTAGGCGTGGAAGCGTAAAATACAGACAGACAGTCAGAGTTACTTTCGCATTTTCATACTCGATTCTAAAGATGCCATTCAAAACCTTAACTTAAATTTTTTAACCTTTTCAGTATGCAAGTGGAAAGCTTTTTAGCTACATTGTTGTGGCTATTTCAAATTACCATTTTTTATATCATAGCATTAGTTGTGAAAATAAACTTTTACGTTAGATAAGTGGTCTGTTAATTTTACCTAAGTCTATTAGCTACAATTTTTTAGGTAGGTATGGCCTATGTTGTTTTTTTTACAATAATGTACCGGTTGCGAAAATTAACACAGCGCTGCTGGCTCGTGGTAGAATAATCGACAAATCCCATCATAGAATCGTTGGCGAGCACAACCTTGTTCTATGAGGTGATTGCTGCGGGCTTGTCGACTAGTAAAGAATTAGAGAATAGCACTCTTTTATACCAGACAGTCAAGCGCACGGCGCACCTGATGGGAAGCGCTTACCGTGGCCTATAGACATGTGCAACACCAGGGGCGTCGCGCTGCCGACCCTGCTGCTCGCACATCGGTTCCGACTGGGTGCTTCGCGGTGAGCTCGCGGACGGTGCCGCTGTCACGTGTTATGCGGACGATACGCTGGTGACGGCATGAGGGGCTACATACCGTGAATCGATTCTGAAAGCCACGAACGCGGTCGCCCAAGTCGTGGAGCGGATTCGGCGGCTGGGTCTCGAGGTGGCTCTGCATAAAACCGAGGCCATGTTCTTTCATGGGCCTCGGCGCGTGCCACCGGAGACATTTCCATCGGCATCAAGCCCCAGATGAAATATCTGGGGCTCGTGCTCGACGGCCCGTGGCCCCTAAATTGAAGGACACAGCTGCCGCTCTGGGGCGGCTGCTGCCCAAAATGATGCCGGATGACTCCTGTAGGAGACTCTACGCGGGAGTCATGCGGTCCATGGCCCTATTATGTGTGCCCAATATGGGCGGAGACCTTGTCGGTCCATAATGCACGTCTGCTGCATGGTCCGCAGCGTGCAATGGCCAGCAGGGCTATCAGGGGGTAACGCACGATATCCTTAGAGGCGGCGAGTCTCCTTGCCGGATCCCTACCATGGAACCTGGATGCGAGAGCCCTTTCGATGCTATATCGGTACCGAAAGGAGGCGCGCGAGCAGGGACGGGAACCTGAGCCCGAAGAAATTCGGGCCGTGAGGTCTCAGCTCCACAGGAACATGGTAGCGGAATGGGAGCTACGACTTGTGCGACCAAGCGCAGGGCACGCCGTAATAGCGGCGGTAAGACACATCATGGAGGAGTGGCTAGAGAGGCCACACGGCAGCCTCTCGTACCGGCTGACGCAGGTGATTACCGCTGACGGCGTGCGTTTTAGTCGGTTCGATTCCGACATAACCACCTCCACCGGCTCCGTGGGGGTGGTATCCGTGGGAATTTATCGCACGATAAAAAAAAGAAAAAAAAAACCCTGTTGCTCGCACTGCTGCTAATAATTGAATAAGGACCGGGTATACCACTTCCCTTCTTGTCTGACTATTTTGATATAATTAAATATCAGTCACTTTAGAACCACAATTTAGTTATGAGTATTGAAACAAATATGAATCAGCTTATTTTGAAAATAGTTCTTTGATTATTTTGAAACCTTAAAGCGAGTGATTAATATTGAAAAGAAGGATAGATAGATAGATAGATAGATAGATAGATAGATAGATAGATAGATAGATAGATAGATAGATAGATAAATCTTTATTGTACACCAGTAATACAGTAAATGTATGGACAATACATGACATTATGTACAAATGGCGGCCTTATCGCTAAGAGCGATCTCTTACAGGCAACCTTTGGATGGACACGTTTTAAATATTAACAGTAATAACTATGGGTAGTTATTAGTGTAGTCATAAACACATACACACACATATATATATATATATATATATATATATACATACATATATACATTATACACACACACAGACACACACACACACACACACACACACACACACACACACACACACACACACATACATACACAATATACATTATTAAATACTCCACCAAATAAACCTAAGTACATACATTGAATGTCTATCATATTCACATAAACACACATACCCACACTAGATACACGCATATATATATTCATTAAACAAGATAAAGATCTACTTATATATACAGCGAGCACATACCCACTCAAAATCACATGATAAGGTAACTAAGAACCCAGATAGTGTTCTTTTACCATTTTTTTGAAAATGGCCAGGGATTTTGCACGTCTGATGGATACAGGCAGCGCATTCCACAACCTTACAGCCTGGACAGTAAACGACTTGTCATAAAATGTTGTGGAATGAGAGGGCGTGGACAGTTGTAATGTTACTGACGACCTCAAGGATCTCGAATGTGTGTCATTGAGGAACACAAAACGTTCTTTTAAGTAAATAGGAGTACGGGGATTGAAGAGAATACTGTAAAGTATGGAAAGAATATGAGCATTCCGTCGAAGTCGAATTGGGAGCCACTTGAGCAGGTTGCGGAATTGTGATACGTGATCATATTTGCGAAGACCAAATATAAATCTAATACAGAAATTTTGAAGGTGCTCAAGCTTATCAAGTTGCTCCTCGGTGAGATCAAGATAGCTGGCATCAGCATAGTCAAGTTGTGGAAGAAGAAGTGATTCTGCAAGTGCAATTTTAGTAGCTGTTGGTAGAAAGTTTCGCAGTCTACGCATGGAACCCGCAGACGCAAACAATTTGCGGCTGACTTCTCGTATTTGAGGACCCCAGGATAGTGTCCTGTCTATCCATATACCTAATTTTTTTACCTCACCACTTAATTGAATTGCAACACCGTTAAACACAACATCTGGTAGTTGCGACCAATCTATACGATTCATCATCCCGGATATCAGGTTATTGAAAAAAATTATAAAGTCAATACTTTTGGAACTCAGTTTTTGATCAGCTACTATTGACGCTGACTGTACGCAGCTGTCGGTGCTGTTTATTTATTTATTTGCACAAAACAAACAAAAATTTCAAGGTTCGGTTCCCGATTGAGTTCCAAAACATGTGTACTCAGCATGACACAATTATAAAGCGTGCAGTAAGTGATACAATATAATAATAATTATAAACTAAAAATAATAAACTAAATTATAAGTTATTATGGTTTCATCTAGACGAGACGTTAATTTAGATGCTTTAATTTAGACATAGTGATGTATCTCTGCAACATGTGTACTCAGCATGACACAATTATAAAGCGTGCAGTAAGTGATACAATATAATAATAATTATAAACTAAAAATAATAAACTAAATTATAAGTTATTATGGTTTCATCTAGACGAGACGTTAATTTAGATGCTTTAATTTAGACATAGTGATGTATCTCTGCAACAAAGTGACAGCAAATTTATAGCTTGGTTATAACCTGCTTAACAGTGTTCTTGTATGTTGAGAAACCCCGGCTGAATATATCTAACTCGTGGCTATGCTCATGTAAGAGCTCATTATAAAGGCGTCGCATTGTAACTATCGGGTTGTGCAAAGATGTGTTGTTGATGTGTACATTTAGTAAGAATCACGGATGCATTGGTGACCGCCGAGTTAGTTGTTATTGGGCAGACCGTATCGGTCTACCCTCTTCCGCACTCGTTTACGCGCGTCCGGCTTCGTCTCTACCATAGTCCGCGTTCTCACTCGGATCCGGCACTCGAAAGCGTTCGCAACACGCAGCACTGGATCTCAAATCATACATGCCTCTATGCTAGTACAGTCAGTGTCAGTAATATCTTGACTACAAAGTCTCAAAATGATCTTAAAGTTCAGAACCAAATCAAACTGTTTTATTGACTTCGGTACATTGTTTAACTGTCCGAACTGAAGGTGTATACTAAATATCAGAACAAACTTTCTGATGCTGTACAGTACAGTAGGAATAAGATCCGACGATATTCGAGCATATCGAGCGTGCTTTCGTCAATGTCTCTACTAGTTTCGACTGTCCCGTTTTGAATGTTGCTTCTTTATTAATTCCCGATTCTATGACGGTAGCTCTTGCCCATTTTCCAAGCTAAATGAAGGCTTAAGTCTGACTCTATCTTATTTTAACCATTTAGGGTGACTCCGTTTAAAATAATATCGGTGCAGTAACCAACATTACACCGTATATACTTTATAGGTCAATAGATGAGGCTGTGATAGGACAGCCTCATCTATTAACCAGCATGTATTAGCACATGAAGTTTTGGGTCTCTTTTTTTTCGTGCGGAAATCCCCACGGGGACCTCCCCGTATGTCGGACTCAAACCGACTAAAACCGCACGTCGACTGAGGGTCATGGTGCCAGGCTGGAGGTGAGGTTGTCTTCGACATATCCCTCGCACTCCGGCTGACCCACGGCCATCCCTTACGGTCTGGCCCTCCTCGGCTCGCCACCGGAATGGAGTGCGCGCTGCTTACTTAGCGCTCCACTCGTCACCCCCTGGGTCCCAGATATGTTAGTATAACCTTATACACCCTGTGTATACTTACGTATAAAACCTTCACAAGCTTTATGCAACAATTGTAATAACTGAAGTGTTGATTATTATCACAATGAGATAACCCAGCTCATTGTTCAGATTGCCACCTGCATTAACTATTGACATACGACCTTACTTTTCACTCTCAAAGTTTTTCTCACGACAATATTCCTAATCTAAATTGTTGTGTGAAAAAGAGGTCAGATTAAACCTATTTATACATTACTAGCTGTCCCGGCGAACTTCGTACCGCCAATTTTTTCCCGCCCCGCGATCCGCGTCAGATCCCGTTCCCGCTGCACCATTTAGGGGGATGAAAAATAGATGTTGGCCAATTCTCATAGATACCGGATAACCACAAAAAATTTCATCAAAATCGGTCAAGCCGTTTCGGAGGAGTATGGCAACTAAAACTGTGACACGAGAATTTTATATATTAGATAATCATCACGTAATGGGAATAATGTTGTATAAGGAAATTATTTAGTGATAGCCTATGTGGCGTGGCGGTAGTGAACGCAGCCGCTACACAGAAGGCGCGGGTTCGATCTCCGTTCAGTGCAAATATTTGTATGCATGATTATAGCTAAATAGTCATATTCATGCATACAACGGAGAGCACGTTAAGCCGTCGGTCCCGGTTGCCATACGATCATCAATGGCAATCGTTACGGGCAGTTGGAGCCCTAAAAAGTCTAACAACTGGTCTAACTGCAATGCTTCGATATGGCCTTTGGGGTGTGGAGGTCATATGGCAGTCGCTACACAATGATTTCCATGGGAAACAGATTTCTTCGTAAAGGATCCATATCCATTCGAATATTATAAATGCGAAAGTAACTCTGTCTGTCTGTCTGTATGTAACGCTTTCACGCCTAAACTATTCAACCGATTTTGATGGAATTTGGTATTGGGGTAGATTAGAACTTGAGAAAGGACATAGGCTATGTTTGGTCGAAATAACCGACATCCACGCGGGCGGAGCCGCGGGCAAAAAACTAGTAATATTATAAAAGCGTTAATAAGGCCTTCTGTTAATCACATGGGTAATTTAATTTTAGGGTACGGGTAACATCAGTTGAACATAGGGGATAAAGGGTATCTTAAACCCTTTGAATACTTACATTTCGAAATATCCAAACAGTTGCGATTTTGCTACAATGCCTTCCAATAAATGCGAGACTTGTCAACGCTTTCATCACAGTGAAAAGGTCGTAAGATAATAATGTAACTTCTGTCAAGTTGGGGTTTCCCAATAAAGGTGGGCTTAATAATGAAGGTGAAAAGGTTGAAAATGGTGTAATAATAATAATAATACGGTGTCTAAATTACCTTCAATTATATAATATAATTATCATTATATACATCACAATTGAGTAATATCATATCATAATGGGTTGCAGATATAATATTCAATCGTGTGTGAACATCATTGAACTTCTGTGACAAAGAATTTTTATCAGTATTTAGACTATTATTATATTATTGTATTATGTAATTATGTCTTATGAGAATTTTGTTTTATATGATATAGTTGACAGATACTGTAAGATATGGGGCTATTATTTTAAATTCTATGCCAAGGTGGCCAAAGCTTTTATTGTGGTAGATCGTGTTACTTTTCTACATTAAAAGTAGGTATCTATATGTACTACTAAGTATTTCTTTTACACAGGGCTAAGAACATGTATCTAGTTTCATTTATTGAAATACTATTTGACAGTTATCCAGATAAACTATCTCTATGCGCCATTTTTTGAATACAGCGGCGCAAGCAAGTTGAAATATATATAAAAAGAAAGAGCATAATATTGAAATCTATAAAATGAATTACCACCTAAAAAGCGTATTATTTAGACTTCGATTTATTTTAGTTCGCAATTACATTATCGTATTGAAAGCATATGTGAAAATGACGAAAGTAAGAAGTATCTTTGAATAGGCGGGCTGATTGATAAAGCGAACGCTTGGAGCTATTGATGGTTAATTACCCATAAAAGGTACGATTGAATATCGAGATGAATGTTTTGTGATCGCGTGTATCTGTGGGTTTGGATTTCAATATGAATTCTGTTTTGATTAGTGTATCTATTTGGGTTGTATTATTTTGATTAGAATTCTTGTAATGAATATGTAAATGTCAGCTGATGTACTGAAATTATTAATGTTTATGTTTATTTTCTTCGGTTGCCGTACCGTACCGTGCCGGAGAGCACGTTAAACCGTTGGCCCCAGTTGTTATATGAACAACTGTGGTAATCGTTACGGGTACCTGGAGCCTTAAAATTTTTACCAACTGGTCCAACAGCAATAAATTGTGACATCAATAATGGGTTGTGGAGGTCATATGGCAATCATTTCTAAGAAAATATCTCTGGTCAACCTCATCCCAGTTAGGCTGGAAAAGGCGGACAACGGACTTGAGGTGTAGGCTTTAGATACGGCTGAGAAGTCTTAGATGCTATGTATGGCACTGAAACAAAAGATACCAATGACGACACTTAAGATAATATGAAAGGGATGAATGTAGAAGAAGAAAAGAGATACGAAATATAATTGACAAACGTAATTCGTCACAATAAATCATATAGCTCTAAAGTACACTCTAATTACAAGAATTAAAATAGTTTTTTCATCATTCGTAAGACAATTTTCACCATTATTTTGATTGGTAAAGACGATCTAGCAGCCCACTGTGCATCTCGGCGATGTGTGCGTGCACGGCTGCGTCTGTATTTTGACAGATTTTAAGTCGTGCGCTCCGCGAAGCCCGTCCTTAATGCAAGGAGGATAATGGCATAATCAGCGTAAATATTTGCACAAAATAGCACTAGGTGTATGCCTATATGTTTGTGTACGCATAGGAATCGTAATATCTTTATAGACAGCACCTACCAACAGTAGCTTGTATACAATATCTACTAAAATTGCAAATGATGCAGCACAACATACTGTGACAATGCTGCGTGAGACTCCATTGTATTACTAATACAATAGTTAGTTGCAATTTAGTATAGATATAAAGATAGGGCGTCACTCGTGCGTACCATTCATAATAATGTTTAAACATATACCTCCAATTTTTGTGCAATTTAGGGAAAGTACGGCGGCATTTTTATCAAATGCTTTCGAATTTGTGCTATTGTGTTTACATACATGAGCTTCATGCGTATTACGCCATTTTTTTGCGTGGACGTACACCGAAATTGGAAAGTTATGTAATTTTTACTCTGTGCAATTTTATATCATAGTTTTGCAGCTCTGTTAATTATTAGTTTGAACGTCTGCACAAGGTTACGTCATTTAGAACACTACTTATCTTACCTATTTTATATTACGTTAAATGTTACGATATTAAATACGTTTTTTTTTCATTCACAAGTATGTATTAATTTATTTTGTTCTTAACATCTAAGGTTCACAATAGTGTGGAGTCCAGAAAAACACAATAGTGAATAGATACCTACTTTTCCCTTCTGCCATAAATAGATAAATACAGGTGATTGGTACAGTATTGGGAATAACTTACCTGACCTGTAGATGGTACTCCCGCTGGTTGATTGAAGAGGTTCTGGCTTTGGGTCTCCTATCTGAGTCAAAGAGTCAGACAGCAGTTCTCTCAAAAATCATGAAGAGGCGATTGAGGAGCGTAGGAGTAGGAGATCGGCAAGCAAGAGGATTTATATTTGTCGTGTAACAATAGATCTTATTGTTATAGATATAAGATTGAATTTTAGTTGTTAACCATACTGCTGCAGAATGCCGAAAGATGCCGACGATAGTCGGCGATCGTCATTGAAATTCCAATTTTATGATGATAGTGATAAGATCTGTTATGCTTGGCAAAAATTCCTGAAGCTCACTGATGCCGATAATGGGCGCCGATGCCGATGCAATCGGATGATATTGTGTTGGTAAAATATGAAGAATTATGTATTTGGATAATTTTTCAAAATAAAAGTCCATAATACGACTTCTGCAACACCTCAATATAATATTTAAAGAAAACAAATTTTCCATAATAAACACAATTGCATTGTATGTTTTAAAAAATAATACAAAAAAATATTTTTCCTTCCCTCATGAAGTATACAGCATGATTTTTATTATTCCTTAATACTTATAATTTATAACAATCGTGAATTGCTCACGAAACATTAAAAAATCAGTAAATCATTATTAAATATTACCCTACCTATTATTATTTTTATTTATTTATTTATTGGTTTACTTACAATATTCATATCATGATATTAGGATATGGTCTCCTATAAGTGCCATCGATCGCTACACTGTATTACAATTTCTTTCTATTACTAGATATAGCCCGCGGCTCCACTCGGTGGTTACTGCAACCAAACTGTATATTTATGGTCTTTTCCGAAGACATGTACCTATCTGTAATTGACAGCCTCTGTAGCGTGGGGGTAGTGAACGCGACTGCCACGCAGGAGGCGCGGGTTCGATTCCGCTCAATGCCAATATTTTGTATGCATGAATATAGCTATTTGCATTGGTCTGGGTGTTTCTATGTATAATATGTATGTATTTATAAAGCTTACCATGGGTCTAGATAGCGTTGTGTAGAATGTTGTGGAATATTTATTATTATATATTTACTGTGATAGAGCATGCGGTGTGATGCTAAAAGCTGCCAATGGCGTTTATAGGAGACTATATGCTGAGGGTCCAATGGAGTACTTTTACTGTTATTCTTTGGTAACATTTTAGATACTACCCCAATGAAGATATGATGTAGATGCTAGCACCTGTGGTGCAGAGGCAACAGTCAAACTGCTATAAATGAGGTTCTGAGTTCAGCCCCCGTGTAAAATTTTATTGGATCTTGAAAAGTCTGTATTTTTTTAACATCAGTTAAGGGTTTCTAGAGAGCATAGAGTCGGAATAAAGTGTCCGGTTGACGAATAATAATTCACACCCTGTAAAGTGGGACCAACACCAGATTGATGAAATGTGGTCATTGATATAATTCTACCTACACCTTTGGTAATAAACATGAATTATAAAAAAATTATATTATTTTATCTTTGCTTCCAGGTCCCACGTAATATGAAGTGTTGCCTTTAACCGGATCCGTTACCTTTCTTATCGGCTATATATTTCCTATCGTAATGAGACCAATATTATCGCTTAGGCCTGCGCTACACTTGACAGGAATACCGTCACGGATCTTCCGCGATAACACCGGTAACACGACGCGCTAGATCAGTCGCTAGCGTAGTGTCCCCGTTATTAGGAATTTATTGCAATTTTTGGTTTATATCGATATTTATAAAACGGAATTGCCGCGACGGTTATTCCGTCAAGTGAAGTGTAAGCCTTAGTCTCTTATGATTCTTACAGGACGAAATGGAATGGCCATTGTATTCTACTTTAACATTAACCTCTTAATTACAATTACTTACTTTCTAATATGGTACACGAACCTTATCTTGGTGATACGACTAATATCTTCAGAGCTTTAGTTCCCTGTATACTGATAACCAGTACATCTGCTGACTAAAGGACGAGGGTCAGGTGCAAAGTGGCTCAATGACCTCTGTCCTCCGTTAGCGAGGGCCTGGGGTGACTGATGGAGCCGCCTGTCATCCTCCCCCTATCCAAGGCAAGATGGGACACAGTAGACCCACACCCGATAGAGCCTTCGATGGCCCTGGGTCAACTGGGTGAGGGAATTGAGGACCCAAGATGGGATGTAGTTTTAGTCGGTTCGACTCCGAAATAACCACCCTCGCTGGCTCCAACGGGATTTCTGCACTACCAAAACCTCAGGTGCAGATTATCCTATTGTTAGGTTAAATTATAGAAACTAAGAATAGAAGAGTCAATCGCTGGGCTCCAAAGTGCAGATTTTGGATGCAAACTGAACGAATGCTGTGACGATGATGATGGTACAGTAAGCTTCAGAGAAAAGGAACCCCCCTTGATAATGGTTTTATTCTCAAGGGGGGTTCCTTTTCTCTGAAGCTTACTGTACATGACCCTAATCCCATAAGTTATAACCACATTTGTAATGTAGGTGCAAAGCGTTCATCATCTGAACATGAGTAAGTTTTGCAGCAGTCGTATTGGCGAAGAGTGGCATAATGCTCGGCCTTGTGGACATCGGTATCTTCTGATGCACATCGCGAATTTTCTGGAAAAGAGATTTAAGGAATGATAAAAAAAGATGTAAAGGTGAAGAGTAACCCAGTAAAGGCTGGATGTAAGATGTATGTTGATCAGATCGAGGACGGTCGAAAATACATTTTAAGGAAAGCTATGTCAAGAGTAACATGAACAAAGTAAATGTATTGAAAGATCCGATCCTCGCCTCCCCTTGTATGGAAGATCTACGTTGGCACTTCCGTCATAAGTGAGTTGCGTTTAGTGCGTCTGCTGTGTTCCAACCTTCATCCCGTACGTTTTGGGTAGTAATAAGCTTACACATTTGAACTCAAATCCTGACCACTGATTTATAACGTGGTCTTATCCTGAGGAGACCCTGTCAAGAAATTCAGCGGAACTTTTACGCAGTAGTTCTTTCAGTCTATTCTAAACTTTATATCCTAACTTAATAGATATCAACAAAGGCAGTTCAGTTACATTTTAGACTACCTGATGCCCGCGGCTTCGTCTGCGAGGAACTCCCTATTTTGTTTGAAAACAATACATGGCAATTTTGGTACATAAGAAAAAAAAATGGCAGAATGCTAAAGCCGTTCTCAAGTTTCGCACTTAGCAATATTCATTTTTATTAAGTACTAGCTTTTGCCCGCGGCTCCGCCCGCGTGGATGTCGGTTCCCGGCAATTATTTGAATTTTTCTCGCCGTAAAAACCTTCCCTGGACTTCCACGAATAATTCAAAACCAAAATTAGCCAAATCGGTAAAGGCGTTCTGCAGTTATATCGTCAGGAAGGAAAACCCGACTTATTTTTATATAGTAGATATAATATTTTCTCCTCACCTATCGCATTCACAGAGTCTGCCAGCACATCCATTGATGAACTGGTACCGCGAGTTGAAGTTCTCGAGCGCACACAGTGGCTGCCCGCGGTAGCACTTCCAGAGGTAAGGCTGAAGGTACACTGTGTAGAATGGACAGTATATGTTCTCGTAACACTCATCGTGAAGCTGGCAACACCTGTACAGATAAAATTGACGTAATCTTAACCGCAGTAAGCCATATTGAGTCATGATGAATTAAGAAGGACTGCCTCGCAGCTTATATATATGCTGCAGCCCAGGCAAATATTTGATAGAAATTTACCTGGAAGCAAAGTCTTATAGCATATGTAAAAGAATTTTCGCTTTACTGAGTATAAAAAAGCGTTTTAAACCTATTTCATCCAACGCCTGAGCTTTCACCATCCTATTTAACTCATCTAGTCCCTCTATTTACTTCAAGTTATCTTATACCTTTAAATGAGCAATTCTTTTTTAACTATATTTGGAATCTCGGAATCGGCTCCAACGATTTTCATGAAATTTAGTACACAGGGGTTTTGGGGGCGATAAATCGATCTAGTTAGGATTCATTAAAAAAAAAAATAAAAAAAAAATACCGAGTGAATTGCATGCAATTTTATGTCTAACTTGCTTCTGAAGACCCAAGAAGGCGTGTGGAAGGAGTCATTCGAGGGGATTTCGGCATGAAAATAATGTTGACTTACCTAACCTTCAAAAATCTAAATTCATTTTTAAACAGTTAAATAATTTTCAAACAAACTAAAATACCTATTTACAAATTATAGTGAAATATTATTAAAATGCTTCATGAAATTTCTCCGCATCGCATGCCTCTTGCGGTAGCGTTCCCAGAAGGCTGGCAGCATTGCCACGTTGTATGGCAATGCTTAATCTCTGACTTAAAAAGAGGCTAGCCTTCTGGTCATCTACAATAAGTTTGATAGCAGGCGGTACCCATTAATTTTCTTTCGGTTTATGATTGGCATATGGGTACCGCCTGCTATCAAACTTATTTCAGTCTTTTCAGTGGCAGTCGGGTTTTTTATTTTTTAATCATTTGTTTTATTTTATACTTTTTAGTTATGATGATATGACATGTATATCTTTTGCAATTTCCTTCATATCGTTTATACTTGAAATAAAAACTTAATTCAATAAGTAAGAAAATTAGTGAGAATGATTGTTTTGTTAAACAACTTGAAATCGTTATATATCCTAAACTATTCTTTTATATGAAAAATGATAAAAGGAACCTAAAGATGATTTTAAAATATCTGGGTCAATCAACTTTTATTTGTCCTGTTAGTACTATGTTTTGTCCCTGGCCAATAAAATCGTAGTTCTAAAGAAAAATAGGTTTTGTTGGCACATGTCGCGTTTATCATAATATTAAGCAAACATACGAGTCAATTATTTTAAATCAATCACTATTATACTGGAATTTTAATGGTTGTCCGGGTGACAAAACATCTGATGAAGTAGTTTATTGTCTGTCCCCCAGCAGGTTAGTACAGTGAAACATTACTTTAAACTAAAAATACTATATGGCAATTAATTACGCTTGTACGCATAATTATTTATTACAATATCTACTATGCTGTTAGCATATCGATTCTTGTTTGCTTTATAATTTTAACGACTTTTTTGCATGTTCAGTTTTGTCCTTACTTTAATTTATTTTCCTGACGTCCACCGGACAACGGCAAAAAAGGTTCCGAAATCCAAACACAGATGACTTTATCAGTGCCTTCATAACAAGTCGATTCATTTGGTGACAACTCATCCAGTCACCATTTTGATATTTATTTTTACCGCAACGTCAGTCGGCCGAGTGTGTTCTGAAAGAGTGCGTGGCTTTATGGTGTGTCTACCGGACAACCAGCACAAAAACTTAAGTATTTGATATGTCGTAGTTATTTAAAAGTAAAATATATTCCAATTAATTTATATTTTTCACTGCGTGTGAGATCGATTTCAAAATATCATCATTTATTACCAGGAAGCGCAAAAACTGATAAATGTCACTCGGACAACCAGTCTCTTGGACAACCAAAACCGTTGTCCATGGGACATGTTGGTTGTCCGTAGGACAATAACGGTAGAATCAACATAAAGCAATACTTTTTCTTTCAATATTTAGTCCCTGAAATTTTTTTTGTATTAAAGGCGACTTATCTACGAGTGTTCTTAGACATGTTTGGTGAAAATCGGTTAAGCCATTTAAAAGTTATGAGGATTAAAGTGGAGATGGGGAGTGCCGGGGGTTTTTTAAATTTTTAATTTAATATTATTATAGTCTAATGGTTCTCAATTCTAAATTATTTTTAGAAAATGGGTTTGACGGAAAAAGAAAATCGAGACGATACAGAGAAAAATTTAAAGTAGACCCCGAAAAATTAGCTGAGCAAAAGAGAAAAAAGAGGAAAGGCTACCACAAGAATAAAAAACTTATATTGTAATTGAAGGAATTTTTACAGCATTAAGTATGCTAACTATACAAATCGAATACATAGGGAAAAAGAATCTTCTCGGGCGGGACTCATTTCGGGCGTGTCTCGGTAGCCGAATTGGTCAGGCATTCCCCCTGCAAGGGAAAGACTGCGGGTTCGAGTCCCGCCCGAGAAGATACTTTTTCCCTATGTATTCGATTTATATTGTAATGTTGTTGTTTTCGTAAAAAATATAATAAAACTGATTACTATGGTCTATCGTTATTTGTTTTTACATAATAAGAACAAATACAAGCAATTAAAATTCTAGTATCCCCTATGGACTCCCGAGAATGTCCTATGGACAACCGTATGTCCACTGGACAACCATTTTGTCCCTATCTCCTAGAGACACATTATCGTCATTATTACTTTAGGAAAAAACAGTAAGGTTTACAACAATTTCAATTATGAATTTAATATTTAAAAGTAAATTCATAGACAATTAAATATTACGTATTAATTATTATTTTACAAGTTAAATGAAAAATTCGTTACATTTTAAAGTGTCGTTGTCCAAGAGACAATAATATTGGAAATAACTTATAAATTAAAAGTCGCGTCATTTATTTATAGAAAATAAATTTAAATCCATCCTATATTAAGTGAGAATAAAGTGCCGGTTTACAATTGGACTGAATTTTTAATGGTGCAGAAGCCTTTAGTTTAGTTGCCCAAGGGACTATCTTAACTAGAGTCATGTCGATTTCGGAGTCAAAATTACTATTTCCTTTAAACAAATTGCTCTGCTCTATGTGAATTCTTAAAATATAAGTAATCATCTACAGAAAATGTATTAAAATATTTAAAAAAAAACTAATAAAATTAAAAAGTTAAATTTTTCATTGATGTACACTTAAAAGTTGATTGACCCATCTATTCAACGACACCCCACTTGACATAGTTCATCGACTTTTTATTTTTTCATTTTGACAATATGGCGTCTGGTTGTCGCTGTGGTGAATTTTGATTACTGTCATGTCTTTAGTGACACTCGGAAGGTTAAGACGAATCGATTGACGTAAGAATTATCAAAATCGGCCTACGCATTTGGTCTCTAGAACGCCACATAGAAACAAACATACATACATACATACATAGACTGATAAACACATAACCCTCCTTTGCGTCGCGCAGTCGGGTAAAAAGAGGCTAGCCTTCTGGTCATCTACATGGTATTTCGTGCACCCTAGTTGCATATTAGGTAGGATAACGATTGCTTACCTGTCAATACCGTCTGTAGGCCTGCCTGCACCCAAAAACCCACAATAGCACCCATAACCCTTATAGGAGACGGGGTCACATCCAGTGGCGCAGTACAACATGTTGGCCAAATGGAGTATGCCACGTTTGCCCCGGTTTTCTTTCTTATTCATGTACGTTCGAGGGTCTATGTGTCTGGAATTAAAAACATTATTGCTTGAGGATAGTTTTAGGCCCGTATTTTAGAATGACACTCAGCTAAAAGCGCGATTGATCTGATCTGAATCGCGAGATCTAATACAGATTATACAGGCAATATGTCAAACTATCAAACTGTCCTCAGATAAATCGCGATTCAGACTGAGTGTCATTCTAGAATACGAGACTTTAAGTAATAATATATGTGTGGGAAGTGGTAGAAGAGATTTTCTTTTTTCTTTTTATTCAGTTCACTCAGTTTCATTCAGTATAAATATTCTAGGACATTCTATACAGTGCTATCCAGATCCGGAGGTAAAACTTAACTAGCTCGTGTTATGGTTTCCAGAATGCGGATAAACATGCTTATCTAGACACCCTACTTGGTTAGGTATGGGTACTTAACTTAATCTTAATATGTCTTTTTATACAAACATATTAAACATAACATACACTCACGCCTGTATTCCGCGAAGGGGTAGGCAGAGGTGCTAGCACCCACATTTCACCAGTTTATGTTTAGGTCCCAATGTAATAGGTGGCGAGCCTATTGCCATTAACTGGGCACTTATAAACCTGCGATAAATACACACATAACTTCGAAAAGCATCGAAGTCATTGGTGTGTGCCATGGTAAACCTGGGATCGAACCCGAGACCTCGTCTCAGAAGTCCATTACCGTTCGATATTAGTTTTTAGGGGCGTTATATTTATAAACGGTTTAAAACCAAAGCTAATGTTTACATAAAAAATATTAAAAGACAAGTCCAGATGGATAACATTTAGTTAAGTATCTAACCAAACGCAGATATGTATTGTAAATATAATATTACTAGCTTTTGCCCGCGGTTCCACCCGCGTGGATGTCGGTTATCGCGACCAAACATAGCCTATGTCCTTTGTCCTTTCTCAAGGTCTATCATACCCCAATACCAAATTTCATTAAAATCGGTTCGGTAGTTAAGGGAACGTTCATATCTGACGGAACTTGCGTCGCGTATTATCGGTCGCGTAACGCCAGAACAGACAAATGTATAGAAAAACACTTGACCGTTCACACTCAACCGATGTTACGTTAGTGCGTCGAGTGTGAACGGTCAAGTGTTTTTCTATACCTACATTTGTCTGTTCTGGCGTTACGCGACCGATAATACGCGACGCAAGTTCCGTCAGATATGAACCTTCCCTTAGGCGTGAAAGCGGACAGACAGACAGAGAACATTTTAAATAAAATTTGCATGCATTTATAATATTAGTACCTATGGATACGCATAACCTTTAGTAACAATGTAATATCAATGCACATAACTGATTAGGCTGACGTGGTTGAAAACCGACGAGATTAGTAAGATCTAGTACCGTGTAGAGACGTTAGCGGAGCCGCAAGCATAATCTAGTGTAGCAATAAAATCACAATAACTTACCTAACTCCCCTGAGGTAGTCATCCATTGGCACAGAGAATCTGAAGGGATCCCTCCCGAATCCTACGAAGAAAGGTAACCCTGTTCCATCTATCTCGTTCCAACTCGTATCGTTGGTACTCTTACGGAATTGGTAGTTATGGCTGATGGGGGGTGTAGCATATGACCTCTTTAGGTACTGCAATTGTGCATAATTGGTATTGTTGTATATGTTATCATATGTGAGCTGGCTTGATCTATCTGTAACAAGGGAAATGTATTAATGTATTGGATTGTCATTCATATTTTTATTTTATCAAGGACACTTCAATTTGACTACACCTCGCCTGATGGTAAGCTACAGGCAAATTCTCGGAAAGAGGGTCACCATCGTAAACATGTTGCATGTTAACAGCGGTGGCACTCAGCTTGACGGCCTCATCAGATGCCTTTTCACGCCCCGCTTAATGGACCCGGGACTGTAGAAAGAAGGAAACACGTGAGCTGGCGAAGTTCCAGGTTAGGTTCCAGGCATAGGAATGAGTTACTGAAACCCTTGGTTCTAGCAGGTATATTCTGCACCGTATACGGATGGCATCTTAGCCCTGCACGTGTTGTCCTGTGAAGGAAAGGAGAGGGTGGGACTAATAGGAAGAGCTCAGCAGAGCATTCACCATGGTAGAGACGGTAGAATACTTATTAAACGGCTTGTTCCGTGTTTGACGAAGAAAGAATACAAGTTTTACACTTTATCTCATTCGAAAGGTGTCGTAAGAGGCAACTAACGGAAAAGACGCAGACACTGCTAGAGAAAGAAAACTTGAAATAAAACCCGTTCCATTATCCATCCAAAATTTGTCACTTGTTCCATGGACCTAATTGTTGGTGGAACTTACGTCTTGCCAGGGTGGAAATAGTAGGTCAAATATGAGATATACAGGTTCCAGCAATGGACTGCGATTGGCTTATTATTTGATTGATCATTTTGCATGCAGTTCGCAACGTATTTCGTGATCGGCAATAGAGACTGCAAATGACATAATTTATAGGGTAGCCATTCACTTCATAATTGGTAGAACTTCAAAGCAATTCATAAAAAGATGTACGTTTAATGAAAATACAGGGTGATTCACATCAAGCTTCTCTTGTTTTTCATAATGATACGTGAATGTGATACGATTACATTCATCGCGGAGACCCTCGGTGGTAACATTCGATATTGAGTTCGTTATTACTCTTTTCATTCATTTGCATTCAGAATCCGACTTTAAAATAAATAAATTATTATTAGGTACTATTATGGTAGATGTATTGATGTCTCTTGTAATGTATTATATTATATTGTTCGTCAGGTTGATGTGTGCACTGCAGTCTATATCAAGCCGACTTCTAAATCAGCCAATGAATGAAATTTCATTGATAATTAATAGTCCTTGGAGTCAAGCCAACTTCACCTAAGTATGACTTCTATAGGGTATATGAGGTTTGACAGCAGTAGCTGGCCTAAGGCCATTGAGGCACTGCCTCGCATGACGCAGGGCGGTGCGGGCGAATGTAATTTCTTACTATGGAAAAACTGCACGTGAATACGTTATCAGTGCGTTGCACTATGCGTGTTTCATACAGGGTGTATTTTAGGGGATTTCTGTGTTTGCTAGTACTCAAAGCTAAAATGGTCTCTAAAGTCTTTCGACCCCAACATGAAATAGGATCGATTGGCACCAAAAAAAATGTTGGATTTTTCAAATTTTTCTTACAGACTGTACGATTTTTCCAAAATCTGTGAATGCAGTTCAAAATGTCTCATAAAGTTAAGTACGGTATCCCCAGAACATTTTGCTGTAACTACAACGGTTAAAGTATCTGCCTTTACTGCCCCGTTTCAAAAACAACCCCCCGTATACAAAGAGAGTTATTTGGATGCGTTATGTTATGTTATGTTATATCGCTTCTAAATAACTCTCTCCACCACACAAAGCTTCAAGAAAAGCGTTGAATGGATGTTCCTATTTCGATCGTACATAATGTGGTCGATAAAGCGTCCGATGAGAAATTATCTAGCAATGAATCACACCGCCAAGTTCAGAGCGGTGATCAAGTTTTATTTGCATATATTATTTAGGAACATTATAGAGGCATGATATATCACATTTTTGTAATGTTTACATGTTTACGAACTTAATGGAAGTCGTATCTATGGTACATTGAACTTTGATACTTGGTTGGGAAGTATATCAATTCTTATAACTGTCTTGAACTTCGAACGACTTCTGATTAACATGCTTTTCTTTTATTTCTTAATAGTCTATGCTCTGTCCGCGTGGATGTCGGTTATCGCGACCAAACATAGCCTATGTGTTAATCCAGGGTGTCGGCTAACTCCATACCAAATTTTATTAAAATAGCTAGAGCCGTTTAGACGTGAAAGAGTTAACAAATATCCATCCATACTTACAAGCTTTCGCGTCTATAAAATTAGTAGGACTAGCCTATGCCCGCGGCTCCACGCGCGTGGATATCGGTTAACGTAACTTTTGCTAATATGATTAGATGGAGACTCAGTTTTAAATAGGCTTTTATTACGAGAATTGGCCCTATGTTATCAGATATTGTTTTAATTTTCTGTCTTTCAACCTTCCAACTCATGTGATAGGCACATTAAAACATAGATAATAAATAAATATAACAGGATTTAGGTTCTATAGCTATGGGGTTAACAACCTCCCATACATATTAATTTGTTGACATTTTGTATCTATTAAACAGACCGTTTTCTAATATATTTAAAATATACCTTCACTAATGATTTTTACGTTACGGTGCCCAATGATGGGTTCTCTACACTTTTAAAATTAACTATACTGAGGTTGCAAACATGCACCCGGCACTTGATTGTATTATAAAACTTAATAACCAAGGAGTTTTTAAATTTAAAAAAAAGTTCGTCTATACAGGGTTTTAGGGAGTTCATTTCTTACACAATGAAATATGACAATTCGGTTTAGTGTGACCCGCGAGTTGATGCATGACTCACTTGTTTTTAACGAGTTTTGCTATAAAAATAGTACATTAGCTTTTGCCCGCGGCTCCGCCCGCGTGGATGTCGGTTATCGTGACCAAACATAGCCTATGTCCTTTCTCATGGTCTAATCTACCCCTATCCAAATTTCATCAAAATCGGTTCAGTGGTTTAGGCGTGAAAGCGTAACATACAGACAGACAGACAGACAGACAGACAGACAGACAGACAGACAGACAGACAGACAGACAGACAGACAGACAGAGTTACTTTCGCATTTATAATATTAGTATGGATATGGATATCGTGTGTGACAATGTTGACATTATGACTAGTATACACGTGAAAAAGTTAGAGCCATTAATACTACCAATTTTATCTTCGCATAATTAAAGCTCAAATGATGCAATGTAAATATCAACCTTTAATATGCAATAAACTTAGTTATAATAAATTATATTTCACATTGCATCCTAAAGGCGACTTTCTACGATGTGTAATAATGCTCTGGTGGTGATAGTATATTATTATACCCAACTAGAAGATGCCCGTGGCTCCACCAGGGTGAAATTTTGATCCTGTTGCGGCTACCCAATGGGAACCATTTACGGAATAAAATGCCTATATGCTATTCCATACTATAGTCTGTCCCTGTACGAAACAGCTAGATCCGGTCTTTAATGCGTGTTTAAACTTCATGCCTGTAAATTCCCGAATGAGTAGGCAGAGGTACCTCTCTCACCTCATATTTATAATATTAATATTAAGTAGGATAGGACAGAATATCGTATACATAGATAGAATAGAACGGAATAACCTTTTAAAAATATGTCCACAACTACCAGGGCCCAAGCTAACAGCGTCGGTAAGTAGCGTCGGTAGCTTAGTGGTTATGGAGTTGGCCTTACGATCGAGAGGTCCCGGTTTCAAATCCTGGCCACCGACGTGAACCCACTCCTAGCTCAAGCAATTTAGCTTAGTTGGAGGGGTTAGAGGGAATATTAGTAATTTCGGTACTAATATTCTTTAAAAAAAATCAGCGAATGGATAGAAGAGGCTCTAGCACAGGCTTTCTTGAGAGGTAAGCAAATCATGGGAGGTCTGTTGCTCCAAAAGTCAAACAACGAGGAGAATAAGGAGTAAGCGGACCCCAAACTTTGAAGTGTAAGCTTCGGATGCAACAACGCTAAGATAATGTTGAACTGCTTTAACGATAACAACTAACAACTGCATATTCCCTAGTATGTACATTACCCAGGATATTAGCACTACAAATGTACATTTTCATAGTCTGCTGGCTATCTACCATTGTGCCTGATTGTACCTATCAGTTCATCTCCATTGTGTATATTGAATTAGTATACAATGATGGTACAATCAGGCCGTGAAGGCTTTTTTTCATTGTTGGGTACTGCTATTTATTGATATTTAGGTCGTTTAGATTCAGAATACACATATGCTATTTACATAGGTAATTGACATGCGTTTGCGCAAGGGCAGGATGCTATTAGGACGTGGTAATAGGGATCGAGGCTATTAAATGTGTATGTGACTTAATAACGAATACGGATTTTTAAAATAGGCAATAGGTAAATAAAATAATCTTTAAAAATTTAAAGGTCAGTTGGATATAAATACTCACGTCTGTAAATCCCCGAAGGGGTAGGCAGAGGTGTATTAGCACCCACGTTTCGCCAATTATGAGTTTCGGTCCCACGACGTAATAGGGGGTGAGTCTATTGCCGTTTAGCGGGCCCTTTGTTTTAGGCTTCAATTCAATTCAATTCAAATAAATTTATTTTCGTTTTCTTACATGATAGCATTTAAACAGTGTTTGAGGCACTCCTTTTAAGTAAGTAATACCTGTGTTAGGAGGCCTCGCTCTCCACATTACAAAAGAAGTACTTAGCTAGTCAGGTAAGTACCTTTTTGATTTTATATAAAATAACAATTTGAATGTGTGTGTGTGTGTTTGCGTATGTGTGTGTGTGTGTGTGTGTGTGTGTGTGTGTGTGTGTGTGTGTGTGTGTGTGTGTGTGTGTGTGTGTGTGTGTGTGTGTGTGTGTGTGAGTGTGTGTGTGTGTGTGTGTGTGTGTGTCAGAGTGTCAGAGTGAGGTAGACAATTAGGTCAGGGATAATGTTAAGATATAATATGCATGAGCTCTTCGGTTTCGCCATATATGTTTACTGTCGGATGGAGAACAACCCTATCCCTTAGCGCCTTTTACGACACTCACGGGAAGAGCTGGAGTGGTCCTATTCTACTCCACCGGGAGTCATCACGGCACAGTTTTAATTAGGACACAGTGTCAGTGGGACAGTTTCAATTTTTATAAGGACTAGCCAACCCGCCCCGGGTTCGACGAAAATATGAACGGAATTAATATCGGTTCGGGATTGCTATCCCAAATCGATATTAGTCTCGATATTGAATGTTCAATGTCTGCTTGATAACAGTAGTTGGACATTCTTTTTTTTTCGTGCGCAAATCGCCTCGGATACCTACCTCCCCCGCCAGAGCCGGAAGGGGAGGTTATGTCGGACTGGAATCGACTAAAACCGCACGCCGACTAAGGCTCGTGGTGCTAGGCTGTAGGTGAGGTTGTCTTCGACATATCGCTCGCAACCGCTGACCCAGGGCCTTCTATTACAGTCTGGCCCTCCTCGGGAGGGGGGACAACGGTGTCCGCGCCTCGCCCCCGGAATGGCCTGAGTGGCCTGCTTCTGCTGGGGTGACAGGCAGCTCCACCCTTCAACCCCACGGACGCGCTCATGGGGGACGGAGGTCAGTCAGTGCCCTCCGACGCCCGAGTTGCCTGCGCACGCGGGCGGCGCGATCCGCGAGTCTCTCTCGCTCGCGCCGCCGCTCCCGTTCTGCCGTCTCCTTCACGACCATTAGCTGCTCAGCAGTCAGACATTCATCGTATTAAATATCGGGTACAATTTTACATGAAATCTTTTGAATCGGACAAGACCTCAAATTCCGCTTTTAGTAAGTAATTATTCGAAGAAAGTAATCAAGAAAATGTATCTAGTACAATCTAGTATCTTACAGTGACTAACTCAAATACTTTGAATGAATACATTGACTAATGTATTTAAAGCGTGGGTGACCGCTGCCTAAGAAATTAATGCAAAAATGTGTATATTTGTGAAATGCTTCACATGAATATGGTATTACTAAAATATTAGTCTAAGAATGTTTTTAGTTTTGATAAATAAGGATTAATGTTGCCAACGTATAAATCATAATATCGTAGGATTTTTGCAGTAGGCATCCACTGTTACTTTAAAAATGATTTTTATAAGAATTAGTAACCGGAATTAATAATAGAGTAATTTCGGGTATCATGGCCTACTCTGCCAATATGGCCTGGCTCAATTTAATCCACTTCGCACATTTCATCTCCGTGACTCTTTCTTTTTAACTCTATTCTACAAAATCCCTCCTTATAAGCTAAATTGCTTGTAATAGACGGGATTTACATACATAATTTACCTACCATAGTGTAATTGTTAGGATTTGAACCAGGGACCTCTCGATCGTAAGACAGACGAGGCTCATCATAGCCAGATTAGCATGATCTCCGATAGTCAAATATCGACAAATAATAGGAAAGGTGCCTAATGCTATTTTCAGAATTTCAGATAAACCTATTAATACGAATCGAACTTAAGTCCTTGACATCGCATGTAAACATAACATAAGTACCACAAAATCAAGGCATGAGAGCAACGAGGTCAAAAATGCATCAATAGAACAAACAAGTAGGTATGCAAAAATTAACTCTGTGCTATTGTAAATAGCAAACAAACTAGCGTGTCACACGCAAAACCCGAAACACGATAGGATGCAAATTTTGTTTTTTATACTTATTTTAATTTAACATCTTCATTAATATTCAAATAGTAGTGGTCTGATGACTATAATCGTCTGATCATTGCAGAATTAGTGTAATTTGGAATCAACAACTTTGAACATTATGTACAATGTACTTTACAGTAATACGTTAGTAAAAATACTCCATTTAGACTTTGAGATCGATGTAAGCTCTATGGCTTCCCAGGGGGACACCTCTCGGCTTCCCCAGGGGAGGAACAAGGGAATTGAGTGAAATAGTCCACAGAGAAGGGCAAATCACCCGTCTTATTAATAACAGCGTCTCCCACTGGAAGTAAGTAAGCTGGCTGGCTCCGGCGTGGGTAGGATGATAAATAAATATTCCACAACACTCTACATAACCCATGGTAGTATTATGTTATCTGTGCCCATGGTAAGCTTAACTAGCTTGTGTTACGGAATCTAGAATGCGGATATACGTACTTACTTTTTTCTTCTAAATACATACATATTATACATAGAAATACCTAGACCAATGCAAATAGACTTATTAATGCATACAAATATTTGCACTGAGCAGGGGTCGAACCCGCGCCTCCTGCGTAGCAGTCGCGTGCACTACCGCCACGCCACAGAGGCTGTCAATTAAAAACATTAATCTTTATAGATATAGTAGATAGGTATACTTTACAAGTAATACGTTAGTAAAAATACTCAATTTAGACTTTGAGATCGATGTAAGCTTTATGGCTTCCCAGGGGGACACCTCTCGGCCTCCCCAGGGGAGGAATAGGGGAATTGGGTAAAATGGCCCATGCAGAAGGGCAAATCACCCGTCCGATTAACGGCGTCCCCCGCTGGAAGTAAGCTAGCTCCGACGTGGGTAGCATGGTGGATGTATCCGGGGAGGGCCAGACCGTAAGGGATGGCCCTGGGTCAGTCGGGGTGCGAGGGATATGTCGAAGACAACCTCACCTCCGGCCTAGCACCACGACCCTCAGTCGGCATGCGGTTTTAGTCGGTTCGAGTTATAGAGACATAACCTCCCCTTCCGGCACCGGTGGGGAATATCTCCGTGTATATTTTCGCAATACAAAAAAATGGAGGTGCTATTTGGTTTGGTTTAGCAAGAACAGGGTTCTGATGAATCTATGGTGGTAGTCTAAAAATAATAATGTCAAGGTATGCAAAAACATTAAAAATGTGACCTACAATATCAAATTCAGTTCAATTATGGACTTAACGTAGGTTGTTACCTAATTCATCTGATTTGCTTTTGTTTATGTAGCCTTATTTGAATTGTACGTAAATCCAATAACAGTCTTACGTTTTCATTCATTTTAATTAGAAAATAGTGTGTCAAGCAGATAATAAATTAATTGAGTTTCGACTTCTGATTCTTTGTATTTTATCTGCGTCTTAGTGATCACTTGATACATTATCAATTTACGTAATAGGGGCTGATGCCGCAATCCGGGCACTACTGTTGACTCGAGCCCTGAATCTGAGGCTAAATCTGCACTTTATATAATAAGTATATCAATCTGATGTTAAACAGCTATGTCCCTTAGTCGCTTTATAGGTACGACATCGCATGGGAAGAGCTGGGGTGGCCCAAATTCTAATCTGTCGGTTTATTTTTACAATATCTACCTATGCATGTACCTACTACATTATTGTACGGGTTAATCTAATATATAAGAGTAATGTACAATTATGAGGTAGAAAATTAGCTCGTTTGGCTTAAAGGTTTTTTTATATACCACTTAGATGGCAGACAAGCACAAGGCCCACCTGATGGAAAGTGGTTACCGTGGCCTATGGACGTATGCAACCCCAGGGGCGTTATACGTGCTGCCTACCCTGAAGAACCCTTCTAGAAGGTGAAGTTGAAGACGAAGAAGAAAGAAGTTTTGGTAAATCTTTAAAAAATAATACTAGGTTCACTCTTCAGTCAAGTTAAGTGCCCTGCTAACCATGTAAGTATTACCTGAGACTTGAAATGTAGTGGCAACCTGCTAGATACCATTGAAAAGTTATATGACTCAATAATCTAGTTATGTATATTATTATACAATTTGATTATGTAGTGATATAATTTTCAATATAATAAACAAAAATAAAAATATACAAGAAAATTTTGAAATAAATCGCGACCTCTGTGGCGTAGCGGTAGAGCATTCGACTGCTTAGTGCTTATTCTGAAGTCATGGATACAAGGTACGATTCCCGCTGAGCGGGAGAGGCGGCGCGAGCGAGAAAGACTCGCGGATCGCGCCGCCCGCGCGCGCAGGCAACTCGGGCGTCGGATGGCACTGACTGACCTCCGTCCCCCATGAGCGCGAGCCTGGGGGTGACGGGTGGAGCCGCCTGTCACCCCAGCAGAAGCAGGCCACGGCGGCGGCGCGCTAAATAGCGCGCCTCCCCATTCCGGGGGCGAGTTGGGGACACCGTTGTCCCCCCTCCTGAGGAGGGCCAGACCGTAAGGGATGGCCCTGGGTCAGCCGGGGTGCGAGGGATATGTCTATAACAACCTCACCTCCGGCCTAGCACCAAGACCCACAGTCGGCGTGCGGTTTTAGTCGGTTCGAGTCCGACATAACCTCCCCTTCCGGCTCCGGCAGGGGGGGTATCCGAGGGGATTTCCGCACGAAAAAAAAAGGTACGATTCCCGCTATGTAACTAAGTTAATAACAATTTGTAACAATAATACAACCTGTGAGCAAGGGATCAAACCATACAATTTGTTTATTAGATATAAATATAGCATATATAGCATAAGCATAAGCAATGAAATACAAAAACAGATTACAAAAATAGTAAAAGTAACAAGAGGTACAGCACTACTAACTAATCTTGGATGAATGACTTGAATCAAGTCATTAAAATGGTTCTTTGGAACCTTGTACCATACCGTGCTATTATACCATAATATTATACGTTTCGTGGATGGTTTAATATTAATAAGAAATGAGAAAATAAGGATAAAAAGATCGCGGGTTCAAGACCCGCCCGAGCGTTTCACTTTTTCCTGATGATTTAATAGTATATATTGTACAATACAGTACTTGAATATATAGTTAGCATACTTAATATCTTCAAAAATTTATTCAAATAAGAACAACGAAGAAGAACATTCAAATGAGAGAAAAAGAAAACAAATACTTTTTTCTGTTCTATAGTAAGTGGACCAAATGTACAACTTCAGATCCTACTACCTATCTATGTCTATTACGTCACGGTAATGACCCTTATAATTCAAATTAACTACCAAACTACCCAACAATATCATTACAGTAGCCTTCATATCACAATGTAGCAAGAGCATCCCGGTAAAGCATCCAGTTGACCTCCAAAACAGCAAGCAATGCGGTCATTACAGCATCTCAACGCACAAAGGTGCAGGTTTGTGACATCAATGGGCAACTTTATAAAAAACTAGTCCAATAATGGCGTTATTACTCAATAGTGAGGTTCTCGCGGTTCAACCAGTGGACATTCGGGCCAAATCTGGATCAGCCCATTGTACATGAACTGGTTTCTTAGTTATATAATGTCACTTTTGTGGTAGACCGATTCATTGAAGTTATTACATTACTTTTGCTTGAAATTTGTGATTGTTCGCCATGTAAGTTCACAAGTGCTTACTAGAGGGTATACAAGACAGTGTTTTGTTTTGTTTTCCATCTACGAACACGTGTGAATGCTGTGTACTACTGATTGTTGTTATTGTACAGTTAGCGACAAAAATTGGGGTACACTAACAAAATTATAGTTTAGTATATTATAACAAAATAATATTATAAATTACGTGTTTCGTTTGTTGTTTTACGAGAAGCGGATGTCGGTTATCGCGAACAAACATAGCCTATGTCCTTTCTCAAGGTCTAATTTACCCCTATACCAAATTTCATTAAAATCGGTTCAGTGGTTTAGGCGTGAAAGTGTAACATACAGACAGACAGACAGACAGACAGAGTTACTTTCACATTTATAATATTAGTATAGATAGATATAGAAGTATAGATATTAGATATAGATTTTTTATTAACTTAATAGTTTAAAAAGGAAATCATTTGTAGATCACCCTTCGGAAATAGTTAATAGTCGGCTTTACGATCGAGAGGTCCCGGGTTCGAATTCTGTCCATTACAATACTGACGTGAACGCTCTCCTAGCACGATCAATTTTGCTTAGTTGGAGGGGTTAGAGAGAATATTAGTAATTTCAGTTGCTAATATTCTTTAAAAAAATACAGGTGGAAATATATTTATAACGCGTAGAATATTCCTACGGGGCGGCACGGCCCTGGTATTGCAACAGTCCGTATTAGCCCACGGCGCCACGCTAACCATTTTCCATCAGTTGGGCCTTGTGCTTGTCTTCCACCAAAGTGGTAGAGAGTCAATGCATCTGATAGTTAACTGACGAGGGTCTGGTACAGGCTTTTCTATGGGAGTTAGGAGGTCATATTGCAGTCGCTTCCATAAAAGCCATTTATATTTATCTAAATGTATATCACTGTTCATGAGATACAGTCTAGAGACAGACAGACATTGGTGAAAACGGTACCTTTTTTTTTTTTTTCCGTGCGGAAATCCCCTCGGATACCCCCCTGCCGGAGCCGGAAGGGGAGGTTATGTCGGACTCGAACCGACTAAAACCGTACGCCGACTGTGGGTCGTGGTGCTAGGCGGGAGGTGAGGTTGTCAAAGACATATCCCTCGCACCCCGGCTGACCCAGGGCCATCCCTTACGGTCTAGCCCTCCTATTAGTACCGTTTTCACCCTTGGGTACGGAACCTTATAAAGGAATACAAAGTAGTTAACAGTCAATTCATATCCATACTAATATTATAAATGCGAAAGTAACTCTGTCTATTTGTCTGTCTGTCTGTATGTTACGCTTTCACGCCTAAACCACTGAACCGATTTTGATGAAATTTGGCATAGGGGTAGATTAGACTATGAGAAAGGACATAGGCTATGTTTGATCGCAATAACCGATATCCACGTGGGCGGAGCCGCGGGCAAAAGCTGGTAACAATCTATATATATAAAAAATCAATGCCACTTTTCGTTGTAATGTTATAAGTTATAACACTTATAACTCAACAACGCCTTTACTGATTTCGCTAATATTGGTCTTGAATTATTCGTGGAAGTCCAAGGAAGGTTTGTACGTAGAGAAAAATTCGAATTATTGCCGGGAACTGACATCCACGCGGGCGGAGCCGCGGGCAAAAGTTAGTACTTTGTAAATAACAAAAGACACTTCGGAAGTTGCGTTACAAGTATGACTGTGTACTTGATAAGACGTTTACATTTAAGCTTATCTATTCTGTGATTTAAGTGGCAAGTGGCAGACGCTTACGTGACGTAATTAGACGCGTTGTGACTAAGGCTCAGTTCACATTGCCGCGGAAAGAAAGTGAATCAAATTAGTGTATGAAGGAAATTATGTATTACATTTAACATATATACATACATATACATATACAGCCTCCGTGGCGTGGCGGTAGTGCACGCGACTGCCACGCAGGAGGCGCGGGTTCTATTCCCGCTCAGTGCAAATATTTGTATGCATGAATATGGCTATTTGCATTGGTCTGGGTGTTTCTATGTATAATATGTATGTATTTACAAAAAAGTATATAAGTATGTTTATCCGCATTCTAGATAGCGTTGTGTAGAATGTTGTGGAATATTTATTATTTATTTATTTATATACATACTCACGTCTGTTAATCCCAGAAGGGGTAGGCAGAGGTGTATTAGCGCCCACGTTTCGCCAATTATGATTTTCGGACTCACGAGGAACTAGACTTAAGTCAAGGTTTTATTTTCTTGGAATCCTAACTGCTTGTCTAAAATAAAGGTAGTTGGCTCGAGTCAAGTCAAACCTTAGAGTATACATTCAACAATAAAGCGTGCCTTACTAAGTATGAACTGGAGGCACGAGTATGCCACGGCGGTGGCGCCTCCCCATACCGTGGGCAAGTTGGGGATAGTGTTGTCCTTCCCCCCGAGGAGGGCCAGACCGTAAGGGATGGCTCTGGGTCAGCCGAGGTGCGAGGGATATGTCGAAGACAACCTTACCTCCGGCCTAGCACGCCGATCCACAGATGGAAGAAATGATGCACGAGTATGAAGCAAACTGATAGATATATATTAAGACTGATTGGTGTATACCTAGCATTTTACGCATTTCCATACTCATATTATAAATGCGAAAGTAACTCTGTGTCTTTATATTACGCTTTCACACCTAAGCCCTGATCGTCGCGCTCAGCAACCAGTATACGGGATGCCGTATAGACGGCGTGAGTGTAAATAATTTAAGTTACGCGGATGATATGGTCCTACTGAGCGCGTCGATCTGTGGCTTGAGAAAACTAATTCGAAGTTGTGAGGAATACGCTGGTGCACATGGGTTAAAGTACAATGTGACTAAGAGTCAATACATGGTCTTTGAGGTCGACGGAGCTAGATCTCCACAACACCTACTGCCTGTTCGACTCAATGGAGTTCGTCTAGAGAGAGTGAACCAATTCACTTATCTGGGGCATATACTTACGGTGGACCTCAAGGATCATGCTGATATGGAGCGGGAACGGAGGGCACTGGCTAGGAGGGCAAACATGTTGTCACGGAGATTTGCGCGATGTTCCGTCGAAGTGAAGGTTACTCTCTTCCGGGCATACTGTACGTCCTTATACACATGCAGTCTTATACACATGCAGTCAGTGGGCCAAATACACGCGAAAGGCATACAGTGCCCTCCGTGTCCAATTTAATAATGCATTTAGGGTGATGGTGGGGCTACCTCGAGCCTGCAGCGTATCGGGTATGTTTGCGGCGGCGAACACCGACTGCTTTCGCGCGTGTATGCGCAGCCTGTCTGGTGCGCAGGGTACGGGATAGCTCCAACATTGTCATGGCAATGATTGCCGATAGGCTGGGCTGCCCTTACATCAGGCACTGCTGTCAGAGACATGTCCTGCGGTGCCGGGTGGAAAGGCAACTGTAAGTTGACAAGAATCCCTAAATTGTATTAACTGATATCTAATATTTTTAATGACTGACTGATCATTCATTCTATTTATTTGTAATCTTTTGAACATATCTGTTAAATTTATTGTATTGAAAATTTATTAATTATTGTAATCTAATTATCTTATTTGTATTCTAGTTATTCCAAATTTAAATTAATCATTATTGACATTTGTAAACAAAACATTTTTTTTTCTGACATTTCAATATCAAGTTACAATATAATTCTGTATTAATATGGGTTTGTGAATTGTGATACCTGAAATAAATGAATTTTAATTTTTAATTTAATTTAAACCACTGAACCGATTCTGATGAAATTTGGTATAGGGGTAGATTAAACTATGAGAAAGGACATAGGCTATGTTTGGTCCCGATAACTGATATCCATGCGAGCGGAGCCACGGGCAAAAGCTAGTTATCATCATAAATAACGTAACCGAGGATATGAATAGTGACAGGAACGAAAGGAAGGAATAGGAATGAAAGAGGATGACTTGTGACCCGAAACCAATTAATTGGTACAAGAGTTTGCCTACTCTTGTACCAATTAATCCTAATCTGGTGAATCCAAATGAGGCCAAATTAGGATTTGTGACCATTCGCAAAAGCTACAAATCTCTCGTTTTAGTAAAAATTTCGATACGAACAAGTAAAATCCTTCGCATATACCTTTTAATATAATTGACAAACATGGTCACCTTATTGCCCAACATTGACCAACATCTGCCATCTTGATACTGATGCATAAGTAAAGTTCGATAAGTACTTTACAACTTGACCCAAATAGTATTTAAAATACCCGTAATTTTTACGAAATTTTATGCGAATGAACGCATGGCAATAAAATGACTTATTTAAACGATTCATCGGACTTATTTGCAAAAATATTTAGGTGCTGTTTAAAAAACTTAACATAACATAACATAACGTAACATAAACTCACGCCTGTATTCCTCGAACGGGTAGGCAGAGGTGCTAGCACCTACTTTTTATCTGTTCTCTGAGTGAGTTCACAAGAAGGACACTTTATGTAATATGCTATCTTTAATTATTATTATTTCTTTATTAATATATGAATGTGTAAATAAAATATGTTTAGTCCGCACTATTGTATTAGGTTAGCCTGTAAGGATAGTGATGTGGAAAAAAAAAAGAACATTAGAAAACTCATTCTTCATAATACCATATCGATTTGTTTTGTGTACTTATCCTACTAACCCGCACCGCCACACCCGAAAACCCCCCCGTAGACGCGGGATAGCACCCGAACCACCCCCAAGGCGAGGCCGCAATTGTAGCCGTAGGTCTGATGGGAGTCCTGGGACATCCTTCCGAGGGCTTAATTTGCTCCCATCCATAGGCTTCTGGGCGTTACCGTGGGGGTTTTTAGTCGGTAGGAGTCCGGCATAACATCCAAGAAGGATTTCCCCCACGGTTATAAAAAAAAAAAAATCCTACTAATATTATAAACGCGAAAGCTTGTAAGTATGTATGGATGTTTGTTACTCTTTCACGTCTAAACGGCTGAAGCGATTTTAACAAAATTTGTTATGGAGTTAGTTGTCACCTAGGATTAACACATAGGCTATGTTTGGTCGCGAATACCGACATCCATGCGGGCGGAGCAAAAGCTTGTTTATTATACTGTTTATAGCTGATCCGGTGAACTTCGTACCACTAATTTTTTCTGTCGGTCTGTTCCCGTTCTCGCTGCACCCTCTACTTTATTAAGCGTGTATTATACATATAAACCTTCCTCTTTATATACTCTATTGTAAGGTTTAGTTATTAGACATAATAAAAATAAATAAATGGAATTATAAAAATAGTTTAAAGTGTAATTGTGACATTTTTGTAAAATGTATTTATTGTACTGGCCGGAAACACTGACAACAGAGTTGTCGGTGGAGCTGGCTTAAAAAAAAAGTAGGAATAGGACTCTCGGTGGTTTTTGGCGGGTATAGGGGATTGAGCCGTCGATGGTAAAAGTTAGATAGTAATTAGTTTTCAATAAGTGTACCCCCAGAGAATTAATTGAAATTGACATAGTACCTAATATATGAACTGAAAACATACTCTGCTGTTTTATTACACTATCTATCAAAAAACTGCTTCTAAATCCGTTGCGTAGGTTTAAAGATTTAAGCATACATAGGGACGGACAGACAGAGACAGCGACTTCGTTTTATACTATATAGTGATAGTGATGATGCTCTATGGATGAGATTAATCATTATGTTTCAACGAGATTTTACTAGCCCATTTTTTGGTTAAGTACCTACTAAGTTTTTTTATACATCGTTTCAATTGGTTCCGTAAAACTCAATAGAACTATTTTTTTAAATATCTGTAAGCAATGGTGTCGTTTGTCTAGGTTTTAGTTTTATTATGTGTTTCTTTTTTCCTGTACCAATGTATGAGTAAATAATTTCTTTGTATTACACGACATAGGACTTCATTTATCTTGCTTTTTATTTATTTCATGTACAAGCCTTTTGCCAGCTATTGGACATAAGTTCTTCTATTATACAAAATAACAAAATACTACTTAAACGAACTCAGGAGTTGAACCCAAAACCTCACAATTTCGCAAACAAACACGAAGTTATGCCACCAGACTAACTGGACCATCAAAGTAATTATACAGTCTGACAGTCAGTCAATTACACATATAGATATTATGCAGCCAAGCCAGCCAATATTTAGGAATGAGAGCACCAAAATTTATTTCACTGATTAAACCGCTTAGAAGTAGACACCAAAATTAAATCTTCAAGTAATAAGATTACGAGTTCACTCGTGTTGCTGGTAATATAACTGAGTATTTAGATCAAATATAATTCGGCAGTTATGTAAGTGAAAGTGTGGTATGTTAACATTACTCGTAATTTGAGTGCTGTCTTGATTACTTGACGGTGCTACTGGTTGACCGCCAACGAAAGTGGTTCGGTGCGTGTCCATTTTACAACGGTATTTGGGCAAAACTCCATAAGTACCTACTTCACTACATAGTATAAAGAAAAGTCGCTTTCCGCGTGCCTATGTCCCTATGTATGCTTATATCTTCAAAACTACGCTACAGATTTTGATGAGGTTTCTTTTAATAGATAGAGTAATTCAAGAAGAAGGTTTATGTGTATAATACATGCTTAATATAGTAGAGGGTGCAGCGGGAACGGAATCGGACGCCACGCAGGCGGTAAAAAATTGGCGGTACGAAGTTCGCCGGGTTCGCTATAATATTATAACTCATAACTCATTTATTCATAAGAATATTACACGTCAAAACCTTCACATTTTACAATACCTTTTGTCTATTAAATATGTATGTCTAATTTTTAGTTTATAACAATCAATTCAATAAAAGGGTAATAATATATGTAATGATCAATTAATTAATCAATACCATACCGTATGTCACAATTAAACAAGAAGAAAAAATGTCTTAAAATGTCAAAAGAGAATAAAAGAAAAACAATGTCAACAAATTATAAAAAAAAATGCAAAAGTAACTCTGCTGTCTGTCTGTTACGCTTTTACGCCTAAACCACTGAACCGATTTTGATGTTTGGTATGAAGATAGAATAGACCTTGAGAAAAGATTTAGGCTATGTTTGGTCGCGATATCCGACATCCACGAAGGCGGAGCCCTGGGCAACAGCTCATCTGGATCTGAACTGAATTCCATAACCAATGTTTAAATAGAAACGCGAACTTCTAAATTTCTTTATTTTTGTTAACTTGCTTAGGTTAATTATTTTATTATAAGTTTTTTTATATACTTTCATTATCTTGACAAGAGACAAATGTACATTCGTCCATATTTAGTCTTAAGAAATGACTTATTTGTAAATTGACGTCTGTAAAATGCTACAGTGGAGTTTGTTGCGCCGTTTCTTCTTCACTGGTGCCTAGGAAGCGGTGGTAAACTTATATGTAAGCAGAATTTGACATCAAAAAGCTGTAGTAGTGCTACACAATCCATACTAGTATTATAAATGCGAAAGTAACTCTGTCTGTCTGTCTGTCTGTCTGTATGTTACGCTTTCACGCCTCAACCACTGAACCGATTTTGATGAAATTTGGTATAGGGGCAGATTAGACCATGAGAAAGGACATATGTTTGGTCGCGATAACCGACATCCACGCGGGTGGAGCCGCGGGCAAAAGCTAGTTTTGAATAAATACTTTGAATTTGAATAAACAAAACAGCAAAAGCAAAAGTACGAGTCAGACTTGCGCTCGAAGTTTTTTACGTTTTTTTGCTGATTTTAGTACCCACGTATTTGTTGTTATGGCAGCAATAAAAATACATCATATATGAAAATATCCACAGACAGACAGAGGGATAAACAGCGGAGTCTTAGAAGTTTACTAGGATTTGTTTACCCTATGGAGTAAAAACGGAATCTAAAAACGGTAAAACCACGTGAAAGGGCGAGGCTCTTGGACTGGCTTTGATCGATCGATAAATAAAAATTGTATATAAAGTTATATAGCATATTATAAAGCGCATGGCATACTATCGACATCGACTGCAAAAGTTACAAATATCAGTGTGTCATGATGAGTCGTTTAATTTAGTTTTTTTTGGATGTATGTTACGTTATGTTTTTCTAAATAAATAAATAGCAAAAAAGTTGTTTTCAAAAATGCTTACTAATAAAAGAGCGTCTTGGCCAGCTACAAATTCATACATATAATTATAATTACATTGAATATCTTAATTAGGTTTGTTAATGAGTTTAAACATCATAGTACCGGTATTTATGTGCTGTTACGCTTTTTGGTCAGACAGTCTCCGTAGCGTGGCGGTACTGAACGCGGCCGCTACGCAGGAGGCGCGGGTTCGATCTCCGCTCAGTGCAAATATTTGTATGCATGTATATGAGTATTTGCATTGGTCTGGTCGTGCCTCGAAGAGCACGTTAAGCTGTCGGTCCCGGTTGCCATACAAACATGTATGGCAGTCGTTGTATGGGAATTGGGTGAAATTGCCCACACAGAAGGGCTGATCACCCCATCCGGTCTAACGGCATCCCCACTGGCAGCCGTAATAGTAAACTGCTTCCATTACGAGTAGATACTAGATTATTAAAAAAGATTTAATAATACAGTAAAACATCTCATTCAGTATCTATGACAAATATGCCAAAATGGACAGTAGGTGGGGATTGGATGTATTCCGTGCCAAATAATATTTATTATTTCTATTAGTCAAAATTTATCATTATTACACCAGTAATAATAATTATAGTATTATAAGACCCATTACCTAGGAGCTGCAGTTAGGTCATAATACTTTTACAAAAGAAATTTGCTATTGAAAACTTTGTTCAATATTCATTTAAAATTTGTATGTACCATTGTACCTACTGGTCCATCACTAATCAATGTTAATAACCGGTACACATCATCTGTACCATCAATAACTGATATCCGTTTCATTAAACGGAAGAAAGTCATATTAATCACAATATTGGCACTTTCCATTCAGTAATAGCTCTCACGGTCAATGTCGAGGAAAATATTTGACAACATACCGACATTAAAAAGTACCTATGGTACTTGGGTGGGATACGAACTCGCTGCTCTGTCCTTAATTTTTCCCTGGAATAAATGTTTTAGATTTGACTCCGTGAACTTGAGGAAAAACAATTTTGTTATAAGTGTTTCATCATCATCACAGTTCCAGTTGCACCCAAACCTCGTGCTTTGGAATCCGGAATCTGGTCTAAGACTCTCCTATTCCCTATTTTCATTTAGATTGCCGTCCAACCTCTCAACACACCCAGGGCTAGATGGGGACACTATGGTCCCTACAACCCGAAGGCGGCCATCTCGAAAGAGATGGTCCTGGGTCTGCCGGGGTGCGAAAAAAATTTTTTCCTGCATTGTCACCTCCGGCAACCAAAGACCCAAAGACGGTGTGCGTTTTAGTCGGTTCGAGTCCGACATAACCACATCCACCGGCTTCAGGGAGGGGTGGTTTTCGTGGGGATTTTTCACACGATAAAAAAAACTCAACACCAAATTTATTTATTTGTATTTTGCAAGTGGCGTTAAATAAATTATTATTCACAAATAAATCATGACTTCATATTCTACAAATCTACTTTGTTTATCTATAGAAGGCGCCACAGATTTATAGATAAAAGTCGCCTTACTTAAATATGATGTAACAAAACTAATGCAATTGTTATCTGCTTTTCAAGGTTAGATTTAGAAGCGAGACCTTTCACTGACCGACCGAAACACATTCATCTTTAAGCATTCACTTATAGAGAATACCATATCTAGCAGGTTCTTAATAAAATGATGTAACTTTTGTATGTTTTACACTATATAGCACACATTCTTTTTTTAAATATTCAACAATATTCTACACAAGGCTATCTAGACCCGTGGTAAGCTTTTATAGCTTGTGTTATGGAATCTACAATGCGGATAAACATACTTATATACTTTTTTTTGTAAATACATACATATTATACATAGAAACACCCAGAACAATGCAAATAGCTATATTCATGCATGCATATAAATATTTGCACTGAGCGTCGCGTGCACTATCGCTACGCTACAGAGGCTGTCATGTCAACCTCACACAGGTCATCGTATGACCACGGTCAGCGTAACTTGATCGAAATAATTGTGTAACACCCAGGACACAGTTACATAGTGGCCGAAAGGATAAAGTCATTCAAAGAACTGGGTATTCTACTGATTAGTCAAATTAGCGACTTTTTACTAAATGTCAAAACGATAAGTTATAAGGTAACTTGTATTAAAAAAGATATAGTGACGTCATAAGGTTGGGTGGACGATTAAAATTAAATAAAAAAACTATATAATAAGAACCGACGCTAGTTTTACCGCTCTTTTATCATTCTTAATTTAAAAAGCTCGGTTAAATAATTTATTTTAACTATAGAATAATACCCAATTGTGGAACACCTAGTACGCTTATGTATACGAAAAAGTTCCCGTGGAACACCATAACCCTGTATCATTCTGTTTATATATCTTAATAGTGTTAATTTCCGTTAACATTATTTTATTTATCATATCTACTTGCAGCTTGACCGTTGTGCCAATCACTATGTTACCCACGACGGAATGGAGACAGTATAATGCGTTTGGGGTAAGCGTAAGATGATGTGAGGATGTTTATGCAAATGAATGTTGCTATTTGCCTCCAAAAGTCGTACTAGTCCGATTTTGATGCAGTTTTCAATTATAGGTTTGGATTTGATTGCTGCATGATCTTGGATAAGTGTTACACGGACAACTCACCAGGGGGCACTGCAGCAGCTTAGGCGGGTTTTTTATTTATTGAAAACTTAGGTGATAGTAAAATATTGAAGTAACCGATTGATTGATGATTTTCAATTTATTTGTTTATGAGCGTAACGAATAGAATAATTCGTGCTGATGACCGTTGATACTTGAATGTAAAGATGATACGTTTAAAGAATATGCCATGTCACGTAGAAATTTTAACATAACTGTAAGTAATGAGATTGAAATCGTCACATGTTGTGAATTTTGACATTATTTCCCGTTCAATTTCACTCTAGTGTGAATTCTGACTTTATTTTGCTTTTGATTTCACTATTAATAAGTGAAGCATATTGTGGAAGTAATCTTGTTCTTGCTAACGTAGTGAACTCGTTATCAACTTCATGCGTATATTATTGTCCATGATGGATTTTAGCAGATCAGATAGCAGAGGGTTTAAGGTCTTGTGGGTACTCTGTGCTACGTAAAAATCATACTAAGTGGATTATACTCGTATTATAAAATCATCATACATAAACATAAACTCACGCCTCCCCGAAGGGGTAGGCGGAGGTGCTAGCACCCACATTTCACCCGTTTGTGTTTAGGTCCCAAATTAATAGGTGGCGAGCCTATTGCCATTAACCGGGCACATAAAAACCTGCGATAAATACACACATAACTTCGAAAAGCATCGAAAAGTCATTGGTGTGTGCCATGGTAAACCTGGGATCGAACCCGAGACCTCGTCTCAGCAGTCCATTACCATACCACTAGGCTACCGCAGACTTTCTGCACATTCCATAAAGTCACAGTCAAGTCTTTTACCATTCTTAATTTAATAAGCTCGGTTAGATAATTAATTTTAACTATAGGATATACATACCTATATAGGACCGTCGGCCTTAAAGACGGATATAAAAAGAAGGGAAATTTGAAGTGATTCAGGTGTGACTCAATAACTCAGTTGGAAGAGCATTCCCTCTTTAAGGGAAAGGTCGTGGGTTCAAGTCCCACTTGAGCGCTACTTTTTCCCGACGTATTTCGAACTTAAAAAGTTAGCATAATAACTGCTTTAAAAATTTCATTCATATAGGATAATACACAATTGGTTGCGAGTTAAGTTCCGCCTTGGATATCCACTTTTGATATCTAAATCACTAGTACGTACATATTTAACAAGTAATAGGCACAAGTTCACCTCAGCCATTACTTAACCTCCTTTGTTCCAGTATTCGCATATTGTTTTTGTGAACACCTTGTACTTATATATAATATGTTATACCATGATTATACAGCGTGTGAATGTTACATGACATTATGAAAACAGGTCAATGTCACGTGTTTTAGATAGTTAATGGTTTGTGCAGACGGTAATACTCTTACTTGCGATGAAAAGTGCGCTGTAATTTGTCTTATCGTTGGTAGAAAAGAAATGCGTTAATTTCAAGGGCAATTGTGTAATTTATTGTAGAAGTAAAGTAAAATATTCTTTATTGTACACCAAAATACACAAATTAAAAGAAAAATCATACATAAAATACTGTACAATTTTAAAATTTTATAATTTCTGAGTTAATCCAGCCACAAATATTTTTTTACATAAGTGCGTAATGTAAGCTAACTCAAAAAATTGTGCTCTTTGTTTTAGTAGCATTGTATTTAGTACAACTAATGTCAAATGTGCCGTTGTGTTAAAATTGGACCAACTGCTTGAAAACGTTTGCATTTCAATTCATCGTCATCCCCTTACCCTTACCCTATATTTATTTGCAGTGGTCGCAACATGTGTGCTATTTCCATTCATGATGGTTGCAGTCACCTCAAAATTCAACCCCTTACTAGCCATATCATCTTTCACACAGTCACACATCCCTTCTTAAGTCTTCCTCTGTTCTTGTAACCGTCCACTTAAACAGTTAATGCCTTCCTTACGACGACGAATTCTTGTAGTTTCATTGAGTGAACTATATAGGCTTCCTTTAGGCATATTTATTAAATATCAATTTCTTGTAGACAAATAAATTAATCTGTTCGTTTGTAGAATGTTAACGTTAGCATTTAAGTATTTATATTTTATATTTAATTCGCTGTTGTCAATCACAAATGCAATAAATAGTTGCGTTGTGTGCACAAACCCGTAGTTAGATATTGAAATTAACGTTGTCATTACTTTTTGCAGGATACTATTATTATAAGTACCTGCATAAATATCTGTAATTATAGGTTTTACTTATATGTATTATTTAGCAAATATATGTTATAAATAACATTATGGCCCTACATTACTTTTTAAAATGCTCTTTTGCGTTCCGTCTCAAAAGAGTAAAAATGGACCCATATTACTAAGACACTATTTGTCACCAGGCTGTATCTTGTGAACTGTAGCTAGACAGTTGAAATTATGACAGATGATGTCTCTCTGTTGCCGCTATAATAACAAATATTGAAATAAAAACAGATAATAGTACGGAACCCTTTGTACGCAAATCCGACTCACACTTGGACGGTTTGTTATATTCAGTCCATAAATTAAGGTCATATTATCACATAAAGTTAGTATAGTGTATATATTAAGTTTATGGATATCACCACTGTCATCAGTTAGACTGACATCCAGAAAATAAAACGAAGCGTAGAGTTCGTAATAGAATAAAAAAAACCGTCCCGTTCCAAATTCAAAATTCATTTCATGAAGTCCGAGACGCAATTTTTTTTCTGTTTATTTTTTATTATGAACATCTTGTCTAGTAAACAAAAAGTTATTGTTTACAGCCCCATTTCTCATGTGATCCTAGAAATTATAAAAGCCATTTCAACAATTACGTTAATAATTTCGTTATTGGTTTTTCAAAGCTTTTAAGATCAATTTGGTAGAGAACGATTTAGGTTTATTATAATGTTAATCATGTTACTGCTTAGACTTCGAAATAAACGACTTTTTGGAGAACAACATAATTTGGAGCACACTTGAATAAGCCAGCCAGTATATTTTGCAAAGCTATTGGCTATTGACTTTACTTTTAAGTTTGTTTTCTGTTCAAAATTATGACGCCACTGTATTGTGTGATGTGATTGGTCATAATACTCGTAACAATATGTGAGAGTTATATGTAGAGTAGTAAGTGTCAACAATTTAACGGCACTTCCTCTTTATTTTATGTACATTCCGTAATAGGAACCATAACAGTAAGCTTTTGGGTGTACAATGACCTGGCTTTCTTTTTAAGGTTAGGAGGTCAGGGTATAGTAGCGGTCAGAAAAATGGACATGCCATTCTAAAAAAGTTGAACCTTGGGCTCCAAAACTGGAGACTTGGTATACTACCGGGAACTTGCAATGATGACAGTAGGTCTGCCTTTCTTAGGTATATATATGTTACGGGTAATGCTAGAACCTAAAGTGAACGTGGGTTTACCCGGGTAAACTTAGTATTGCACAAGCTTTATGGGTAATGTCCGAATATCGAATCGAAATAAAATTAAACTTCATGCGGCATCATCGGATGGAGAACAGACCTATCCCTTAGTCGCCTTTTACGACACCCATAGGAACAGCTGGAGTGGTCCTATCCTACTCCACCGGGAACCAGCATGGCACAGTTTCAATTGGGACACAGTGTCGGTGGGACAGTTTCAATTGGGACACAGTGTCGGTGGGACAGTTTCAATTGGGACACAGTGTCGGTGGGACAGTTTCAATTGGGACACAGTGTCGGTGGGACAGTTTCAATTGGGACACAGTGTCGGTGGGACAGTTTCAATTGGGACACAGTGTCGGTGGGACAGTTTCAATTGGGACACAGTGTCGGTGGGACAGTTTCAATTGGGACTCAGTGTCGGTGGCACAGTTTCAATTGGGACACAGTGTCGGTGGGACAGTTTCAATTGGGACACAGTGTCGGTGGGACAGTTTCAATTGGGACACAGTGTCGGTGGGACAGTTTCAATTGGGACACAGTGTCGGTGGGACAGTTTCAATTGGGACACAGTGTCGGTGGGACAGTTTCAATTGGGACACAGTGTCGGTGGGACAGTTTCAATTGGGACACAGTGTCGGTGGGACAGTTTCAATTGGGACACAGTGTCGGTGGGACAGTTTCAATTGGGACACAGTGTCGGTGGGACAGTTTCAATTGGGACACAGTGTCGGTGGCACAGTTTCAATTGGGACACAGTGTCGGTGGGACAGTTTCAATTGGGACACAGTGTCGGTGGGACAGTTTCAATTGGGACACAGTGTCGGTGGGACAGTTTCAATTGGGACACAGTGTCGGTGGGACAGTTTCAATTGGGACACAGTGTCGGTGGGACAGTTTCAACTGACAGCCTCCGTGGCGTGGCGGTAGTGCACGCGACTGCCACGCAGGAGGCGCGGGTTCGATTCCCGCTCAGTGCAAATATTTGTATGCATGAATATGGCTATTTGCATTGGTCTGGGTGTTTCTATGTATAATATGTATGTATTTACAAAAAAAAAAAGTATATAAGTATGTTTATCCGCATTCTACATTCCATAACACAAGCTAAGTATAAAAGCTTATCATGGGTCTAGATAGCGTTGTGTAGAATGTTGTGGAATATTTATTATTATTATTCCTCTTTATTTACTTTACTTACTTATTAATTACATTTTTAAATACATATATAAAAAATAAAACATATATTTAAAAATATAAAAATAGTACCCCACCGGCATCGGGTACAGGGACCAAGCTACCGGTGGTTAGGGCTCCAGAGAAAGGAACTTCCTCACGATGCGCGCCGTATCAAGGAGCACTGCTTTCTGCATCCGGCCCTTGACCCAACTATCCAACCCGAGCCTCTTTAGATGTTGTTCGAGGCTCTTTGCTATCAGTCCGTTGACTGATACTATTATTATTATTATGTTTCTCTGATCCGTGACTCTCGGGACTATGGAGTCCCGGGCCTTTGGAAGGCGTGCGTCGGGCCGAAGCCAAGACGTAGAGGCCCTTTTAAGAGAGTTTAATATGCTAGAGATAGACACACACATGGCTTTATTATTATTATTATTATTCACCCGTACTCACCTAGGTCTACCCAATACTGACCGGGTAATATTAGGTTTTCTATATTCATTACTTACGAAACTTTACGAATTATCTCTGTCAAAACTATTTTAGTACTTAGTTACGAGTACCTATTTAAGTTGTGAACCGTTACCGTTTAGTCGCGTTTGGTCCAATACGCGTTTGGTCCTATTGTCAAAAACAGGTAAAAGTCGCGGCCTTTCTATTCTGTTTCTGGGTGGTTATAAAAAAAATAAACGTTTTGTGTGCCGTTCTTTAACAATTGGACCAAACGTGTATTGGACCAAACGCGATTACCCAGGCAGTGTTGGGTAGACCTAGGTGTGTACGGGTAAACTCCGCATGCAAGTTAATTTCGATTCAATATTCGAACTTTACCCAAAAAGCTTGGGGTATCAAGTAAACCCGGGTAACTTAAGTTTACTTAAGGTTCTAGCATTACCCGTGACATCACTGTACGAATCTCATAAAAAATAAGAAAAATAAGGAAGTCATTTTACTCTAAGAATTTCCATTGTAAACATATCATTCTGCTTGTTGTTTCCTCATTTGACCCGAAGAGGAAGTGCAATGTATGGCTTGTCAACAAGATCATATTACTGTGTTGTGTACAAGCATGGTAATTGTTTTATTAAAGTTAGAATAAGTGCTTGCTACCTTGGGCAAACAACTACTGGTTGCTTATAACAATATTTATTTAGATGTAGAAGTTCTTTGTTTGAAATAAGTGGTTATAGTCTTAAATCTATATATATAAAAATCAATTGCCGTTCGTTAGTCTCGCTAAAACTCGAGAACGGCTGACCGGATTTATCTTATCTTGGTCTTGAAATGTTCGTGGAGGTCTAGGGAAGGTTTAAAAGGTGAGAAAAATTCGAATAATTGCTGGGAATCGACATCCACGCGGGCGGAACCGCGGGAAAAAGCTAGTAAATAATATAATCTATGAGGTAGTAAACTTTATCTATTTATGTATCTATTTATATGTATATTTTTTTTTAAGAAAAAATAAATTACCAATATTCCCTCTAACCCCTCCAGCTAAGCTAAATTGCTTGTGTTAGGAGTGTGTTCACGTCGATAGTGTAATGGCCGGGATTCTAATCTCCTACTCTAACCCCACTTGATAAGTAAGTCAAAAATATTTTTGACAACATACGTTTCGGCGCCAAAAAAAAAAAAATCAAAGTGCACAAAATTATCTTTCTCGTTTTTACCCCCTTTCAGTTGGCCGATTGTTCTGATATTTGGTACACACCATTAGTTAGGACAATAATACCATATAAATAAAACAGATTGATTTGCTTTTAATACGAGAGTTTTAAGATCATTTTGAGACTTCCTTGTCAAGATATTTATGACGCTGACTGTACCTACATAGTCATAACTAATTTACAATTTCAACAGAGATACAATATAATATAAAATACTCTAAGACCGTAATTCTATAGACCAACAATATTATACAGCCAGCAGAGTAAATAAGTCACTCGGTTAATTGATATCGCAGCGTCTGTTACGAACAATCGCTAGACTGCATTATGTAATCGAGTAATCGATAAAATGGTTTAATCGATTATCGGAATCATCGTTCCATTGCGTTTGACTCCGGAAAACATTACTATGACGTGCACGACTCTAGTCTTGACATTTTTTTTATGTAATAGTGTTGTACTTACCTAATTTAGATTGCGATTCAAGGTGAATGAAAAAATGTGACATGACATGCAATTATTTTTTGCTGCTGACTGACAGTTGTATACATGAGAACACCATCATTATTAGTTCATACATTACATACTACATACAAATGCTCACGCCTATGCAGGGGGTAGGCAGAGACAACAATCCGCCATCTGCTGGTTTCCGTACATATTTTATATTTATCTTCTAGCATGATTACTACTTTGTTTATTGAGGTCAAAAAGATAGAAGGTTGGATACTGCGTGCAATGCATTGCATTTCGTCTTCCGACTTAGAAGCAATGGAATAACTCCAAGTTCCCCTCAACCCGCTTGTATCCTAATATTTTCAAAATATCAGTAAATGCAAGGACTACTTTTCGATTTTTGGGATTATAAACATTAAGCAGGCCTTATCCATACTAATATTGTGAATAGGTACACTTTGGTCCCCACAACCCGAAGGGGGCCTGGTCCTGGCTGTGCCGGGGTGCGAGAGATATGTTTCCTGCATTGTCACTTCCGGCAACCAAAGTCCTAAAGACGGCGGGGGGGGGGGGGGGGGGGGGGGCATGGATCCATTAGAATCTTTCGCACGATATTAAAATATACTAATATTGTCAATGCGATAGTAACTCTGTCTGTCTGTCACGATTTCATGCCTAAACCGCTGAACCGATCTTGACGAAAGCCGAAATTTAGTACAAGCCTAAGCTCTAATCTAGGTAGATTAAGTTAGATTAAAGGATAACATTTGGTCGCGAAAAAGGACATCAACGTGGAGACGCGCGCAACATCTATTTTATGTGTCATTAGATGTCAATGTCCACTAGATCAGTGAAGAACAGTTTATAAAAAGAGGCTAAAAAAAGAGATCTTTCACTAAGTTCATTTAAGTTTATCTGACAAAATTAAAGAGAATTTTTGACAAAAAATTTACTCTACAAGCTTTAGCGTAGTCTGATTAAAAATTCAATTAAAAGCTTGGCACATCCTAATCCTTTAAACTTTAATATATTCACATACTTAATTAATTATGTAAAAATACTGTGTTGTAGTAAATTGGTACGGACCGGAATTTGCAACCATTAAACTTTCGTCGCTGTTTTTGAAAATGGAATATTTTATCGAATTCCCATTCGATTTGTAAACTGCTCGCACACTAGCTGATATTCCTATGCCTAGGGATGGGAATGACTAGGGTAGGTACGAGTAGGTATGTTACATAACGTCTACAGGATTAAAAGGATTTGTTTGATGACACGTGCGGCGTGGGTTGTAATTCATCTGAGTTATAGTTATATAAGTCAGTAGTATAGTTAAGTAGTGCAAATGTTCGATTCCTGCTTAGTGTAAATGTTTTGGGTGCTCCATCGTTAATTTGGTTTGTTTCATGACATACATATTAGACAGCAAGCCAGACATGCGTTTACTTAAAAGCTATTAGTTTAATATGATAATAAATATTATAAATGATATAACAAGTATCTATTTAGTAATATTATCTACTTATTTACGTAACTATTATTATTTAATTGAACGTATTGTGTGCATATGAGTGTGAAATATGGAATAAGAACACAAAATTGATATGTGAATTACTTCATATTGTGCAGTAATATCTAGGTAATCACTACATTACTTAATTGATATAATCTCAGGTGAGAATAATCGCAATCGAATCGCATACTGAATACTGATATTATGCATAATAATATAATTTTATTCATATTAATATTATGAATGCGAAAGTAAGTCTGTCTGTCTGTTTATTACGCTTAAATGCCTAAACAACTAAACTGATCCATATGAAATTTGGTACAGAGATGGACTCGAGCAGGTAATGGTCGTGAAGGAGACGGCGGAGCGGGAGAGGCGGCGCGAGCGAGAATGACTCGCGGATCGCGCCGCCCGCGCGCGCAGGCAACTCGGGCGTCGGAGGGCACTGACTGAGCTCCGTCCCCCATGAGCGCGGGCCTGGGGGTGATGGGTGGAGCCGCCTATCACCCCAGCAGAAGCAGGCCACGGCGGCGGCGCGCTAAATAGCGAGCCTCCCCATTCCGGGGGCGAGTTGGGGACACCGTTGTCCCCCCTCCTGAGGAGGGCCAGACCGTAAGGGATGGCCCTGGGTCAGCCGGGGTGCGAGGGATATGTCTATGACAACCTCACCTCCGGCCTAGCACCAAGACCCACAGTCGGCGTGCGGTTTTAGTCGGTTCGAGTCCGACATAACCTCCCCTTCCGGCTCCGGCAGGGGGGGTATCCGAGGGGATTCCCGTACGAAAAAAAAAAAAAAAAGGTACAGAGATGGACTAAAACTTGGGAAATGACAATGGCTATGTTTGGTCGACGTCAAAAGTACAGCAATTGGGTATTCTACTGACTAGTCAAATTAGTTGCTTTTTAATAAACGTCAAAACGATAAGTTTTAAGGAAACTTGTATAAAAAGATTTAGTGACGCCATAAAATTTAATAGTCAAATCAGTTACCAATAAAGGTTGGGTGGATGATTAAAAATAAATAAAAACTATAAAATAAGAAACGACGCAATTTTTACCGCTCTTTTACCATTCTTAATTTAATAAGCTCGGTTAGATAATTTATTTTAACTATAAGACAATACCCAATAATAAAGCAGGTACCTACCCAAAAACATATACAGCTGTGTCTCAAACTAAGCCGAAGCCTGTATAAAATGTCCCTAATCAAATTTAATTTAATTTACAACTTTAATTAATAAGAATTGGAAAAACATATAAAAAAATCTGTTCAAATTTGGCATCATCATCCATCATCAAAGGTGCGAAATGAAAATTATGATATTTTCATTTTTGTGCCTTTAGAGTAGACAGCTAAAAATGTTCCTGTCAACCTGCTGTCAACTAGGTAATGTAGTTTTGCCTGTCTAGTTAGTACCTACCAGGTAATGTAGTCTACTCATTGTACGTATAAGCAGGTTACCGTAATGTCGGCACGATAGATCTCTTTACAGAGGTGTAACATACAAACATACTAATGTTTTGTATGCTATATAATGTAATATATGAATCAATGGTTCTTTCATACAAACTTGTACTGACAAGCAACATTGTAAGGCCTGATTCCCACACTGTATCCCACAACGGAGTGCTATGCTGGACTGTATTTGGAGCATTCTTTGTGAACATCAAAATTATATTAGGGTCGGTAGCTTAGTGATTTAGGAGTCAGCCTTTAGGAGAGGTCCTGGGTTCGAATCTTGGCTATTCAACTACTGACGTGTACTTACTCAACACAAGCAAGCATGAGTCGGGAGAAAAATAAATAAATGAAAAACATACAAACTCCAGTTGTTTGCATTTTCTCACCTGCTGCACAAATCACCGATGGCACAAAAAACACAAAAAAACCCGCATAGATTGTATCCAAACTATTTAGTTTTCGACACGCACTGATAACACACGATACCAGGCTATTCACACTCGCATTCAAATGTAATTTCTTCATACAATCCATTTTGTCACAAATTTAAAGATATTTTACTCGAAAACTTGTATCCAAGAATAGCACAATGCACATCACTAACTTTAAAAAAATATCAAATCAACTCCTTTTATAAAATAAAAAAAAAACATTGAAATATACCAATGTGTAAATAAAAACGATTTACGTTTACCTAATTATTTTTATGTTACAAAATTATTTAATATTTGTTATTTATAACTTTTATTTTGAATCAAATTATATTTTACGATTGTAAAACAGTTCGATAATTTGAATTTCGCGCGTAAATGGCGCGGTAAGACGCGCGCAGAGCATGCGCGGTGTGCGTACAATGATCTGTATTTTTTTTCAAAGCACAGACCTCCCGCTATACAGCCTTTAAATGTTGAGAGTGAATAATTTAAATTACTGTCGTGATCAATTTTCTGCTCTACTTCCACAGGTACGCAAATTTTCGCGGAAGTAAGAATATCATGTATTTGTTTGGGAGATGAATCAAACTCCAATTTTGTTTTGTTTTTGAATATGCATGTTAAAAACAATTTATAAAGAAAAATTGTACCTACTTTTAACGTTTCCACAATTATTAATTTATGAAATTGTAGTTTATGATAGTAAGAGGCTGAAAAATTTAGGTCATAGGTACGTGTGGTTAAATAAAATTATTACGGTTGTGGATTAGAGGTTTCCTATTCTTTCAAGAATCTTATCTGGCTTATTAGTACACCAATAAAAAAAACGAAATTATGTAGTTTAGGCGAGGACTCACATCGGGCGTGTCTCGGTAGCTGAGTTGTTCAAGGCATTCCCCTGTGAGTAAGAGATCGCGGGTTTGAGTCCCGCCCGAGCAGATTAATTTTTCCCTATGTATTTGATTTTGTATAGTTAGCAAACTTAATGCTGTAAAATTCATTGAAGATATGTTGCCATCTAAGAAAAAAGAAGAAGAAGAAAGACTAGACAGTCAATTTCCCAATTATTCTTGTTCAGTTTGTCTATAGTAACATAAAAAAAAAACATTGTTTACGGAAAGCTTAAGTAACTATCTGTTATTGCGTCTATACGGGAAGCTTCTACAACTTATATAGTAGACTTTTATTGCCGTCTTTATGTTTGACACAATTTGTACAAGCAAACAAAATAGGTAAGAACAAAAAGCGACAGTCGTCGGCCGACGCATTCATAATAAGTTGTAACTTGTTGCACCATTCTCTTAATCAGGCACTATTGAGCCTTTAATTTTTCCCAATAATACATTGGGAAAAATTAAAGGCTCAAGAATTTTAAAGTTAGAATTTTAAATGCTATAAAAAAATCATTCAAATATTTAGGAGGAGTTATCAAAAATCTATGTTAAACCTCGAAAAATCATTCATTGGTTGCAACCGTTCGTGAGAAAGTTGGTAGATGGCTCCACGGTCGCTCTCAAAGACGGATATTAATAGAAGGGAAATTTGAAATGATTCAGGTGTGGCTCAATAGTTCAGTTGGAAGAGCATTCCCCCTGTAAAGAAAGGTCGTGGGTTCAAGTGCCACTTGGACATTTCATTTTATCCGATGTATTAGCACTACTGATGACGTAAGTAGGTATGTGGTAGAGTATTCGACTGTGAAGTCAGAGATTGCCGGTTCAGTTCTAGTTCAGTACAAATATTTGTGTGCATGAATACATGCATAAAATGTAGTACTTATATGCATCACAAGGTGGCCACCCTAAACCTACATCTGGGTCGCAAGTCCCACGCGCCGTCACAGTGTTCCTCTCTGTACCACGCCAAGGACCCGGCGACCGCACGGTGAATCCATGGAATGCTGAGAACCGGATCTCGTATATTGTAGGTAATATCAGCATTGGTCTGCGAGTTAAAGTTAATGTCAAATCTTCTTCTTCTTCTGTCAAATCGATGGTACTTCTACCCTCAAATTCTGTTTTCCCAGTGTGCTGCTAATTGGATTACGTTCTCCGAGGCATGCAGCACATGTTAGCAGTTGGGTCAAAGTCTATAGAGCTATTCCGCACTCATACCGTAGGTCCGTGTCATCTGAGAAACGAGGCGTGAAAAGGCATCTTATGAGGCCGTCAAGCTGAGTGCCGTCATGGTGCCATCACTGTTAACATGGTACATGTTTACGATGGTGACCCTCTTTCCGAGACTCTACATTTAGCTTACCATCAGGCGAGGTGAAGTCAAATTGACGTGTCCTTTATAAAAAAATAATAAAATAGATTCACCCCACTTCTGCCGATCTATGTTTGAAGTCTATTTAAGGACATCCACCTGATACAGGGAAGGTCATGCCAAGGAGGAAGACTCTCTGACAGCGGGACAAAAGGAGTTGGTGGTTAAATGTGAAATCTACTTCGAAAGTAACCTATTTCGGCAGAAGAGAGGACCAATATTTCGAGTGCCTAAATAGGTCTTTGATCTGACATTAAGCCTCTGCGTTTCATTTTTAACCGACTTCGAAAAAGGAGGAGGTTCTCAATTCGTCTGTATACATAATATTTTTTTTTTTTATGTATGTTCACCGATATCTCCGCCAATTATAGACGGATTTCAAGTTTTATTTTTTTGTTGGATAGGGTTCACTTCTGAGGTGGTCCCATTATCACCAGGTCAGTCTCTGATGATGGGATCCAGGAGAAATTGAGGGCAACCATCGAAAATTGTATGGTCGTATGGTACTTTTGTTACGTAATCATATCTTACTCAGGTATATGCTTCAGGGCGTCAACATCTGATGCTGCTGTGCTGATGATGAAGCTGCTGAACTCCTTAACGATTAGGAGTTGGGAGACAGTACTGCAATTGGTGGATGATAAATATTTAGTAGTATGTAGGGCTAACGTGTTGCTTGTGAGATATGCTTGAATCGACTTCTGATGCTGCTGTGTTGATAGTGAAGTTACAGAACTCCTAACGTTTGCGTATGGTGCTTTTGTTACGTAATAATGGCTTACTCAGGTATATGCTTCAGGGTGTCAACATCTGATGCTGCTGTGCTGATGATGAAGCTACTGAACTCCTTAACAGTTAGGAGTTGGGAGACAGTACTGCCATTGGTGAATGATAAATATTTAGTATACTACTAAATAGGGCTAACGTGTTGCTTGTGAGATATGCTTGAATCAACTTCTGATGCTGCTGTGTTGATAGTGAAGCTATAGAACTGCTTAACGATTAGGAGTTAGGGGACAGTACTGCAATTGATCGATGGAAAGTAGGTAGTAGTATGTAGGGCTAACGTGATACTCGTAAGGGTTGGTGCTACTAAGCTACGGTGCTAAGAGATAATCACGAAATTTCAGAGTGAAAACCGAGACAATTCCTCAATTAATAATAATAATAAGTATGTTTATAAAAGGGTGTATCTACTCCTGAGGTGGTCTTTTTTATCGTGCGGAAATCCCCTCGGATTCCCCCGCCGGAGCCGGAAGAGAACGGTTTATGTCGGACTCGAACCGACTAAAACCGTACGCCTACTGAGGGTCGTAGTGCTAAGCCGGAGGCGAGGTTGTCCTCGACATATCCCTTGCACCCCGGCTGGCCCAGGGCCATCCCTTACGGTCTGGCACTCCTCGGTGGGGGGGCTCGCGCCCGGAATGGGGAGGCGTGCCTACGCGCGCTGCTCCACTTGTCTTGTCCACGTAAAGCAACATACGCTTGACCTTTAGTAAAAAAAAATATTTCTAAGTCAATTACCGCTTTATTTAATGTGGTGCCCTGAAGCTTATGAACCGTTACAGCTCAGCTCAAGATTAACGGAATCTTCTTTCCACATCCCCATAGCCTTTTGTTGCAATTGCAACTAAGCTGACACTACCTTTCAATCTAGTGCCAATAGTATCATCGTCGAATTTAATAAAAACTGCATCAGGTAACTCGTTGGATTCTGACCGATCGCGACGCAGAGCAGACCACCTAAACGTACACACAATCCCCTTGCACCGTTGACAAGACCCTCAGTAAAATAGTTGAGCTATCATCTTAGAGTTGTTGTCATTCACCAATTTGATCGTTGGTAAAATTCTAACTGCAGCCCCATCTGCGAAATCACCAAACTGTTCAACTCGCCGTCTTTCATATAAAAGTTCCAGTTCCCTTATCTTATTAGGAGTATAATGCTCCCAAAAGAAGAAAGTGGTGGTTAATGGCACGCTGGATGGGATTAAACTTGGATTACGAACGCAAACCTTGTCCCACTAAAAAGGGAAAAATAAATGATTTTAAAAAAATTGAACCGACTTCAAAACCAAATAGGAAAAAAATGTTTAAAATAACAGAATTTAGAGAGAGAATTTAGAGATTTTCGATCTGTTAGAAGTCGGTGCCAACTTTGTTTGCTGATGCTTTGCTGAACCTGAATTACCTGCTATGATGCATTTAAATGAAATATCGATCATTCGGTATCAAGTCAAACAGGTAAAATAATATAGCTAAGTATGATAGGCCACCCCTACCTCCACAAGTCATTATACCTACATTAATGGCATTATAGCAGGCCAGGCACAGTAAACAAAGTTGGCACCGACTTCTAACAGATCGAAAATCTCTAAATTCTCTCTCTAAATTCTGTTATTTTAAACATTTTTTTCCTATTTGGTTTTGAAGTCGGTTCAATTTTTTTAAAATCATTTATTTTTCTTATACATACGGGTCGGGAGATTTTGTGAAACGGACGGTCCACAAAGTGTCCCTTTATTTTACCATCTATAGAGTGTACCTATACATCATTAAACCTCTTATTTAACGGAGGCTTTTACTCACGCCTGTAAATTCCCGAAGGGGTAGCCAGAGGTGTATCTATTAACACCTAAATTACCACCAAGCCTAATGGTATGGGTAATGGACTGCTGAGACGAGATCCCGGGTTCTATCCCAGGTTTACCATGGCACACAAAAATGACTTTTCGATGCTTTTCGAAGTTATGTGTGTATTTATCGCAGGTTTATAAGTGCCCGGTTAATGGCAATAGGCTCGCCACCTATTACTTTGGGACGTAAAACATAAACTGGTGAAATGTGGGTGCTAGCACCTCTGCCTACCCCTTCGGGGAATACAGGCGTGAGTTTATGTTATGTTATGATATTGAACCGCCACGTAATAGGGTTGAACCTATTGCCGTCATGTGGGCACTCAGTCATGAGCTGTATGCTTACTGTCGGATGGAGGACAGCCATATCCCTTAGTCGCTTTCTATGACGCCCACAGAAAGAGATGGGGTGACCCACTGGGAACCAACACAGCACTATTGTATTGTTAACTAGCTTTTGCCCGCGGCTCCGCCCGCTTGGATGTTGGTTCCCGCAATTATTCCAATTTTTCTCACCTTTTAAACCTTCCTTAAGTAAATCTCCACAAACTTTTCAAGACCAACATAAGATAAATCGGTTTAGCTGTTCTCGAGTTTAAGCGAGACTAACGAACAGCAATTGATTTATCTACATCTACACTAATATTATAAAGAGGAAAGATTTGTACCTATTTTTGTATGTTTGCATGTTTGTAATGAATAGGCTCAAAAAGTACTGGGCCGATTTAAAAAATTCTTTCACCAATAGAATGCTACATTCTTCCAATTTGACATAGGCTACATTTCATTTTGAAAAAAATTAGGGATCCTTGGTAAAATTTGAACAATGTAACCGAAGGTGTAGAAAAATGACTCTTAAAATGTCTTTCGTCGAATGCGCTGCCGAAACTATAAATAATTGTCTACCCCGTGCGAAGCCGAGACGGGCTGCTAGTATATACATATAGATAGATTGGGTATTTTACTGACTAGTCAATTTAGTTACTTTTTACTAAACGTCAAAACGGCAAGATAAAAGGTAACTTGTATGAAAAAAGATTTAGTGACGTCATAAAATTTAATAGTCGAATTAGTTACTATTATAGGTTGGGTGGATGATTACAAATAAATAAAAACTATAAAATAAAAGCCGACGCAATTTTTACCGCTCTTATACCATTCTTAATTTAAGAGTCCGTACTACCTCAAATGACATAGCATAAACGTGTATAATATCAAAAGTTCTAAAGCATGGACTTTTTAATTCATTTGTGGTAAAGTTGAGGATATATACTAATGTTTATGTGTGGCAAAAACACGATTACGTAAAATTTTCTTGATAGAAAACCATTGCAAAGTTACCTCTAAACCATACAAATAAAACGATATTATGGATTAATTACGCAAAATAGGATCACTAAACTTACACAATAATTGCAGTTTGGTGGTTAAGAGACATTATGTGTTTCAAATTTTACAAATATACATTGGTTCCTGAGTAACTAGCAAATATCTAAATTTTTACTCAAGCGATACCATTAAACTTAGAACCGCCCTGCCGCCCGGCCTCCTCCTCAGTGTTGCTTCGGCTATCATACGGGGAGCTTGTGTCGCACGCGCTCTGCGCAGACGATTACGATAGACGATACGAAAGTATTCAAGTACCTATCTTTTGACAGGCGAAATGGGTAATAAAGTAAACTGAAAGAGGAAAAGTGTATGTTGGCGTAAAAAAACATTAAAACATATGAATGATGTATTATGTAGGCAGCCTCTGTGGCGTGGTGGTAGTGCACGCGACTGCCACGCAAGAGGCGCGGGTTCGATTCCCGCTCAGTTCAAATATTTGTATGCATGAATATGGCTATTTGCATTGATCTGGGTGTTTCTATGTATAATATGTATGTATTGATGATGATTCCGTGATGGTGGTATCCGTGGGGATATTTCGCACGATAAAAAAAAAATGGCGTTAGTGAACGCGACTGCTACGCAGGAGGCGCGGTTTCGATCCCCGCTCAGTGCAAATATTTGTATGCATGAATATGGATATTTGCATTGGTCTGAGTGTTTCTATGTATAATATTTATGTACATACAAAAAAGTATCTAAGTATGTTTATCCGCATTCTAGATTCCATAACACAAGCTAATTAAGCTTACCATGGGTCTAGATAGCGCTGTGTAGAATGTTGTGGAATATTTATTTATTTATTATTATAGTAAGTATCTAATCTACCTACCTAAGTAGCTTATACTGTACATAACAATTTGCAATAGGTACTATATTAGTAGAAAGTAATAAATAGGTCAGTAAAAACCTACCTATTTCAAAAATTTGGATTGAAATAGGCATACCTGCCTATGTATCGACAAAAATAATCTTGCAGTAGCAGCCCAAGTCTTTCAGGCAGGTCCTGCCTACTACAGGTCGCTCACTGCGACGACGCGACGGACGACGCGGTTGGGCGACTCAGAGCCGAAAGTCGAAGTGCGGTAACTCCAACTTCTGTAGGTTAGGTTAGAACTGTGACCCCAACGCATGAGCCGAGCGAGCGTAGCGAGCGTGCCGCAGCAGCGGACGGCGAAGTGCCAGATCGGGTTATGATAGGAACGAGACCGTCGGGTCAGGTTAGGAAGAGGGTTACGTTCGGTACAAATTTGTAAAGTTTCTACCTAACCCGCGACCGGGTCAAGTTTTCGGGTCAGTTTCGGAATAAACGGAATATTTCTGTAAATACATGAGTACCTACCAACCCGAATGATCATAATATAAATATAGCAGTAGTTAGGTACTACTACCATACGTATTCCTATATTTATTATAGACAGTACGTAATTATGAATTTCCATTCATCTGTTTCTATTGAAGGGTCATCGCCCTCTGTGGGCTCAGCAATCTAGCCACATTACTGGCCGTCAGATTCTCTGCCCATACGGGGGCCCCGTATAGGGCCATACTTCGCACGATCCCCAGGTACAGTCTTCTGCAGGGAGCGTTGGGTCTCCTGATGTTGGGCATCAGCCGCGCGAGTGCGGCTGATGCTCCCCTCAGTTTTGGGACCAAACTTCGGAAGTGATGTCCGAAGTTCCACCGGCCATCGAGCCCCAGATACTTCATCGAGGGCTCGATGCTGATGCTGACACCCCCTATCTGTAGGCTGGATCCCGCAGGTGGCTCCATCCGAGGTCCGTGGAAGCACCGAGCCTCGGACTTGTCAAGAGCGACCTCGAGACCCAGCCGCCAGCAACCCCTGCCGTGGCCTTTAGTGCTGCGTCTCGGTGCGCTGCTCCCCGCGCCGTAATGATGGTGTCATGCGAACCGGACGTCGGAGGTCGCAGAACGACCTCCGTCCTCTATGAGCGCTGGCCTGAGGGTGACCGGTGGAGCCGCCTGTCACCCTAGCAGAAGCAGGCCGCGGCGGCGGCGCAAGGTGCGCCTCCCCATAACCGGGGCTAGATGGGGACACTGTGGTCCCCCCAACCCGAAGGAGGCCATCTCGAAAGGGATGGTCCTCCTGGGTCTGCCGGGGTGCGAGAGATATGCTTTTGGCAATCTCACCTCCGGCAACCAAGGACTTGGGACGGCGTGCGTTTTAGTTCGAGTTCGACATAACCACCTCCACCGGCTCCGTGGGGATTTATCGCACGATAAAAAAAAAACGAGGGTGTCATCGGCGGAACACGTTACGCTGACCCCTCTGAGCAACGTACCACGCAGCACCCAATCGTAGCCGATGTTCCTCACCCTCCGTAACTACGGGCACGTCGTTCTCCACCACCTCTCCTAGGTGCCGTCTTCTTAGGGGCGGAGACCTTGGCTTGGGACCAGTAGCACCACTGGGTGCAGCCGTCGTCGCTCAAGACGCGACGACGGGTGCTGCCAGCGGTGGGCGGTATGCCCGGTCCTCGAGGACGCCGAGGCGTCGCTCGATGACCTCCAGCAGCTGGACCACCGTTGGTGTCCCCTTAGATGGAGCACGGAGAGCGGGGGTTTTCACACCCCGAGCCTCACCGGCCCCCTGGACCAGCTGCGTCAGCTGACCGATCTCCTCCCGCATCAGCCTTAGCTGCTTGTGGAAGTCAGCAATCTCCGTCTCCAGGCTCGCAACCCGAGCCCGGAGTTTCTCCTCCTCACTGGAGACGCTCCTTTCCAGGAGCTCCTCCAGCGCTTTGGCGGCACCTTTTATCGCGTCCGCCACGACCCTCTTCTTTCCCGTAATATTTTTCTGGCCTTTTACGGCGCTAGAAATGCGGGAAAGAGCCGCCAGGATGTTCTGCACCGTCGGCACCTCCGTGACCTCCCTTGGTAGCGGGGACACAATCGCTGGCGGCTCTGCTACTCTCTCTTTCGCTCTGTAGAGGTCGGCTTTCGTCCTCTACCCGCGCCTAGCCGTCTAGCGTAGCCTTACTAGGAAGGTCCTCCTCGCTGTGCGATGATTCAGACCCACGATGAACCTGGGCGGGTGTCGCCATGGCTAGTCACCGAATGGGTGTCCATTCGATCACTAGTCACAGCTAGGGATTCCCCAGACGGAGTCCGGGTACCCGGACTCCGTCTGGGGAATCCGCATGGGTAGATTTATCCGTTATCGTTTCCATAACCATATTTTGTTTTACGGTTAATGTCCACCGACATTGAGGTGGAAGTAGAGGGGTTGTATGTGAGGATAGGAAAGGTGGGAGTGAGTGAGTGACGCCCTATAATAGGCACTGAGTTCCCCCCAGTGATGCATCCCATTGCCAGGCGTGGGGTTCGGGGTGATTTTTTATAGAGGTTTTCTTCCTCGCAACTCCTAAGAGCTACCATGTCCCTCTGTTGCCAGACGGCGGTACGGCTCGGCCGATCGATGGTCCCTATGGGACCGTGTATTTCACCACTGATCGCTCAGTGGCAAAGTACTCGTCGCCCTTAAAGTTCTCCGCTAGGCTTAGCAGAGCGCGTGCGGAGAACTCGAAACCGACCATAAAGGCCCCCCCTCCTTGGTGGACTATTGGCCACCAAGGTACCTTCAGGTGAGATAGCAGTGCCCAGCAGTGAGACATTGAAAGGGCTGCTATTATTATATTATACTAGCTGCTGCCCGTAGCTTCGCCCGCGTGAAGTTTTGTTCCCGTTCCCGCAACCCATGGGAACCTTAACCCGGAATAAAAAGCAACCTATGTGTTATTCCAGGTTCTAATCTACCCCTGTATAAAATTTCAGCCAGATCCATTAAGTAGTTTTTGCGTGAAAGAGTAACAAACATCCATACATAACGCGATACATACTCACAAACTTTCGCATTTATAATATTAATAGGATAAGTATAAATATATTATATTTGACAGCCTTCGTGGCGTGGCGGTAGTGCACGCGACTGCCACGCAGGAGGCGCGGGTTCGATTCCCGCTCAGTGCAAATATTTGTATGTATGAATATGGCTATTTGCATTGGTCTGGGTGTTTCTATGTATAATATGTATGTATTTACAAAAAAAAAAGTATATAAGTATGTTTATCCGCATTCTAGATTCCATAACACAAGCTATAAAAGCTTACCATGGGTCTAGATAGCGTTGTGTAGAATGTTGTGGAATATATTATATTATATATAAGTTTTATGTAAATTATCATTACAATATGCACACTTTTCTCAAAAGTTTGTTTATTGCCATAACTTTCTTGATGTCTAATTACTAGCTACTTTACCCTATCGATTGATACACGCGTGAACTTGGCGGCCGAGCCTCGCGTCGGCCGGCCCGGGGTCATCGCGGGAGTGAGATAGATGCATCTGCGCGCGAGTAGTACCGGCGCGAGTGCGTTGTTGAGGCGCGCGGGGGTAAAATTTGAATTCGAGCTGGAGTGGTACGGACTCTTAATAAGCGCGGTTAGATAATTTATTTTAGCTATAGGATAATACCCAATTGTTGTCTATGGGAAGTAACCCTTTAAACGCTGAAAAAAGATCAAATTCAAATATTTTTATTGCGATATATGTGTACAAAGAGGTTACAGGTAATACATTTAGGTTCCACCATATTTCAGCCAGATTGGCATGCAACAATGTCACAAATTATGACCATAATAATTAGAATTTAACAATCATCAACCAGTAATAGAGAATGCATTAAATATAAAAGATAAAAATATTTCATGTCCAAATTTTAGATGTCAGTATTTTCATGGTAAACATAATAATCACCTTCATGCAACATAAAACGTTAAATAAGTAAAGTACATAGTCAATTACAATTAAATATATCTAAAAAAATGACAAAGTTATGATATATACCCACTAATCACTTACTTCACATCTAGTGTTTTGTCATTCAAATAATCATTTACAGTGTAATAACATTTACTTATTAAAATATTCTTAACTTCTCTTTTATAATCACTTATTTCTACAATTTCCAGTATTGGTTTAGGTAATTTATTATAATCGAAAAACATTGGAAAAAATGAAATGCTCAAGTGAGACTCGAACTCACGACCTTTCGCTTACAGACCGTCGCCCTTATAGACGGATATAAAGAGAAGGAAAATTTGGAATGATTCAAGTGGTGCTCAATAGCTCAGTTGGCAGAGCAGTCGCCCTGTAAGCGAAAGGTCGTGAGTTCGAGTCTCACTTGAGCATTTCATTTTTTCCAATGTTTTTCGAACTTAACAGTTAGCATAATAAATGCTATAAAAAATTCATTCAAATATTTGGGCGCAGTCATCAAAATTCAATGTTTAAAAATGGTTGAAAAATCATTCATTGTTTCCAACAGTTCGTAAGAATGTTGGTAGATGGCTGCACCGTCGCCCTTATAGACGGATATAAAGAGAAGGAAAATTTGGAATGATTCAAGTGGTGCTCAATAGCTCAGTTGGCAGAGCAGTCGCCCTGTAAGCGAAAGGTCGTGAGTTCGAGTCTCACTTGAGCATTTCATTTTTTCCAATGTTTTTCGAACTTAACAGTTAGCATAATAAACGCTATAAAAAATTCATTCTAATTTATTATAAATTCGTGGAGCCATACATAAAAAAACTTCCATTCATTAAAGTGGTCTTGTTTGATGGTATACATAAGGTAAAGTTTTTTCTTTTACTATTTAATGTTTTAAACAGATGCAAATTTTTGCGAACAAAAGTAGCACTTCTAGAATGTATATACATGGTAGTGTCAATACCTTTATTTGTGAGAAGTAGGGTTTACAGCTGTCTGTTGGTTTTAAATGACATATAGACCTAATACACCTCTTCTGTGCCACAAAAATGCCGATTCGCTGTCAGAAGAATTGCCCCAAAACATGATACCATACATTACAGTTACATACATTATACACGTTACATAACAATATTGTCTAAAATACCACAGTTTGATACAGCAATAACTTTACTGCTATTGTCGCCGATAAAATAGTCATAAAACAGTATTCCAATGTTATAAAATTCTTCATACAACAGCACAAACTTACTCTGCAATACAAATGGCCGCATTAGTATTGACTTCTATAATACTTATATACCGTCTCTTGATAAATTCGTTTGTTAACAAATAAACAATACATACTTAAGTCAGTTTCATAGTATTAATTACTTTTTCGTGGTTTTAATGGAAAGAACGAGACTTCAATATCGAAAATCAATTATTTGTTAAAGAAAATTCCAGTACTTAAATTCACAAAATATGTTATGCAAGTGTTTAACAGTGTTATATAAAGTTTGAAGATGAAATAGTTGATACATCATGTAATATAAAGAATACTGGTGTAATATACGAGTATATACGTAACAATTTAAAATAATCAATTGATTATTACTAAAAAGTAAGTATTATTTCAGATATTATTTACATCGCCGCGTGGTTTCCGATAGAGTAGAATTGAATTTGGTCTATCCTATCTCCTCCAATGCGGTGTCGTACAAGGCGACTAAGGAATAGGGCTGTATAACATCAGATAGTATATACAGCCCAGACTCAGCCTCAGATGCATGGCTTAAGTCAACAATAGTGCCCGGAATTTGGCAATAGGCTCACCCCCTATTACGTGAACCGAATAGAATGATTGGTGAAATGTGGGATAAAAGCGTTTATTCCGAACATAGCCCGAAAACTTGACCCGGTCGCGGGTTAGGTTAGAAACTTTAAAAATTTGTTAACCCTCTTCCTAACCTGACCCGAGGGTCTCGTTCCTATCATAACCCGATCTGGCACTTCGCCGGCCGCTACCGCGGTACGCTCGCTTCGCTCGCTCGGCTCGTGCGTTGGGGTCACAGTTCTAACCTAACCTACAGAAGTTGGAATTACCGCATTTCGGCTTTTAAAAGTAACAGAAATCTGCGCAATTCGGGTTATGATAGGAGTGAGATGTTGATATGAGGTTAGGAAGAGGGTTACGTTCGGAACAAATATCACATTATTTTTCAGGTTCCTAACCTAACTCGCAACCGGGTCAGGTTTTCGGGTCAGGTTCGGAATAAGCCGATAAAAGAGTGATTATATGAAAGTATGTTTGTATGTATTATTTACTCGTCCATGCCTTGTCCCACTCCGTATGTGGGTCAAAAGTTATTGGAAGTGAGATTACCGCAGACATATATTATCTCTAGGACCTACCCCGCCCGGCCCAGGGCTATCTCTTTCAACCTGGCACTCGATTCTACCAAAGCTAAACTACAGTGATGCCACCGCCGCTGCAAAAAACGACATTAAATAATAGACTTTAAAGCGATGCGGTTAACGTTCAAAATCAAACGACCTTTTGCAGAGTAATTATAAAAGTGTAAGGAAAATGTTTTCATTTCATTTTGAACTTTAGGCGTATAGATGTAAAGTCTATAATATAATGTCATTTTTGCAATGACTGCGGTACCACAGTGGTTCAGCTATAGTAGAATCGTATATTAGTACTATTGAGAATTTTTGATAGTAATAGAATGGATTTATCAGTAAAACCCGTCTATATAGCATAGGGAGGTCCCAATAGCAATCCCTTTAGCCAAGTGGGAATTCGTTTTGTTTCGAATAGAATAGACTAATCAATGTATGCGATTAAAATACGTTTGCCACTGTCATAAACGTTAAAATAGGTGTCATTCCTACTATTTTATTCACAAAACCTCGTCTGTTAGTAGACAGCATCAGAAAAATCTTGACGATGAAGTCTCAAAATGATTGTTTATACTGTAGATTGATGGCGCTTGGTGGAATCTGCTACACATATTGAATAACACACTTGTACTTTTCCACTGACTTTATTTCTAGACCTGACCGGTTTCGCCTTACGGCATTCCCAAAGGTTCACAATGATGTTTAGAATGCCGTAAGGCGAAACCGGTCAGGTCTAGAAATAAAGTCAGTGGAAAAGTACAAGTGTGTTATTCAATATGTCTCAAAATGATCTTAAACTCTCTTATTAAATTATGAGCAAATCAAACTGTTTTATTGATTTCAATGGTATTATGTTCGAACTAAAGGTGTGTACCAAATATCAGAACGCTCAGTCAACTGGAAGGGCGGAAAAATATAAATTAATGTAATTTTGAGTACTTTGTTCATCAACATCTTTTTGATGCTGACTGTACCTATGAGGCTGTGTTTGTTGTTATTTCAGGCTCTTTTGTCCCACCACTTGAGAAAGTCACTTATATTTGGTGCATTAAAATTTTCAATATTTTTAGTTAGAGTAGACATATTTTAGATTCTTATGTATAAGCGTTGGCGCCCACCGAACTGCAATTTGCACGCGCACTTTTTAAGTTTTAGATAACTATCAACCTTATATATAATATAATACATTGCAAAATTGAATATACTAGATTATATATTATTCTATGCTCGCAGCAGCTTAAATTAAATTTTGCAATATATTATACATACATAAGGTTGATAGTTAACTAACACTTAAAAAGTGCGCGGGAAAATTGCAGTTCGATGTGCTCCAACGCTTATTGTACTTATTAAATTTTTAGAGAAAAATATGTGTAACCATATAATTTTAGGGCAGTTGCAGAAAGTATGAGGCAGCGTGACATTTTTATGGATACCCATATATGCTTTCAGGAATGAAAATCTTATATTTTTTTGTATTACTCGTGATATTACAATTTTTGGTAAGGACCACCTCATCAAAATGCAATTGCGACTGCCAAAGTTCTGAGAGCAGAGAATGCGTTTGCTGTTGTTGTAAACGGAAGAATAAGAATGACGGTAAACATGGAGGTGATACTAATAAAGATATACTTCAAGGGAAGAAAATTATTGCTTTTCCGATATTCATGGCGCCGCCGATGCCAGCTCCTGTGCCAATGCCAGTTCCGATGCCAGTGCCGATGCCGATGGCAATGCCCATGCCGATGCCATTTTTTGGTTAAGTCTATATACTTAACCAAAAAATGGCATTCGCTTGTAAATGGTGTAAAAGTAAAGCCAACGAGACGAGAGAAAAAAGGTAAACAAAGCGACCATTACTGAGTTACGTTGCGATAACTAGCGATTAGTTTCTCTGTCCTTGTCGCACATGTCACGCGTACGCGAAAATGCCCGGGCGACAGCTGTCGTTGCGTGTTTCATAGTACAGGAAAGCTGTCAGCACCGCGGTTCTGAACTGTCAGATCCGCCATCTTATGAGCAATTTAATTCCTGTCTGGAATGCGCTTGAAGTGATAAATGTTTTGAACCGCTGAAACTGTGTTTACCTTTTTTCTGTCGCTTCCTTGGATTTACTTTAGTTATTTTTTAATAAAATTTCAAGTTTCTAAAAATCTGTTAAATATTACATTGAACTAGTCCATGGTTTTACTTGATAGAAAATAATTAGAGAATATAGCTGACCATTTTATTTCTATTCATCCTTTGCCTTCTATTCAAACCGTTTTACGGTAACACTTAACTTAACACTCATTTGGGGACTGATGGGGGTGAAATGTGGTGAAATCTCACCAGAGAAGAGAACGCAAGACATCCTCCTCGCTAAATAATTACTAATAAAGTACTCGTTTGGCCTTATTTTGTAAATCATATTGACTGTAAATATTTAAATAGGTTTTGTGTATACTTTTGATTTGTTTCATTTGAATTGTAAAAAATATTTTCTTTATTTTAAATTTTTATTAACTAAATTCAAACTTGTTAGGTAATTTGTACGCATGCATGCCATGAATAAAAATTAAAACATATTTTGTAAAAAATAATCTATTTTTATTTACTTTACTTTCCATTGCATCCGAGATGATCCTGGGTTTTGGATTTGTATGGCCCTATTCTAGCAAGCTGTTGCTATGCATGCTTCTGCTGAAGTGACCAACCGTGCATCCAATACCATACTGACAGTTAAAGATAGATCGCATCTACGGAAGAAGTGCTCGGCTGTTGAAATTCAAAACATAGTAACTCCTATTTCACACCAATTTCGGAAAATAAAATTATACCGCGATGCACTTTCCCGCAAAAAAATCAGTGTTTCAATGTTTTCAATTTAAACAGCCGATACGTCAAATTTGACTGTTGCGATCTATCTTCAACTGTAAGTATGTTATTGGGAACGGCCGAAGCCATCAGCGTCGAGCGCAGTGCTGCGATTGGACTGAGTGACGTCACTAGCGTTTGACCAATGGCAACCTTTATCGAGGCCCGTCGTCATACTAATGCGCCCAAACGTTGAGTGCTTAGAAAATTTGCGTGCGATTTTAATCGGTTCGGGTCCGATATAAGCTCCCCTTTCGGCTCCGGCGGGGGAGGTATCCGTGGAGTATATTGAATACTTGTACAGTCAGAGTTATAAATATCTTGACGACGAAGTCTCAAAATGATCTTAAAACTCTCGTATTAAGAGCAAAGTAAACTGTTTCATTGATTCAGATGCATTCGCAGAACCAACCCACCCCTTTTCTGCTCTCCACTGTGGCCTACGTACTTCAGAAGGGCACGTAGAGTGACTCCGAGCAGCCCTTTTTTTTCGTGCGGATATCCCCTCAGATACCTCCACGCCGGAGCCGTAAAGGAAGGTTATGTTGGACTCGAACCGACTAAAGCCACTAGCCAACTGAGGGTCGTGGTGCTAGGCTGAAGGTGAGGTTGTCTTCGACATATCCCTCACACTCCGGCTGACCCAGGGCCATCCCTTACGGTCTGGCCCTCAAGCAGCCCTCTACAGGGTCGTTACCGCTCTATAATTGCAAAAACAAAATGCCCTAGCCCTAATATAATTTACAATCATGTACGACCTATAAAACGTCTCTTTGTAAACGGTATTTTTATGGGCACATAAAAATATTTATACCATTTTCATGTGGTATAGAATTACGAAATATACTTGCCAGTTAGGTGGCAAGTAAACCAAGTTATTTGTACTCGTATCTTAAATATCTAAATAATAATAAAAGAAAATAAGTGGAATTTTAACACATATCGAGGGTTCTACATGAGTTCATATGCATGTAAGTCTCAATTAATAAATTATTTATGTATCCATCCATCCATATCCTCACGCTTATTTCCCTCCGGGGTGGGAGCCAACAGCTTAATTCAACTCTATCCTTACATACGTCATGAGCTATCATTGATCCTTTCATACAAGCCCACCGGATTCAAATACTTCTGACCAGACCTTATTTCAAAATTATGACATCGGTATACAATAATGTAAACGGAAATTAACGCGATCATGGTATAGGTACATACATACCTTTTTTTTTATCCTGCGAAAAATCCCCACGGATACCACCCCCACGGAGTGCCGGTGAAGGCGGTTATGTCGGACTCGAACCGACTAAAATGCACGCCGTCTTGGGTCCTTGGTTGCCGGAGGTGAGATTGCCAAAAGCATATCTCTCGCACCCCGGCAGACCCAGGACCATCTCTTTCGAGATGGCCCCCCTTCAGGTTGTGGGGACCACAGTGTCCCCATCTAGCCCGGTTACGGGGAGGCGCATTTTCCCCTTATCATTATTGTATATTTTGGAACGCGATGGTTTAAAAGTTATTATGGCATAGGTAATTAATTGAAGAGAAAAACAGTGTGATTCTTTCTCCAAATCTGTAGATCTGTCTGTTAATAGGTATGTAGTGTATGTACCTACTGGTGGAACTTGCTACACATATATAAAACAAGCCACTTGTTTAATAAAGTAATATGGAAAAGTACAAGTGCAATACTGTGAAAAAGTACAAGTACAGTCAGCATCAAAAAGATATTGACGAACAAAGTGCTCAAAATAATCTTAATTTCGTTTTTTTTTACCCCCTTCCAGTTGTTCTGATATTTGGTACACACCTTTTGTTACCATATAAATCAATAAAACAGTTTGATTTACTCTTAATACGAGAGTTTTAAAATCATTTTGAGATCGAAAAACATTGGAAAAAATGAAATGCTCAAGTGAGACTCGAACTCACGACCTTTCGCTTACAGGGCGACTGCTCTGCCAACTGAGCTATTGAGCACCACTTGAATCATTCCAAATTTTCCTTCTCTTTATATCCGTCTATAAGGGCGACGGTGCAGCCATCTACCAACATTCTTACGAACTGTTGGAAACAATGAATGATTTTTCAACCATTTTTAAACATTGAATTTTGATGACTGCGCCCAAATGTTTGAATGAATTTGTTTATAGCATTTATTATGCTAATAAATTTGGAATGATTCAAGTGGTGCTCAATAGCTCAGTTGGCAGAGCAGTCGCCCTGTAAGCGAAAGGTCGTGAGTTCGAGTCTCACTTGAGCATTTCATTTTTTCCAATGTTTTTCGAACTTAAAAGTTAGCATAATAAATGCTATAAACAAATTCATTCAAATCATTTTGAGACTTTGTCGCCAAGATATTAATGACACTGACTGTACAAGTATTCAACTGTGTAAGTGTAATACTTAGTAGATAAGGCACCAATATACTTCTTGGTAAACTTTTACAAATGTAACTTTTTTTTCGTGTGGAAAACCCCACGGATACCTCTACCGCCGGAGCCGGAAGTGGAGGTTATGTCGGACTCGAACCGACTAAAACCGTACGCCGACTAAGGGTCGTGGTGCTAGGACAGAGGTGAGGTTGTCGTCGACATATCCCTCGCACCCTGGCTGACCCACGGCCATCCCTTACGGTCTGGCTCTCCTCGGGCACAAAAGTAACCTGTTCATCAGTGGCGAAGTGTGATTTTTTTCAAATGGGAAGCCGTTAACCTTACCTCTTATAGAACTACGATAGCATTTTGTATCTGGGCATTCTGATTTCATATAGGTACTGACACAGTTTTCAGATTCTGAATTTCAGAACCAAGCGGTTCGATGAATTATTCTTATGCCACACCATTAAGACCTGGAACTCCCTGCCAGCTATCGTGTTTCCTTCCTCCTACAGTCCCGGGTCCTTTAAGCGGGGCGTGAAAAGGCATCTGATGAGGCCGTCAAGCTGAATGCCACCATTGTTTACACATAGTACCTACATGTTTACGAAGGTGACCCACCGAGACTTTGCCTTTAGCTTACCATCACGCGAGGTGAAGTCAAATTGACGTGTCCTTTTATAAAAAAAGGCGAGGTAAAGTAAAAAGAAACTCGTATTCCAGATGTACTTAACGACTCTCTTGACGACCCTAACGTCGGTGTACTGCTACCACCGCGACTATGGCCCAGTTCTTGGCGCCTTTAACCCTCAATACGTGCAGCTGTCCGAAGACTGCGAAGAAGGGAACAACAACTATTGTCTAAGGATTCCTAGCAGGAAGATCTGTAGACAGAAATTGGAGAAGATGGACTGTGTTTACAACCCCTGCAATCCTTTACCCTGGTGGTACTTTTATTGTCAGTGGGTTGTCACTTGGAGGCCTTCAACTGTCAAAACGACCAGTAGAACTGTTCCTGTGTATTTTAAAAAGGAATTGGCAGAATTTTATAAGTTTAAGAAGGGTTTGACAAGACATCCTAGATAATATACAATACCTACATAATATATAATGTTTTAAAACACCGGTTACGTGAAAGTCGGACTCGCGCATGATGCGTTTTGTGCGATTAATTGAAGTATATTATGTTTTTAGTATTTGTTGTTATATCAACACAAATATATAATCATTTTTTTCAATCATTTTTTGAAACATCAGTGTGAACCTTTGAGAATGCCGTAAGGCGAAACCGGTCAGGTCTAGAAATAAAATTAGTGGAAAAGTACAAGTGTGTTATTCAATATGTGTAGCAGATTCCACCAAGCGACATCAATCTCCATTATAAACAATATAATCATTGGTGAAAAATTTCAACTGTCCAGCGATTGTTGTTTACGAGATATAGCTTAGTGGCAGACAGGCGGACAGTGGAGTCTTAGTAATAGGGTTCGTGCTTTACCTCATTAGAACAGGACTCTAAAAAGGAAATATTTTAGTACAAAAACATATAACTAGTTAAGCTCATCAACAAAATATTGGAATAAAGGCCAGTATCGGTATTATTTACAATTAGTCTAATGTTTCTTTTTACATACAATGGCCCAAAAGAGGCTAAGTGCGGGTAAGAGTTCCTTATCCTAGCCCGACGTTTTGGCTACTTCACAGCAGCCTTGGTCGTCGGGTGACTAAACAAAGCTACCTTCTCGTACGACCACCGAGTTTGGACCCACGGCCGCGTGCGACCCGCTATTAATCATCGAGTTTCGTACGACCCGATAAAATCTTCATATGAATAGATGAGTGATATCCTACTGGGCATTGATATAAATATATTATTTAGATACAGAGTGCGTAAACTTCAGACAGTACCAAAAAGGTTGGAAAACAGAAAAATAGACATTGTCTACAACAAATCCTTAATCTTTTACTGTAAAGCTTGCACTTCAAATAACTATTTTCCTATTTACAACTGCAAACAAAAGGTGGTTTCCACAGAGGCTCTGTTTCTCATTGTTTATTATAACACAGCCATTATGGAGATGAGAAATATACATTGATTATGCTGCGTACAATTGTTGTCTGGCATTAAAATAATACGAAGCAAGTCAGGCTTTCGTAGTCTTCGTAAAATGTTGATGAGAAGAATACTCTTTTGTATTAATTTGAGCCCGTACCAAGAACTTAAAACTGAACAATAATTTAATGACTGTCATACTACCAACTTTATGTACAGTCAGAGTCTTAAATATCTTGACGATGAGGTCTCAAAATGATCTTTAGCTCTCGTATTGAGTAAATCAGACTGTTTTATTGATTTATATGGAATTATTGTCTGAGCTAAAGGTGCGTACCAAATGTCAGAACAATCATATTGAATAACACACTTTTTTTTTCGTGCGGATATCCCCTCGGATACCCCCCTGCCGGAGCCGGAAGGGGAGGTTATGTCGGACTCGAACCGACTAAAACCGTACGCCGACTGTGGGTCGTGGTGCTAGGCCGGAGGTGAGGTTGTCATCGACATATCCCTCGCACCCCGGCTGACCCAGGGCCATCCCTTACGGTCTAGCCCTCCTCTACGGTCTAGCTCTCCTCTATTGAATAACACACTTGTACTTTTCCACTGAATTTATAACCTTTGAGAATGCCGTAAGGCGAAACCGGTTAGGTTTAGAAATAAAATAAACTCAGTGGAAAAGTACAAGTGTGTTATTCAATATGTGTAGCAGATTCCACCAAGTGCCAACAATCTCCAGTATAAACAGTCAGAAAAATCGGTCCAGTGAAGTGAAGGGGGTCAAAAAACGAAAATAAGATAATTTGGAGTACTCTGTATAATTTCGAGTTCGTCAACATCTTTCTGATGCCGACTGTACATCAAAACATTCCCAGTACAGTGTTGACAACGGAGTATTGAACATCGGGAATGATCATATATTACATAACGTTACGAAACCCTTTGTTCGCGAGTCTGACTCGAATTTGACTTCTTTCTTGTTTATTTTATATTAAAGATTATTTTGGCAAAAATAGTAAGGTTTAAATCGTTTATTTCCATATTTATATTTATCATCGCCAGGTCCGAACCAACTCTGGTATACCTATAGATTAACGGACAAAGTTCTGGCACACTCTTGGGGTTGGGTGGTTAGGCGGCAGTTGCTTTCATAGTAGCCAAATAAGCCAAATAAAAATGGAGTATTGACCGCGTGATGGTAAGCCTCTAGGTTTTGGTGTCCACCGGGATCGTCGCAAATATGATAATAATTCCCATTTATGGGGATCATTTACCATCAGGCGAGGTGAAAACGAGCCTCATATAAAAATGCCCAAAAAAATCACATCAGAAGAATTCTACAAAGAATTTTTGGTTAAGGTGAGATTCTTCTCTTCTTACCTTCAATACCTACATCTGTTGGTAAGGATTATAATAGGGCCACGGCAGGTCTTCCTATGGGTCTCGTATAAGGCAACTGAGGGATGGGGCTGTTCTCCAAAAAGTACCCGTATGACGGCTTTAGGCTCTACCCATATGTGGAATTGACAATCATAGTTGGCAAGATGTTGGTGATTATACGCCTCTGCCTACTCCTTCGACTATTTATAGGCGTGAGTATATGTATATATATACAATATTGGTATAGTCACCGCGCCGCCGTTAACTTAAAAAAAAAACTTTTGTCGAACGTAGGTATACAAAATTTTGCGGTACAAAAATGTGTAGGCGTATCTGTAGAGAACTTTCTGTGTTTTCAGTTTGAGAACGGATCTTTTTAGAGAATTTTATAAAACTTTACGATTTACTTCAGTAGGTACTTTTAGCTAATGAAAATTAATACTGGATCTAAGTAGATACTTAAAGTGACAAACAAGTCTATATCTTCATAAAAAAACCAGGGTGACAGCTAACTTCATACCTACCTATTAAAAGCGTAACTGTTGGGTTCTCTGATGGTCGAGAAATAAAAGACTGTGGACTGTATACCTACTAATTCGCTGGTATATTAAAGAGCAGTACAAAGTTGGGTACCTACTATGTGCGTGTGGTGGAACGATGCGCAGGCGAGTATGGTCGGTGACGAATGTTCTGGGTGTTGTCGCTGAGGCGCTGCCGTCCCTGACAACATCCATCCATCTATACTTACAAACTTTTGCGTTTATAATATTAGTAAGATGACATTTGGAAGACTCTAATTACTTACTTATGTTCTAGCTTTATCTAATATATTATAATTCCTCCGATTTCATCAAGTAGGTATGTTTTTGTCGTCTACTCGTGTGTACGCAAGCATCTGACGTATTTATTGTACATTCAGAGTCAAAAACGTTATATTTATGAGGTCATCTCAAATGTAAAACACTTACTACTTAAACAGTATTAAAGAGGTTGTGCCCGATTGGGGGGTAAAAATGTTCTAATTCTTTTTTTTTTTAAATCGTGACGAAACAAAGCCTTTTTTATATTTTACTATTATATACTATACCATTAATACTATTTATACTGTTGATTGATGGCACTTGGTGGAATTTATTGTTACACATATTGAGAACACTTGTACCTTTTCCACAGTAAAGTTATTATATTGAACCTGATTCCGTAACACAAGCTGTGGAAAAATTACTAGTGTTCTCAGTATGTGTTCAAATTAATACTTGGTAATTTTACAAAGAGGTAAAAGGGAATGGACTCAATTTTACAGCATTAAGTATGCTAACTATACAAACCGAATACATAGGGAAAAAGAATCTTCTCGGGCGGGCCTCGAACCCGCAGTCTTTCCCTTACAGGAGGAATGCCTTGACAAATTTGGCTACCGAGACACGCCCGATGTGATTCAAATTTACCATCTTATACGTCTTTAGGGTGACGGTGGAGTCATCTACCGATTTTCTTACGAACTAACGGAATCAATGAATGATGTTACAATCATTTTTAACCCCCGACGCAAAAACGACGGGGTGTTATAAGTTTGACGTGTCTGTGTGTGTGTGTGTGTGTTTGTCTGTGGCATCGTAGCACCCAAACGGATGAACCGATTTGGATGTAGTTTTTTTGTTTGAAAGGTATATTAGACGGGAGTGTTCTTAGCTATGTTTGAAATATCGGTCCAAGATGGCCGCCGCCACAACATGTCGGAATACATATTTCTTCATAACTCCCTCAATATGGGTATCAAATGAAAGAGCTTGACTAGTAGATCACTTTAAAAAGTATAAAATAAAAATTAAATTAAAAATTTAAAAAGCCCCCGTCACAAAAAATTGGCCCCCCGACATGGCAACCGTAAAAGTTAAAAGGCAAACCCCATTTATTTTCAACTTTTTGGAGGTGTTTATTGTGACGGGGGTTTTTTATTAAACATTGATTTATGATAACTCCGCTCAAATAATTGACTGAATTTTAGAGCATTAAGTATGCTAACTATACAAATTGAATACATAGGGAAATTCTCAATTTATGAAGTTTATGGCAATACTGTCATACTTTCTACATGTGAAGGTAAATCTATCTAATATATAAAATTCTCGTGTCACAGTTTTTGTTGCCATACTCCTCCGAAACGGCTTGACCGATTTTGATGAAATTTTGTGAGCATATTGAGTAGGTCTGAGAATCGGCCAACATCTATTTTTCATCCCCCTAAATGTTAGGGGTAGTCCACCCCTAAATTTTTATTTTTTATTTTTTAGACATATTTTTTAATTTCTATTTTTTTATGATACAACATACAAAAATACATACAATTCTCAATTTTCACCCTTCTACAATCAACCCTTATTTTTTAATAGCCATTTTAGTAATTTAATCATTTTTTCTTTCCGGTAGAAAAGTGGGAACGGTATCTGACGCCACGAGGGTAGGAAAAAATTGGCGGTACGAAGTTCGCCGGGACAGCTAGTCTTCTCTAATATATAAAATTCTCGTGTCACAGTTTTCGTTGCCATACTCCTCCGAAACGGCTTGACCGATTTTGATGAAATTTTTTGTGCTTATCCGGTATCTATGAGAATCGGCCAACATCTATTTTTCATCCCCCTAAATGGTGCAGCGGGAACGGGATCTGACGCCACGGGTGCAGGGAAAAATTGGCGGTACGAAGTTCGCCGGGACAGCTAGTCCCTAATAAATATCTTCTAAAAATGTTTATGTTTTTGTGATGAGGTTTAAAACATACTACGCACATCCTTCGCAGTAATATCACAGATTTATGATCATTTTTGTTAAACACGTCCTATTTCTATTACATTTTGTAAATATTTTTTGCTAAAGGAAACACTTTGTAGATTTTGTACATCCGTAAAAAGTTTCATGCACAGTCTTAATGGTGCTTCTCGATGCGTCGGCCTCGGTGTAAACTTGGATTAAACCAAGATAATGTTCAAGGAACATGGAGAGGTTCATATTGGGAGTGGCCTATGTCCAGCAGTGGACTGCGGTGAGCTGATTGATTGAAAAACTTTCATGAAAATACTACTAATGCAACAAACAAAGGCATTTGCATGTATATGTATGTATCTATACGATCAATTGACAGCCTCCGTGGCGTAGCGGTAGTGCATACGACTGCCACGCAAGAGGCGCGGGTTCGATTCCCGCTCAGTGCAAATATTTGTATGCATGAATATGGCTATTTGCATTGGTCTGGGTGTTTCTATGTATAATATGTATGTATTTACAAAAAAAAGGAATATAAGTATGTTTATCCGCATTCTAGATTCCATTACACAAGCTATAAAAATAGCTTACCATGGGTCTAGATAGCGTTGTGTGGAATGTTGTGGAATATTTATTTAATTATTACTGCTCAATTCTGCTAATGCCAAACCACAATGTAAATTTTTGCAGTGACTGCGCCACCACCGTGGTTCAGCTTTAGTAGAATCGAGGGCCTGAACGGATCTGGCTGAAATTCAGAATATAACTGAAAGAGATTACAGTCTGGACTAACACATAGGGTACTTATTATCCCGGGAATAGCTTCCCATAGGACAGGGAAACGAGTTCATAATCCCATGCGGCCGGAATAGCGGGCAACTGCAGGGTTTGCAAATAAAAATGTTATGTAATAATACTATTGCGTTTGAAAACGGTTTTAAAGCAAATATTTACGACATGCTAAGTTTTTAATTATATGCTTATTTTATAACATGCAGGAAATAGTTATAGGTTGGTAATAATGATAAAATTATACATTTATGAGTATTTTAATTTTTACGGCGTTTTTAGCCCTGGGTCGCAGTTGTAGACAATTTGCACTTTGGAGACAATTCTCAGTTGAAGGATTTTTTATAGCATTAAGTATGCTAACTATACAAATCGAATACATAGGGAAAAAGAATCTTCTCGGGCGGGACTCGAACCCGCAGTCTTTCCCTTACAGGGGGAATGCCTGACCAATTCGGCTACCGAGACACGCCCGATATGATTCAAATTTCCCACCTTATACGTCTTTGAGGCGACGTAGCGTCATCTACCGATTTTCTTACGAACTATCGGAATCAATGAATGATGTTACAATCATTTTTAAACATTGATTTTTTGATAACTGCGCCCAAACAATTGAAGGATTTTTTATAGCATTAAGTATGCTAACTATACAAATCGAATACATAGGGAAAAAGAATCTTCTCGGGCGGGACTCGAACCCGCCCGATATGATTCAAATTTCCCACCTTATACGCCTCAAAGACGTATAAGGTGGGAAATTTGAATCATATCGGGCGTGTCTCGGTAGCCGAATTGGTCAGGCATTCCCCCTGTAAGGGAAAGACTGCGGGTTCGAGTCCCGCCCGAGAAGATTCTTTTTCCCTATGTATTCGAATTCTCAGTTGTTCTATATAAGGAGGAGTTCAATTATATTCTTCTAGATGGGCAATTTTGTTGAACATATAAAGGTAAATTTATTATTTGGATACTTTTTGATGAGACTGTCAACTGAACGTTCGACAATATGTATCCATACTAATATTATAAATGCGAAAGTAACTCTGTCTGTCTGTCTGTCTATCTGTATGTTACGCTTTCACGCCTAACCCACTGAACCAATTTTGATGAAATTTAGTATAGGGGTAGATTAGACCATGAGAAAGGACATAGGCTATGTTTGGTCGTGATAACGGATATCCACGCGGGCGGAGCCGCGGGCAAAAGCTAGTAGGATATAAATTATTGCATGAGTACTTACTCGAAATATAAAAAAAAGTAAGTTCTGATGTCTCCACAATAGGACTGAGGAAATCCCGATGTCTCCCTTAAGGAGGCCAACACTTAAGGACACAAAAACCCAAACCACATCGAAAATTATAAAAATCCAGAAAAGAAACCCATAAATCGAATATTATAAGGTCATTTTAATTTGTACTTAATGTATTCAATATGACACAATATTGTATGTTTCTTTGCAATGTCATCATCATCCTTGTATTATTTCGGTCGCATCCAAAACTGGCATTCCATAACACATGTATTAGCCTAGTATGGAATATAGAATCAGTATATATTGTGATCTTTTCTGATTGCTTCTTGAATGAAACTTCATGTACAATGTAAACTTGAGTCAAATAAACATTTTCACTTTCATTTCATCTCGGAGACCAGAGTTCGCTATTTGCAGTCTAACTGCATCGAGCTTGAACATTGACTATTGTCCAATACGGGTTGTATTGCCGATATCGAAGTATTGCAGTTGTCTAACTGCAATACTTCAATAATAATTAAATGTTTAATATATTTTTGAAATTAAATAAACGATTAAAAACGCGAGTGATTCTGCTAAGAACGAGTAGGTAACTTTTGAATCTGGAAATTCTCTATAAATTCCTATAAAATTCGAATACATGGGGACAAAAGAATCTTCTCGGGCGGGACTCGAACCCGCAGTCGTTCGTAAGAAAATCGGTAGATGACGCCACGTCGCCTTAAAGACGTATAAGATGGGAAATTTGAATCATATCGGGCGTGTCTCAGGAGCCGAATTGGTCAGGCATTCCCCCTGTAAGGGAAAGACTGCGGGTTCCCGCCCGAGAAGATTCTTTTTCCCCATGTATTGGATTTGTATAGTTAGCATACTTAATGCTGTAAAAAAAATCCTTCAATTCCTATAAAATTAGTAAAATGTTCACTCATATGAGCTGAATCACAACTATTCATTTACTAAATAGATTCTAATTTGATGTAAATATCGAATGACAATTGTCACATCTGAGATTTCTTTGCAATCTTCTTCTTCTTAATTTTTATACTTGGAGTCTGGGGTCCGCTTTACCAGTTTAACTGCGGATTTGGCATTTCTTTGCATTATATAGGTATAATAAAATACATTGTATATTTCTTTTTCCACAGTTTATATATCTCCTGTTTCTAATAAGCTCAGTAATCTGCCGGCGGCGCTTTCATTCAAGGCCAACACAGGAGCCGTCAAAGCCAATATACATAGCCCGGGAGGTTCTCGACTATGGCCACGAGTTCCTAAATAAAATGAGGATCTTACATCCTGAATTTTGCAATTCAGTATCTTTAGAATCGGAAAAAAAGTATAAAACGGTTCCTTGGTGGTACAATTATTGCAAAGAGGCAAAATTGAAGGCAGATGCAGAAAAGGGACATGCGAGGCATTATTTTCCGATGCATGCGAGTATTTTACAAAAGATACATGCTATGAAGAAGCAGAAAAGACTTCAAAACCACGTTATGAGGAAGTTTGCACAATAAAATAGATACTGAATTTATAATGTTTTTATTTTTTATGCTCTACCTTCATATTAAAAGCCTTTTTTAGGGTTTCGACCTCAAGAGAAACAAAAAACCAAGCGTTTCAGTGACTCATTCCTATGCCGCACCACCAAGCCTGGAAGTCCCTGCCAGCTCACGTGTTTCCTTCTTCCTACAGTCCCGGGTCCTTCAAGCGGGGCGTGAAGAGGCATCTGATGAGGCCGTCAAGCTGAGTGCCACCACTGTTAACATGGTACATGTTTACAATGGTGACCCTCTTTCCGAGACTTTGCCTTTAGCTTAACATCAGGCGATGTGAAGTCAAATTGAGGTATCCTTTATAAAAAAAAAGATACAAAAATAGAATCACTTTGTTGCCCGTCTGTCTGTCATTTATCAAGACTTTTTTTTCAGGAATGTGTTGAGGTATCAAGTTGTAGTATACCACATACTCAGGTCTGGAACATCTTGAAACTGTGAAAAAATTGAATTTCTAAGTCAATGCAATCAAAACATTTTGCGGTTTACATAGCATAAGTTCGTCTCTGAATACATAACATAAACTCACGCCTGTTTTCCCCGAAGGGGTAGGCAGAGGTGCTAGCACCCACATTTCGCCAGTTTATGTTTTGGTCCCAATGTAATAAGGCGGCGAGCCGGCACTCATTAACACGGCATTAACCGGGCACTTATAAACCTGCGATAAATACACACATAACTTCGAAAAGCATCGAAAAGTCATTGGTGTGTGCCATGGTAAACCTGGGATCGAACCCGAGACCTCGTCTCAGCAGTCCATTACCCATACCACTAGGCTACCGTAGTATTTTCCTCTTCTCCGTCCTAAAGAATAAGAATAACGTCTCTGAATACAATATTGTACGGAATCCTCGGAGTGCGAGTCTGACATGCAGTAGATCGGCTTTTTTTAGTATAATAAAAATACGTTAAAGCAATGAGTATGCTAAATATTCAAATCCATTTAGATCGAAAAAAGTGTATCGCTGTTCACTGCTGGACATAGGCCTTTCCCAATATTGTAACGGAATTTTATCTTCCTTCTCTTGCAGGTCTGAGTTTTATCCGTTAGTCGCTTCGTAAAACACCCTTTGGATGAGATTGGGTCTTCTTCTTCTTCGTGTCAGTGGCAACAATTTAAATATTTAGATACGCCCAGCCCAAAACTCAGCGACTTTGACCGCATCTTCCGTAGCTTCATTCAGGTCGGCAATCGTGCAGGTGTAGGGGCACAGTGGGCACGACAGGAGGTGGCCCATCGATTATAGAGGAGATTGGGTGAAGATACTTGTATTCTTTCTCCGTCAACACACGAATAATTGAACCTAGTACCAGTCTCTTACAGGCGAAAATGGTCAGACCAAATGAGCTTTGAATCATATCGGGCGGGTTCGAGTCCCGCCCGATATGATTCAAATTTCCCACCTTATACGCCTCAAAGACGTATAAGGTGGGAAATTTGAATCATATCGGGCGTGTCTCGGTAGCCGAATTGGTCAGGCATTCCCCCTGTAAGGGAAAGACTGCGGGTTCGAGTCCCGCCCGAGAAGATTCTTTTTCCCTATGTATTCGAATTCTCAGTTGTTCTATATAAGGAGGAGTTCAATTATATTCTTCTAGATGGGCAATTTTGTTGAACATATAAAGGTAAATTTATTATTTGGATACTTTTTGATGAGACTGTCAACTGAACGTTCGACAATATGTATCCATACTAATATTATAAATGCGAAAGTAACTCTGTCTGTCTGTCTGTCTATCTGTATGTTACGCTTTCACGCCTAACCCACTGAACCAATTTTGATGAAATTTAGTATAGGGGTAGATTAGACCATGAGAAAGGACATAGGCTATGTTTGGTCGTGATAACGGATATCCACGCGGGCGGAGCCGCGGGCAAAAGCTAGTAGGATATAAATTATTGCATGAGTACTTACTCGAAATATAAAAAAAAGTAAGTTCTGATGTCTCCACAATAGGACTGAGGAAATCCCGATGTCTCCCTTAAGGAGGCCAACACTTAAGGACACAAAAACCCAAACCACATCGAAAATTATAAAAATCCAGAAAAGAAACCCATAAATCGAATATTATAAGGTCATTTTAATTTGTACTTAATGTATTCAATATGACACAATATTGTATGTTTCTTTGCAATGTCATCATCATCCTTGTATTATTTCGGTCGCATCCAAAACTGGCATTCCATAACACATGTATTAGCCTAGTATGGAATATAGAATCAGTATATATTGTGATCTTTTCTGATTGCTTCTTGAATGAAACTTCATGTACAATGTAAACTTGAGTCAAATAAACATTTTCACTTTCATTTCATCTCGGAGACCAGAGTTCGCTATTTGCAGTCTAACTGCATCGAGCTTGAACATTGACTATTGTCCAATACGGGTTGTATTGCCGATATCGAAGTATTGCAGTTGTCTAACTGCAATACTTCAATAATAATTAAATGTTTAATATATTTTTGAAATTAAATAAACGATTAAAAACGCGAGTGATTCTGCTAAGAACGAGTAGGTAACTTTTGAATCTGGAAATTCTCTATAAATTCCTATAAAATTCGAATACATGGGGACAAAAGAATCTTCTCGGGCGGGACTCGAACCCGCAGTCGTTCGTAAGAAAATCGGTAGATGACGCCACGTCGCCTTAAAGACGTATAAGATGGGAAATTTGAATCATATCGGGCGTGTCTCAGGAGCCGAATTGGTCAGGCATTCCCCCTGTAAGGGAAAGACTGCGGGTTCCCGCCCGAGAAGATTCTTTTTCCCCATGTATTGGATTTGTATAGTTAGCATACTTAATGCTGTAAAAAAAATCCTTCAATTCCTATAAAATTAGTAAAATGTTCACTCATATGAGCTGAATCACAACTATTCATTTACTAAATAGATTCTAATTTGATGTAAATATCGAATGACAATTGTCACATCTGAGATTTCTTTGCAATCTTCTTCTTCTTAATTTTTATACTTGGAGTCTGGGGTCCGCTTTACCAGTTTAACTGCGGATTTGGCATTTCTTTGCATTATATAGGTATAATAAAATACATTGTATATTTCTTTTTCCACAGTTTATATATCTCCTGTTTCTAATAAGCTCAGTAATCTGCCGGCGGCGCTTTCATTCAAGGCCAACACAGGAGCCGTCAAAGCCAATATACATAGCCCGGGAGGTTCTCGACTATGGCCACGAGTTCCTAAATAAAATGAGGATCTTACATCCTGAATTTTGCAATTCAGTATCTTTAGAATCGGAAAAAAAGTATAAAACGGTTCCTTGGTGGTACAATTATTGCAAAGAGGCAAAATTGAAGGCAGATGCAGAAAAGGGACATGCGAGGCATTATTTTCCGATGCATGCGAGTATTTTACAAAAGATACATGCTATGAAGAAGCAGAAAAGACTTCAAAACCACGTTATGAGGAAGTTTGCACAATAAAATAGATACTGAATTTATAATGTTTTTATTTTTTATGCTCTACCTTCATATTAAAAGCCTTTTTTAGGGTTTCGACCTCAAGAGAAACAAAAAACCAAGCGTTTCAGTGACTCATTCCTATGCCGCACCACCAAGCCTGGAAGTCCCTGCCAGCTCACGTGTTTCCTTCTTCCTACAGTCCCGGGTCCTTCAAGCGGGGCGTGAAGAGGCATCTGATGAGGCCGTCAAGCTGAGTGCCACCACTGTTAACATGGTACATGTTTACAATGGTGACCCTCTTTCCGAGACTTTGCCTTTAGCTTAACATCAGGCGATGTGAAGTCAAATTGAGGTATCCTTTATAAAAAAAAAGATACAAAAATAGAATCACTTTGTTGCCCGTCTGTCTGTCATTTATCAAGACTTTTTTTTCAGGAATGTGTTGAGGTATCAAGTTGTAGTATACCACATACTCAGGTCTGGAACATCTTGAAACTGTGAAAAAATTGAATTTCTAAGTCAATGCAATCAAAACATTTTGCGGTTTACATAGCATAAGTTCGTCTCTGAATACATAACATAAACTCACGCCTGTTTTCCCCGAAGGGGTAGGCAGAGGTGCTAGCACCCACATTTCGCCAGTTTATGTTTTGGTCCCAATGTAATAAGGCGGCGAGCCGGCACTCATTAACACGGCATTAACCGGGCACTTATAAACCTGCGATAAATACACACATAACTTCGAAAAGCATCGAAAAGTCATTGGTGTGTGCCATGGTAAACCTGGGATCGAACCCGAGACCTCGTCTCAGCAGTCCATTACCCATACCACTAGGCTACCGTAGTATTTTCCTCTTCTCCGTCCTAAAGAATAAGAATAACGTCTCTGAATACAATATTGTACGGAATCCTCGGAGTGCGAGTCTGACATGCAGTAGATCGGCTTTTTTTAGTATAATAAAAATACGTTAAAGCAATGAGTATGCTAAATATTCAAATCCATTTAGATCGAAAAAAGTGTATCGCTGTTCACTGCTGGACATAGGCCTTTCCCAATATTGTAACGGAATTTTATCTTCCTTCTCTTGCAGGTCTGAGTTTTATCCGTTAGTCGCTTCGTAAAACACCCTTTGGATGAGATTGGGTCTTCTTCTTCTTCGTGTCAGTGGCAACAATTTAAATATTTAGATACGCCCAGCCCAAAACTCAGCGACTTTGACCGCATCTTCCGTAGCTTCATTCAGGTCGGCAATCGTGCAGGTGTAGGGGCACAGTGGGCACGACAGGAGGTGGCCCATCGATTATAGAGGAGATTGGGTGAAGATACTTGTATTCTTTCTCCGTCAACACACGAATAATTGAACCTAGTACCAGTCTCTTACAGGCGAAAATGGTCAGACCAAATGAGCTACATGAGCACGTCTTGAGCATTAGTTTTTTTTTAGTTTTACCTTTTTTCCGGTATCTACCTGTAACCATGATGCATTTCTGTAATTAAATGGCAAGTTAAAGCTATTATTTTAGCTAGAAAACATATCATTATCAGCAGAGGTCATTCATTAATGGTAATTCACATGTTTCGCGTCTAGGTGTTTGAGGCCACCACGATCATTAAAGTTTGTATATTATATATAATAATTATATACAAACATATATGTCTTTATATCCCAGAAGGGGTAGGCAGAGGTATTAGCACACACGTTTCGCTAATTATATTTATTGTGAGAAAATTAAATTAAAAATTTAAAAAACCCCCGTTACTAAAAACATATCCAAAAAGGTGAAAATAAATTGTGTTTGCCCTTTAACTTTGATATACCTATTATTATTTTGATTCAACCGCTGCCATGTCGGGGGACCATGTATCGTTTCGATAATATGCCGGACCTTATCTGTTAAAGCACTTCGTCATATTATTGGAACGATACATGGCCCCCCCGACATGGCAACGGTTGACATGGCAAATTATTGTGTTGTATATACAACACAAAAATTTGTTGTGTTGTATGTACAACATAACAATTTGTAGACCGAAAATAATCATAGCGCTATCTTGACTCAAACTTAGTGTGGGTTCTAGAATGAGTGCAAACGAACTTAGATAAACTGTTCTAGATCATCCTGTGACCATGGTCAGAGGGGAACCTGGTCGAAACGCAATACTACGGTATACACCTATAACAAAAGTTAAGTTAAATAAAATCGAAGTAAACAGACTGTTTATACTGGAGATTGATAGATGGCACTTGGTGGAATCTACTACACATAATATTTTTTTTATGAAGGGCACGTCAATTTGAGTTCAACTCGCTGATGTTATGCTAAAGGCAGAGTCTCAGAAAGAGGGTCACCATTGCCAACATGTACCATGTTAACAGTGGTGGCACTCAGCTTGACGGCCTCATCAGATGCCTTTTCACACCCCGCTTAAAGGACCCGGGACTGTAGGGAGAAGGAAACACGTGAGCTGGCAGGGAGTTCCAGGTCTTAAGGTCCTTACTAGAGACGATGCCTTAGAGCGAATGGGTGGAGTCTACGAACGTAATAATCGCAGCCCCGCACCACCCCGCACTCATGTCACTAAAGTGATTATAATATAAAAATATGGGAAAAAATGTCGATAAAAAGGGTACAGAGTGGACACATCATATTCTGCCTAACTTCACGTACCTAACTGATATGGTATTTTTTTGACATCGATATTGATTGATTTTTGATTCTTTATTATAGCTAAGGTCGGCGGCTCCGCTCGTATGGATGTCTGTTATCGCGACTTTGGTTTTATCTCTGGTACCATTCTACCAAAACCTTTTAAATAAAAATACCATATCAAAATCCGTGTAACGTTGTAGCGTTTGTGTCCATTGTGAACAAACAGACAAATTCAATTTCAAAAGGTTCAAATTCTATGGCGTAGCGGTAGAGCATTCAGAGATTGTGGGTTTGATGCCCACTCAGCACTTATATTCATAATTACATGAATCTTAGATTATTAATAATCTAAAACATGAATATATATTTCCATTGGTTAGGGTGTTTATTGCATAGATACATTGAGGTGGGTGAATATGAAAGCTATAAGTATGCTATAGGCATAACAATTCACACACATTACACATTCTCACAGTGCCATCGTTTGCAACGTAAGCCCATAAAATGTGTTTATCTAAATGACATCACATTCAAACCTCTTATATTATGCACTAACTGACCCGGCAAACTTCATTTCACCTTAAAAATTAGAATTTACCTCCATTGGCTGTATTAAGTTGTCCTAATTATTTTGAAAACAGAAAGCATTACGACTCCATATGCCCACGGAGATCCTGACACCAATAGGACATAACAACGTCTTTCGGGTCAGATATTTAATATAATGGTTAAGTATTCTTAAATGTTTCTATTTTCCGCGAATATTTTTTACTTTTTCTTTCATAAAAACCTTCACAAGACAATAACAAACACAACAAAAAAGTGAAATTGGTCCAGCCTCAGCCAGTCCAGCCAAAAAGAATCCCTATTGGGAAATAGGGATTCATTTTTATATTATACTAGCTGTCCCGGCAAACTTCGTTTCGCCTTAGAAATTAGAATCAATTAGCTGTATCAAATTCTCCTAATTATTTTGAGAACGGAAAGCATTTCGATTCGGGCCCCATACGCCCACGGAGCTCCCGACACTAATAGGTCACCGAGGCCCATACTTACACCTACGCTCAAGGGCGTTCATACTACCATAAACCATAAATTTTCCGACCTAAATAATAAAATAGCCACCGTATATATTTTTGCGGCCCAAGCAACGGGCATTTTGTTAATTCGGAAGAATGTCTACTAATCACCCTCTGACGATATTTGCACGCATTATGTCAATTCTATATCAAACGTCAGATAACATAGAAGAATATCATACAGCCAATGATATTACATACAAAAAAGAGGCAGATATGTTATTAGACTGCGCCTGGTGAAGACGCGAAAACGTCCCAATTGGGACGTATCGCATTTAGTATATGTCTGGCAAACGCCGAGTTGTCACGTATGTAAGCGCATAATAAAATTGCAATAAAAATGCCACCGTGTATTTTTAAAAATGTACAAATTACGACACTAAAATCAATAAAACACGAAGGACCTTCTATCACATGTAAGTACATACAATATTACCGATTTTTTAGTGTATTTCATTAAAATTAGTTTAATAATATTTTTAAAATAATGGCGGCAAAGGAAAAGGACAGAAATATTTTTTGATATGAGCACGACAAGGACACAACAACACTGCTTGCATAGATTATCAGTACAGATGCGACATAGGGTAATTTTCAGTTTACTGCCTACTAAAGTAATAATTTTGACCTGCTGTTCAGTTTTATTTGTTATTTAAAATTGAGTAACAAAATTTTTGTTTTATTTATTTGTTGTCCTTTAAATAATTGTAATAACCTAATTTTTTTTTCAAGGTTTCCGACTAATGAAGTTCGACTTCAAGATTGGATTGCAAGTGTTAAAGAACAACGAAATGAGTTTGACTGGACACCTTCAAAAAGCAGTAGATTTTGTAGCAATAATTTTGAATCCACTGAGAGATATACTTCGAAAAAAGGAACATTGCTCAGCAAGAATATAAATAACTGACAAATATACCACTGTTCGGCTTCATTCTGCTCATAAAATAATCCCAAAATAAAAAACTTTCTAAGAGGCAGAAAAGAAATAAATTAAATTTATTTGAAGGAGTTTAATTTTTGATTATAACGTCAGTACGGCACTATGGTTTTATTTTCGAGAAGTTTCCTACGAGTACTTATCTTTTTGAATTATTATCATTTTCCGAAATAAATACTGACGTATTGTTTTTTCATCGAATTTCATTTCTTGCCTACCAACGAAATACCCCTTCTGTTCAACAAAATCATAATCTATGCTTCGAAGAGATCCGAATCACTCCGAATCATGCAATCGTCCGAATCATTCCGAATTATAGCTACCTTTTTTACTCACGTGCTTATCCCATCTTTCGCACTTCTTTAACGCTAATTGTCAACTATTGTGAACTGACAGACTGCTGGATCAGATTTGAGGTGTCAGTTACTATGAACGTAACATATCTTGTATAAAATATCATTGCATACAGCAGTATTAAAATAGTAAACACATTTTTTTCCAATTCGTATTCCAAATTCAAAATTTAGACATGATGTATGTCGGATCAGCTGTTTTATATGGTGGTTATGTATTCTTAAATTTTCTAATTTTCCGCATAATTTTCTTCATTTTTTCTTTCATAAGAACCTTCTCCTAACAATAACGAACACAACAAAAAAAGAATTAGCGAAATCGGTTCAGCCGGTCACGCGTGATGTCGTGACCAAGGGAAATAGGGGTTCATTTATATATATATATATAGATAGATTGTACTCGTATTGTACATATAAACCTACTTCTTGAATGATACTATCTAGAAAAGCGCTTCAAAATCCGTCGCGTAATTTTAAAAATCTAAGCATACATAGAGACAGACAGACAGCGGGAAGTGAATTATTTTATGCTAGAGATTATATGTAGTGATCATGGTTTTATAATATTATATATTTATATATGTAGCTATAGGTATGTATAGTATTCTAATATACATATATTATTATACAGACGTAGTTTGTGACGTTAAGAATTATTTCACCAATAGAAACCCACACTATTTATCAGTGTCATAGGTAATCATTACACTACGAGTGAGGATCACCGTCCGGAACGGTATCCAAAATCTACGTGGCTGGAGCCGTGAGCAACAGCTGATAACAAATAAAGTGTGTGAATAAAATAATCAACACAACATATTCATGTATTTCTTGAGAGTTTAAAGCTTTAGCTTTTTTACCGAATTTACTTTTCGGCGTCTCATAGAAGTGTCTTATCTGTCCACTTATGCATTAGTCTTGAATTGTATTGCTGTCAAAGCTGCGAAAACGTGAAGCACAACCTCCCCGTCCAACAGCCGTCACGGCACTGCCGCCCGGCCCCCGCATAGGCACCCGCTAAGCCAAACTCTCGAGAACGTAACAAAAACGTGGCCTGTGACTTCAAAAGTCAATGTATTGAACGGAAAAATGTACCACTTATACTCCAGATCTTTGTCTTTCTTTTAGTTAAAAAATTACGTAAAAATTCTTTTCCGTTTAGAAGTAGTTGCCAGTTTTCTTTTGAGGGACCTTTTTGCTTTGGGAATGATTTTCATATAGTAATTATAAAGTGAGAATAACTAAAAATGTACCAAATGTAGACAAGAAACCAACAAATAAAACGGTGTAAACAGTTTTCAAATACGTCCACAAATAAAAAAGGAGTTGGTCTCTAAACATACGCCTGAAAACCAGATTTATCATTTTTATTCCTCTTAATGGTGCGGCAGAGGAATACACTTGTACTTTTCCAAAGGTTTACATTGATGGTTCCACAAACCATCAATGTAAATCTTTGCGAATGCCGTAAGGCGAAACCAGTCAGGTTCAGAAATAAAATTAAACTCTGTGGAATAGTACAATTGTATTATTAAATATATCATCATGAGTAATGTGGAGTGATAGAAGATATAGTGATGAGAATTGAGAGAGGAATGTTAAGATGGTTCGGTCATGTTGAGAGAATGAATGAAAGAAGACTAACGAAACAGGTGTATAAATAAATAAATATTGCACAACATTCCACACAACGCTATCTAGACAGCTTAACTAGCTTGTGTTATGGAATTTAGAGTGCGGATAAACATACTTAGATACTTTTTTTTGTAAATACATACATACTATAATATAGAAACACCCAGACCAATGCAAATAGCCATATTCATGCATACAAATATTTGCACTGAGCGGGAATCGAACCCGCGCCTCCTGCGTGGCAGTCGCGTTCACTACCACCACGCCACGGAGGCTGTATGAGACGAGTGCGGATGATACCGTCGGAAGGGGAAGACCTAGGCGCACATACTTGGACCAAATCGGGGAAGTGTTAGAAAAGGGGCAGGTCAGAAGTACCCTAAACCGACGAGCATGCATGAAGAATGTACTGAGAGTGAATGAAGCGAGAGTAGTATCTCAGGATCGTAGCAAATGGAGATCCGTGATCTCTGCCTACCCTATGGGGAACAGGCGTGATTTTATGTATGTATTTACATATTATGAGATCTGTGTTATTAATTACTTCAATACTAATCTCGTGAGAACCAATGCTATCAATGCGATTCTTCAACAGATACCTATCTAATAATAGCAGTACAAAAACAAGTCGATATCAAAGCTTAATGAATATGTCTCGAGTGGGATCCACTTGGTTGAAGTGAGAAGTAATGAACTAGATAACGTGGGTTTATCATTTACATCGTATGTAGATAACATGTAATTGTTTGATATATGAGTATCCGATCGGTAGAGAACTATAGAATCAATATCAATCAATTAGCGAAGAACTATAGAATCAATATCAATCAATTAGCGAAGTCCAGTTGTTTTGTTAGACTTTTTAGGGCTTCAATTACCCGTAACGACTGCCATAGATGTTCGAATGGCAACTGGGACCGACCAGACCAATGCAGATACCCATATTAATTCCAAATATTTGCATTGAGCGGCGATCGAACCCGCGCCTCCTGCGTAGCAGCCGCATTCACTACCGCTACGCCACAGAGGTGGTCTATTCTATATCGATGCATAATCATTGAGAATAAGAGAATCCATACTAATATACTAATATTATAAATGCGAAAGTAACTCTGTCTGTCTGTCTGTCTGTATGTTACGCTTTCACGCCTAAACCACTGAACCGATTTTGATGAAATTTGGTATAGGGGTAGATTAGACCATGAGAAAGGACATAGGCTATGTTTGGTCGCGATAACCGACATCCACGCGGGCGGAGCCGCGGGCAAAAGCTAGTGCTATATATTGTATACCTGCAAATCCTACTAACAAAACGACTGATAATGGTAAGATATATCACAATAGTTAAATCTATCTGTTGTCATAAAGTTTCGCAACACGTCTTATTGCGAACGTGTCTAAGCACCATTTCTAGGTTATCTCACAATAACAAAGGGCGACGCTGGCGCCATCTACCAACTGTTTTACGAAATTTTGGAATCAATGAATGATTTTTCAACCATTTTTAAACATTGATTTGGTCGTGGGTTCAAATCCCACTTGAGTGCTTCATTTTCCCGATGTATTTTGAATTTAAAGGTTAGCATGACAAATGCTATGAAAATTTCATTCAAATATTTGGGCGCAGTCATCAAAAATCAATTTTTAAAAATGGTTGAAAAATCATTCATTGTTTCCAACAGTTCGTAAGAAAGTTGGTGGATGGCTCCACCGTCGCTCTTAAAGTCGGATATAAAGAGAAGGGAATTTTGAAGTTATTCAGGTGTGACTCAATAGCTCAGTTGGAAGAGCATTCCCCCTGTAAGGGAAAGGTCGTGGGTCCCTCTTGAGTTCTTCTTTTTCCCGATGCATTTTGAATTTAAAACAATAAGTTAGACTTTGTATTGTAAATATGGTGCCATAGCGGTAGAGCGTTCTTCTGCTAAGCTAGAGGCACAGAAAAACTATGTAGTAAAACTATGTAGTATTACCGTGCTAGAGGTGTTCGATTCCCACCCAATGAAAATACGTGAAAAGGCCGCCCGTCAAGCTGAGTGCCACCACTGTTAACATGGTACATGTTTACGATGGTGACCCTCTTTCCGAGACTTTGTCTTTAGCTTACCATCAGGCGAGCTAAAGTCAAATTGAAGCGACATTTATAAAAAAAATGCACAAATAATGCAGAGGAAAAGGGTAGGCCAGCAACACACGAACTGACGGGATCCAATAGGCTCACATCTATTTCCCTCTGTGGTAGACAGGAACAGCAACCCACCATCTGATACTATCCTTACATACATAATTCACCAGCATAATTTATTATTTCACAGTTTACACAAAAATGTAATACAAATTAATTTTTAGCTAGATACACTAAAAAAAATTGCCGAACCATTAACACGTGGAATTCCTTACCAGCTAAATGCTCACGTGTTTCCTTCTACCTAAAGTCCCGGGTCCTTCAAGCGGGGCGTGAAAAAGCATCTGGTGAGGCCGGCAAGCTGAGTGCCAGTTGTGACTGTAATGGTGACCTTCTTACCTGAGACTTGACGAGGAGATCCGGTTCTCAGCATTTCATGGATTCATCATCCGGTCGCCGAGTCCATGGCGTGGTACAGAGAGGAACACTGTGACGGCGCCTGGGACTTGCGACCCAGGTGTAGGTTTAGGGTGGCCACCTTGTGATGCATCAGCGCTCACCTCCACCGTCGATCGTATTCCCCCTCTACCTATACAAATTTGGTAAGATCCTATCAACGCCGTTTTAGATATTCGTTTGAGTGAAGAACTTACTGTTTTAGATATTCGTTTGAGTAAATTGCCAGTTGCTTAAGCCATAAACTATCCCCTTGCATTGGTGAGAAAAGAGTATGAATATGTAAGAAATAAATACTCGTATGATGTGTAAATTACTTGAAACCTACCTACCTATAAGTAGATATACGTCCACGCGGACTAAGTCGCAGGCACAGCTAGTATTAATTTAAATCATAGTATGGAATAGGGTTTCGTATTTTTTATAATAAATAATTATTAAAAATAAAAAAACATGACTGCTCCTGCAAAGACCGAAATAAGTTTGATAGCAGGTGGAACCCATTGATTATCATTGGATTTATGAATTACAAATGGGTACCTCCGCCCGCTTTTTTGGTCTTTTTATGTATTATTTTGTATTTTATACTTTATTTAATAAAAAAAAATAACAAAATCCATTAGATATAGCACCAAAAATTCACAGTGTAGTATTGATTTATATTTCATGCGCTCATAAATACCTTTATTTGTGACCACTTTCATCGAAATCTTTTCAGCCTTAAGGTCTCTATTCGGGTAAAAAGTAAAAATAAAATAGGTTTAACTTTAATAACTATTTCAGAGAGAAAGAAAAAGAGAAAGAAGTCGAAAATTGCGGTTTATGACGTATTAAATTATAATCTATTATAAAAAAAACACTCTATTATAATATGTTTGTACAATAGTTTCGTATCTAACTGTACCTATTTTCAAAGAGTAGACATTTTGCGTCTATGTCATGTCGATGTAGTCATAATGCGTATTAGAGAACATGAGAAGTGGATTTTTGAGTACATAGGTGTATCTTGCGTTGCAGGACCCTTTATTTTTTACGTAAGTATTCATACTCTTTTCTCACCAATTCAAGTGGATAGTTTATGGCTTAAGCAACTGGCAACTATAAAAAATACAAAAGAAATTGTCATTAATTTGACACATTTTCTATCCTTTTCTAACTTATACATCTATCTCACATTATCCCATTATCATGTGTAAAGGATGGCTACATAAGTAAAAAAGGGATGCAAAATGCGATTAAATGACATTGTCCAGATATTTTGAACACTTTGTTTGATTAGATACCATTGAGTAGCGTGATTGTGTATATGAAAATGAACACTCTGCTTTACTACATGTTTCTGGAGGACCGATTGTTAAGATAGTTTGACTACTCTGGATGCTTACAACTTTTTGAGTACTCTAATTATCAATATAATATTGAAATTTTGGTTTTAAGATTATTTTGAGTACTCTACTCGTCAACATTTTTCTGATGCTGACTGTACCTATGTATAAAAAAAAAGAAAAGCGTTTTCGTCGTTCTATCTACAAAACACAAAACAAAATAAAACCATCATCTATCGGTTCTCAATGTAGCCATTATTCGGACTATGCTGGCGGTTGGCACAGGTGATACAAGATTTTTCGCCCATTGGCCTATCGCTGACAAATAGGTGGTCCTACAAAATAAACCGATATGTTTACAAAACATGAAGAAAACATTTCCGCTAGCCATTATCGTTCGAATAATGTTCGCGTGATCCTGTCTTGATGTGAATTCTACGCGAATAATGGATTATTTACAGATTGTAAGTGTTTTTTTGTAATATTATTGTACTAATATTAGCTTGATCGACTAAGCTTTTTGTAAAAATAGTGTGAGGAAATTGGATATTATTGATTACTGACTGTTGCGTATAGTTTATTTATACAAACCTTCTCCTAAACGTAACAAATAGGTGCAAAAATTGGTTCAAATTGTTTAGAACTTGTGGTCGTCGGTAATTCATTTTTATATCATATCCATGAATTAGTTAATTCTTACTTATCACTACATAGTATAAAACAAAGTCGCTGTTGCTGTCTGTCCGTCCCTATCTATGCTTAAATCTTTAAAACTACGCAAACGGATTTGTAAGCGGTTTTTTAAATATATAGAGTGGTTCAAGAGAAAGGTTTATGTGTATAATACATACTTAATATAGTAGAGTGTGCAGCGGGAACGGGACCTGACGCCACGCGTGCGGAAAAAAATTGGCGGTACAAAGTTCAGGACTTCATGCGATAAATTTTGGAAAATTAACTTTTGCCGAAATTTCGCGTGTGCTACCACGACCACGACCAGGGCCACGGGTGCTGTGACGCACCCGAAACGTCGGCAAAAGTAAGTTTTCCAAAATTTTTCACCCGTCCCGAACTATTACTATAAACTATGAGAATACGCCGCGATAGTATAAAAATTCTTACTTAATCTCAAGTGTACGTGGACGAATTCGCAAGCCTAAACTAGTCTTTCTTCCTCTTCACTCGAGCGATAATTCCGGTTATATCCAAACCTTAAACTTTGGAGCTCTAGGTTCCAGGTAGATATTATATTGGTTTTTTGAAAATGGCTTCTCCTCGGCCCTCTCCTCCAATACTACGAAGGTTTTCCTTGAGGTACATCTATTAATCAGCAGATATTCCAACTCGCTGGTGAGGTTGGCCGATGGTCTTGGTAGGGTCAACACCTATCTACTATATTATGACAAGTTATGGAATTAAGTTTCTTTTTGCCAGGCTAAGGTCGTTTATGTTGGTTAGAATTTTAAAATTTTAAAAGAGTCGTGCCTCAACTGCCTCCAAAGGATAAACATGATGTTTTAAAGAATATATTTTGATTTACATCTTCACAAAATAATATAAGCTAGCTTTTGTCCGCCGTTCCGCCCGCGTGGATGTCGGTTATCGCGACCAAACATAGCCTATGTGTTAATTCAGGGTGTCAGCTAACTTTTGGATCCAACCAACAACTGCGGAGATGATGATCATATGTTTAGTTCATGTTGTAAATAAGTGGGAACATGGAGTCTCTGTCTACCTCATTGGGAAAGAAGCGTGACTATATATTCCATGTGAGAATTTACAAGGCGATGGAACGAACGAACGAACGAACGAAAAAAAAATTGACAAGCGTCACAGATTAGTAAAAAGTAATCAAAACACAACGATTGTTTAGAAAACACACTTCATTCATTGTTTCTGAAGTAGGTCAGACTATTGTGCTGCTAGGCTGATTTTTATTACCTACCACATTATAAATAGACTAATATACCTAGTCTTGCCATAAATACTATTGGTGTTAAGGGGCTTCACTATTTTCTCAATAATGGTATCTTGATAAAGTCACTCTTTCATAGCTTATATCGTACCAAACCATCGCTGAACTCGGATAATGCCCACGTTGCACTCTTTCGACAAATTGGGAAGCTTCCTTAGAGCTGTCGGCATAACTGTGTGCATTTTGTTTGTTAAAATGTTGCACAATTGTAAAAAAATCTCATCCGTAAACAATTTTTTTCTGTGACCCCCAACCAACTCATAAGTCATCCTTTAATATACGCGACATAGTTCTAGGTGCTATCTTCATCTCAAAAAATAAAATCTTTTGCTTTCGGACAGGATTTCTTCGAATTCTTTCTCTTACTGCTTTGATCACGTCTTTCCTACGAACACTACGTGGACAGCCAGGTCCTTTTCTGTCACAAACAGAGGTCTCATTGTACCTATCAATAGCCAGGTACACAAAGATTTAACTAATACAAAGCCTATGGAGAGTTTTTAAAATTGCATTTGGCTCCATACCTACTTTGTGTAATGCTCCATTTTAATATCGCAACATTTTGTACTGGCGCCAAAATGAGCCCTGGGTCAGCCGGGGTGCGAGGGATATGTCGATGACAACCTCACCTCCGGCCTAGCACCAAGACCCACAGTCGGCGTGCGGTTTTAGTCGGTTCGAGTCCGACATAACCTCTCCTGCCGGCTGCGGCAGGGGGGGTATCCGAGGGGATTTCCGCACGAAAAAAAAAAAGTGCCAAAATGAGGGCAAAAGCTAGTAAAGAATAAAAAATGTTAAATTGAATCAAAATAATTTAAATTTTATAAATTTCTAATGTCAATACACAATGCGAATCCCATACAGGGGCGGATCCAGCTTTCCAGCCAGGGGGGGGGGGTCATAGTCAGAGTCAAGATAATGGAGTCCATTATCAACTGCCAGCTCCTTCGGTATCTGGAGGGTTATCAACTACTCAGTGACCAGCCAGTACTGTTTCCGTAGGGGTCGGTCTGCTGGTGATCTTCTAGTATACCTAACGCATCGTTGGGCACAGGCGATCGAGACTAAGGGAGAAGCCATGGCGGTTAGTTTTGACATAGCGAAGGCCTTTGATCGGGTCTGGCAAAAGCGCTTTTATCAAAGCTTTCATCTTATGGGCTTCCCGAGAAATTGTGCGAATGGATTGCTAGCTTTTTAACAGATAGAAGCATAAAAGTCGTAGTCGATGGTAAATGCTCTGACTCTATGTCTGTGAATGCTGGTGTCCCTCAAGGTTGTGTGCTATCGCCTACTCTGTTTCTCCTCCATGTCACTGACATGTTGCAAATTAGGAGCATTCATTGTTATGCGGACGTCAGTACGAGCGATGTCCTCTATACCGGCCGCGCAAACATTTCTCGGGAAAACGTCAACGCGAGCCGCGCGTGTCTGAAATTGAAACCTTTTTAGATAAAGTTTAAATTTGGGGTAGACTTAATTTGGTCCGATTCAACCCCACAAAGGCACAAGTTTGTGCGTTCACCGCTAAAAACAGGCGTTGGTCGTATTCCCTTTTTTGATCGTGCGAAAATTCCCCATGCTAGGGTGGTCGTATTTCCGCGTTTTGAGAGCACCCCCTTAACTGTCTTAGCCGATATTGAAATACTTGGTGTTGACAAATCGAGCGAAGTCCAGTTTCGCGGTCATTTAGAGGGTAATGCTCAATTAGCCTCGAAGAAGCTTGATGTGCTCAATAGATCGAGACAGTATTTCACTCCCGCTTACCGCTAACAACTTTATAAGGTGCAAGTACGGCCACATATGGAATACTGTTCTCATCACTGCACTGGGCAGAAGCACCTCAGTGCCAACTTCTCCCTCTGGACCACATCCAAAAGAGAGCGACTCGAGTCGTCAACTGCCAGGATGTTTCAAATCGGCTAGAATCTTAGGCACTGCGTAGAGATGTGGCTTCGCTCTACATCTTCTATCGTCTATACTATGGGGTGTACTCCGAGGAATTGTTCGGATTGATCCCCGCCGTCTCTTTCCGCCATCGTTCCACGCTACAGCAGTTCCACACTCACCATCTGGACAGCTGGCGGTCCATAACTGTGCGTTTCTCGAAAAACTCTGTCCTCTGCCGCACGATAAAGAGCTGGAATGCTCAGCCCGCATACGTGTTTTCCTCCTCTTACACTTCCGGGCGTGAAAAGGCATCTATCAAGGCCGTCAAGTTAGGGACCACCATTTTACGTCCAATGGCACCGAGAATGGTGGTCTGCATCTTCTGGACTGCACGCCAGCTTTATTGCCATCTAGAGGGGTGCAGTCAATTGACGGACCAAATATAAAGAAAACCCCGCGTCGCACAACTAAACTGTGGAATGAACTGTCGCTAGCGGTATTTCCGAACCAATACGCCCTTCAAACCTTCAAGAAAAAAGCGTACTCTTTTTTAAAAGGAAGGCATGCACTTGTGTCTCCTCTGGTGTTGCGGGTGTCCATGGGCGGTGGTGATCGCTTACCATCAGGTGATCCGTCTGCTCGTTTGCCTCCCTATTCCATAAAAAAAACAATCGCTTCCTCTTTAGGGTTCCGTAGCCAAATGGCAAAAAACGGAACCCTTATAGATTCGTCATGTCCGTCTGTCTATTTATATTAATTATGCATACAAAGTGTATTTTTGTAAAGGCAGGTTACCTTAACCGTTGTGGTTACAGCAAAATGTTCTTTGGAGACCTTCCCTAACTTTTTGAGATAATTTGAACTGCATTCACAGATTTTGGAAAAATCGTACAGTCAACAAGAAAAATGGTAAAAATGTAAAAAGAAAAATTGGTAGCAATTGATCCCATTTCTTGAAACATTTACTTATACATATTTTATTTTGTTCAATTTATGCAAACTTACCTATATGAGATTTAGAAAATATTCAGAAGACGATCTGCCCAGGGGGGGCTCATGACCCCATGACCCCCCCCCCCTGGATCCGCGCCTGATCCCATACCAATTTAGCATGGCACCTACCTAATTCTCAATGTCATAGTCAGCCGGTGGATTAAATCCGGGTCATTTGTAATTACTTATTTTCTAAATAATCTTTTGTTGAATAATAACATTTTCAACAATCAAATATATTCAAGTTTTTTAGTGAAGAGTATCATGCTTTCCTGAAGTTTGATATCGTCTGGGAGTTTATTAAATAGTCTAACTGCCATATAGTATGGACTTTCATTTAACATTTTTATTCTCGAAGGCGGTTGGTGTAGTCGCTTTTTGTGTCGGGTGTTTATGTTGTGAGTATCTTGCTTTGTTTTGAAGCTATTGATGTTCTTGTAGACAAATGTGCATATATCAAATATGTATAAAGATTGCAGTGTTAATATTTTATACTCAATGAAGTAGGGTCTACAGCTTTCTGCGTTTTTTATTTGTGCTAATATTCTGATACACTTTTTTTGTATTATGAACAGATCGTTTACATCAACACTATTTCCCCTCACTAGTTTCAAAGAAGGGTAAATGAAATTTATATAATTAGTTAATGAATATATAGATAACTTTTTATTTATATTTAATGCATACAAAAATATTTGTGTCAATAGGTAATGTGCTTATGATGTTTCATACTAGACATTTAATTACACATATTGTTATCACTTGTACTTTTTCCACGGTATTTATTATATTGAACCTGACCGTTTCGCCTTACGGCATTCGCAAAGGTTTACATTTAGCAAATGTTACATGCAGCAAAAAAAAATAGAAATTTAAATTGTCCTTGAGATAATAATCAATTATTATTATTCAAAATTGTGACTGATACTGTTTCCATTATAGTGAGAACCTTAAGAGTTTACTGTAGTCTGGAACCAGAGTTTAATAATATGTAACACAACAGGTGTATCCCGACGTAAGGGTTAGGTACAAAAAAACACGACACAAAATATTTTGCGTTGTTTGGGATAGTGACCTTTGAACGGTATGCAATATTATGATAAACAAAACAGCTCACCAAAATAATAGTGATCTTGTGTACAAAATTCCTTGCGTAGACTTAATTCACCCAGGTGCATTAAGTCAACCAAATAGTGTACCTTATTCACCCAGGTGCAATAACACAACTAAATAGTATACCTTATTGACCCAGGTACACTATTTGGTTGACTTAATGTACCTGGGTGAACTATGCAGGTGAATTAAGTCTACGAAAGGAAAATACATGGTCTTCCGGGTCTGTCTGTCTGTATGTTACGCTTTCACGCCTAAACCACTATACCGATTTTGATGAAATTGGTATAGGGGTAGATGAGACCATGAGGAAGAATATAGGCTATGTTTGGTCGCGATAACCGACATCTACGCGGGCGGAGCCGCGGGCAAAAGCTAATAATAAATATTGTTGCTCAGTCTTGAGCAAAACAATAAATATAAAAAAATAAAAAATAAAAATATTTATTACCAAAAAACTATACACTTAAAATGGATATATCCGTTGACCCCACACTAGGCAAGCCTGTCGTGTGGGTGTCATAACGATTGCATTACTCAGTTACAGTACGGCCATACTAATATTATAAATGCGAAAGTAACGCGGTCTGTCTGTCTGTATGTTACGCTTACACGCCTAAACCACTGAACCGATTTTGTTGAAATTTGGTATAAGGATAGATTAGACCTTGATAAAGACATAGGCTAGGTTTGGTCACGATAACCAAGATAACGAAATGATGCTACACCGCTATTTGACTCGAAGAAGAAGAAGGTTAATAATACTCTTATTTTATTATTTTTTGCAGGTGATGTTGACGCTATGCATCACTCACGTCATCACAAAATCCAGGAGTAGGAAGCACCGCGAGTCTAATTCAGATGAAACGATAGAAAACCTTTTATATTTTAAAGACTGTCAGAAAAAACCTAAAGTAGAAGTCACCACCCCAAAAGCTGAACCACTGCGATACATACCACCTCCCCCGCCTCCAACCCCACCTCCACAACCCCAGTGTCCTTTCCCAAAAATGTGTTGCGCTCTAAGCTGTGGCGATGAATGCGGTGGAACCAAAGAACCCTCGTTTATGAGCAGACAAATGGAACCAATACAACGACAGCACTATCAAAACATGCAACCGATGATGCAACCCCAACTGCCAGTCATGCAACCACAGATAAGAAAGAGAAAGAAGATGAAATTCTCGCCACAAACTCCGATCAATAGTCGAAGAGGTTTTGGCTTTACGAAAGAGAAGATCAAAAGTTTAATAAACCAAGATGATGATATTAGAAAGATTTTGAAAGATTTAGTACGTGTGACGATGCAGAAAGTGGATTTAATGGAGATGCAGAATGGAATGAGTGGTAGAAGAAGTGAAGACGAGACTATTGCGAGAGAGGTCAACAGCCCTCCACCGGAGACGACTCCTCAAAAGGCGTATGATGATGATGACGATGATTATTTCGAGTAGAGAAATAATGTTTTGGTGCTTATTTTATGTGTGAATTAAAGTTATTATTAGTTTTTTAATGACTGTAAATATTTTTAGCCTGACTCATCTGATCGTTATCTTAAAGGTCAATTGAGATCAAGCTGAAAAACACCCCAGCACGAGAGACTTTTTTGTATAGGATACGTAAATGTGACTTCACCACGCCGGAAAGCTGGAAACTGTCGCTGGAAAGAGAGTCACAATTATAGACACCAAAAATGTTCAAATACATAGGGCAAATGAATCTTCTCGGGCGGGACTCGAACCCGCGATCGCTGCCGCGTAAGAAGATCGGTAGATGACTCTACCGTCGTCGCCGTAAGGACGGATAACAATAGAAGGAAAATTTGAATCACATCGGGCGTGTCTCGCTAGCTGAGTTGGTCAAGGCATTCCCATGTAAGGGAAAGATCGCGGGTTCGTGTCCCGCCCGAGAACATTCATTATTCCCTATGTATTCGATTTGTATAGTTAGCATACTCTGTCAAATTCATTCAACCAAAAATGTTACAATTCAGCTTGACGGCCTCATCAGATGCTTTTTCACGCCCCGCTTTTATGACCAGGGACTGTAGGAAGCAGGAACAACATATACAAAGAATCCTTACGATATTTTTGAACTAAACTTTTTAAAAAGCCGGAACTCGTTTGAAATATTCAAAATTTTATTAAAGGAGTTTGAAACTCCCGGTATCCTCAGGTGAGAGGCAAAAATGGCCGAAAGTAACTTTCGTTAACAATTATCATGCATTATCCTGTAGCCAAGTGTTATTTTGTTCTGTAATGCGATGCAAATTACTGGGGAAATACAGGAGCTAGGATAATTTTACAGTTTTATGGATATTTGAATGTTCGTTCTATTCTGTGTCTATCAGTACGGTCAACGAGTGGCTCAAAGGAGGGTATAGAGTGCGTGAGCGGGAACCTAAGCGATTTCTTCAGGAACTTATTCAGACTACTTAGAGAGAAAACATACTAAAAGTCCTGACGTCTAGGTGTCGAGCCGGAGGGGGGAGGGGGGGGCAAAGGTCTCAATTTTAGGTATTTTGTTAATAAATCAAAAACGGTGCGTTGTAGCGAAAAATGTTCAAAGATGAAATGAAAGCTTATAAAATTTTCTATAACTTTGATCTTAAATACTTTTCCATACTCCTACCCGTTTTTTAACTACACGCTCTGGAAAAGTGAAAATTAAAGTTATTCAGCGTGATGACCATTAACTGATGTGAAAAATTATCTTAAAATTTATTTTAACATAAGCTGGGAGTACCTCCACGTGGTGAAGGCGGTAACAGTAAGAAATTGCGTTTTTATAACAGCGGATAACTGAGTTGAGGTGAGAAAAACAATTATGAAGATTGTTTTTCGTGTACCTAATACTCACTGTAGATAACGCGTCCTTACTGGCTAAAACTCCTATTAACATCGTATACTCGTACATGCCTTCGGGCTTATGTTATTATTAGTTTTCGTATTTTATTTTGCTTGGCACGGTAGCCTACCCGGTAACGCAGGAGAGCAGCCACAAAATATTTTTAACATATACACTGTTATTAGTAACACTATCTAATATGAGTACTAATAAGTGTCCTGTATGTAACGAAGATGTGGTTAAAGGAAGTAACAATGTCTCTGAGGTGAAAGAAAAGGGAATACTGGGTCTTATTAATGCTAGTAAGGAAAGGAAAGACGACAAGTATCAAAGTTTCCTTCACTTGACATCCCTTTTTATTCACACTAGCTGTCGTAAAAATTACACCCGAACTGACAGCATTAAAAAATATATTAGGCAGGCATCTATAATATCTAATAAAGAGGCAGGGCCATCGCAGCTCAGATCTTCTGCTCCGCTATTTGACTTCAAGAGTCATTGTTTTTTATGTTCACATTGCATTGAAGAGGACATAAAAAACACACTGTATTGACACTATTTGCGATGGATATGCCACCTACGTCAAACACCACTATCCTGGAATGAGTTGTACTGTAGTATTTGATGGGTACGCAAACACAATCAACAGTACGAAGTCACAAAAACAGAAGCGACGTTACAGACTGAAGAGGTCGACTGAAATTAATTTAACTTGGAACACCACAATACCAGTGAAGCAAGAAGATTTCTTGTCCAATCCTATCAACAAAAGTCAATTAATCTCTTTACTGCAGACAAAGCTTCAGGAGAATGGAATACACACTCTGCAGGCTATGGACGATGCTGACGTTCTTATAGTGAAGACTGCTGTGGAACAATCATCTCAAAATTCTGTAGCTGTCGTTGGTGAAGATGTGGACCTAGCTGTTCTTTTGGTAAATTGGACTCCTCCTGCACAAGACATCTTACTTCTGAAACCCGGCCGAGGAAAAACAAAAACAATTGCACTATCGACTCAAGAGATGCAACAGTATGGATATGAACACATCCTCTTCTTACACTCATTTACCGGCTGCGACACAACATCAGCAACGTTTAGAAAAAGCAAGGTGGGTTTCTGTAAATTGTATTTAAAGTCAGAAATAATTCAAGAAGCAGCAAAGGTTTTCTACAATCCCAACTCCAGCCATAGTGATGTTGCAGAAGCTGGGAAGGTGTGCTTCCTAAAATGGTATGGGGCGCCAACAAAAGTGACCTTTCTCAATCAGTACCGCTTCCAGTCGTTTATGAGGTCAGTAGCAAAAATTAAGCCTGATATCAGCTCCCTCCCACCAACTGAGAGCGCTGCTAATTATCATTCTTGGCGAACATACCACCAGGTGCAGCAGTGGCTCGGAAATGAGCTGCCCCCTCAAGAGTGGGGCTGGAAAACTGAAAAAGATATTTTGGCGCCAAGAACAACAGAAGATTTACCAGCACCCGAGGTTCTATTGAAGGCAATATTTTGTCGCTGCAATAAGGACTGTAGCAGCGGCAAATGTGGATGCCGGAAGGCTATGCTAAAATGTTCTGCTGCATGCCTTCATTGCCAAGGAAAATGTTTCAACGGCGTGTCGTCTAACGAGGAAGACAATGAGAATGACGATGAAGATGATATAGAGCCCTCTCACCAAGAACGACTTACTACTGAGGAGGGCGAGGAAGAAGATACCGCAGACAACGAACATTTGCCAGGACCCTCACGACCTAAGAGGATAAAAATATAACTCAACTAAAATTAAAATTTTCACTTTTCCATTAAATTCCTTAATTTTCACTTTTCCAGAGCATGTAGTTCAAAAACGGGTAGGAGTATGGAAAAGTATCTAAGATCAAAGTTATAGAGAATTTTATAAGCTTTCATTTCATCTTTGAACATTTTTCGCTACAACGCACCATTTTTGATTTATTAACAAAAAACCTAAAATTGAGACCTTTGCCCCCCCCCCCCTCCCCCCTCCGGCTCGACACCTAGACGTCAGGACTTTTAGTATGTTTTCTCTCTAAGTAGTCTGAATAAGTTTCTGAAGAAATCGCTTAGGTTCCCGCTCACGCACTCTACAACTACTTTATTGACCGTACTATATAGGTTGTCTGAGCCTAAATGATCCGCCCCGCCATCTCTCATTACGCACACAAATAAATTATTGACGACCAAATTTTTGAAACAATTGACGTTTTTATAGTAAAGCCAACGAAGCGAGAGAAAAAGGGTAAACAAAATTTCACCGGTTCCACACATTTTTATTTGAAAATGTATCACTTCAAGCGCATTCCAGACAGGAATGCAATTGCTTATATTATGGGGGATCTGACAGTTTAGAACCGCTGTACTGACAGCTTTTCTGTACGTCTACTGTGAGTTTTCAAACGTGAGTCGTATACGTATACGAGAGTCGTTTTGAACCACGTGATTACGTTTCCGTATTTTTGACATTTCCAGCCGTCACTAACGTGAGATCATTTTCCCGTTACAGTTTACGGTCTCGACGTCACCGTACCGAGAATACTGTACGGTATAAATGGTTGAAGAATTAAAACAAAGTAAGACAGGTAGTAAAATTTCTATAAAAGAGGCTTTATTCGGTTTCGTTAAGAGTTGCTTTCATATAACATTAACACTATATATGATAACTATGATAAAGAATGTATTTGGTTCCGTGTGCGTTTAGATTTTGCTCTATGCTAGGAAAAAATGTAATTTCTGGTATTCATTTTATCTTACGAAATATTTCAAAGACTAGGTATATACAAATAAAATTTAATCAATTTTGTAACGAAGCTATTGAAATATGTAAAGGTGTTTCCTTTACATATTTTAATAGCTTCGTTACAAAATTGATATATATAAAAAATGGAGTAAAATTAAATTAGTGCTCACCATACTATTGGGGTACTTATAGTTCTCAAGTTTAACTAAACGCACTAAGAAGGCTGGCTGCATAGATTACTAAACTATACACAAAACTATAAGTTGGCTGGACGAGATGAACTTGATTTTTTTTCGTGTGGAAGTCCCCTCGGATACCTCCCCAGCCGGAGCCGGAAGGGGAGGTTAGGGGAGGTACCGACTAAAACCGCACGCCGACCGTGGGTCGTGGTGCTAGGCCGGAGGTGAGGTTGTCTTCGACATATCCCTCGCACCCGGCTGACCCGGGGCCATCCCTTACGGTCTGGCCCTCCTCGGGAGAGGGGGGACAACGGTGTCCCCGATTCGCCCCCGGAATGGTCGTGACCTGCTTTTGCTGGGGTGACAGGTGGCTCCACCCGTCACTCCCAGGCCCGCGCTCATGGGCAACGGAGGTCAATCAGCGCCCTTCGACGCCCGAGTTGCCTGCGCGCGAGTCTTTCTCGCTTGCGCCGGCCGCCCACGCGTCTGCACAGCGGACCATTGCTGTGAGCAGGGTGGTGAGGCTGAGAACTCTCACTCCCAGGGCTGCCAGGGCCCATGCCGGACACTCGGTGAGCGTGCGCAGCCCTGTGTCCCCGCTCGCGTCGCCGTCGCAATGGTGGCACTCGGACGTTGGCTCCTTTTTGATCCAACGCAGATACCGTCCGAAGCACCCGTGTTCGGTGATAATCTGCGCCAGTCGATACGAGAGGCTGCCATGTGGCCTCTCTAGCCATTCCCCCATGATCGGCTTTATCGCCTGTATGACGGCATGCCTTGCGCGTGGTGGCATGTTTTACGTCAGATGTGTTTGTGCACTTATGACTACCCACAGGCTTAATAGACTCGTGACTAAGGATAAGGATTATGAGGTATAATTTTAGACAAGTGTGTAAAATACACTTCTTGTACCATACAAATGAGTAAAGTTGGTGATTACCGCTGCGCCATTCAGACCCGAGTCTGAGAGAGAGAGAGAAAGAGAAGTAAGTGAGTAAGTATACAGGTGTGCTTGGTCCGGAATTCTAAACATCCACGCGGCGCACCCTGGACAGTGGAAATGGCGGCTAGCGCCTCTCTACCGCAGCGGAGACGCTGCTACCTATGGCAAATTCCCTCAGCGGGAGCGACCCTGTAGTGTGTAAAGAGGTATTGTAGGTGACAGCAGCACCTACAATCTTACCATCGACGGTGCGATGCTTGACCCCCCTTCCGTTATTATTGAATTGTTTTATTAGTAGGTACCTATTATTAGCATCAAGCTTTGAAAATAAAATTCGAAGTGTAATAATAAATTCGTTAAATTGCTATACAACCTATTTTACAAACTAATGTAGACGAGTGTAAAAGTGACGTTTTTTTTATTTTTGACATGAGATGTCACTCCAATAGTGGATTTCACAGATTATTGTAGTAGATGATTGATTTTGATGTTCGTTCAGCAATTCTCTGCAGAAGTCATTAGAAGAATTGAATTGAATTGAGATATCGAATAATTTGGAAAAAGTATGCTACTCAAAAACTATCCCAATATCTATGCCAAATAAATCTGTTATCGGGGAATCTTGCATTATTCAAGCGAAGTCTGGATATCTATTCACAGGTATGTAAAAGAATATTTTTTTTAGTATAGCACATATTCTAACTTACATACTCTAATGAGTAAGTATACCGTCCGAAGCACCCGTGTTTCTAATGTAAGTTATATTGAGTAAAAATGACGTTTGGAGCCCGGGGTCTGCTTTTCAGCCCCTATTAATTGCTAGGTATAGTTTGTTCTCAGACCTCGTTAGTATGAAAAAAATAACAAACTATCCCATGTCCCAGAACTGTAATAGGTATAATTGGGTAAAGCAATTAGTGTAGATACTATTTTCGTATGATTTTGTATAATATGATTGATTTTAACTTTTTAGAAAACAAGCCTAATAATAATATAATGAATCCTATTCCTTACAGTTGGAGCAATTAAAAGGAAAGGCCATATGAATTTTAAATGATAACAAAATCGATGCCAATGATGAACAACCAATGCATTATTCTAATCTGAATAGCTATTTTACGGCGAATTCTTTGAATTATAGTTATAAAATTATTATTTTGTTTATTTTATTTTGATAAACATCCATTTAAAATAAAATTTGCCTCTTATGTTTTCAAAGTTATTCACCAAATAGCAAATCTAGCCGTTAGACCCCTCGGGGTTGAGGACTGAAGCATGCAGTCTCGCCTACAAAAGCCAAGATAAGCGCAAAGGCTCCAAAGTGCCAGCTTCGGATGTACCTGGAACTAATAATATACTTTTTGACCCCTCTGTTCCATTCTTGTGAATACCGGTATTTTAGTTGTTAGTTTTAGTTGAATAGGTATTGAACCAAAATAATTGTGACTGAATAAATAAAACCTCATTTATTTGAAATTTTTGATATGTTACCGTAAGAGTGTTTTGGTTTATGGTAATTATGGCTTGACCAATGATATTTTATACAAGATATGTTACGTTCATAGTAACTGACTTCTCAAATCTGATCCAGCAGTCTGTCAGTGCACAATAGTTGACAATTAGCGTTAAAGTAGTACGAAAGATGGGATAAGCACATGAGTAAAAAAGATAGCTATAATTCGGAATGATTCGGACGATTGCGCTTCGAAGCATAGATTATGATTTTGTTGAACAGAAGGGGTATTTCGTTGGTAGGCAAGAAATGAAATTCGATGAAAAAATAATACGTCATTATTTATTTCGGAAAATGATAATAATTCAAAAAGATAATTAGGGAACTTCTCGAAAATAAAACCATAGTGCCGTACTGACGTTATAATCAAAAATTAAACTCCTTCAAATAAATTTAATTTATTTCTTTTCTGCCTCTTAGAAAGTTTTTTATTTTGGGATTATTTTTATGAGCAGAATGAAGCCGAACAGTGGTATATTTGTCAGTTATTTATATTCTTCCTGAGCAATGTTCCTTTCTCCGAAGTATATCTCTCAGTGGCTTCAAAATTATTGCTACAAATTCTGCTGCTTTTTGAAGGTGTCCAGTCAAACTCATTTCGTTGTTCTTTAACAATTGCAATCCACTCTTGAAGTCGAACTTCATTAGTCGGAAACTCGGAAACCTTGAAAAAAAATTTAGGTTATTACAATAATTATTTAAAGGACAACAAATAAATAAAACAAAAATTATGTTACTGAATTTTGAATAACAAATAAAACTGAACAGCAGGTCAAAATTATTACTTTAGTAGGCAGTAAACTGAAAATTACCCTATGTCGCATCTGTACTGATAATCTATGCAAGCAGTGTTGTTGTGTCCTTGTCGTGCTCATATCAAAAAGTATTTCTGTCCTTTTTCTTTGCCGCCATTATTTTAAAAATATTAATAAACTAATTTTAATGAAATACACTAAAAAATCGGTAATATTGTATGTACTTACATGTGATAGAAGGTCCTTCGTGTTTTATTGATTTTAGTGTCGTAATTTGTACATTTTTTAAAATACACGGTGGCATTTTTATTGCCATTTTATTATGCGCTTACATACGTGACAACTCGGCGTTTGCCAGACATATACTAAATGCGATACGTCCCAATTGGGACGTTTTCGCGTCTTCACCAGGCGCAGTCTAATAACATATCTGCCTCTTTTTTGTATGTAATATCATTGGGCTTGACCAATAGAATGCCAAGACGGGTCTCGTTTGGCTGTCACCGCCTGTCACCGCAGATATTTGAAATTTTGAATTTTGAGTGATACGCATGGTGATACGTTACCGTAAGAGTGTTTTGGTTTATGGTAATTATGGCTTGACCAATAGAATGCCAAGACGGGTCTCGTTTGGCCAGTCGTATCGTACCTCGTTTGGCTGTCACCGTCTGTCACCGCAGATATTTGAAATTTTAAATTTTGAGTGATACGTTACCGTAAGAGTGTTTTGGTTTATGGTAATTATGGCTTGACCAATAGAATGCCAAGACGGGTCTCGTTGGGCTGTCACCGCCTTTGATTGTCACTTCACATATTTGAAAGGAGGCCGGACTGCGGTTTCATAGCAGAATGAAAATAGTGATTTTAGTCCGCCAAGAAAGTCATGACAATTGAGGGTGGCGCTGCCACACAGCAGCTGCCGACGCATTATGCTGTAACTTATCCGTGATAACTAAACATTTGAAATATTTAGATGTTGTTGTAGACGAGGCTTAAATTCCCGCTAAGCGCATATATTTGTATGCATAAATATCTCTAATTGCATTGGTATTTCGGTACCTTGATGATTAAATTTGTTTACATACATACGCACACGACTATTTCCCTCCGGGGTAGACAGAGACAATAACCCGCAATTTGACTCATTAATCCTTTCATGCAAATCTGCCGCCGGTTTCGAATAATTCTGACCTACCTTTTTTCGAAATTCTATTAATTTCACCAATGTATGTACTCGACTCTGGCTGGACTGCCCATTCACCTGTGCCTAACATATCTGGTGTGTCATTCGCTTCGTGCTCTTTCTTTCAACGAGCCCAAACCACCTTAGCATATCTACCCGTTTCAATCCTCATCACAACATTCTCTTTCAGGCCACACCTATCTCTAATCTCAGTATTCCTCTTTCTAACACCCAGCCTTATCCCAGATATTCTATGCAACGGCCACATCTCCACTGCATCACTCGCTTTACTTTCATGCTTCTTTTCTCATGCCCAACTTTCACTCCCATACATTAAGATGGAGGCTGGTATGCCAGTGCCGGAGAAGGCACAACTGTCACAGTTGTGCCTTCTTCGGCACTGACTGATCACTCATAAAGGAATGAACCTCTTTTTATAAATATAATATAACCGTAATATAAACGTCAATTTGATTTCACCTCGCCTGATGGTAAGGTAAAGGCAAGGTCTCGGAAAGAGGGTCACCATCATAAACATGTACCATGTTAATAATGGTACACCATTCCCGCGATTTCCCGCAGTCAATCTTTTTTCAATATCTCCATCGTAAGTATTATACTTTCCAAGTTTCCGTCCCTTGCAAAACGTAGTGTATTTATAGGTATGTCTTGTAGTTTGTTTTGTAAAATAGCTATACAACCTATTTTGGTGGATTTACAAATGTAATGTTTTACTGATTGTTACTTATGTTTGACATGAGATGTCAACTAAAGAGTACCTTATTTATTAAATAAGCCTAGAATTTTAGAAATTTGATTATGTCGAAGACTCTGGAAAAAGTGTGCAACATGTATAATACGTACCTACTAAATAAACCTATCATATGTTAATCTTGCATTATTTAAGCGAAGACTGACAAATATAATATTAGATATGTAAAATAATATCTAGTCCTAGCTTTAATGTATTTTTCAGCATCATCATCATAATCCCTTCATATGTTTAGGCTTTTGTGTTAATGACAAAGCCTGCACCAGAGTTTCGGCCCGAAGACCTTAGTGGGGCTCATGAATAATTATGTCTGGGTTAATTTGTGGATACATACCTACCTAAATTTAAAGTGAAGAAGTGTTCTCACACCTCGTTAGTATCAGATCAAATATTAGCAATCAATCCTACGCTTAACTGAATAGGTATAAAGGTAACAAATGTAAATAATAATATTATAAATTCTATTCTTTACAGTTGGAGTAATTAATAAAAGGAAAAGCCATATGAATAAAAATCGATGCCAATACTGATGCATTATCATAATATATTTCATAGCCAGTTTTTTATTATATATAGAGTGTACTCAATAAATAACAAGAAATAATATGTCTACTTTATTTTATTTCGAGGAATTTCCATTAAATACCATTTTGCCAATTTGTTATTCAAAATTAGTCACCAAGTTCCATACACCTACCTAATTGCAAACTTTATTTGCTAGCCGATACACCTGCTGAGTAAGTAACGCAGTGTCCTCTTGGGGATTATAACATCGTATTATTATGTCTACCCGTGGTTATGAAGGGGAATGAGGAATAGGGCAGATCTCCATCTGACAGTAAACACCTATCATAATCACAGTAAGTTAATACTGCCACACCATATCATTATTTACACCAATTTACACAGTTCATCCAGTGTAATATCGTCACTTATCAGCAATACCTAATTACTTTGAACAAAACATGGATAAATAATTTAAACACGAATTATATAGTTCCATCCATACACCTAACAGCTAATTATGACAGCCGTCATATTACGGTAACGATACTCCACCACTCAAAATTCAGCTAAATTCAAAATAAACACCAAACTGTCAAGTATCCTACGTATGCCGCAGCTAGTTCCGTTTACACGAGGGCCACTACGGTTTACAATGCTCATGACAGCCCGTCTACCGTAAACGTAGTCACGTGGTCCCAAAACGACTCTCGTGTACGTATACGACTCTCGTGTAAAAACTCACAGTAGGCCTACTGTACTACGATACACGTAACGACAGCTGTCGTTTGGTCATTGTCGCGTACGTGTGACTTGTGCGACAAGGACGGAGAAAATAATCGCTAGTTATCGCAACGTAACTCAGTAATGGTCGCTTTGTTTACCTTTTTTCTTTCGTCTCGTTGGCTTTACTTTGGATGATGTGTCCAAGGTGGCGACACAATACCCGCCTCCTAGTATCCAGGGGTTAGATGGGGACGGTAACGGCTACACCCGAAGAGGACCAGCTCGAAAGAGATGACCGTGGGTTAGCTGGAGTGCGAGAGATCATATCTATCTATCTATGTAGAATACGTTTAGTATAACATTATTAGTTAGTGTATATATATGTGTATGTATATATATATGATGCATATAGTATATTTATTTAAATATTAAGTACTACTGTGCATTTTATAACGTTAAGCTTGTGTGTGTACCTATAGTTTTTCTTTCCAATTACTGTACACACAACCACACCTATTTTCCTTATGTGTCACGATCTCCTCTCGCCGGTCTGCTGGGAGATATTTCTAATAGAAATAAGCAGTACCAATGTACCAACCTTACAACATCCATTGTATGTTCGGTAATTGTTTTGTGTGTGCATGATTGTTAAATAAAAAAAAATCAAAATCTCTGACAATCTCACAGGTGGCGTGGGACATAACTACTTCGGTTGGTGCCAGCTCCAGTAGGTGTGCCAGCTGATTGACTGACACAGTTCTAGTAAAGCCCGGGTTTGGATTGTCAAACAGTAGAGTCAAGGCAAACCAGAGAATGCAAAAAGTAGGAGAGTTTGGATGCAAACGGAACTAGCCGTCGAATTCTGATGATTATCAAGTTTAATGCTCCTGACATTATTGATTTTTAATATTAAACACCTACACATTGCTTACGGACAAAATATAACTTTCAATTTATATTCCGGCACCAAACGTTAGTTCGTGCAAACTTGTTGACGTAAAAAACCGCACGTAGTAGGACCTTGCAGACATGTTTTAACTTGGCATTTAATAAGTGGCAGATTCATTGCTAATATCGGCATGTCGGTTTAATACTATTTTCATGGAATAACGTTGATTTCTACTACTAATTTTAAATGCAAAAGTTTAGATGGTTGTTTGTGGGTGATTACTGATTACATAGTGAAGAATAGTTATCTCTACACAATTTTGAGACAAAGTGATGGTAGAAAAGACATGCTTCTCTCCTGTGAAATTTGATTTAAAAATATGACAGCCTCCGTGGCGTGGCGGTAGTGAACGCTACTGCCACGCAGAAGGCGCGGGTTCGATCCCCGCTCAGTGCAAATATTTGTATGCATGAATTTGGCTATTTGCATTGGTCTGGGTGTTTCTATGTATATTATGCATGTTTATCCGCATTCTAGATTCCATAACATAAGCTATAAAAACTTACCATGGGTTTAGATAGCGTTGTGTAGAATATTGTGGAATATTTATTTATTTATTATTTAATTCTTATAAGATGGCTATTTTTCAGTTTCAGTAGATGATTTTCCAGTAAATTGTGAAGTTTTGTCAATCTGTTCAACGCATTCAACAGACCAGTCGATTTATGCTTCAACCCACAAGAAAATTCAAAAATATATTGTCATTAGACATACCTATTGATGGTGACTTTATACACAGAATAAATAAAATCGCACTGACCGATGCATATATCAAGGAGCAGAGTATTAGCTACAAATTATTTGCCATATCAGCACTCTCTCTTACAGCAATACATTCCGCCTTGAGCAAATTACTTAAACTAACATTTAAGTAGTGACTTAGGAAAATTTAACCAGGTGCAGATGTAGTTTGTTCGTTTCTACTTTAGGATACAGTATAAGTTGAGTGGGTGTTCAACTTCTTAGGGCCTTAACGACTGAGGGGCCTTCGATGGCCCTCGGTCAGCCAGGATGCTAGGCATATGCCATACTGCCGTCTTATTGTAAAAAGGCATAACCAACAAAAACAAAAATGTAAGATAATCGAGTTTGAAACTTTTCAAGGTTTTTTTAGGAGAAAAAATCTTTTATATATTATTAGGAGAAACAAGTTATTAATTAAGGTACATTATTGAAATACCTATCCAAGCATGTTTAGGAATATATTTATTTATTTATTTTTTATACAGAAAATCCCAATTTTCCCTTTCATCTTAGCAAAATAATTACAAATAAAATATCTTTTAATCGTTTTAAAGGCACAACTAACGAGATAAATCTTTTCTTTTTAAAAACAATTCAGTATTAAAATATATGTCTTTGTAACGTAATCTTATAGGTTCATTGCGAGTTTAAAAGAGCATAAATTTTACATAAAATTGTCACTTTTAAAATGATTGATTTTTTCACTTACTTTTTAATTATGAACATTGAACAATTAACAAAAAATTGGTAATCAAAGCTCTTTATTCCGATAAAATGATAAAGACGTTACACTTTTTAAATCACAAGCGAAACCGACTGCAACGCCACGTGGCGCCCGCGTGAACCCTTATTTTTGTTACACAAAAGTCACCACTTATAATACAATATTTATAGTAAACTTTATTCGCAATCGATCTGCTTATAGAAGCTACCTAACCCTCAGCAACAGATGATCTGAAGTGGAGTGCGGTTGTCATACATAACAACCACGGAGCACAGAATATGATTAAGTAACGGAGATGCCCCATTGATATTTCTCCTAATAAAAACGCGCGCCGAATGCGGGCGGGAAGAGAGACGCGCGGGGTGTCAAAAGTCGAAGGACTTCAGGTATAACGTTCCTACCGAATGAGTCCATTTTGACGTTTGGATGGCACGCGACTCGATTGCCTTGCAACAACTCCGCTATCATTTCCTTCTCCATGATAACAAATTAACAACCTACATTGGCTCCGGAGGTTTCTTGGGGAGTACCGTAAAAAAGGGTAATTATATATGGAAGAACATGTAAAAGAGTTATGCGGAAATTATTAAACAGAATCTATTTGTAACGGGAATTTTACTGAATATTTTGTTTTAAAGAATGTTAGAACTGAAGTTACTAATATTCCTTTGAACCCCTCCTACTAAGTTAAATTGCTGTACTAGAAGTGGGTTCACGTCGGTAGTGTTCCGGGACCTCTCGATCGTAAGGCCGACTCCTTAACCACGAAGCTACTAAGACTGTGATAACATGGACACTTTTTTTTTAATTATTAGCAACCGAAATTACTAATATTCCCTCTAACTCCTCCGACTAAGCTATGTGTGGAGGATTTTATGAAAGGACGTCACCTCGCCTGTTCCTAAGCTAAAGGCAAAGTCTTAGAAAGAGGGTCACCATCCTAAAAAATTACCATATTAACAATGGTGGCACTCAACTTGACGCCCTCATCAGATGCCTTTTCGCGCCCCACTTAATGAACCCAGGACTGTAAGAAGAATGAAACACGTGAGCTAGCAGGGAGTTCAGGTTCACGTCGGTAGATTCGCTCTTGATCGCAAGGCCGGATCCTTAACCACTAACCAACCGACGCTATACGTGAATATCTATAGAAATAGCAACAATAAACCTTCGGCGATGAGGCTAGTCATAATCGAAATGCGTCGGGAAAAATAAAGCGCTCAAGTGGGACTTGAACCCACGACCTTTCTCTTACAGGTGGAATGCTCTTCCAACTGAGCTATTGAGCCACACCTCAAAATTTCATAAAGGCTAGCCCAAATTAAAAAACTTTGCAGATCTTTTTATTAGTTCATATAAGCAATACACTACTGAACCAATTTCGATCAAAATTTTCCTTAAAATTATACACTGCTATAACCCATACCCAGGTGTAACCTTTGCTCACAGTTAGTCACGTGTAAAGAAGCAAATCTACCCGAAATATAAGCGGAAACCCCGATATTACAATTTTTCTAACAAAAACATTCCCAAATGCGTATATTTTGCTTGAGGTCGTGTGGCGAAAACCGAAAATATTTGCATAAAGTAATACCTAGTAAGTGTTTCTACCCTCGTATAGGGCGCCGTTTGCATTTAAGTCTTTACTCCTATTTTCGTATGCCCTACCCGTGGTACGTTTGATATTGACCAGCTTTTAATCAATTTAAAAAAGGACCAGATTTTCTTTCTTTAAAATTATTTGGTTTGAATATTTTGCTGTTTAATATCTAGTATAGTATGCCTTAAGAACGACTAGTATGTCATGATATTGAAATACTATTCTGACGTATACTAATTTTGATATCATGATAAAAACTCTAGGCCCTCTTTCTGAGACTTTGCCTTTAGCATGTGTACACGTATGCTTTTAGCTTACAATCAGGTGAGGTGAAGTCAAATTGACGTGTTCTTTTATTTTAAAAAATAAAAAATATGTATCATCAGCATTTTCTGAACCCTTTCGCTGCTCAGTTGGGGTTGACTTTTCATTCTAACTGTGATATAGCTGGGCTTCGATATTATTTCCGTGAAGCGACTGCCATCTGACCTCCACAACCATAAGGTGATATCGAAGTTCTGTAGTTAGACTTGTCGAACATTTGAGGGCTCCAACCACCCGTGACGAATGCCTTAGATGTTCGTGTGACAACCGGGACCGACACGGTTTAACACCCAATGCCTACAAAAAATATTCATCATAAAAATATTTGTAGCCATGCGGTGTCGTACAAGGCGACTAAGGGATTTTTTTTTATTTTTTTTTATCGTGCGATAAATCCCCACGGATACCAGGCGACTAAGGGATAGCGCTGTTTAACATCAGACAGATACATATAGCCCAGACTCAGCCTCAGATATAGGCCCGTGTCAACAATAGTGCCTGGAATATTATGGCAATAGGCTCACCCCTTGGACATGTGGTTGTTAATTCACCTCTGCCTAACCTTCCGGGGGTAAAGGCGTGATTATACTCGTACAGGTTGCAGCGACGTGCGGACCGCATTATTGGGAATCCTGAGGTCACGAACACCCTCGAGCCTTTGCAGATGCGTAGAGATGTTGCGTCTTTGGCAGTTTTCTACCGTCTCTACCATGGTGAATGTTCTGACGAGCTCTTCCAATTAGTCCTACCCTCTCCTTTCCTACACAGGACGACACGTGCAGGGCTAAGATGCCATTCATTTACGGTGCAGAGTATACCTGCTAGAACCAAGCGTTTCAGTGACTCATTCCTATGTCGCACCATTAAGACCTGGAACTCCCTGCCAGCTCACGTGTTTCCCTCTTCCTACAGTCCCGGGTCCTTTAAGCGGGGCGTGAAAAGGCATCTAATGAGGCCGTCAAGCTGAGTGCCACCACTGTTAACATGGTACATGTTTCCGATGGTGACCCTCTTTCCGAGACTTCGCCTTTAGCTTAACATCAGGCGAGGTGAAGTCAAATTGACGTGTCCTATATAAAAAAAAAAAAAAGTATGTATGTCAATTATTGCACTGCGCGGGAATCGAACTCGCGCTCCTCATTTTTACTATCACCAGGCCACAGAGGCTGTTCCCTACTCTTATTAAATATCTCTTGCTATATTTTACACCGTACTTTATAGTACGGCAATGGGCAATAGGCTTATGCCTATTGCCGTTTATATCACCTTTTTTCAGAGTAGTTTGTAGAATGCGGTGGACTAATTGATTGATTGAGTGAAAACTTTTAATTGGCTTCCAGATGTTTAATCTTCCTACTATCCTATTCTGTTAGCTGTAAGTTTTCCATGTCTTAATCTAAATATATATAACTCAAAGGTGACTGATTGACTGACTTAGTGATCTATCAATGCACAGCCCAAACCACTGGACGGATCGGGCTGAAATTTGGCATGCAAGTAGATGTTATGCCGTAGGCATCCCTTAAGAAAGGATTTTGATTAATTCTATCCCCAAGGGGATAAAATCGGGGATGAAAGTTTGTATGAAACTTTGTCAATTTTAAACCGATCGGGCTGAGATTATTGAATAAATAAATAAATACCATCTTGCCAACCGTATTCTTGCGCGAATTACACATATGTCGTGCCAATGGGCAATATTAATAACCACTGGCTATGTTAAGTATTTGGGTGTACATATAGACGGAAGGGAAAGTTGGGACAAATAATATAATTAAAAGTCCGTCTTCATATCTGCAAGACACTTTACACACCTTGAGATATACCTACTACACGACTACTACTATACGACTAGCTGACCCTGTAAACTTCGTACCTACCGCCTATTTTTTTCCACCCGCGTGGCGTCCGATCCCTTTCCCGCTGCACCCTCTACTATATTAAGCATGTATTATACATATATACCTTCTTCTTGAATTACTCTATCTATTAAAAGAAACCGCATCAAAATCTGTAGCATAGTTTTGAAGATATAAGTATTCATAGGGACGAACAGACGCTGAAAGCGACTTTGCTTTATACTATGTAGTAAAGACAGGTTCGGCCGGGGTGCGAGATATACGTTTCTGGCTAACTCACCTCCGGGAACCAAAAACCCAAAGACGGCGAGCGTTTTAGTCGCTTCGTGTCCGTTATACCCACCCGTACCAAGAGAGGGTGATTATGTACGAAGGAGGTAACTGTATAACATGTACCATGTGTAACATATAAGTAAAAATATATAAAGATATCCGCAATTTCATACAAAACGTGTCGTGGTTAAACAGTTAAGCTTTGTTCCACATTAGAATTTTTAATTAGACGAAGTCAGCTGACGTTAACTGGGTTGTCAGTTTTGATGAAATAAAAATAATGTCTTTCCCTTACAGGGGGAATGCCTGACCAATTCGGCTATCGAGACACGCCCGATATGATTCAAATTTCCCATCTTATACGTCTTTAAGGCGACGTGGCGTCATCTACCGATTTTCTTTCGAACTATCGGAATCAATGAATGATGTTACAATCATTTTTAAACATTGATTTTTGATAACTGCGCCCAAACAATTGAAGGAATTTTTACAGCATTAAGTATGCTAACTATACAAATCAAATACATAGGGAAAAAGAATCTTCTCGGGCGGGACTCGAACCCGCAGTCTTTCGGTAGATGACGCCACGTCGCCTTAAAGACGTATAAGATGGGAAATTTGAATCATATCGGGCGTGTCTCGGTAGCCGAATTGGTCAGGCATTCCCCCTGTAAGGGAAAGACTGCGGGTTCGAGTCCCGCCCGAGAAGATTATTTTTCCCTATGTATTTGATTTGTATAGTTAGCATACTCAATGCTGTAAAAATTCCTTCAAAAATAATGTCGACTAGGTAGATAGGTAAAAATGAATCTTCTCAGGCGGGACTCAAACCCTCAATTTTTCTCTTACAGGGGAGGGGGGGGATGCCTTGACCAACTCGGCAACACGCCCGATGTGATTCAAATTTCTCTTCTATTTTTATCCGTATCGCGACCTTACGAACTATTGAATGACGTTACAATCATTTTTAACATTGATTTTTGACAACTCCGCCTATATACATGAATGAATAAAAATAATAAAGTTGTGACAAAGTGAATGATTATGACAATCTTAATAAAATTATTCTTTGATTCCTTTTTACCCACGACGGAGCGGAGACGGTGTATGCGTTTGGGGTGAGAGGATGTTTATGTGTTTGTTTGTGCGAATTCAAGTTGCCGTTTTCTCCGAAACTACCAATCCAATTTTGATGCAGTTTTCAATTTTGGGTTCGGCTTTAATTGAAGCATGTTTTTAGATAGATGTTACAATGACAACTCAACAGGGGGCGCTACAGCAAGCATTTTTAATGCAAATCCATGTTGCTAATTTTACTCCAAAAATACTAGTCCGATTTTGATGCAGTTTTCAATTATTAGTTTGTGTTTGATTGGTGCATGTTCTTAGATAGGTGTTACAGTGACAACCCATAAGGGGGCGCTGCAGTAAATTTTTTTTTTTATTTTTTATACGTCGAGGGATTTTTCTAAATTTGTAATTTTATTATTTGTTGATCTTTTAAGAAAGTCATGACAATTTGATGGTGGTGTTATTGTGCCATGAGTGAACGAGAACTGAATGCATCATTAATCAATTCAATATGGTATCATTATTTCATAAAGTGACATTACAGTCCGTCAAATCTAAGAAGTACCGTTTGACAGTTCTGACAATTGAATGATAGGGATGGGATGAAAAAATCGATTACTATAATATCCGAACTTTAAGAGATCGATTACTATAATATCCGAATTTTAAGAAATCAATTGTTATAATTAAATAAAAGAAATGTTTAGGATATTTTTTTATTCACTACTAGTACTAGTATCGTCGTCTTCGTCATCATCGTCATTTAAATTAATGACCAGTTGATTGTCCATTACATTATCAAAGTGTACGTCTCTTTCGAAGTCGTCCATTATTATTTTCTTTGTTTTTTGTACTACTTTACTCCAATCTTCCTGTGTAACTTGGGCACATGCTTCCTTTAATAAACCTTCCATTTTCTTGACACTGAAGGGTGGTTTTGTGTTGTGTCTTGCTGCATAACCTGTAAAACAATAATGTAACTATTTGATAGCAGACGAAAACCATTGTTTAAATTATAAATGTTAGAAGTACTCGTGTTATTATTATAATATTATAAAATATTACCTTTAACTTGGGCCCAAATCAGTTCAATGGCATTATATTGGCAATGGTACGGAGGAAGTCGTATGACTTTGTGCCCGTGCTCTTCGGCCAATTGGTCAATTACATATGTCGGTTTTGGTGGTTTATGCAATTTCACTAACTGTAATAATTCAGCTTTTAATAGTGACATGTCGGCATCCACTCCTTTTCTTTGCAGCCATGCCACCAAATCTGCTTTCTTATTGGCTGACGTAGGTGCTTTATCAATTTGCACAGAGTGGTATGGGGCATTATCCATTATAATTGTGCTGTTAGGAGGGATATTCTGTAATAAATTTAAGAACCACTCTCGGAACCTTACTGCGTCCATTTCTTCATGATACTCTTTAGTGCTTTTGGATTGGAAAGCTAATAAAGAGTTTTCCACGAAGCCTGTAGACGCTGACCCAGCATGGCATATTATGAGGCGTCCACCTTTTCCTATCGGCACCTTCGAGCACGAAGCTTCAGAATCATCAGTCCATGTTTTCGGCACAGAATGGTTGGAATTTAGCCAAGTTTCGTCCAAAAATATTACATTATCCCAGTTTATAATTTGTTTAACTTCGCGCAGGAATGTTAGTCGCTGCATAATTATGTCATGTCGCTCCATAACAATTTTTCGTTTGTCAACTTTTTTGTATCTGAAGCCAATTCCTGTTATTACCGTTCTCAACGACTCTATGCTTCCCTTATACAGCCCGGCATCTTTTAAAGTTGCACATAACTTTGCCAATGTTGGAAATTCGCCTCTTGTAAAATACCCGTATATATGGTTTCTAATAGCATGACTATCGAATTCATCGATGCCTGTCACAGGTTTATTTCTTTTTCGTTTTTTCGGTGTATGAAGTACGTTACTGTCACTCCCCGAAGGCCCATATTTTTCACTGAATATTTTGCCAACGGTGCGGCTACCAATACCGAGAGCTTCACCGACGCGATCCCGAACTTGTGTAACTGGCAGTAGAAGTCCACCATTTTGAGATTCACGCTCAAAATACTCGTGTAATTTCACCACCAATTCACGAGCCTGGCTGTTCAAAGTACGTCCTCTTTTCGACATTATTAATAAACACTTGCTTAGTTCGGAGTCCAGTATAAATATTGCCAAGGTAAACGGATAAAGAATGATCAGTCCAGAAAAGTAATAGCCAAGTCACAAATTGTAAAACACAAACGAGAAAGCAAGTACGCGCACAGTCAGCTTCCAAGATGGCGAGAGACTGCTGACGCCGAACCGACCGAGCGGACCGCGTGCGCTTGTAGTTGGCAGTGTTGCCAGAAAAAAAAAAATTCTAGAGACTTGGACACCTGCGATTTTGCCTATTGACCTAAAAATAATTAAATTAATTTATTTTAGGGTATCTGTGTATTCAGTGCATTATGCGGTCGCGCAGTAACGTCGTTAATTTATAACATCAGGCAACAACATTTTTGTGAATGGGTTCTACATACCTTATTTTTATTAGTTTTAGACGTAGAAATAAGACTTAGAAGAAAAAATTGTAATTGTAAAATCAATGGATGTGCTTGTTAAAAATTTGTTTATTTCTCTGTAATATGCAAACCCATACTATCATACACAAAAATAAATGTAAAAAACACTATCCCTGACTCTATTTACTATTTCGACAGCGTTAGCGCGAGAAACCCCGACTTATTTGGGCGCGAAAATCAAAAATCGACAAATCGCTTTCGACAACTTTTAAAGAAGCAAATATATTTGATTTATAAATACGTATTTTTGGTGAATGGGTTTTATCTCATATTTTACGATTACATAACTATTTAGTTATGTAATCGTAATATGTGAGATAAATCCCATTCACATGAAAAAATATTTGTTTGGTTGTCAAGTGTAATTTGTAAATAATACATTCGATTTTTCGTATATGTAAACGATTTTTTTGCATACAAGTGTATCCGAAGAGTCGCAACACTACGTGCAGTGACCTAACTACGTAACTTTGTAATGAGGTCAAGAATATAACTATTAGAAATTATTTACTGTGTAAATATGTGTTATTTTGCTTTGTTTGAAAGTTTTCAATTACATTTAGATATTAAGAATTGTACATTTTTAGATACAATAATGAAATCTTTCTAAATTCATGGTTTTATGAAAAAGGTTATCGAAACTGAATAATGTACGTATGAACAAAGTTGTTTCGGTTTGAAAAATATGAAACGTCAAACGGTACCTCTTAGATTTGATGGACTGTAACTGTAAAAGCGTACCTATACTATGCACCAAAAAGGCAAGTAGTGTTCTAGAATCAGTAAAAAGAAATTGTTCCGTACAACCAGCCAAGTATAGTCGACGGAAGGTAGAATCAGCTTATACTAAGCGACAAATAAATGAGGAAATGACAAGTTCAAACAAAAATAAACAATTGTTACCCTGAGAATATCGTGGTAATAGTGCTAAATACCAGCGGATTGCGTGACATTATCCTAGTATGTAACTGTTTATTGTATGAACAGAAACAGTTTAGAGTAGAAATGGAAAATATGACTTAAAGCTTAAGAATATATTGTACATACATACTTATAATATACTCACGTTTGTTAATCCCCGAAGGGGTAGACAGAGGTTTGAAAATGAAAATGAAAATGAGTTTATTGCCAAAAAATGTTTACAGCATTGTGCGTTTCACTGTGGCCCCACAGTAGGCAAGCCTGTCCTGTGGGTACTAGATACGACTTAACGTAATGGCACACATACAGCTCGGGCGACATCAAAGATTTACGGCATACAACTTTTTAGCGCTAATGGAATTAATTTTTAACGTACAAAAATAAATTTAGTAGGGATTAGTGAACTAAAAAGTACACTAATTCCCATTAAATTTATTTTTGTGCATCAACGGGGAATAGTGAACAAAAAGTTCAATAATCCCCATCAACGGGGATTGTCAACGGGGAAAAGTGGAATAAGCCCGCGCGGACGACGACGCACAGCGCAGACGAGAGATGTGAGCGGCGTGCTGTAGCGTCGCCGTCATCGTCTACCTTTCGTGTCAGAATGCGAACTGAGCACTCAACACACAGCACATCTCTTCTCGTATAGCACACAGCCCACCGCACACCTCTCCACTTTGGTGGAGTCCCCCCTTAGAGTGCGATTTATAACAAACATCCAAAGATTCTCACAAACTTACACATTTATGATATTATTAGGATAGGATAGTAGGATTATCCACCCCGTTATTGCACGCACACATACTCTGGATTGACATCTCGTTGTCAATTAAGTTATTATAAACTTTTGGGTCTAAGTAATAATGAAATTGCGACAAATAACAATAAAGGGTGTGAGGTAATAAATCATAAACTTCACTGTTTTTACCCGACTAACGCAAAGGAGGGTAATGTGTTTATAAGTCTATGTATGTATGTTTGTTTCTATGTGGCGTTCTAGAGACCGATTTTGATAATTTGTCTTAACCTTGCGAGTGTCACTACTAAGACATGACAGTAATCAAAATTCATCACAGCGACAACCAGACGCCATATTGTCAAAATGAAAAAAAAAAGTCGATGAACTATGTCAAGTCAAGTGGGATGTCGTTGAATAGGTATTTTAAAATCATCTTTAGGTTCCTTTTATCATTTTTCATTTAAAATAATAGTTTAGGATATATAACGATTTAAAGTTGTTTATCAAAAAAAATTACAAAAGATATACATGTCATATCATAACTAAAAAGTATAAAATAAAACAAATGATTAAACAATAAAAAACCAAAAAACCCAACTGCCACTGAAAAGACTGAAATAAGTTTGATAGCAGGCGGTACCCATATGCCTTTTTTTTTTCGTGCGGAAATCCCCTCGGATACCCCCCCTGCCGGAGCCGGAAGGGGAGGTTATGTCGGACTCGAACCGACTAAAACCGCACGCCGACTGTGGGTCTTGGGGCTAGGCCGGAGGTGAGGTTGTCAAAGACATATCCCTCGCACCCCGGCTGACCCAGGGCCATCCCTTACGGTCTGGCCCTCCTCAGGAGGGGGGACAACGGTGTCCCCAACTCGCCCCCGGAATGGGGAGGCGCACTATTCAGCGCGCCGCCGCCGTGGCCTGCTTCTTCTGGGGTGACAGGCGGCTCCACCCGTCACCCCAAGGCCCGCGCTCATGGGGGACGGAGGTCAGTCAGTGCCCTCCGACGCCCGAGTTGCCTGCGCGCGCGGGCGGCGCGATCCGCGAGTCTTTCTCGCTCGCGCCGCCTCTCTCGCTCCGCCGTCTCCTTCACGACCATTACCTGCTCGCTGAAGGAGACGCCGGCCGCCCACGCGTCCGCGCAGCGGACCATTGCTGTGAGCAGGGTGGCGGGGTGAGAACTCTCACTCCCAGGGCCGCCACTAGCTCCCGCCTCGGTCCGGCCCATGCCGGGCACTCGGTGAGCGTGTGCAGCCCCATGTCCTTGCTCGCGTCGCAGTGATGGCACTCGGACGTTGGCTCCTTTTCGATCCGACACAGATATCTCCCGAAGCACCCGTGCCCGGTGATAATCTGCGTCAGTCGATACGAGAGGCTGCCATGTGGCCTCTCGAGCCATTCCCCCATGATGGGCCTTACCGCCTCTATGACGGCATGCCCTGCGCGTCGTTGCTCGTGTCGTCGCTCCCACTCCGCCACCATGATCCCGTGGAGCCGGGACCTCTCGGCCCAAATGTCTTCGGGCTCGGGATCGTATCCCCGCTCCCGCGCCTCCTTACGGAACCGATACAGTGCCGCAAGGAATCTCGCTTCCAGGATCCACGGTGGCGATCCGGCTAGGAGACTCGCCTCTTCAAAGGATATCGTGCGGTACCCCCTAATGGCCCTGCAGGCCATCATCTGCTGCGGCGCATGCAGCAGTTGCACGAACCTGGCCTGCAGGGCGTCCGCCCACACGGGGCACCCGTACAGGGCCATGGACCGCACGACACCCGCGTAGAGTCTCCTGCAGGAGTCCTCTGGGCCCCTCAAGTTGGTACCCATATGCCAATCATAAACCGAAAGAAAATTCAGTCTTTTCAGTGGCAGTCGGGTTTTTTTATTGTTTAATCATTTGTTTTTTTATTTTTTAATCATTTGTTTTTTTTTAATAATATACCTACGTCCTATACGTGGGTGGGAACGTTAAGTGTCCAGAGTTTCATCAATAATTCTAAGGATACTGCAAAACTGAAACGTATTTACATATCTCATGTTCGGTAAGTAGGTTCTTATTACCTCTAAATGGGGTTCGTAGGTGACTAATCAGCGCTCTAAGGTAATAATGTAGCTAGAAAAGCCCTAGGGCGGTAAGTATTTAAAGAAATATACTTCCTTCTTTCAAAAAGTTCGCGTACATCTAACCATCATACTGGCAATAGACATCATGCATTCAGCCCAATGACCAAAGACGTCGCTTTGCTATTCAGCCTTGTCTTCGTGTGAATATAATAGTCATTAATTTTAAATATCGAACTGAGAAGCTTAATTTTTAATGAAAAAAGGCGGGAATAGAAAACTTTTACTGTAAATATTGTTTGTTTTTGGGATTTTTTTATAATTCTCGCTGCGCTCGTGTGCCTAAATATCTCGGGCTGCAATTGATGCCTTACAGCCCTTGGTTACGGATACTAGTGGCCTACGGAACCTAAAAACAAATGATTAAAAAATAAAAAAAGTCTGAAATAAGTTTGATAGCAGGCGGTACCCATTAATTTTCTTTCAGTTTATTATTGGCAAATGTTAGTTAAAAATAAATGAATAAATTTTAATTCAACGGTTGCCATGTCGGGGGACCGTAACTGGTTAAGTACTCCTTTATATCGTAACGTTCCCCGACATGGCAACCGTTGAATTAAAATTTATTCATTTATTTTTAACTTTTTGGTGTTTTTTGTGACGGGGGTTTTTTAAATTTTTAATTTAATTTTTATTTCATACTTTTTAAATTGATCTACTAGTTAAGCTCTTTCATTTGATAGCCATATTGACGGAATTATAAAGAAATTTGTATTCCAACATGTTGTGGCAGCGGCCATCTTGGACCGATTTTTTTATAACATAGCTAAGGACACTCCCGACTAATATTCCTTTCAAACAAAAAAAACTAAATCCAAATCGGTTCATCCGTTTGGGTGCTACGATGCCACAGACAGACATACACACACACACACACACACACACACACACACACACACACACACACACACACACACACACACACACAGACACGTCAAACTTATAACACCCCGTCGTTTTTGCGTCGGGGGTTAAAAACAATCATTCTCGTTAATTTTCTTACTTTTGGTTAAGTTTTTATTTCAAGAACAAACGATATGAAGGAAATTACAAGAAGATATACATGTCATATCATAACTAAAAAGTATAAAATAAAACAAATGATTAAAAAATAAAAAAGCCCGACTGCCACTGCAAAGTCCGAAATAAGTTTGATGGCAGGCGGTACCCATTTGCCAATAATAAACCGAAAGAAAATTAATGGGTACCGCCTGTTATCAAACTCATTTCAGACTTTGCAGTGGCAGTCGGGTTTTTTTTATTTTTTAATCATTTGTTCTTTAGGTTCCGTAGGCCACTAGTATCCGTAACCAAGGGCTGTAAGGCATCAATTGCAGCCCGAGATATTTAGGCACACGAGCGCAGCGAGAATTATAAAAAAAACCCAAAAACAAACAATATTTACAGTAAAGTTTTCTATTCCCGCCTTTTTTCATTAAAAATTAAGCTTCTCAGTTCGATATTTAAAATTAATGACTATTATATTCACACGAAGACAAGGCTGAATAGCAAAGCGACCTCTTTGGATATTAGACTGAATGCATGATGTCTATTGCCAGTATGATGGTTAGATGTACGCGAACTTTTTGAAAGAACGAAGTGTATTTCTTTAATTACTTACCGCCCTAGGGCTTTTCTAGCTACATTATTACCCTAGAGCGCTAATTAGTCACCTACAAGCCCCATTTGGAGGTAATAAGAACCGACTTACCGAACATGAGAGAGGTAAATACGTTTAAGTTTTGCAGTAGGTATCCTTAAAATTATTGATGAAACTCTGGACACACTTAACGTTCCCACCCACCTATAGGACGTAGGTATATTATTTAAATAACTAGTGCCAACTGAAAGTGGTAAATAGATATCTAATATATTGAATTACACACTTGTACTTTTCCACTGAGTTTATTTTTATTCTGAACCTGACCGGTTTCGCTTTACGGCATTCTCAAAGGTTTACATTGATGTTTTTTTGATGATTTGATGATGTCAGGTTCAGAATAAAAATAAACTCAGTGGAAAAGTACAAGTGTGTTATTCAATATGTGTAGCAGATTCCACCAAGTGCCATCAATCTCCAGTATATACAGATATCTAACAGTTACATAATTCTCAAATTATCAGAATTATCTATTTGAGTTTATTCCACAGCTTCCGTTCGTTCGCCAACTCTGCTCGTCTTAGTTATGTCATAAGTTGCTGCTAAGATTAGCCAAATATTGGCGTATATTTTCGAACTATAATTGTATAGACTAATTTTAGACTTGTTCGTAAGTATTCGGTATTACCAAATTATTACATAATGCTTCAGATAGATGAATATTCAACTGAGCCCATATCCCATTGTGCCCGCGGGCTCAGCTGACCACGTTCGTTTTTTTTTGAATGAATGAATGAATGATAATTTATTTGACGAAATACGGTACATTATAGTTACAATGGTATTCGGTTTACAAAGGGTAGCTTGGCGTATTTCACCAAAATTGGCATGCAAAAGTTTCAAAGATATTTTTATATCTAATACATAGCAATATCAAATGGATTTAATTATATAAAACTACGGCATTTATTGATTTGATTTGATTTTTCAGTCTTTATTGCATAAAATATACATAACAAGTAACAACTCCAGTGTAAATTTTGCGCTTTTTGAGAATTTATATACATATATTAAGTAGGTTATTAAATACAGAAAATACTTATAATGGGCTAAATTGAAATTTATTGATTTTGTCAAAATAATAAAACAATATTTTGGAATTACTATTTGGGAATGTCAAGATAATGTCAAGATTGTGTTCCATGGTCACAAACAAAAAATAAAAGTAACAAATTATCAGCAGAATAATTACAAATATAAATTCTCTCTATGGGAAAAGTACTCTTGCATGATTTAGTGCTCATGTTTGGGAGTTTACTCAGCCCACTAACCAGCCAACTTACCCTGTGGGCTCAGTTAACCACTTGCTATGGGTCTACTACTACGACTAAAACCGAAACTATGAAGAATAGGCCAAAATGCTCAAAGGAGTCTCTTTCAATAATACATCCATCCATATACTCACGTGTCTAAATCCCTGAAGGGGTAGGTAGAGGTGTACCAGCACCTACGATTAACAACCCTATACCTTAGTCGCATATTACGATACTCACAGGAAGAGCTGGGGTGGTCCTATTCTACTCCATAGGGGACCAGCATGGCAATAATACAGTGTTTTAAAATTAACATTGGGGTTGGATTCCTGGCTAGAAATATAAGTATTTTTAAAATTCAATGATGCATTGATGATTAAAATCGAGACTCATTTGAGCATTTTTCGAGCTTTTATTTACTTGCTCCGATGTTTATCCGGCTGCGTACCCACTCAACCTCCAAGATTCTACCCTCTCACAAAAGTGCCCACTGGACCCTCACTTTTAGGTCCCACTGGACCTCCTTCAAAATATAATAATTAATGTGCCCACTCGACCTCTTTTTAAGTGCCCACTGGACCTTCAAAATTAAATCAATATCCGCTTGGGCGCGCTTAGCGATAAAAACTTATCATCAAATTTTGCAAATTGAAATTTGAACCACTTCCCGATTAGCGATTGAGCTGAAATTTTGCATACATGTGTAAATCGCGTGACAATGCAATATTTTGGCGATGGCGCTGGAAGGTGGCCAAGGGAACTTCGCAATTAAACGACACAACCATATCAAGTTTGGGCTTATTCGAATCATCTTGACCAGTAGTTTGTCTTTCAATGGATACCAGGTTCTGATCTGATGATGAAACTGGAAGTTAGTAAAAGGAACTAGAAAAGAAATGATGCAACCTCATCGAGTCTCAGTTCGTTTGATTCGTTTTGATGAGTACTTTAGTGTTAGCTGATAGTCAGGGTCTAATGATGGAGCTGGAAGATGGCCACAGTAACTTAGTAATTAAATAATATAACCCCTACGTGTATAGGCTCGTTTGATTCGTCTTTAGTGCTAAATGGTAATAACGGTCTGATGATGGCGGTGGATGGTCATGTGGGTCAAGGTAAAAAAGAAAAAAGATTTAGTGGCGTCATAAAATTTAATAGTCAAATCAATTACTATTAGAGGTTGGGTGGATGATTAAAAAGTAAATAAAAACTATAAAATAAGAACCGACGTAACTTTTACCGCTCCTATAATATTGTTCATTAAATAAACTCGGTTAGATAATTTATTTTAACTATAGGATATTTGATACCAAATTTGTGTTTGGGTTCGTTGGGCTGGTCTTGGTAATCACTCTAGTACTACAATACGAAAACTAAAATGTGGAATTTTTTTTAAATAAAAAAGGACTTTTTAAAAACCAGCTTTTAATACTGTACTAGGTAATACTTCACATTTAGCTTATTTTGGAATAAACGCTGAAAACGAGGTTTCGTTTACACTAAAAGATTAAAAGAGTAAAATAGAATGCTCTTGTTCTAGCTCTAGAAAGAAAGAACAAAAAAAGAAAATACATTTATTTACAAACACAACGCACACCCTAAACATTACAACATATTAAAATAAAAGGACATACAAGGAATTAACACTTAATAATTGTTATCTGTGGTCGCCGGCCGTTCCCAATAACATTACAGTTGAAGATAGATCGCAGCAGCCAAATTTGATGTATCGGCTGTTTAAATTGAAAACATGGTAACTGATTTTTTGTGGGAAAGCGCATCGCGGTATAATTTTATTTTCTGAAATTGGTGTGAAATAGAAGTTACTAGGTTTTGAATTTAAGCAGCCGAGCACTTTATCCGTAGATGCGATCTATCTTTAACTGTCAGTATGGTATTGGGAACGGCGGTAATGTCACTCTAGTTCTATGATCATTTGATCTAAATCCACCTTCACAAGTCCATTGATACATATCGTATCACATAATTATAATGATAATATCTGAGATAGAGTTGGCCCAAACAGTTGGAAGAGAATATGTGTGTTATTCATAAACTTAATATAATACATATTACTAAGTTTAAGGTGTTATTACTCCTCCAGCGGCCCTTTTAGGGATGTAAAGTCGAATTAGTCACACAAATTAAAGCCACCCTTTAGACAATGTGTTGATTTACTTGTAATAAGTTGTAGTATAGAACCACGGAGAATATGATTATTAGAACAAATGGATTAACATTGATGCGGGAAATTACTTGTAAACCTCCACTCGTTAAGATCATATACCTAAAAATAATCTATACTATAAAAATGAATCGCTAAATGTGTTGGTAAGCGCATAACTTAACAACGCCTGGACCAATTTAGCCAATTCTTTTTTTTTAAATGTTCGTTGAAGTTCAAGGATGGTTTTAACGGCGAGAAACATTTGCCGGGAACCGACTTCCACGCGGGCGGAGCCGAAGGCAAAAGCTAGTCTATTACATAAAAATGAATCGTTAAATGTGTTGGTAAGCGCATAACTCAACAACACCTGGACCAAATTTGGCCAGTTCTTTTTTAAAATGTTCGTTGAAGTTCGAGGATGGTTTTAACGGCGGGAAAAAATCGAATAATTGCCGGGAACCACATCCACGCGGGTAGAGCCGCGGGCAAAAGCTAGTCTAATATATAAAATCTCGAGTCTCGGTGTTTGTAGTTAAACTCCTCCAAAACGGCTTAACCGATTTTCATGAAATTTTGTGTGCATATTGGGTACGTCAGAAAATCGGCCAACATCTATTTTTCATCCCCCTAAATGTTAAGGTGCAGCGGCAACGGGATTCGACGCCACGAGGGCAGGAAAAATTGGCGGTACGAAGTTCGACGGGCTAGTTACAATATTTTTTTTTATGAAGGACACGTCAATTTGACTTCACCTCGCCTGATGTTAAGCTAAAGGCAAAGTCTCGGAAATATTCTACAACATTCTACACAACGCTATCTAAACCCATGATAAGCATAGCTTAACTGGCTTGCGTTATAGAATCTAGAATGCGGATAAATATACTTAGATACTTTATTTTTGGTAAATACATACATATTATACATAGTAACACTCAGACCAATACCCCATATTCATGCATACAAATATTTGCACTGAGCGGGCGGTAGTGAACTCTCTTTCATATAAATAAAATTTTTTGGCTGCAAATAAATCCCTGAATTTTATCCTGTAGTTTTGTGAGCTGTCGTGTGACGTGTCTGTCTGTCTGTGGCATCATAGCTCCCGAACGGATGAAGCGATTTCAATGTTGTTTTTTTTTGTATTAAAGGTGACTTATGTGCGAGTGTTCTTAGACATGTTTGATGAAAATCGGCTGAGCTGTTTAAAAGTTATTCGCAAAAAAATCCTGATTACAGCACTATGCAAAAACTTATAAAGCTCATCGTGAAGTGCGTTATTTTATTAAGGACACGTCATTATGACTTCACCTCGCCTGATGGTAAAGTCTACATAAACATCTACAATGTCACGGACTGTTATGACCTGGAACTGTAGGACGAAGGAAACACGCGTTGCTCCTATTATCAACAAAATTTTAGCTCAATCGATGCGAAACTTTTGAATTTTGGAAGCGTATACAAAACCAACTTGTATTAAATAAAAAATTAAAAAAGTATGACGTCAATACCACGTCAGTTCCTACACAGCATAATGAATAAGTCAGTGTACAAACATGTGTACATGTCTATACATAATAGCATAACAACTCCGTGATTAAAAAGCTGGTCGAGTGCCTCCTCCACTAATAAAGAGGTAAAAACTACAATCAACTGATTGCATGTGTTAATAACTTTGCTTCAAGTTTGGATGTGAAAGAGAGAGCGTATGTTTGTATAGCGTCGTCTCTTTCGCGCAGATGTAAGCCTGAAATCTGTGTTGCGAGTGGCTAGCGCGCGAAGGGCGGGCTCGTAGAGCGAGGAATGAATAGACTCGACCATACTTGAATGAATTTTTTTTTATAGCATTTATTATGCTAACTGTTAAGTTCGAAAAACATTGGAAAAAATGAAATGCTCAAGTGAGACTCGATCTCACGACCTTTCGCTTACAGGGCGACTGCTCAATAGCTCAGTTGGTAGAGCAGTCGCCCTGTAAGCGAAAGGTCGTGAGTTCGAGTCTCACTTGAGCATTTCATTTTTTCCAATGTTTTTCGAAATCGACCATACTTTTTATAAACTTTTTTATTTTTTCTTTTTGACTAAGTCTATAATAAGTTTTCTATACCGCTTAGGTGGCAGACAAGCACTCGACCCACTTAATGGAAAGTAGCTACCAGCGTTAAACTCGTGCAGCCAACCCAGTCGGACTTTATAATGCCATTGTTGATACTTAATCGTAAATCTTAAAGTTAATGAACACGCTATTTACCCACGCGTTTCGACACAGCGGACACTTCTAATAATGCACAAAGAAATAAATAATCTTGGATTATGTTTTGATGGACGCAAAAATTAGTAAACGTATTTTGATGCTTTTTTTAATTGGAAATCATTTAAAATCAAGTACTGAATGGATTTTGGATTTAATGCGATTTTTTTATTAAAAGAATTTTGGTCAGACTTAAAATCTGCTTTATGTTTGATCGCACGATTAAGTAAAACCGGAGGTATGACTAAAGCGGGCCGCATCAGCTAGTAACTAGAATTTGATAGCATATAATAATTACTCAATGCAAAGAAATATTGAATACATAACAGAACTACGTCACGCATCCCACACAGTTCTCACACTAACACACGTATCTATACAATTCATTGGTCTATGTTCGGCGTTTAAAAGCTCGCGATTTTCTCACCCAAGCGCACTTCATAGCTGAACTTTAGGGGCACAGGCCATGCACTGATCGGCCTAGTCCAAGTGTATTAGAACTATACGGGCGGAGAACACATAAAAGGTAAGTTCTTTTTTTAAATTAAAAGTCGTAACGTTTTTTTAGAACGTGATTTTAAACTTCTTTTTCTTTGAGAAAAAAGTTTTTATGCGGTTTATAACTTTTTAATATCAAATTACACAGTGTTGTCATATAGGTCTTTATACGTTTAGTTACTGTGTGTAACAAAAATATATTTATGAAACTTTTGGAAGTATTTTAGGTTTGATTAGTATGTAAAAAAGCACAATTTATGGTGCTGGTGTCTAAAATATTGTTGCTACATTTGATACTTATTTATATCGTTCTCTACATAAACATTATAATATTTTTTGACCTATGTAAGGAGTAAGTTACAATCACGTTAATTTACCAACCGACTCGCTAAAAAGTTTTGTTTTAAAACAGTAAAGAAATGAATAGAAGTTAGCAAAGTTTTACTCATGTATACTTACAACTTTTTTGTATGCTTTTGCTTGGAAAAGGTGATTAAATAAAATTAATTTCATTATTCACACTAATAAAATTACGTAATGAATCCACAAATCTGTTTGCACTTTATAACTACAGGTTCGTTTATTGTTTTGGATCGGTATGACGGCATCTGCCACCTGAACTCCGAACCCTGAGATGAAAGCTTACACAAAAGCTTCATCCGTTATTTAGTAGGTTTTGTAAATAGACCAAAAAAAAAATGCCCGTTGAGTTTCTTGCCGGAGTCTTCTCAGGTCTGGGCCGCGTTTCGAACCGGTGGTCCATTTACTAGTATTAGTTAGTATTTAATATTTACTTTATGTTGTAATAATGAGGCCGTCAAGCTGAGTGCCACACTTAACATGGTAAATGTTCACGATGGTGACCCTCTTTCCGAGACTTTGCCTTTAGCTTAACATCAGGCGAGGTGAAGTCAAATTGACGTGTCCTGTGTAAAAAAAAAAAACGTTTTGTAAGTTCCGATTGAATGGTCTATGCAAAATAAAGTATTTTTTGAATTTTGAATTTTTGAATTATGAGGTACTTACCCTTATTTTGAGGTACACTCATCATCAGTAAGATGTTGACGAACAAAGTAGTCAAAATGATCTTAATTTCGTTTTTGACCCCTTCCAGTTGACCTATTGTTCTAATATTGTACACACCTTTAGTTATACCGACAATAATACCATATAAATCAATAAAACAGTTTGATTTGCTCTTAATACGAGTGTTTTAAGATCATTCTGAGACTTCGTCGTCAAGAGGAATTAAGAGTATTTTAATATGCAAATGTTATTAAGCTGTAAATGACCAAACAGTAGATGTGAAGTAAATTATATTTATTATTAGTATCTATCATAACTTTGTCATTTTTTTAGGTATATTAATTGTATTTGACTATTTCACTAATTTAACGTTTTATTCTTAATTCTTTATTGCACACAAAAAGTACAGAGATCATACACATAAAACATTTCAACTAAAATGTAAAAAGGCGAGCTTAACTCAAAATGAAGGTGGTTATTATGTTTACCATGAAAATACTGACAACAAAAATTTGGACTTGAAATATTTTTATCTTTTATATTTAATGCAAATTCTCTATTACTAATTGATAATTGTTAAATTATTATTATTATAGGCATAATTAGGTGCTATTGTTGCATGTCAATCTGGCTGAAATATGGTGGAATCTAAATGTATTACCTGTAACCTCTGTCTACCCATATATCGCAATGTTGAATAACACACTTGTGCTTTTCCACTGAGTTTAACCTTTGGGAATGCCATAAGGCGAAACCGGTCAGGTTCAGAAATAAAATTAAACTCAGTGGAAAAGTACAAGACGTGGTATTCAATATATGTGTAATGCTAGCTTTTTCCCGCGGCTCTGCCCGCGTGGATGTCCGTTATCGCGACCAAAAATAGCCTATGTCCTTTGTCATGGTCTAATCTACCCCTATATTAAATTTCATTAAAATCGCGTCAGTGGTTTAGGCGTGAAAGCGTAACATACAGACAGATAGACAGACAGAGTTACTTTCGCATTTATAATATTAGTATGGATATGGATTTGAATTAAATTGAATTCAAGATATTTATGACACTGACTATACTCCACCTTATGTACAGTCAACATCAGAAGGATCTTGATTATAAAGTTTTAAAATGATCTTAATAGCAAGGTATTAGGAGCAAGTCAAACTTCTTTGATTTAACTTTTATTATTGTCCGAACTAAGGAGTATACCAAATACCAGAAAAATCACTCAACAGGAAGGAGGGAATACGAAAGCATTAATATAGTTTTGAGTATTTTGTTCTTCAAGTTCGATCTGATGTACTCCGACTGTCAGACTATTGTTTACGGTCCTAATAACCCTTTCTATAAATCCTTGTTTATTTCTTTCTTTCCTATTCAATTGTATACTTGCTTTTGCCCGCGACTTTGTCCGCGTTAAGTTCGAAATAGAAAGATATACACACTGCTCCTGTTTCCGCGACACAGATAAAGTTCCAAGTGTCTGCGAGCCTAGTACTTCATGCAAACCAGGGTCACAGAAATACTGATCCCGTAACCGTGACCCACAGGAACCTATACTCGGGATAAAATACAGGTCGAACGGGATGAAAAGTATCCTACGTCTATCTCCTGGTTCTAAGCTACATCCCCACAAATTACAGCCAAATCGGCATAGCCGTTTTTGAGTTATAAAGTGTAACTAATACGTCTTTCTTTTATATATTATATAGATCATTGGATCATCTGTCTTCTTGTATTTTTGATGGTTCAATTATATCGCGCTCGACACAATCAGTTCACGGTGCAGTAACCTATTCAAATTCTCTGGGTACTTAATAATTTCGTCTCCCTATCATACAGCGCCTCTTGTAATAAATAGGCACAGTTTGTCTCCTTTATTCATAAAAAATGCGTGAAGTAACAATGTTTTTATGTTCACATGTGGTTTAATAAGATAGAAGACGAAAATTACAATACAAGCAATTAAAAAGTTACTTTTGGGGTTGCAATTGTCAGAGGATGTAATTTTCTTTTTTAGATATCAAGGGTTTTCAAGTCAACGTTTTTGCAGCAGCTATTTAACCGTGTAAAAGATCTGTATTAAACTTTTAAATTAAAATCTCTGGATGTGGATGTAGAATCTATGAATGAAATTTTACAGCAATTATCTAGTTATTAGATATCTTTTATGCAAACTTTTCCTATAAATTATTCAGATAACTTTTTCTGATTTAATTCCAGTAATTCCACGCCTATTACTCCATTCAAAAGTTTAATTTTTTGGACATAGCGTGCATTTATAAGAGGATGCAATTCTTTTTTTCCGAGGAGATTTCCGCATGAAAAAAAATGGCTACTTATAATATTACTGATGGTATTTTTTATCGTGCGAAAAATCGCCACGCATCCACCCCCACGGAGCCGGTGGAGGTGGTAATGCCGGACTCGAGCCGACTAAAACGCACGCCGTCTTATATATTACTGATGCGTGGCATTACTTCACACAATTTTAGTTAAAAATTGTACAAAGACTTCTGCAGTCCACTGTACTTATTAGTAAGAAGGTTTAAAATTGAAGCTAAACAAAAATACGTGCCATTGTTTCACTTAAAACTGTCGCGGTACCATAATAATTCTTTCACTAATCGACTTTTATGATGACAAACTCACTTTCTGCGTGGACTGCAGAAACATTATGGCTACTACAATATTTTATTTTCAACAAAACTGTATCATGTCCTCCTTCCCATTTGATAACATCCTTACTATTTTGCCGGAAATTTACGAGAATATTACTTATTAAAATGAAACTTTTTAACATATTCTAACTAGATTAATTAGTTTTTTTGTATGCATTGAATTCGTTTCGGTTGTTTTTAGCAGTCATGATCATGGAAAGGTCAAATAATTCGCAATGGAATCCGTGGAAATATTTTAAACTAGCTTTTGCTCGCGGCTCCACCCGCGTGGATGTGATTATCGCAACCAAACATAGCCTATGTCCTTTTTCAAGGTCTAATCTTTCTGTATTCCAAATTTCATCAAAATCGGTTAGGTGGTTTAACCGTGAAAGCGTAACATACAGACAGACAGCCACACAGACAGACTTACTTTCACATTTAAAATATTAAGTATGGAATCATTTTTCACCTTACAGTGCCTGTTTTTGGTGCTTATTGGTTTTGGAAGACGATTTTTTTATTATCTTTCAAATGGACTCACTTCCTCAGTCTGACAGCCACACTCTTCTTCAGATCCTAATTTTGAACATTACAGTAAATTTTTGTTTATTTATAAGTGATTAATTACTTGTAAGCTTAATCTCTCTCATTCGAGGACGAAATTGCTGCAAATTCTGAAAGGATGGGATCATGAATATGTTTTGTAACTTATACGAATATAAATTAGGTAGGTATTTATAATTTATTTATTAGATTAATAACCACCGTAGTCATCCAATAATAACTTACATGCTGTGATATTGGTAACCAGGTCAATCTTAGAATGGATGACATACTGATACTCTTTCGTACTTCGGAGAGTATCAAGTATGTACCGGACTGGTAAGCCGAGTTGCCAAACCTTGTCAAATAACAAGCCATTTAGTCATTTCTGGCAGTCATTCTTTTTTTTCTTCAACCTAGCTTTAATCTCAGGTGCTTCCGAAACTTTTCAGCTTGAAGTCTGGGGTCCGCTTTGCCAGTCTAACTGCCAATTTAGCTAAACTTCGATATTTTCTGTGAAGCGATTGCCATCTGACCTTCACAATCCAAAGGCGATATCTAAGCATTGCAGCTAGACCAGTTGTTGATCTTTTGAGGGCTCCTAATACCCGTAACGACTGCTATAGATGTTCGTATGGCAACCGGGGCCGACGGCTTAACGTGCTCTGGCACGACCAGACCGATGCAAATACCCATATTCATGCATACAAATATTTGCATTGAGCGGGGAGAGAACCCGCGTCTCCGCGTTCACTACCTCTACGCCACGGAGGCTTTTTTTTTTTTTTTCCGTGCAGAAATCCCCTCGGATACCCCCCCTGCCGGAGCCGGAAGGGGAGGTTATGTCGGACTCGAACCGACTAAAACCGCACGCCGACTGTGGGTCTTGGTGCTAGGCGGGAGGTGAGGTTGTCATAGACATATCCCTCGCACCCCGGCTGACCCAGGGCCATCCCTTGCGGTCTGGCCCTCTACGCCACGGAGGCTGTCAGTCTCTCTCTGGGAGTCATTAGTAGTTGAAATCCTTATGAAAAAAAAGCAAGGTAATTATTGTTTGCCATTATTCTTTACTACGGAGAGTATTATCAAACAATTTAATGTTTTATACATTAGATTCTAACTAATACAAATAGAAAAAGAAATTGTGGCCCTATTAGTAAGAAATGTTACCAACTTATTAGCATTATAAAGATTCGTTCTAGAGAAGCTCGGTTTACTAAGCTTTTTTTCAATTTATTTCTATCATTGGACATTATTTGAAACGTCCAACATCCAGTATAACTGCAATACTTAGATATCACCAATAGGTTGTGGAGGTCAGATGGCAGTTTTTTCACGGAAAATATCCTAGTTCAGCCGCGTCTCGTAGTTAGAGTAGAAAGAGCGGAACACGGACTTATCGGAATTATCGCAAGGGCGATGATGATCTAAATATTATTTGAACAGGTCCCCGTTTCTACTAAAGCTAACTGGTGCCACAGTCACTGCAAAAATGACATTAAATCTTAAACTTTATTTCTATACGCCTAAAGTTCAAAATGAAATGTTTCATTAACAGTTTCATTACACTTTCTCAATTACTCACCAACAAGTCATTTAATTTTGAACTGTACCCGCATCACTTTAAAGTCTATTATTTAATGCCGTTTTTTTGCAGTGGCGGTGGCACTGTGGTTTGGCTTTAGCAGAGTCGAGGCCCTAATCCAAATATCTTTAAGCCATGTAGATACAGTGTAATAGCATAATATATAACGTCACTTAACTCGATGCGTGTGATCAAGGGAAAGTGTTTACCTTCACTGCTTTTGGCTAGAGACGAGACCTATGTCGGATGGCCGAGGAGCACCGCAGTGACTCCCTTTACCCATTTGAACAAAAAAAAGGAGATTGAGGGCACAACGGCGTTGGCCAATAACCCTCATTTTTCTTACAGAGATTCCCACACATCTCGGATCTTAGATACCATTTCCCGACTGACCCAGGGCCCCCTCGAGTATAGGAACTGAATTGCACGACCAAAATAGAATCTGAGTCCTCAAAGATATATATTTCTATCCTGTTTAACATCAGGCAGATATATACAGCAATAGTGCCCGGAATGCGGCAATAGGCTCCTCCCTATTACGTTGAACGAAATCTAATGATTGGTGAAATGTGGGTGTTAATTCTCCTCTGCCAACCCTCTGGGGATAAAGGCGTGATTGTATGTATGAAGGATTAAAAAAGTTCTTGACTCTTTAGGTCTATAAAATAGAAAGCAAGTAATTGTAAACCTACTAAACCCTAGCATTAAAGGCACAACAGTGGGTTAAGTTTAATGAGATGGAAAATATCGTCTTGCCAGAGTTTTGTAGTAAGCTGTCTCTGATAATATAGTCAGGGAGCTAGTTAGTTGCTGTGGCACGCAGCTGTAGGTACTTGCATTATACCTTGTAGAGAAATTTTCTTTTCTTGTCTCACTAGATACAGAACTTTTTTTCTATATTGTATGGAAATCGTTGATTATTACATTTTAGTGTTTTATTTTTGTATCACTTTTGTGCGTGATTATATTTTAACTTTTTCAAATGAAGATGTACTAATGAGGTCGAATGGAACTCGTTGTTTGACAGAAGGTCTAATGAAATACAAAATGAAATCCAAGATTGAGGGTCCAATTCTAACATGGAGGTCCAATGGATCATATTTATAGATGTGTTTGAACTTTGCGGGTCCAGTAGGTACGTAGCCGTATTATGTATTACTTTTCAAAAATAATAAACTCATTTACCTATTATGTAGTTTCTGTGTTCCCTTCTAAATTCAAATTCATTCCCGCCTCATTCAAGGACCGTTATACATTTTTCTTTTTAAACAGCTTGTCAAGTCATACAAAATTAATAAATTGAATGGGACACTACAATAATGATAAGTGTTCAAATAAATTAAAGTTTATAGCAAGCTATACGCTTGATTCATGTATCTTGGACCAAAATGTGCTCTATACGCACAGTTATACCTACACGTTTCTTGGATGTAATTTGAATATAGCACGGGGCGCTACTGTAGTGGACGAGCTCAAATTTCGCCAAGCATAGATTTGAAAACATCGGGAAAAATGAAATGCTCAAGTGGGAAATTTTATTTATAAAGAGTACTGACTTCTTGGCTGCAGGGCTTGTATTATGATGATACAGAAAACTTACTATTACAGGTAATATGATCAAATTATTTATACACTATTTTGTCACATAACCGGGTAGAACACACACACACACACACACACACACACACCATACACCACACACACACACACGCTCACCATACACCACACACACACACACACACACACACACACACACACACCACCACTCACACATACTTGCTAAATGTCACTCTAACATAGTTTTACTAAACAAATACTTACTTGCATGTTAAAATATTTGTGTAACTTAATAATAGTCGTCCAAGAGGTGGGAGCCGGGGGATCTGAAACACAGGTTTTCCTACTACAGACTCCAGTCTCTCATCTCACATAGGCTACCGAACTAATTTTAAAATTTTAAAATTAGAGAAAACTAGATTATGCAAATTATGTACAATACCTTTGTGAAAGAGAAAATAAATTCTTATTTATTTATTTATTTATATATTTAAAAAACCCATGACCAGGGGGAATGCTCTTCCAACTGATCTATTGAGCCACACCTGAATAACTTCAAATTTCCCTTCTCTTTATATCCGTCACTAAGGGTGACGGTGGAGCCATCTTCCAACTTTCTTACGAACTGATTTTTCAACCATTTTTAAACATTTATTTTTGATGACTCATTATAAATTGACTCAATTACAGGTAATAACATGTTACTTGCAAACCGCCGCGCGCCGGCGTGGTTCCCGCAGAGTAGAATTTGGGCTATCACATCTCTTCCCATACAGTGTCGTACAAGACGACTAGTGAATAGGGCTGTTAAACATCAGACTGGGAGGCTTATCAGATCGTGTTGCAGTAACGCAACAAGTTATATAACGGAATTCCAGGTTCTTTAAGCGTAGCGTGAAAAAAATACCTGTCGTAGCCGTCAAGGTAGGGACTGCCAATTCTAGGGACAGCATCTATAATGGCAGCCACTACTCTTTGAGCTTACCATCACCCCGGCTTGCCATCAGGCGGAGTGCTGTCAATTTGGCGACCTAAAAATATAAAAAATCCATACTAGTCCATACTTATATTATAAATGCGAAAGTAACTCTGTCTGTCTGTCTGTCTGTCTATCTGTCTGTCTGTCTGTATGTTTATAATTTGGTAGAGGAGTAGATTAGACCATGAGAAAGGACATAGGCTATGTTAGGTCGCGATAACCGACATCCATGCGGGCGGAGCCGCGGGCAAAAGCTAGTACTTTATAAAAATGCAGTGTTTGAGGTCTCAGGGGTTCCCATAAATGGCTGCAGTCGGGTTTAAAGATTTCCCTTCCGACATATACAGCCCAGATTCAGCCTCAGATTCATAGCTCGCGTCAACAATAGTGCCCGGAATACAGCAATACGCTCACCCCCTATTACATGTGACCGAATGCATTGATTGCTGTAATGTGGTCGTTAATTCACCTCTGCCTCTAGGGGTAATAGAACTAAATCAACACCCCATAAGTTATGTAGATGTGAGACCAATAACAAACTACCGCATAGCAGTTTAATCATTGTACAGATAGTAAATTAATTACGATGTCCTGATCGATAAAACCACAACTTCATTCCGTTTATCGAATTTAAGGCTATAAGTGAATGCAATGGGTATAATATATTTTTATCAATTATTACTTTATTAATTGTTTGCTAGCCATTTCTTTTTAATTTTTTGGATATGCAAAAACAATAAAATCTGTATCTGTGATCAGTCTAAGGTATTTTAGCCATTATTTTACGCATATTAGTAACTCTATGATCAATCTAATGGCATTTTAGTAATTTTTTTACGCGTTTTAGTAACTATATGACCAATCTAAAGATTTAGCTGTTATTTGACGTGTTTTAGTATCTCTTAGAGCAATATGATAGTATTGTATACAATAATAACAACGGGAAGTAACGCGATCATGGTATAGTTACATACGTACCTACCATTGATGGACCAACGGGTGCTGACACCGGCTGTGATGAATGAATACCATGTTTTCTTTTTCCACAGCCGGTGAATATAAAAGCCAGCCGAAAATACATATCTTTATATAAGTTTCCTTCTTACCGAACCTTTCTTAGGGACTTAAAAATTCAGTTAAATTATTTGAATGAATTTTTAAGCATTTAGTATACTAATTAATTCAAACCGATTTCAAAAGGAAAATTTTGTGATCAGTCCAGGCGGGATTTGAACCCACGGTCCTTCTCTTACAGGGAGAATGCTTTTGACCACTAAGCTACCAATCTGGTAACTGTATCACAAAATTTTTCCTTACTAAATCGATTTGAATTCAGTTAAATTAGTTAACTTGGTACTACTTAAACTGTTGATTGATGACACTTGATGGAATTTATTGTTACACATATTGAGAACACTTGTCAATTACTATAACCACAGTATTTATTATATTGAACCTGACCGGTTTCACATCGAAAACCTTTGCCAAATGTAAACCTTTGAGAATGCGGTAAGGTGAAACCGTTTAGGTTCAATATATTAAATACTGTGGAAAAGTACAAGTGTTTTCAATATGTGTAGTTAAATTGGGGCTGAAATCATTAACTTTAATTTAGTAAAACTTTCCTATTCGTAACTTCAGTCACATATTACTAGCATTAGCAGTAAGTTAAATTACTGGTGTTAGGCATTAAACCAGTAATTTGGCTTACTAATAATGACTGATTCACGTGGGTAGTGTACCGGATGGGACTTGAACCCCTAATCACCACTTCTTTATGATTGATTCAGAGTTCGGTAGGGCGAACCATAACAAATAGCATGCTTTATGCATCATTGGTCGTCTCCCCATCGCCTCATTTTGTATGTCTATATCGAAATCTAAGATAAATTAATATAAAAAAAGTAAACAGTTACTTTAACCAATGCGGGTGTATAAATGCGCGAGTATAAAAGTTGATTTTGTATTAAATTTTTGGTTTCAATCCACTTTTTTGACTGTACTTTAATATTCACGCGAGTTGACGAAAGCAAAATAAAATTCAAAAATGCCAACCCGCGGTTTCCTGCGAGTTTATTGCCCGCGAGTTGATGAATGAACCCGTCTTTCGGGACCGGACACTTCCCCTTATAAAATCAATTATTATTTTTGAGGAGTATTTTTGAACAAGAAAAAAAAAGGACAGTTAACAAAAAAAAAGCTAATGTCACTACATACATTGATATACTAAAAAACCCTTTTTTGTACATCATGGGTTTTTTGTACATCAATGACTACATATTATAAAATAAAGTCCCCCACCGCGTTTGTATGCAATTGAAACTGTTTACGACTTAACGTATACAAATGTTAATGTTTTTAATAATAAAAAAATAAGGTACCCAATTTACTAATCTTCCCTCTAATCCCTCCAGCTAAGCTACGAGTAAATTGCTTGTGCTAGGAGTGGTTTCACGTCGGTAATGGCCAGGTTTCGAATCCAAGACCTCTCAATCGTAAGGCCGACTCTTTAACCACTATGCTATCATACTTTAGCAGTTAAATGACATGTTAAATGGTAGGGGAGGTATCCGAGGGGATTTCCGCACGGAAAAAAGGCATGTTAAATTATTTAAAATTTCATTATCAATGCTTTATATCACAATACTTGTATTCACACCAGCGAATAAACTTCATCTCATTTTCATCAACAGATTTTTATTTGCAATTTCCTTCTTGTACTTCACCAATTTGAGTTTCTCCTCTCGATTACGTATGGAACATTCGGAACAGGAAATGTTAAAATAAATAACAGTTTCCTACAAAAACCTTTCTGATTTTTCCATAAAGTATATTAGAACAGACGTTACATTGGTTAAATTAGTGTACAGCACAATATTTGTGAGACCCTTTTTTTGGTTATGCAGGAAAAAATGTACCGTTCGAATTTCACGGGTTTGAGGAAACCACGTGGGTACCTATGTGGGGTTCTCATTAGCCATGCCGCAATCGCATTGGCCGGCACGAGTCGCGTGCGAGTGGCTGTTGCATAACTAAAGTCAAAGTCAAAAATCATTTATTCTGTTATTAAATCGCCACTTACAAAACGTCAATATAAAATAAATATTAAATACTAGTTTAGCAAATGGACCACCGCGCCGGCCGGTTCGATACGCGGCCCAGACCTGAGAAGACTCCGGCAAGGAACTCAGCGGGCTTTTTTAAAGGTCTATTTACAAAAATCTACTTAGTCTATATACTTATGGTCTATACAGGGTGTAATCGTTAAGTGTGTCCAGCCGATTATTCCATAACTATTACAGATATCAAAAAACTGTAAACTGATATCGAAAGTACGTTACCTAATGAGTAAAATGACATCAATAACTTTTTAAAAATCAAACGAGAGGTATCTAAAATTTTGACATTAAACCCTCCCATACATTTAGTATTAGATTAGTAGAAAGGTTTTAGTGTCCTTATTTTAAGTGGTCTAGTACTCATTTTACCTTAATCATATTTTATGATTACGTATGATATGACAATGATGATTTTCAAGTAGATACATGTGAAGATTTTTTTTTTAAAGTATATTAGAACTGAAGTTACTAATATTCCCTCTAACGCCTCCAACTAAGCTATAATGCTTGTGCTAGGAGTGGGTTGACGCCGGTAGTGTAATGGCCAGGCCAGAATCGAACCCGGGACCTCTCGATCGTAAGGCCGACTCCTTAACCACTAAGCTACCGACGCTTTTAAATTTAAAAGTTTTTTAATTATCTTACCACTTCAAATCCATATCCATATTAATTTATAAATGCGAAAGTAACTCTGTCTGTCTGTATTTCACTTTCACGCCTAGGCCACTGAACCGATTTTAATGAAATTTGGAATAGGGGTAGATTAGACCTTGAGAAAGGACATAGGCTATGTTTAGTCGCGATAACTGACATCCACGCGGGCGGAGCCGCGGGCAAAAGCTAGTAGTATATAATAGTATAGATGAGTTTGCTAAAAAATAACAAATTCAACATCATAAAATAATAATTTCGTATATTGTGAACACGCACGTGATATAATAGATAGTCATTTCAGGTTCATTATGGAAAAATAAGTAGATTTCATGTAAATGTGTTGTGATGAAATGGGAGACAATACCTTTAAGTGGTATTCGTAGTCATATGGAGAATATTTTTTATGATGGCATAAAAATGATTCGAGATGAATTGCGTTGGTAAACATTGCTTTTGCATATTGTTATTCGTTACAAGCTTTATTTATGATTAGAATAATGGTATTGTTGTTCAGTTATTTGTAGAAGTTATTAGGCCTATGTCGATTCTTCCCAATATTGCTTAATATGTTAGCTTGTTATGAAAAAATATGCCTAGTAAAATAAAATGTTAGTTGACATTACCAAAAAAAAATATAAACAATCAAATTCAATTCAAATATAATTATAACTTTTTATATTCCTCATTAAATTTTAAACAACTTTTATTAAAACCCATATACGTGTAAACGCAACGTAGACCGAAATAAACGCGATATTCTCTTGCACTCCATACATTTGCACTACGCGCTACAGACGCGAGACGTCACAATTTTCTACGATTTTGTATGGAGCGTTTTCGGGCGGCGCGACAAATGGAATATTTCAAAATCAAATATTTTGAAAAATATTTGCCGTACGAACATTTTACTTTTACAGTTCATTATATTATTAGAAGGAAAAATGGACTCGAATAATATCAGAGTGGTATCCAAGGGACGGCAAAAGAAGCAAAGGGCGACAAAAGAAACGCTGGGAAGATGACATTAAAAGAGTTGTTGGCCCAGAGTGGATGAGGATAGCGAGAGATAGAGATAGATGGAAGTCTTTAGAGGAGGCCTTTGTCGAAGGGCAAGCTGTAGAGTGAAAACCAAACCGATTGTCAACTTATTTAATTACCTATTTTACTTTGTAAACACTGTAATTTTAAACAGCAATAAAGGCTTATTTATTTATTTATTTATTTCATATTATTACAAAGTGGTGATTTTTTGAAAGTAAAAAAAATATAGTCAAATAGCCTATTAAATTGCTGACTACAATATGACAATATTTGTGGATTAAATTACTGACTACAAGTCGCGTGGTTCCCGTCAGAGTAGAATTTGTTCCACCCCATCTCTTCCCTTGCGGTGTCGTACAAGGCGACTAAGGGATTGGGTTGTTTAACATCAGACAGATATATACAGTCCAGACTTAGCCTCAGATTCATGGCTCGAGTCCACAATAGTTCCCGGAATTCGGCAATAGGCTCACCCCCTATTACGTGAGACTGAATACAATGATTGGTGAAATGTGGGTGTTAATTCACCTCTGCCTAACCCTCCGGGGATAAAGGCGTGATTATATGTATGTATGTGTATGTACTACAATATGAAAAAAGGATGTAGGAGATGATATGAAAAATTAATTACTCAGGTGGGGCTTGAACCCACGACCTTTCCCTTACAGGGAGAATGCTCTTCCAACTAAGCTACTGAGCCACACCTGCATCTATTCTAATTTCCTTTCTCTATATTTCTGTCTTTATGACGAATGGTGGTGTCATCTCCCAGCACTGTTACTGACTATCGGAACCAATGAATTAGTAACTCGGGTAATAAACGGATTTTTCAACCATTTTTAAACATTGATTATTGATTACTTCACCCAAGCAAAAAAAGACGCATATATAGAGGAAGAAAATTTTAATTGATTCAGGTTTGGCTCAGTAGCTCAGTTAGAAGAGCATTCCACTGTAAACGAAAGGTCGTGAATTCAAGCTCCAACTAAGTAATTATTTTTTCTTGATGTAATCGAATTGTATAGTTAACATAATGAATGCTATTAAATTTCATTCAAATAGGAACGGAAATCTATTTTATTAGATTACGGTAGCCACTGGCCACGTTGCAAAAGCTTGCATCAATTATGAAGAATTTGCATCGGAGATGACTGAACCAAGGTGATCATTATGTGTAATACTAGGTAGATTACACGAATAGCGATTCACTCGAGAAAAAAAGTTTAAAACTAAACTATGAATTTTGAAGCGGTTTCTTTTAATAGATAGAGTAATTGAAGAGGATTTTTTATGTATATAATACATGCTTAATATAGAAGAGGATGTAGCGGGAATAGGATCTGACGCCACGCGGGCGGGAAATAATTCGCGGTTTGAAGTTCGCCCGGTCAATTATAGTTACACAGTATACAACAAAGTCGCTTTTCTGTTTTTCCCTGTTTGCTTAAGTATATCTGTAAAACTACGAGAGAAAAGTGTAAAACTAAGTGAGAGTGTAAAACTAAAATAGAGTAATTGTAGAGGATGGTTAAATGTATTATAATATGCTTAATATAATAGAGCGTGCAGCGGGAACGTATCTGACGCCATGCGGGCGGAAAAAAATTGGCAGTACGATTTTTTTTTATACAGGACACGTCAATTTGACTTCACCTCGCCTGATGTTAAGCTAAAGGCAAAGTCTCGGAAAGAGGGTCACCATCGTAAACATGTACCATGTTAACAGTGGTGGCACCACGGAGAAGGAAATGATAGCGGAGTTGTTGCAAGGCAATCGAGTCGCGTGCCATACAAACTTCAAATGGACTCTATTGTCGGTGACGTCACCGGATAAACGTCAAGTAAACGTCCTTACGAGTGGTTGTCCTTTTTGAACAAAAGTTTAGCAATAAAAATTGCTTAAACGTGGTTTAAGAATGAAGTGTGCGGTGCAAGGGTGTACTAATTATACAGATAAGCAATTAAAGCATTTTAGTGATATAACATTTCATCATTAAGTCCGCTATATTTTTATTTTCATTATTAGAAAAATATATCTTGACAGATCCATCTAGTATAGAATAGAAATATGTAACTTTGTCGTACATATAAAAGAGTTGTAATAATATCTCAATCCATTTCATGAACATTTCATTACAATAATTTCACCCGAGGTCATTAGTAATTCCAAACATGTTATTTTATTTAAAAATAGTATATTTCGCTAAAATTCAATATAAAAACATTTGGCCATCTGTTGGTTTATGGCCAAATCATTTAAGTTTTATAAATGATTTTGCCATAATCCGAGAGATGGCCTTATTTTAAAAAATATCATTCCCATTTTAAATTAATGTTGTTCATCATTATAGCGAGACCACTATATTCACATTATTTTAAAGTGTCTCTAGTTGTCAAAAGTCAACATATATTATGGCTACTACAATTCATTTTAGATTTCCCGGCAATCCAGAAATAAAAATGTGTGGGTTCGTATTTTAAATAAATCTACAAGCTGGTACCCCACAAAATAGGTACACTAAAATATGTTCTAAGCACTTTAGTGAAGACGATTTTTACAAGACAAAAATGGGTTATAAAAAATTGCGGCAAGGTGTATTACCTAAATACCGATCAAATTGGTCCAGGTGTTGTTGAGTTATGAGCTTACCAACACATTTAACTATTAATTTTTATATTATAGATTTTAAATTTTCAGTACAGCGTATTTATCAATTCACTTTGATTGTAAACAAGCTACCCTGATTAAATAAAATATACAAAACGTGCATTTGTTCATTTCCTTTAGTTAACAATGTTAACATCTATAAACTACTAGCTGTCCCGGCAAACTTCGTTTCGCCTTAGAAATTAGAATCAATTAGCTGTATCAAATTCTCCCAATTATTTTGAGAACGGAAAGCATTTCGATTCGGGGCCCATACGCCCATGGAGCTCCCGACACTAATAGGTCACCGGGGCCCATACTTACACCTACGGAGCCATATACCTCTACTCTCAAGGGCGTTCATATTACCATAAACCATCAATTTTTCGACCTAAATAAAAAAATAGCCACCATAAATTTTTTCGCGGCCCAAGCAACGGGCATTTTATTAATTCAGAAGAATGTCTACTAATCACCCTCTGACGATATTTGCACGCATTATGTCAATTCTATATCAAACGTCAGAATCCTTTTGACGCATATCATACAGCAGTATGAGAATAATAGACTAATTATTTTCCAATTCGTATTCCAAATTCAAAATTTAGACATGTATGTATTCTTAAATTTTCTAATTTTCCACGCAATTTTCTTCATTTTTTCTTTCATAAGAACCTTCTCCTAACAATAACGAACACAACAAAAAAAGAATTAGCACAATCGGTTCAGCCGTTCAGGCGTGATGTCGTGACCAAGGGAAATAGGGGTTCATTTTTATATATATAGATATATGTATATTATGTACTAATGTTGTAAGGTTTTTATAGTTATCATGAACATTTTTATTCCCTTTATTCATTAAAGTACGTATAAATCGTATTTTAAAAAATATCTAAAACGAAAACTCCATTAAGTTCAACCCAAGATGTAAAAATGACCTAAGAAATTTCTTATATCCTTATAGGTCAATGAATTCAAGCGGACGGAGCCGCGGGTAGCAGCTAGTACAAAATAGAAGTGTTCAATAGGTAAATCAGTGGTCCCGCACTCCCGCTTGTCATTACACACATAGATTATTCTAGAATTCTGTGCAGCGCTTAGTGGCGAGTTGTCGAACTACAATGATAATTTGTTTAAGCTCTGTTTTTGTTCGGTTTCGCTATGCCGCACTAGATGGAGGTCATGAACTCCCCCCGCCCCGGCTACTTCCCACCCGCATTGGGCGACGCGCTTTTGTTAAGAGAAATATCAATGGGGCATCTCCGTTACTTCTCTCCTCCGTGGGTGGCACTCACCTTGACGGCCTCATTAGATGCCTTTTCACGCCCCGCTTAAAGGACCCGGGACTGTTCTCCGGGTCAGTTCGTATTAGTATAGATTTCATGTTTTTCTTTACCTATACATCGACAATATAATTATCAACAATATACATCAATGCCAAAACCCACAATAATATACATGTATTTAATGTAATTATCTGTTCAAAATTTAATCTCAATGTAAACTAAATCTGCCACGTGTCAAAAAACTATATTCTCGTAACTTTCAAGATCAAACATCCTTGATCGTTTTTGATATTTGAAAAGCTAAGATAAGATCGTTATTGAACATTGAATAGATTTTTCTTACAACAATTTGATTCTCAGGTTCACATTTCCACATTAGTTAGTCCCCGAACAAGACAATAATCCGTTTTGCAAGTTGACTCGAGGAATTTAAGCGAAGAGACTGGATGCAACTGTGTTTATCTTACCTATCTTGTTCGGAGAAGTACGTTGAATATATTGCAACGACACTGTTGATTTTAGTACTTTAACTTTATCACAAAATCAGTGAACGTCATAGGTCAACTCAATTGGGTATTATCCTATAGTTAAAATAAATTGTCTAACCGAGCTTATTAAATTAAAAAATGGTAAAAGAGCGGTAGAAATTGCGTCGGTTCTTGTTTTTTAGTTTTTATTTATTTGTAATCATCCACCTAACTAATAATTAGTAACTGATTTGACTATTAAATTTTATGACGTCACTATATCTTTTTTCAGACAAGTTACCTTTTAGCTTATCGTTTTGACGTTTAGTAACTGTGACAGCAAAAACAAGTTAAAACTACCTTCAGAACAACTTTAAAGCGTCAAGCGGGTGGAATGAACTCCTTTGCTGTGATTTTTCCAAGCAACTGATATAGCTTTAAGAAGGGCATTAAAAAGTTCCTACACGGTGCGTGACTCATCTAGTATTGCACACGTCTATATAATAGGTCACGGTAACCACTTTCCATCAGGCGGGCCGTGTGTTTGTCTACCACCTAAGTGGTATAATAAAGCTGCAGAATGATCAAAGGGAGAGGGCCAGGCCCTCGATTCGACCAAAGTTAAACCATTGCAGTGCCGCAGTCACTGCAAAAAATTGTATTAAATTTTAGACTTTATTTCTATACGTCTAAAGTCCATAATAAAATGAAAACAGTTTCATTACACTTTTTCAAGTATTCTGCAAAAAATAATTTCATTTTGAATTTTAACCGCATTGATTTAAAGTATATTATTCAATGTCGTTTTTTTCAGTGGCGATGGTACCACTATTGTTTGGCTTTAGCAGAATCGAGGCCCAGGTGAAAGTCAAAGTAATTATTCAAAATTGTGTAGCACTACTACAGCTTTTAGACGTCAAATTCTGCTTAAAACTAAGTTTACCACCGCTTCCTATGCACCAGTGGAGAAGAAACGGCGCAACAAACTCCACTGTAGCATTTTACAGTCATCAATTTACAAAAAGTTCTTAAGACTAAATATGGACGAATGTACGGTCAACAAAGGAGATATGGTTCCACCTTGACATACAACTTTATATGAAAAAGTGGAACCTTATCTCCTTTGTCGACTGTACATTTGTCTCGTGTCAAGAGAATTATATCTGCCAATCACAAACATACCGTAAAGAGATTTTATCAAAATGAAATTCAATCTCAACCAGAATCTGTCCTAAGAGAAATAACGGCTATAAGTTCTGTAATAGGAAACATAATTCATTAATGCAAATATATTCATTATATACTGCTTTTACTGATACCGAGTAGTCATTTCTAGACTTATTTATTGAACAAAAACGTTTATTTTTCTATGAAACAATTTGATAAAACATTTGTGTTGTTTACAAATATATGTTTTTGTTGATGTAATGAGATGTTTGTGTCCGGTCAGCGAACAAATGAACACATTTTGGAATAAAAGTTTGTTCCAAACGATACATTAAACGGTGCGTAAATAAAAATACATAAGCAATACAAAACTATTTTCATGGTATACTTTTTAATGTTTCTGTGCCTACACAGTCAATATCGGATACCTTATTTTTTTCGTGCGGAAATCCCCTCGGATATGTATCTCGGATAGAGGTAGGGGAGGTCCCCTACCGGAGCCGGAAGGGGAGATTATGTCGGACTCGAACCGACTAAAACCGCACGCCGACTGAGGGTCGTGGTGCTAGGAGGTGAACCTGTCATCGACATATCCTTCGCACCCCGGCTGACCCAGGGCCATCCCTTACGGTAAATTTTTTTTATCGTGCGAAAAATCCCCACGGATACCAACCCCACGGAGCCGGTGGAGGCGGTTATGTCGGACTCGAACCGACTAAAACGCACGCCGTCTTGGGTCCTTGGTTGCCGGAGGTGAGATTGCCAAAAGCATATCTCTCGCACCCCGGCAGACCCAGGACCATCTCTTTCGAGATGGCCCCCTTCGGGTTGTGGGGACCACAGTGTCCCCATCTAGCCCCGGTTACGGGGAGGGTCCCTTACGGTCTGACCTTCCTCGTGAAATATCGGATACATGAGTGGCTTACGCTCTCCTATGAAAGCTTGCCTACGAGCTAACAAAAAACCCTATACTAGCAATTGGGTATTATCCTATAGTTAAAATAAATTATCAAACCGAACTTATTAAATCAAGAATGGTAAAAGAGCGGTAAAAATTGCGTCGGTTATTATTTAATAGTTTTTATTTATTTTGAATCATCCACCTAACTTATGTATGATGGTAAGTGATTTGACTATTAAATTTTATGACGTCACTAAATCTTTTACATACTGGTTAATAAAGTAACTTGTGTGAAAAAAGATTTAGTGACGTCATAAAATTATCGTTATGACGTTTAGTAAAACGTAATTAATTTGACTATTCACTAGAATACCCAATTTATATAGGGCCTTAGTCTTCTCGTTACCATGGCTGCCAAAAAACACCCATAGCATGTAAATATGGAGAAAAGTGTAAATATAAAAGTAAAGGTAATAAATCGCGATGTAATCCGATAAAAGTATGCAATGGTAATATTTGTGCAAACTTCCGCAAGTAATACAATGTTTACGGATTTTTATAACACTCAAAGGGCGAAAATTATTTATTTTATGCTATGTTTAGTATGTGATGCTGTTTTGGAATTAAAGTGTTTGTAGGCGTTACTGATGTGTACATCATTATTTTCCGTGTTATCTGAGGCTATGGGTCTGCTTTCCGGGTTTTACTTCTTCACTTAACACAGAACACAGTCTTGGGCATCTATGTCTGTGATACCATTGAAGATTATCGCCATAAACACTCTTCGATAGGCCAGTTATAATTATGCCTGTTAGTTGATAATAATATTTGATCAAAAAAGTCTCATTTGGTTATTAGGTTCAGGATACTATTGGGGCTGCCTCCGTGTTGTAGAGCATCTGGCATGTTTGCGGAGGCGCACACAGCTGACTTATACGCCATAATAAGAAAGCGCACCGCTTCCATGCTGGCGAGACTCCGCCATAGCACCAATGGTTTTCTGAACGTATTTAAAGATAGGTGGGACTCGCCCTTGCTGGGTCGATGGGTGAATCTTCACACAACATTGAAATGTGGAAATTAATATAAATTACTAACACTAGCTTATGTTTTCTTGTAACTAACTCTATGGACAAACGTCTGCAATACATTATTTGAATTGAATTAAATTGGTGAAGGGCGGTATACCATGGCTCTTAGTCTATAAAGCTTTTTCTAAGAATCCAAAGGGACATTTTTGTCTACAAAATGTTGTAACACCTCTGCACAATCAGATTTCAAACAACCATAGATTGGATTTAGTTTCGTCGCCGGTCGTTCACGGTCAATTGTCTTCAACATATCAACCAAAGAGATCAAAACTTGACAAATCTTTCAAAAGACAGTTTGAATATTTTTATGAAATAATCTATGAGTTTCAAAACTGATTATTGATTGGAATAAAACCACTTTTTATGGATTGTGTCGCTATTTATTTGTTATTATTTACATTTAGATCAACGTTTTATTTCAATGAAGTGATATTTGCGTAGACTTTAGAAAATAATAGGTCCGTTCTGCAGTACTGGCCATTTCAAATCAAAATAATTCTTGTTTGGCTAAGAATTCTAATTTCAAATTAATTTAATTTTAAAAACATGGAATTCTTTTCCATAAGTAGTCATTTGTTTATTGATTAGTGTTACATTTTCATCGCATTTCAATATTTTTCGTCATGGAAATTAGTTTCGTTTTTTCATACAAAACGGCAATTTCATAGGTAAAGACCTAATATCATGATTATTGATTGCTGGGACTTGGGACTAAGTCAATCTCATTTGCGCCTACTGATTGACAATGATCTGAGAATTCGCTTACTATATTATTGGGCGTGTTTGAATATATGAAGTGCGTTACTAACCCTCCAGCTTAGTTAAATTGCACATCCTTTGGCTTTAGGAGTGGGTTCACCACGGTAGTGAAATCTCCAGGATTTAAACCCGATACTTTTCGATTGTTAGACCAACTCCTTAACCACAGGTTACCGACTCTACCTTATTGATATGATAAACGCACGTTGTTTGACCAAAAAATGGCGTGTGCAACGATCTAAAAATAATTATAACTGAAGTAATCACTCCTCATCAGACTCCTTATAAAGTTCTACAATATTCTGGGGCCCGTAATCTTATGTAACATAATTGATCAATAACTTAGTCGTTATTAATCCATTTATAGCTGTTAGGGAAGTCACTCATTGGTGGCCGGCCCCCTGACGTGTTTCGGCCCAAGTTCGTAATATAATTTATTTAGCCAGTGTTGTTGCTCCTTGATTTGTACTTAATGTTCGTAATTATTGAGGGTATCTTTCTTGTTAGAATATAGGTTTTTGTGGAGAAATATTCTGCAGAAGTATAAAGTCAATAAATATTCTACGATATTCTACACAACAAATGTTCCACATAAAATAAATATTCCACAACATTCTACACAACGGTATCTAGACCTATGAAAAGCTTCTATAGCTTGTGTTATGGAATGTAGAATGCGGATGAACATGCTTTCATACTTTTTTTTTTGTAAATACATACATAATTATACATAGAAACACGTAGGCCAAATGCATAGCCATTATATTCATGCATACAAATATTTGCACTGAGCGGGGATCGAACCTGCGCCTATGCATAAGTTTCGATACGATGTTCATAGTGACTTAGATACTTTTTAGGGTTCGGCAGCCAAATGGCAAAAAACGATAACCCTTATAGATTCGTCATGTCTGTCTGTCCGTCCGTATGTCACAGCCACTTTTCTCCGAAACTATAAGGCCTATTGCGTTGAAATTTGGTAAGTATATGTATTCTGTGAACCGCATTAAGAATTTCACATAAAAATAGAAAAACAGCAATACATTTTGGGGGTCCCCATACTTAGAGCTGAAAGTCAAAAAAAATTTTTTTCATCAAACTTATACGTGTGGCGTAAAGATCCCAATCTTTAGACAGGTCTTCAAAAATGCTATTGAGGTTTCTACCATCATTTTTTTCTAAACCGAATAGTTTGCGCGAGAGACACTTCCAAAGTAGACAAATGTGTGTCCCCCTCCCTCTAACTTCTAAAACAAGAGAATGATAAATCTAAAAAAAATAATATTTCAGGTACCAAAACATGACCTTGAAATTGGGCAAACAAAAAAAAATCAAAAAATACTTATCCTAATCCTAAAAATGCCTATTTTGCAGTACTTAGTGTCTTTTATCGGATTAAAGAAATTAAAAAAAAAAAAAAGACTGGAAACTTCAAAATGCAATGCATTATGCGATGCGACGGCGGTAGCTAGCTTATTATAATATAATAGAACAAAGTTCAGATTGCCACGAATATGCAGCGACTAGCATCCAATACGAAACATGACCCGTAGGTAGGTATGTTGTAGGCAAAGTTGAGATTGGTATAATCTACTTGGCATGTGTTCAAAAATATAAAAATACTAACACATAATCTGTATTATTCCAGATTATCTATCTCAGATCCGTTGACCGTGAATTAATAACAAATATCCAACGGTCTTCACAAATTTACCCATTTATAATATTTGTAGGAAGTAAATAGGTTAACCAAAGAAATATTATATCCAAATTCCTCAATTTTCCAAAAAGAGGTTTTTGTTTGCTAAAAAAGAATTGATAGCTGATTTGATGATGACATTTCTTGAAATTGAAATCGCCAGGCATATTTAAAAAAAAACCTAACACCCAAGACAAATGAATGCAGTCGTTGATTATAAACGATTCGAATCAGACACACAACTGCAAATCTGATTCCCGCCAACACTTACAAGACCAAAATATCAAGACCTCTTATTAGGAATGTACGTTTACGTTTCATTAATACAGACTATACGCGTCTATTTACTCCGTTTGGATAGATACAGATACTTACTTTTATAAAGGTAAGAAATCTTTATTATAAAACACTGGTAGTGCTTGACACAGTTATTTTTTATTACCACAGACAAGTAAAACTTAGTTAACATGACAGTGTCTTTTTACACGAACATATTGTTTAAAAAAAAATGTTCATTAATATCAAAATAAGTTTTAAAAATGGAACGCGACTAAAAAGGTTTACTTGCGTTCCATTTTTAAAACTTATTTTTTAAACAAAAAAAGATGAATAAATTTCGTTTTGAAATAAAAAAAAATAAAAGACACATCAAGGATGTTTGCCTTTAGTTAAATACCGTATCAAATGGAGTATAGGGGGTTCAGTAAATACTGGTCAAGATAGGCGAGTCTCTGGACATCCGGTTATGCGTAACTTAGTTGCTTTCCCGGTGGGAGCGAGCGTTCTGATTACATTTCTGTGTGAATCTGTGGTCGACGTTCAGGTAGATATTCGAAATTTGAAATGGTGTGTTGTGTGGTCTGTAGTTAAGTATTCTAAGGTTGTATAGAATGGTCACTCGGTACCTGCTTGGGTTTAAATAAGGTTATTTTTTTAGGGATCCATACCGAAGTGTTAAAAACGGAAACCTATTACTAAGACTTCAGCGTCTATCAGTTTGCTCTTGAATCATTTATATCTGGACAGTTGAAATTTTCACAGACGATGTGGTTCTGTTGTCGCTATGACAAATATTAATAAGAGATAATGGTACACAATGTTCACGAAAATCGGTAATAATTCTGTAAATTATAAGATAATAATATCTATCAGAAAAAAGTGGTCCTGAATATAAGAACAACAGATTTTTAATTTTGTTGTACTCACTGTAGCCACTGATGCCACTGATTTCTACGTTTGAGATCATTAGGAACGTACCTACATATATTTTTTGTTTTTATATTATTGGTTCGTATTTTCGCACATTGACACGGTACACTTCTTGTATGTGGTCACTAGCATTTGCCCGCAGCTCCACCTGCGTGGATATCGGTTATCGCGACCAAACATGGCCCATGTCCTTTCTCAAGGTCTAATTTACCCCTATACCAAACTTCATCAAAATCGGTTCAGTGGTTTAAGCGTGAAAGCGTAAAGTACAGGCAGACAGACAGACAGACATACAGACAGACAGAGTTACTTTCGCATTTATAATATTAGTAACTTTCACAATTTTAACAAAGTTTAACCATTATAAACTACTCTTGAGTCGCCGTGAGTCGTAGTATGCGTAGTAGTATCTACTAACCTTTGGTCAGATATAAAATTTTACTAATGACGTCACGCCTGAAATCACGCGACCGACCGTTTTAGCGCATTTTTTAAGCAAAAAAGATAAAAACGCGTTATTTTCATATTTATAATGTTATTTTGCGAAAAAGATAAGTTGTACAAAATAAAATTCTACATCATATAAGATAAGTTTCCAAAATTTGAGAAATACCAATTGGAATAAATCCAGAGTTCACTAAATGTACTATCATTAAGATAATACAGAGGAACATCCAATTACTTACGTTATTTACATGATACACTGCCTATTTATGTAGATATGCGGTATAATTTGAGAACATCAACAACAATATTTACCTTCTGTTTCTATCAAAGCATTATTCTAACATTACCACGTTGTTTCATAGCCAAACGTCTAAAAAAATAAACAATAATATCGTAGCAATTATTTTCTTTGACTAAAATTAGAAATATGTTGATTATTTGCCGAAACCCCACGCTTCAAAGCTTGAAATAAAAAAGTATTTGTAAAGATTTCCCGCGTAGGTGCGTTTTAAATAAAGAACGTAAGAACGAAAACATTTTTGAATTTTGTGCTGTGCCTAATGGACGACACGGTTATGGTGTTGTTTTTTTAATTCTTCTGCAGATGGCACAGATGTTCAATAATGGTTTTACAATTCGGTTCAAAATCTAAGATAGGTTTCTTATATTTTATTTTTTGTTTCAGAAACAACAATGGCTCAAATGTACTTAGCTGTTACCATCTTCGCACTTCTGGCTGTTTCACACGGAGTCAGCGGGAAACGTAAGTGCTAACAAACTTTTATTTCATCCGTAAATTATAAAACAAGACGTGTACTTCTTTATAGAAATACCTTAAGCATTATATATTATTCCTATTGTAGTATTTAATATGTACTTAGTACGTTTTTAAGATTATTTATGATCCTTAAATTCTAAATCCTATATTATAAACGCGAAAGTTTGTGAGTATTATTTTTTATTAAGTTATGTTAAAATTTACACGCTTTATGTAACAAATTATAATTAAAAAAAAATATATTGTCACAAACAAATGTACAATTTAATTGCTCCCTGGATACCACACTAGGATTCCCTGTGTCGTGGTACCCAGTCACCTTCACACCATTATGACAATAATACAAGATTAATTTTATTCTTGAAATAACATAATAAATACTTCTTTTTATTAGATAAGTGAAAAAAAAAAGAATAAAAGCATGCATGCCCGTATGTGTGTGTTGTGTGTGTGTGTGTGTGTGTGTGTGTGTGTGTGTGTGTGTGTGTTTGTGTGTAAGTTTTTGATTTTTATCAGTTACCTAAATCTAAACTATCTTTAAGGTATCTTTATCCAAAAATGATTTACAAAATCAGCCGGCCATATATTTTATACGTTCGAACTGTATGAACGATTGGTCCCTTCCAGCCCAGTGCAAATTACTTGCTTAATCAAAAAGGTTCTAGCTCCACCCTTTGTACGTTCTGGTTAGGAACGGTTCGATTCACTACTTATATGACCGTTTTTTGAATCGGTTAATCAGTTCTGGTATTGTTTTAGTGTTTGGAAGTTTGAAAATGGAATATTTTGATGAAATGATGTTAGAATTTAGATTGTAGGGATATTATGGAAATTCAAATTAAATTATTTATATTAGGCAACGGAAACGTTATTTATTCTTATTGCTTATTTTTTTTTACTTCAATAGGTACGATAATAAAATAAAACTGGTCTATGGTATAGGTTACTCATAATACTTTTACGTTTGTTGTTGCTATTGTTGTTGTCCTTGATTTTATAACAAAACACGACATTAAACTGCAAATTATACATTCGAAGTAAAGGATTACTTTGTTCACGGTCTTTGAAACCTGAAATGAAAAGATCTGAAATCATAAGTTTGTAATATGGATATTTGGGTAACATACATACATACAATCATGCTTTTAGCCCCGGAGAGTTAGGCAGAGGTGAATTACCACCCACATTTCACCCAATCATTCTATTCGGTCCCACGTAATAGGGGGTGAGCCAATTGCCGTTTGCCGGGCACTATTATTGACTCGAGCCATGTATCTGAGGCTGATGTTAAATAGCCCTATCCCTTAGTCGCCCTGTACGACACCGCATGGGAAGAGATGGGGTGGCCCAAATTCTACTTGCCGGGAACCATGTCTGTAGTATGTATGTATGTAAATCAATTAGGTAAGTCATATTTCACCAGTGGTCATTAAATATTAGTCGTAACTTTAAGAGAAAATAAACAAGTCTCTTTACCCGTAAATACCGATAAGTTAGCTCTATTGTTTAACTTGACTCAACTTACTACAAAATTACCTAACTTAAAGCCTAAGATCCTGAACAAATGTGAAAACTCGAGAAGAAAGTAAATTTGCCTTTACACGTATGGCAACACAAACTTCTATATTTTATGGTCATATTTGTGTTGATTTAGGCGCGAAGTAATATTGACGTTCCTTTTTTAAATATAAACATAAATCTTTTATATCCTACATTCATTTGTAACCGTTACGGTTTTCGGTTGCATTTATGATGAGGTGAATATGTTTTATGTTATTGAATTTATAATGGTGGAGATCATTGATTCGGGTTTACGTATTTGTATCAAATCACGGGGAAATAAATAAATCATTTTTTACATTGACATGGATGAGAAAAAATTTATAATAGATGTTCTATGGATGTAAGGCTTTAGATAAAGAGATAAATGATATTCCTGTGCAAACTGCTTGACTTGCAGTACAGAGCAAACAGTTGTGAAGGGACATAGGATAGAACATAAATACATTCATAAAGGTTATACAATATATCAACAATTTATAGCCCTCCTTTTAGGCTTCACGCAGTCATGCAATTGTGTGAAGCCACAAAAATAAATCATAGAAATTTTCCCAATTTGAAAACTCTAACTTGAAAAGATATTCCATTTAAGTCCTTCCTTAAATCACAATAAAGAATACAAACGACGTAAAATACACTTTGCACCGAAAGTCAACAAAGGAAATAAACCCGAGACAACACACTCGGGTACATTATGAATAAGTAGTCAAAAATATTATAGTCATACGTCATCGGCGCAATCTAAAGTTGAGCGGGTTCCATCAGGAATGAGCGAAGTTTCTTACTTGTCTATGGGACCCCTGAGAATGTGCCACAGACTTCACAGACTTAATAACTTAAAGAAGAATCATTACGTAAAAGTTTTTGTTTTTCAATAAAGATGTCTATGGTATAAGTGTTGCAATTTAAAAATAAGTTGCTGTCATTGGTTATAAAATATGATTTTATAAACTCACATAGTTATATTTATAATAGGATCTTTATGTCAAATTTAAAAATCGACATTTATTGGTACATACATTAACAACACATTGTTTTTAAAATGGTTAAAATTACATATTTAAAAAACTAAAACTTTTGAATTTGTTCTCTATCATTATTGTACTAACTTTTATTTCACATAAAATATGAAAGATGTTTTATGTTTTCGAGGTCAAAGACAACATAATGTCGCTCCATTATTTTCGATTTGAATACGGATTGAGAATTTCTTTATTGCAAATAAAATGTCTGCAGTATAAATTACTTGGATTGGTAACAATATTTTATAAGCATTGTTGTATGTTAGGTACCAGAGCTGTGTTGGTTCCCAGTACATAAGAACAGGGCAACCCACGGAGGACAGAATATGATTAAGTAACGGAGATGCCCCATTGATAATTCGCCTAATTAAAACGCGTCGCCGAATGCGGGTGGGAAGGGAGACGCGCGGGGTGTCAAAAGTCGAAGGAATGACGTCCTTCGACTTTTGACACCCCGCGCCTCTCCCGCGTATAAATTCGGTTCCTACCGAATGAGTCCATTTGACGTTTGGATGGCACGCGACTCGATTGCCTTGCAACAACTCCGCTATCATTTCCTTCTCCATGGGGCAACCCTATCTCTTCTCGTGGGTGTCTTAGAAGGGGACTTAGGGATAGGACTATTCTCCATCCGACAGTAAACATACAGCCCATGACTTAGTACCCGCTTGACGGCAATAGGCTCATCCATATTTCGTGAGACTGAAAATCATAATTGGCAAAACGGGGGTGTCGTATTGACCTCTGCCTTCTCCTTCGGGGATTTACAAGTATGAGACATAAAGCCCATGAAAGAGTGCCCGCTTATTAGCAATAGGCTCGGCCCCTATTACGTGGGACTCCATGACAGTACTGTCTGCATCAGAAAGATGTTGACGAACAAATTACTCAAAATGATCTTAATTTCATTTTTTTACCTCCTTCCAGTTGACCGATTGTTCTGATATTTGGTACACACCTTTACTTTGGACAATAATACCATAGTATCTGGTTTGACCGAGGTTTGCTCGGCATTTTTTTTTAATAAATTTTCTAAAAATAAATCCTAGCTAGATCGATTTATCGCCCCCGAAACCCCCTGTAATACTAAATTTCATGAAAATCGTTGGAGCCGATTCCGAGATTCCAACTATATTTATATATATATATATATACAAGAATTGCTCATTTAAAGGTATAAGCTACAACAATACGAGAGTTTTAAGATAATTTTGATACTTCGTCGTCAAGATATTTATGACGCTGACTGTACACTCCAGTAAATGTATTTGCGTGTGAGAAAGTGTACAGATCTTAATAACCAAAGTCCTATCCGTATCTCAGCACAACGCACATAACTTTGGCTTCTAGATAAACATTTGCGGTACTCATTGAGTAACTAGAAACCATTATAGTAAACGACGTAACTTTATCAATACAATCAAGGAGATACTTATGTAATCTGTTTATTGTTCAGCACATATTGTTCGACAACTCGTACGTAAGCGTCGAGCTCGCTGCTCGAGTGCGTGACCAATCTTCATCTTTCACACTGTACCATCGAGAATTATTTCTTTTTTGTATTGTTCCTTATTTAAAAAGTTTCGAGTATCGATGAGGTTTTACTTCAATTTATTCGAGTGGTTGGAATGATCGGTAAACGAATCGAGAATTAAGCTACTATAACATGGTTGTCTTTTGGATGGGTTACCACTAAGTGGTTGTGTGCTCTAGCGCTTCGGAGCGCGCGTTAAAATTTGTCCCGGCTGCTTATAGTCAACACGGAGGTCTGTATGGGTGCCTTGAACAATTCTATCAATGGCTACTAACCACAACTAGGCTAAGAGGTGAGGCGTCATATTTAAGCGGAATCTGGCTCCGAAGGTAAGGTCACAGATGCTACCGGGATCAACGCGAAAATGATGATGATATTCGAGTGCATTTTTTTTGGAAAGTCTCTCGACAAGTTGTCATGATTGGATATTTTCCTGTAGTTAAAGTGAGTGAGTTTCTTAAATAAATAAAAATAAAAGAGCGGTAAAAGTTTTGTCGGTTCTTATTACCCGACTGCCGAAGGAAGGAGGGTAATGTTTTTTATGGTTTTATTTATTTTCAATCATCCACCTAACCTATAATAGTAAATTATTTCACTATTAAATATTATGACGTCACAATAATTTATTTCATACAAGGTTCCTTATAACTTACCTTATTGACCTTTAGTGAAGTAGGTACATAAAAGTAAATAATTTGACTAGTCAGTCAAATGCCCCATTACACCAAGGTAAAACCAGGGCGTGCAGATCATGGAAAAGGAAATGATAGCCTCCGTCGTGCAGATAAACGTTCTTTATTCAAAATCTAAAACAATCTCTAATCAAAGAGTTTACAATGAATTGAGTGTCAAAGTTAAACATCGGTAGCACAGATAATTTAATTCTTAATTTAAAATACATTTTGGGGACGCTTCAATGCTGAAAATGAAGCAGGGGATAAATATTTGCAGAAATAAATAAAATATTCGATTGTTCAAAGGGAATCAAACTTGGAAACAACCGCAAAGTTGAGTCAGTTTGCGAGGGTCGCTACAGACGAGGCACTGATGATACCTTTAATTTTAACAAAAAGTTTTTACGAAATTGTTTTCTAACTTTTTAAGTAGCCATGTTGGTTTTTTGCAAAGATAAAATATGTCGTCATTTAGTTCGTGGGTTGATTAAAATAGTTGTTATCATAATTTGAACTACATTAAGACTTGATGATAATTATCTACTCATTTAGCGAAATCACGAAACCCAATACAAATTAAATAAATGTTTATTATATGGTTAGGTTTTTTTTTTATACAAAATTAGATTACAAATTTATTGATTCGAATAGGTTTTAAATAGAATGATAAAAAGTGGTATTAATTACCTACTTAATTTAGAAAATAATTTATAATGTAACACATAGATAAATGTATATGCAATAAATCTAATTATATACCTACCATATTGCAAGTTTAATTTGGTTCTAGGCCGAGCTTTATATTTGTGTGTGTCTGTGTGTAATATACATACACTATGTATAGGTATATTTATGATACTTTATGTAATATGCTATTTATTTATTTTATTTTCCTTGTACTTCTCTTTCTCTCTTTCTTTTTGTTTTTAAATACACCTATCTAGTTTATCCTATAACTACCATCATATCATTTATTTTATCACGTTACTGTCCATCCCAAGGTTGCCTGGAAAAAATCGCTCCCAGCGATAAGGCCGCCCATTGTACATTATACTGTATACATGCTACCTACTTTTATTGGTGTAGAATAAAGAGTTATCTATCTATATAGAAAGTCTTAGAACATTGTTTTTATCCCACTTAGGTGACAGACAAGCACACGGCCGACCTGATGGAAAGTGGTTACCGCGACCTTTGGACGTATGCAACACCAAGGGTATTACACTCGCGCTGCCTACCCTAAGATTTATTTAATACTAACTTTTGTCCGCGGCTCCGCCCATGTGGATGTCGGTTATCGCTACCAAATATAGCCTTTGTCCTTTCTCAATCTCTAATCTACCCTTATACCAAATTTCATCAAAATCGGTTCAGTGGTTGAAGCGTGAAAGCGTAACATACAGACAGACAGACCGACAGATAAACAGACAGACAGAGTTACTTTCGCATTTATAATATTAAGTATGGATATTACCGCGGTAGCCTAGTGGTATGGGTAATGGACTGCTGAGACGAGGTCTCGGGTTCGATCCCAGGTTTACCATGGCACACACCAATGACTTTTCGATGCTTTTCGAAGTTATGTGTGTATTTATCGCTGGTTTATAAGTGCCCAGTTAATGGCAATAGGCTCGCCACCTATTACATTGGGACCTAAAACATAAAAAACTGGCGAAATGTGGGTGCTAGCACCTCTGCCTACCCCTTCGGGGAATACGGGCGTGAGTTTATGTATGTATTATGTATGTATTACCCGAACATTTATTATTACCACAATATCCCAATATTGAATAACACACTTGTACTTTACCACTGACTTTATTTCTAGACCTGACCGGTTTCGCCTTACGGCATTCCCAAAGGTTCACATTGTTGTTTTAAAAATTATAATTCTGAAACACCTTTTCCTCTCATGTTTTAAAAATAAAGTCAGTGGAAAAGTACAAGTGTGTTATTCAATATGTGTAGCAGATTCCACCAAGCGCCATCAATCTACACTATAAACAATATCCCAATAGTTTAGAAGCTATCGACACGCACAGACTGGATCACAATCTGTTCCGTATTGTACCAACATTCAAGTATTCTGTAGCCAAACAACTAATTTATATCCATCTCAACTTGTATCATCGGATTAATTTCTAGTTTAGGTTATCTTAGTTTCTTGTTCCATTGGAAATCAAAGTTATCTATAGAAAATATTACTATCATTCCATTTTAATATATAAACTAATATGTATTTCTTTTTACAAAAAAGAATATTAGAGCCGAAATTACTAATATTCCTTCTAACCCCTCCAACTAAGCTAAATTGCTTGTGCTAGGAGTGGGTTCACGTCGGTAGTGTAATGGCCAGGATTCGAACCCAGATCTCCTTTGTAAATATACTTATAATAATAAATAAAAATATAAAAAAATAGTGTTTCACCGGCATCGGGTACTTGGACCAAGGTGCTGGACCAATATTGGGAGTTGATAAAATCAGAGAATAAAATTGTATTTTTTGGATGTCAGGAGGGAAATTTTTCATACAAGTTTGCGGGGTCGCAATCTTTGTCCTGCGGCCACCATCTTGTGCAATGTGTAAATGGTTTAATTTATCTACATATAAGGCAACAATATAGGTATATTCATGCATACAAATATTAGCATGGAGCGGGAATCCTCGGACTTACCCTCTAAATTATCGCATCACCATAGCGAGAAAATTATTACTCGTATAAATAGTAGCACATTTTAGCGAGTATATCTATAAACTTATAGAAATAACCATTCATAAAGCTACTTTAGTATATTGTTCAGAAATATTAAATATGATACACTAAGGAGCTACCATAAATAACAGAGTAACAGATATAATACGTGTAGTAAACATAAAATCAACTTTTGTTGAAGTTCTAGACGCGAGCCACGTGCACTCTCAGGAGGGACACGTCATGCACTTTGACTGTACACTTTCTAAAGCACTCGTTCCTTTAGTGGAGGCTTTTTATACCAGTGAGTTAGCACGCCCGCTCAAGCCGTGGAATGAATCCCTGCCGTGGTTTTTCAAGCGACTACAATATGGGTTTCTTCAAGGGCATTAGGAGGTTTCTTCAGAGTAGGCAGCACGGTGTAACGCCCCTGGTGTTGCATATGTCCATAGGCCGCGGTAACCACTTTCCAACAGGTGGGCCGTGTGCATGTCTGCTACCTAAGTGGTATAAAAAAAGACAAACACACCGCTCGTCTGGTTACCCCTAGCACAAAGAACGACCAATCACAATGCTCTATTCTCTCAATACGCTTACGCTTACTATACGATTACGATCATAGGTCTTCTTGCTAGCGCTATCGAGTTTTTACAAATTCATTGATAAGCGTTTTAGAAATTTCTTCAAGCTTCGTAAATCGTAGTTACTACCGTCGAACTGAAAATTGGAGTGACTACCTCTGTGACGTGGGGATAGATCGTTCGACTGTTACGTCGGAGGCTGTCGATTCGATTGCAAATTTTCAAGTTCCGAAAAATAGTATCTAAGGTATGTTTATCCGCATTCTAAAACATATAGCACAAGTTAGTTAACTTACGCTTACTTTGAGAGCTACATACTGCTATATCTTATGAAAATAGTCCGAACTCCGAACCTTCTCTTGATCGACAAATATTATTTACTAGCTTTTGCCTGCGGCTCCGCCCGCGTGGATGTCGGTTATCGCAACCAAACATAGCCTATGTCCTTTCTCATGGTCTAATATACCCCTACACCAAATTTCATTAAAATCGGTTCAGAGGTTTAGGCATGAAAGCGTAACATACAGGCAGACAGACAGAGTTACTTTCGCATTTATAATATTAGTATGGATACTAGTTGTTGATTGGGTCTCTGCCAGCATGAAATACTGACGACATCAATATACTGCACGAATTGGTATATAATATTATAATTTTCAGAATAATAATACAAAATTATTCTAATAATGGTGCACACTTAATGAGGCACGGTTTCAGTGCAATGCTTTGAAGTATTGTGACGTGAACATCTTGCCATGATTACCTTCATTAGAGGTTTATGAAGACATGAGTATATCTGTACGTTTGCATTAGGTACAGTTAAAACTATAGAACTGCATGATACGTTTAAAACTCATGCACAAACTAGTGCATTTTACGGTTACCTACCTTAAAGGCAATCAATGGAAACCCGAGACTATCAGTAAACAGGGTAAATTCATGCTGTGCAGCTTGTAAATAAGAGAATTAAAGAATAGCATGTTTCAATAATGTAACTGTCATTGTTTTATAATACTACTAGCTTTTGCCCGCGGCTCCGCCCGCGTGGATGTCGGTTATCACGACCAAACATAACCTATGTCTTATTGAATAACACACTTGTACTTTTCCACTGAGTTTATTATACTTCTCAACCTGACCGGTTTCGCCTTACGGCATTACATTGATGTTTCCAATGTGTGATCAGTTCAGTGGTTTTGGCGTAACATACAGACAGACAGACAGACAGACAGAGTTACTTTCGCATTTATAATATTAAGTTTTTAATAATTTTTTTTTTTTTTTTTTTTTTTTTATTAAGTAACGGTACGCGCTAACAATATGTACGGTGAACGCACATCTGCATATCTACTCCCTCGCCGCCTTATAAATCAACTACCCCGATTTAAGAAAAATAATATCACCAACTAAATGTTAAGTTTAAACTAAAATCACACTTTCTGCAGACTATGTAGAATCATTGTTATTGTATCCTTGTATCCGCTTATATTTCTTATATAACTGTGTACTACCTACCTTGTCAATTATATTATTTAAGTAAGATAACAACTAAATAATCGTGTTGTAAGTATGGATCTGGTAGTATTAGCACAAACCTTAGTGGTTTATAAATACTACTATACCTTTATTTATACCTGCACTATGTAATGTGATAAATAAAAAATAAAAAAAAAGTATGGATATTTTAAAAAGTTGTACTAGCTGACCTGCTGAACTTGGTATTCGTTGAGTCCGATCCCGTTCCCGCTGCATCTTCTAGTTTATCAAGCATGTATTATTTATATAAACCTTCTTCTTGCATTACTCTATCAATTAAAAGAAACCGGATCCAAATCTGTAGCGTAGTTTTGAAGATATAAGCATATAGGGACGGACAGACGCGGAAACCGACTTTGCTTTACACTATGTTGCGAAGAGACTATTTACCCCTTCGTGTGTGAATTTTATTATATTAGTAGGATGTACGCATGTTAGTATGCATAGTTTACGTAACAAAATGGACATGATGTGGGTGTTGGACACTAGTTTAATTGTTCCGCAATAAACCCGCCTTAATAGATTACTTGCAAACTGAATTACGAAGGCAAGAAGAAATCTTTTAACTTTATAGGATGTTTAATATTACGAGTTTCTAAGTTTATTGAAAATGACGAAGTAGTGCAGTACAATAAAATTACAAATACTTACTTATATTATTTTTTTACGGAAAACTTACAGCTAATATCTACTATATAATAATAAGTCGGGTTTTCCTTCCTGAGGATATAACTCCAGAACGCCTTTACCGATTTGGCTAATTTTGGTCTTGAATTATTCGTGGAAGTCCAGGGAAGGTTTTTACGGCGAGAAAAATTCGAATAATTACCGGGAACCGACATCCATGCGGGCGGCGACGCGGGCAAAAGCTAGTATAGTATAATACTATTATTATACTATACTAGCTTTTGCCCGCGGCTCCGCCTGCGAGGATACAGATACAGATAAATAATATATTAATTTAACGCTTGAATGAATGCTAACTTTAAAATTCCAATAGGTACATCGAGAAAAATGAAATGCTCAAGTGGGACTTGAACCCACGACCTGAGGATATTCTCTCTACAACGTACGGGATCTTAGGAGTGCTTCCCTTTTGTAGCCATAGAAATGTACCCACAAGCTAACACCTTCACCTACCTCCTGCAAAAGATTATCGTGTCTCCTACCTATTTTAATTGAATACCATACGGTTTTAGTAGGCAGGTACCAGACGACATATGATACGGTGCCGAATATTTCTTCCAAAATCAAAGTTCAGTGACTCTTTCTGGTGAATTGCTACAATAAAAAAACAAACTCAGCTCATCATTGGTTTCGCTGAAGTTGTCCGCACACGTAAAAGTGTTCGGCCATGATTCATGTTTGATCCATGAAACCAAATCAAATAGGTATTCACTTATGTTTCAAAGTAACACTTATGACTGTACAAATCAGTTTTTGCATTAGCGTTACAGCCTGATTCGCAACACTAATAGCCAGTGACAAAAAAAGGGGAGCCGAATATCATACATAAATGAATTTTACAGCATTAAGTATGCTAACTATACAAATCGAATACATAGAGAAAAATGTGACTTCTTGGGTGGGACTCGAACCCGCGATTTTTTCCTTACAGGGGGAATGCCTTGGCCAACGCGGCTACCGAAACACGCCCGATATGATTCAAATTTCTCTTCTATTTGTATCCGTCTTTAAAGCGACGGTGGAGTCATCTACTGATATTCTTACGAACTATCGGAACCAATGAATGATGTTACAATCACTTTTAAACATTGATTTTTGATAACTCCGCTAAAATACTTGTATGAATTTTACAGCATAAAATAATATGCTATGCTAAAAATCGAATATAACCAAATCGAGTATAACCGAAAATCATAGTTGGCAAAACGTGGGTGCTAATACACCTCTGCTTACCCCTTCGTGGATTTACAGACGTGAGTATATGGATGGATAAACCGAAAAATATCTGGCATTAAAAACCCACAGACACCGTTTGATTAACAGCCAGTCGTTTTAGTGCCTGTTAACAAACAAGAATTCACAAAAAAAAAAAGAATTCACAAACTAAAAAAAACAATCCCACTAGTAAATTAATAAATACTTCAAGAATAAATATTCCACAACATTCTACACAACGCTATCTAGACCCATGGTAAACTTAACTAGCTTGCGTTATGGAATCTAGAATGCGGATAAATATACTTACATACTTTCTTTGTAAATACAAACATATTATACATAGAAACACCCAGACCAATGCAAATAGCCATTAATGCATACAAATATATTTGCACCGAGCGGAGTCGAGCCCGCGTTTCCTGCGTAGCAGTTGCGTTCACTACCGCCGCACCACTGAGGCTGTAAATAAATAAACAAATTCCACTAGTTTTTAGAGAATAATCCTTTCACGTAACTAACGAACGATAACCGGGCTTAAACTAATAGTGCCTGCAAATCGGATAGTGACGGATTCGGGCTTAGTGAATTAAAGCCTCTGCATATGCATAAAACCCCGGCCGGGATGTGGAAGGGCACGTGGAGGCACGTTGTGATAGAATGTGATGTTAAAGCATACGAACTGTGACATTGATTCAGAACTAACGTGCTAGTGTTGTAACGCGTTGTGTTATGCAACAGATCTTTTACACTGTTGATTGATGGCACTTGGTGGAATCTGCTATACATATTGAGTAAGACACTTTGCACTTTTCCACTTAATTTTATATTTCACCTGACCGGTTTCAAACTAACTTTACATCATACCTTTGAGAATGCCGTAAGGCGAAACCGGTCAGTTGAAAAATAAAATTATGTGGGAAAGTAAAAAGTGTCTTACTCAACAGATCCGTACGGCGTTTTAGGGTTAAGTTGTAGAAATAAAGCGGATGGTTATATTAACCTGTTTGTGCTTCAACTGTACAAATATATTGGTAGGCAGAGGTGTGCTTCTAGGGTGTTTGCCTATACTACTTCATTTTTATATTGATTTTTACTAAAGGAAGACATCAAAAAGATGTTCACGTACAAAGTACTCAAAATGATCTTAATTTCGTTTTTTACCCCCTTCCAGTTGACGGATTGTTCTGATATTTGGTACCCGCTTTCAGTTTGGTCAATTATCTAACATATAAATAAATGAAACAGTTTGATTTGCTCTTAATACGAGAGTTTTAAGACCATTTCGAGACTTCGTCGTCAAGATATTTATGACATGGACTGTATCTATTTCCTACTTTTTATTTCAGCTTTGTCTCAATTCTAGAACAGTATCTTTTCTTGGGATTTCTTGAGTAAAATATTTGATGTTTACTGCAGTTACCGAAGTTACAATACTAGGCCTGTGGATGGATTTAATCATCTAAATAAAAATAAGAAAAACATTACCCTCACTGGCGCAATAGGGTAAAAAAGTATTGAAAAGGCTTATAGTTACGACACGTTATGATGGCCGTTTTGACACGACTGGTTTTGGTCATTTTCTCTTTTTTAGTGGGCTTCATATTTGACAACGTACTGTTAGATAAATAAGTTAAGAAAAATATAGTGAGACTGGCAGTTAGAAAATAAATTTGACACACTAAAAAAGAGAAAACGAGCAAAACTAGTCGTGTCAAAACGGCCATCATAACGCACCGCAACTATAGTAGTTTCGAATAGGCTACTGAGTGTTAGTTCTGGAATCTTTAGGGTCAACGTACATGCACCACATCATTATGGGCGATCTCAACACGAATCTTCTAGATCCCCAGTTACTAGGAACCCGCAAACTTCGCCGCATTGTTGAATCTGCCAGCCTACATATTTTACCCTTGCAAGCCACTCATCACAACACTGAGGTTGATGACACTTGGCTTGACCAAATATTAGTTTCATCGAAAGCGCACGTTTCCCACCACGGACAAATGCCTGCACCAGCGTTTTCACGCCATGACCTTATTTTTCTATCATACGTGCTAAAACCCCCTAAATTAAATCATCACCCAAGGTAGTGTCCATGCGCTGTTTTGGGCGTATGGATGTGGAAAAGCTGCGCCATGATGCCTCATTGCTGAATTGGGATGCCTTAGATGCAGCACCCACCGTTGATGGAAAGGTTACGGTGTTTAATGACGTGGTACTTAACCTCTACGATGTACATGCTCCCATTAGAAAGGTAAAACTTAAGCGAACACCGGCTCCGTGGATTACGACGGAAGTTCGAATGTCAATGCGGCGAAGGGATCGGGCTTTCAATAAATTTAGAAAAAATCGCACAGAAGACAACTGGAATTGCTTCAAAGCAGCAAGAAATTACTGCAACCAGATGATACGCAACGCTAAGCGCCGACATATCCATGATAGTATTAGTTCTTCCTCACCTACAAATATATGGAAGTTTTTGGGCACATTGGGCTTTGGTAAACAGCATAACATTGATACGCGATTGATCGGATTGGTTGGATGATCTAAACCGACATTTCTCCACTACAACTCCTCTTGATCATCAAACCAAAAGTCAAACACTGAATTACATAGCTGGCCTAATCAGTCCCGATATAGATACTTTCAAGTTTTCTCCAGTTGCAACCGATGAGATCAAAAAGAAAATTCTTGCAATTAAATCCAACGCAGTCAGATGTGACAACATAAGCCGACGAATGATAGTGACGATAATTGATCCATTGCTCCCAGCTATCTCACACATAATTAATTATTGCCTCTACTCTGGAACGTTTCCATCTGTTTGGCGCAAGGCCTACGTGATTCCCTTACCTAAAATAAGCAATCCTACCCTTCCTAACCACTTTCGACCAATTTCTATACTCCCGTTCTTATCTAAAGTACTCGAGGCCTGTGTGCAAACACAACTTGCGTCGTTTATACATCGAAACAAATTGTTGAGTCCGTTGCAATCAGGTTTCAGACCGGGCTATAGCACCACAACTGCCCTGCTAAAAGTGACCGGGGACATAAGGAGTGGGATGGAGGCTACCAAGGTGACCGTGCTTGTTCTAGTGGATTTCTCCAATGCGTTCAATACAGTCAGTCACGATATCCTCCTATCCATCCTTTCTTACCTTAAGATCTCGCCGGAAGCACTGGACTTTTTCTCAAATTATCTTCAGGGGCGCCAGCAGTCTGTACGCGGTGACGATTCCTCATCGAGCTGGTGCGGTCTGGACTCTGGTGTCCCTCAAGGCGGTATTCTTTCTCCCTTATTATTTTCTATTTTCATTAATCTCGTGACTTACAATCTTCGATGTGCGTATCATCTGTATGCAGATGATCTGCAACTGTATGCACAAGCACCTGCAGAAGGTATAACAGCAGCTATCCAAGATGTGAATAGGGATCTAGAAACCTTAAAAAACTGGTCGGCTAAATTCGGTTTGACAGTAAACCCAACCAAGTGTCAGGCTCTCATGGTGGGCAGTAATTTTATTACCAACAACATTGATATTGCGAGCCTTCCACCAGTAGTATACAACGGCACAATAATACCGTTTAGTGCATCAGTCAAGGATCTGGGGCTTCACCTCGATTCCTCCCTCGACTGGCGAGTACAAGTCACGAACTTGAGTCAGGCAGTTACTAATAGACTTCGAGTTATGTACCGCATGAAGAACTTTTTACCTAGGAAGACGAAAGTATCTTTGGTGCAAACATTGATATATCCGCTGATCGACTATGGGGATGTGTGCTACTTTGACCTGAATGCAGACCTTCTTAACAAGTTAGACCGTCTTCTTAATAACTGCATTCGATTCATCTTCAACCTTCGTAAATATGACCATGTGTCCGCCTTCCGTTCCCAACTTAATTGGTTACCTATCCGTCATCGCCGTAAGATGCGCTGCCTTACAACTCTTTACAACATTCTTTACTCTCCTACGTCTCCTACTTACCTAACTTCTTCCTTCCAACTATTATGTGCAAACCACAACAAAAATCTCCGCTCTTCGAATAACCGTCTCCTCTCATGTCCATCCCATAGAACTAACTTCCTGGGCTCCTCTTTCTTTGTTCAGTCTGTCCTTCTATGGAACGCACTGCCTTCTGAGATCAGGATGTGCACGACCCGGGATACGTTCAAGTCGAAAGTTCGGCTTTGGCTTCTCAAACAGATAGCTGAGTCACCTCAAAGTTAATATGTAGGTAGTATTCTCTTATTGATATTGTATATTATGTTTATAATGTATATGTGTATTAAAAGTGTATTATGTTCATATCGATTGATATAAGTAGGTATATTATATTGCTTATATATGTTTATGGTATATTGTTTATATATATATATAGGTATATCTATTATGGATATGTATGTATTATTGTAAGTATTGCTTCAGTGTATGTAATTAATTAATTTTGATATTGTTTGAACATTAAGTAGACTTCTTTTGTGCCTGCCTCGTTAGCTCTGCACCACCCTATGGTTGACTGGTAGAGAATGCCTACGGCATTAAGTCCGCCAATGTACTTTGTGCATGAAGTTAAATAAAAAAATAAATAAAAATAAAAATACTCAATGTCCAAATGTGATACTTTACTAAAAGTAAAGCCAACGAGACTAGAGAAAAAAGGTAAACAAAGCGACCATTACTGAGTTACGTTGCGATAACTAGCGATTATTGTCTCTGTCCTTGTCGCACATGTCACACGTACCCTATAATAGGCGAGCGACAGCTGTCGTTGCGTGTTTTGTAGCAGAGGAAAGCTGTCAGCACAGCGGTTCTAAACTGTCAGATCCGCCATCTTAAGAGCAATTTTATTCCTGTCTGGAATACGCTTGAAGTGATACGTAATAATTTTCAAATAAAAATGTTTAGAACCGCAGAAACTTTGTTTACGATTTTTCTCTCGCTTCTTTGGCTTATCTTTATACTGTACCTACAACACAACCATCAATTAAATCATCGATCCCATCGTTAGTGCTATGACCTGAGAATGCTTCGTTACAAACATCGGGTTCGTTAGGCTAATCCGATCTATTTTAGTTATGTTATGACCTGCTCGTTCTGCCTATCAGCTTATTCTGTACATGTATGTTTAGGCATGTTGTACATATTGTACGTCACTGAAGGAGGCGGCAGGGATATATTGACAAACAAATTTTGGGAACTGTATTTATTGGTAGGAGCTTTGGCCAGCGGCCTTTGATATAGTAGTCAAACGCTTTAGTTAATGTTACAAAATTTATAGTATTAACATAGGATTTGAATGAAATTTTAAGCATTTAGTATGTTAAATATTTAAATTGATTAATGAAAATTCAAATGTTTGGGCTGAGTGCTCAAAAATCAATGTTTAAAATGATTGAAAAATCATTCATTGGTTCCGACAGTTCGTTAGAGTGTCGGTAGACGGCTCCACGGTCACCCCTAAAGATGGATAAGGGAAAACATTTGGATTAGTCCGGTGGCTTAGTTGTCAAAGCATTCTTCCTATAAGAGAAGGATCACGAGATCGAATCCCGCCTGGACAGATGGGATGTTTGCATTCAATGTATAAACTTTCAAGTTTGTTGTAAGTTTTAAATGTTATCATGCTCTAGCGGCTGAATGGATCTGTCTGCAATTTATTACAGAGCTGTATTAAAATCTGCAATAACACTGAAATATACAATCTATAAGTTGCAGGTATCTGCGGTAGCCTAGTGGCATAGGTAATGGACTGCTGAGACGAGGTCTCGGGTTTGATCCCAAGTTAACCATGGCACACACCAATGACATTTCGATGCTTTTCGAAGTTATGTGTATATTTATCGCAGGTTTATAAGTGCCCAGTTAATGGCAATAGGCTCGCCACCTATTACATTCGGACCTAAACATAAACTGGCGAAATGTGTGTGCAAGCACCTCCGCCTACCCCTTCGGGAAATACAGGCGTGAGTTTATGTTATGTTTATGTTAAGTTGCAGGAACTCCACGCGGGCTAACCGTGGGTCATGCCTAGTCAAAAAAAAAAACTGCTAAACCTCAATTCCTTCTCGGTTAAGCCCTGGTAATTTTACTTTTTCTTCTGTAGTTATACAAAGTGTGGCCAATAAATATATTTGGTACTCAGTATGAGTACAACGCTTTTAAGAATATTGTTAAGTATCGCCACTTAATTAAAATTGACCTTGTATTCGTTAGAGAAAGGTAACAAGGGTATTGAGTACATTCTTTGATGTTGTCGCATACCTTTTTTTGGGTAACGATTTTTAATTTATCGGTATAGGTACAATCGATTGAAAACAAATCGATACAAAAAGATGCTTTGTCGCTATCAAAATCTAGAGTTGAGTATCGATTATTGAAATTCGATAAATGGCTCGATAATCTATATTTGACTGAAAATAAAACATTTGACTAAAAATTATAGTAAAGGATTTTAAAACTTGCTTCCTTGCCTTACATTGGCTGCAACTAGGAATAAATAAATAAATAAATATTCCACAACATTCTACAGCTAAATATACACATGGTAAACTTAACTAGCTTGTGTTATGCAATCTAGAATGCGGATAAACATACTTAAATACTTTTTTTTTGTAAATACACACATTATACATAACATACATAGGAACACCCAGACTAATGCAAATAGTCATATTCATGCATACAAATATTTGCACTGAGCGGGGATCGAACCCGCGCCTCCTGCGTGGGAGTCACATTCACTACCGCCACGCCACAGAGAACTTTCTTAGTTTCTTTTAAGGCAACGGCACTTAATCCATATGTTCTTTGTACTCAGGAATTAATTATCAATAAAATCTTTCGAAGTTTGGCGAAATATGGGTGTTAATACATCCCTGCCTAGAGCTTCGTCTCCTAGAATAAAACGAAACCATTTTCAATTTCCGAATGCATCGGGAAAAATGAAACACTCTAGTGGGACTTGAGTTGAGATTTCCCTATGTGTATTAGAAATTTAAAGTTAGCATAATTAATGGTATAAAAAATCATTCAATCATTTTTAATTTCGCTGCAATCCGGGTTTCACTTTGCAAATTCGTTTTCAAGTTTAAAGATTTTAATTCGGAACAGTAGGTAGTATGAATAAAATAATTGAATTAGGTTCTACAGCAAGCTGTTCAAATAGAAAGTAGTTTTATGAAGACGAGCTGTTTTATTTGTTGCATTTCCATTTTCTTCCACTTTTACTGCATTTGTGAAGGAATGAAAAACAAAGTCGCTCTTAAGTATTTCGGGAGAATAGTACTATAAACGAATTATTGCAGAAGTGATCTCTGTACGTGATAACAGGAGGTGGGTTCGATTTAAGCTCAGTACAGATCAAAGTTCACCTAATTTGTCATCATCTAGGCGTTGAGTCCCGGTTGCATTCAAGGCCTTCAACTTTGGGTCCGGGGTCAACTTTTGAACTTGTAATCTCACTCCCCATGATCATGGCATTCTGGGAGATACAAATATGCGTTCAAATTCCTTAAGTATAGTTATTAAATAACATCATTTTAAAAGTTATAAAGTCATTTTTAAAGTCTCATATATCACTACATAGTATAAAGCAAAGTCGATTTCCGCGTCCCTATGTCCCTATGTATGCTTATATCTTCAAAACTACGCTACAGATTTTGATGCGGTTTCTTTTAATAGATAGAGTAATTCAAGAAGAAAGATTATATGTATAATACATGCTTAAAGTAAAGAGTGCAGCGGGAAAGGAATCGGACGCCAAAATATCTCTGATTTTTCAATAAATATAAAGTCAATATTTATTTACTTAAAATACCTTAAAGTGACATACTCTTAAGATACAGCTATCAGAACCATAAGTGACTATTCAATCTAAATGAATATGTTTTCTTTGAAATTGATATTTCATGATTTTAAAATAAATCTAATCAATGTATAATTCAGTTTTCACCGAAGAATATCTCAAACAAAAAACAAAATGAACTTTTCCAGTCGGTACATGCTTTTGAACTCAGCACAACCCTTGTATAAAATATTAATTTTCGTTTGAAATAAATCGGGAAAAAGAATGTATTAAGTGGGACTTGAAAATGGTTGAAAAATCATTCATTGATTCCAACAGTTCGTAAGAAAGTTGGTAGATGGCTCCACCGTCGCCCTTAAAGACGGATATAAAGAGAAGGGAAATTTGAAGTGATTCAGGTGTGACTCAATAGCTCAGCAGAGAGAGCATTCCCACCGTAAGGGAAAGGTCGTGGGTTCAAGTCCCACTTGAGGTCTTCTTTTTCCCGGTGTATTTCGAATTTAAAGTTTGCAAATAAATGCTATAAAAATTCCAATCAAATTAATTTTCGTTTTAGTACATTATTGTTTTAAGGTGTTTTTTTTATTAAAAACTTGTTTTAAAAAAGTATTTTGATAATAATTCACATCCCGCTCAAAGAATATGTTTGTGTAGGTACAGTAATTCAGTTATTTATTTTGTGAAAGAAAGGAAGTATTGACGGTTTGCGTATTGTGACCTTTTTGTAAATGTAAAATCAACTTGAAGAGTAAACGGGATTTTGCTTGCGATCGGCAGTATGCAAACCGACGTAGTATGTGCCTTTAGTTCAGTGGGCAAGCGTAAATATTGCTGGTTCAAATGCAGTATTTACAGAGGCTTTTATGTTGGAGAATGTATTGAAGAAAAGTACGTTAGACTTGAATATTTTTCCAGCGCAAGTGTTTCTTTCTTACTAAAATTTCAGTTCCTTTAGGTGGGGAGTGAAAGGTATATTCTGTTGAGGACATAAAGTTAAGAGCCAGACGGACCTGAGACTTTATCGAACCCCGGGGTTTACCCGAGGTTTATAATTTTAATTAATTATGTTGGAATGAAATTTTATAGCATTTATTATGCTAACTTTTAAAATTTGAAATACATAAAGAAGTGCTCAAGTGGGACTTGAACCCACGACCTTTCCTTTACAGGGGGAATGCTCTTCCAACTGAGCTATTGAGCCACACCTCAATTACTTCAAATTTCCCCTCTCTTTATATCTATTAATAAAATTATATTGTTTATGTGCAGGACATTTTGTTTTCTGTTTATTCTTAATTATCTTTAGTTTATAGCATTTAGTTTCATTACTATTTTTAACATGCTGTGATACCTTAAAATGTTGTGAATTATATAAAATATTAAAGTTGTTTGTCTAAAGTGTGTGAATGTTATAACTACTGCCCCCATAGGCAAGTGAATTTGATTTACATTATGATAGCCGGAAACATATATGTCAACCCCATTTATTGATTATATTCCATTACTAGCTTTTGCCCGCGGCTCCACCCGCGTGGATGTCGGTTATCGTGACTAAACATAGCCTATGTCCTTTCTCAACGTCTAATCTTCCCCTATTCCAAATTTCATCAAAATCGGTTCAGTGGTTTAGGCGTGAAAGCGTAACATACAGACAGACAGACAGACAGACAGAGTTACTTTCGCATTTATAATATTAGTATTATGTTTAGTTTATATTATTTAGTTTCATTACTATTTTAACATGCTGTGATACCTTAAAATGTTGTGTTATATTAAATATAAAAGTTGTTTGCCTAAAGTGTAGCTAAGGTTATAACTAGCGCGGGCCTGGGGGTGACGGGTGGAGCCGCTTGTCACCCCAGCAGAAGCAGGCCACGGCGGCGGCGCGCTGAACAGCGCGCCTCCCCATTCCGGGGGCGAGTTGGGGACACCGTTGTCCCCCCTCCTGAGGAGGGCCAGACCGTAAGGGATGGCCCTGGGTCAGCCGGGGTGCGAGGGATATGTCGATGACAACCTCACCTCCGGCCTAGCACCACGACCCACAGTCGGCGTGCGGTTTTAGTCGGTTCGAGTCCGACATAACCTCCCCTTCCGGCTCCGGGAGGGGAGGTATCCGAGGGGAATTCCGCACGAAAAAAAAAAAGGTTATAACTACTGCCCCCTTACGTAAGTGAATTATACATTATAATGAATAGAGTGGGTGTATTGAAATGGTGTTTACCATAGTTGACATTTTCTTGCAAAATTCCTTGTATAAAAATTGTCACATTTTTCCAATTTAAACTCATATGTAATAAATATCAATAACAGCAATTAATCAGCAAAAACGAAACTATAACGCGACCTAATTCCGCGTACGACAACAAAACCGACTCGCGTACAATGCTCACAATAGTTACAAGTTACAACATTACCGTCACTGTTCTATTTAACTTCGATTATTGTTATGTTGATGTTCAATAGCCCTTTGAGTCTATTGCGCGAATTGATACGACTTGATGACATCATATCTTGTGTTGTAAGGTAAGTGTGTTTTTAGTAATTGATATAAAAAAGTAAATATTTAAATTTTTGATACTTATGACACTCACCGATTTTTTTTCGAATATCTTTCATTGAAAAACAAAACGAGAGAAAAAGGTAAACAAAGCGACCATTACTGAGTTACGTTGCGATAACTAGCGATTATTTTCTCTGTCTTTGTCGCACATATCACAGGTACGGGATAATGGGCGAGCGACAGCTGTCGTTGTGTGTTTCGTAGTACACGAAAGCTTTCAGCATAGCGGTTCTAAACTGTCAGATCCGCCATCTTATAAGCAATTTTATTCCTGTCTGGAACGCGCTTGAAGTGATACATAATCATTTTCAAATAAAAAAGTTTGGAACCGCTGAAACATTGTTTACCTTTTTTCTCTCGTTTCGTTGGCTTAACTTTAGAATCCGTTATTAAGTTTTTAATTAAATTTCTGGGTTTAGATCCCGGTGATGTCATTGGGAAAAGTGATATATTAGCTCATATATATTTATATGGATATTAGCTTTAGCTCGCGGCTCCGCCTGCGTGAATGTTGGTTATCGCGACCAAACATAGCCTATGTCCTTTCTTATATACTATCACGGACAAAGGCCAGTAATAGAACATAGATATAGTATTGACAGCCTTTGTGGCGTGGTGGCAGTGAACGCGACTGCTACGCAGAAGGCGCGGGTTCGATCCACGCTCTGCGCAAATATTTGTATGCATGAATATAACTATTTGCATTGGTCTGAGTGTTTTTTATATAATATGTATGTATTTACAAAAAAAGTATCCGCATTCTAGATTCCATAACACAAGCTAGTTAAGCTTATCATGGGTCTAGATAGCGTTGTGTAGAATATTGTGGAATATTTATTATTTGTTTCATTTAAAATTAGTAGTTTTTTTTTGTAAATAAAAATTGTCCTTCAAATTAATAAGTCTTCATAAAAATATTAAACATCAAAAGTCTGTACGAATTCATTACACATCGGAATGTCGGACTTTGATTCGAGTTTCGATATCAACTGAAGTAATAAAACTACATTACACCAAAAACACTTATGAGATTCTCCGAGAATGTAATAAGGTGATATCACATGTGGAAATAAAGTATCGACAGGGGACTGAAGAGACTTTAGTAAAAGAGTATAGTTATCACTGTATCAGTAATGATTTTGTCATTGATAAATATAATAAATAATAATAATAAATAATAAATAAATAAATAATCTACAACATTCTACACAACGCTATCTAGACCCATGGTAAGCTTTTATAGCTTGTGTTATGGAATCTAGAATGCGGATAAACATACTTATTTACTTTTTTTTTTGTAAATAAATACATATAATACATAGAGACACCCAGACCAATGCAAATAGCCATATTCATGCATACAAATATTTGCACTGAGCGGGGATCGAACCCGCGCCTCCTGCGTGGCAGTCGCGTGCACTACCCTATACTGTGGTCCGAATCAATCCATTACCAAAAGTTCTTGAGCGATTCAAACCGCGGTGCGAAAGGATTCATTTAAAAAGAGCTCTTGGGCAATTCATACCGCGGTTCGAATCACTCACGGTGCGAAACGACTAAAGACCTAACATATTGAGAACATTCGTATTTTTTGTACAGTATTTATTTTATTGAACCCTACCGGTTTCGCCTTACGGCATTCTCAAAGATTTCTCAGTTTTTAAAATAAGAACATTCAAAACTTTTGATTTTTTTTTTATACAGGACACGTCAATTTGACTTCACCTCGCCTGATGTTAAGCTAAAGGCAAAGTCTCGGAAAGAGGGTCACCATCGTAAACATTTACCATGTTAACAGTGGTGGCACTTAGCTTGACGGCCTCATTAGATGCCTTTTCACGCCCCGCTTATAGGAGAATGTGTGAATGTAAACCTTTGCGAATGCCTTAAGGTACAACCGGTCCGGCTCATTATACTGTGGAAAAAGTACAAGTGCTCTTAATATGTATAAAAATAAATTCCACCAAGTGCCATGAATCACCAGTATAGATAGTAGATACTTACAGTTTCATCCGCGTGGTTGACAAATTATTGCAATATTTAGCCATAATTGCCGGTTCTACTCAACTAATTGTCATTAAACACACGACAGATTTAAGTCTGACTAAGACTTATAAAAAAATAACAGAGCTCGATACTCGCGCATATCAGCATATTATATTTTCCACCTGGTCTGAATTTACCTTTACGTTGTAGTCGTGCTACGCAGCTAAGAGGCTACGTGCTACGAATTAGCTACGCAGGGACTACGAGTCCAGTATTATTTAAACTTTTTTGATAATGATGTCAGCTCTCCGTGTTTGCTCGTGTTGCAGTATAAATCAACTCTATCTCTTTCCATAGGTGCCGTAGAAGTGGACTAAAGGATAGGTCTGTTCTCCATCCGACAGTGAACATACAGTCTGCAGCAAAGTACCTGCTTGACCGAAAATCATTCGTGGGGGTAAATACATTTTTGCCTACCTCTGTTCGGGTTAACAGGTGTGAATATACAATAACATAAATATAAAAAATACAGACGCACATAGAACCTCCTCATTTTTGAAGTCGGTTAACGATGCATCATGCTACATCTGTTAGCTTTTATACCCTTGCAAGGGTCAAGAAAAGGTACACTACCAAGGGTACTAAAGTTTATTATGCTACTCAGGAACGGCCACTGTGTAAGTACCTATGTCCGTTATTACTAAAATGGGTAGGCAGAGTACTAGCATCTAGAATTCGCCTACTATGGTCTTTGAGATATCTATACTTTTAATAAATCTGTAGAAGGTCCGATTCTGTACATCCATACTAATATTATAACTGCGAAAGTAACTCTTTTTGTCTGTTTGTATGTTACGCTTTCACGCCTAAACCACTCAATCGATTTTGATGAAATTTAATTATATATATTATATTATGATAACCGACATCCACGCGAGCGGAGCTGCGGGCTAAAACTAGTTGAAAATGTTTAGAAAAAAAAGGTTTTAGGGCAATAGGGACACTAAAGCCGCAAATATATTTTGTTTAATTTTTGTCTGTCTGTCTAACCGTCTATCTGTCTACCTGTCCTGCTGAAAAGAATTACCTACCGCATAACATCGAAACTAAAGAATGGATGTGAACGTTATTTCAAGTGAAATTAGAGCATTTGTTATTATATCAAACACTAGCTTTTCCGCGTGGATGTCGGTTATCGCGACAAAACATAGCCTATGTCCTTTCTCATGGTCTAATCTACCCCTACACCAAATTTCATCAAAATCGGTTCAGTGGTTGAGGCGTGAAAGCGTAACATACAGACAGACAGACAGACAGACAGACTGACAGACAGACAGACAGACAGACAGACAGAGTTACTTTCGCATTTATAATACTAGTATGGATTACACACCCGTTTTAAATATAGCTTATATAAATTACGTAGTTAAATTTTCCTTTAGTAATTTATCCTTTGAATTGATTGAAACAGCTGAGATGGGAAGTTATTATTGAATTACGAGTAAGTTTCATAAATCCATTGTAAAATACTAATTGTCTAAAACAAACTTTATTTCATCAACCTAGCTAGAAATTTGTTTTATTTTGGCAAACAATGACATCTCTCTTGGTGGTAGATATGTGGTTGTCATTGTCTAGCGTGGAAGGATCCACTTGAACTTCTCGAGCTCTTTTTACTTTTAACTTATAAAGCTTTTATGAGATGCCCTCTTGCGTCAGAGTTTTGATGTTTCTGGCACGAGGATTGCAAGTGAGATTGGTTAGGTTCAAAAGTCTTGGAGGCCCTGTAGCTTCGAGGCATTTCCTTTTAAATTGATTCAAGTCAAATTTAGAGAAAATGTAAAAAAGCTGGTCAGTGATCAAGAAGTTCCAGGTTCAAACCTTTCGGTTATACACAGTGGGGTACTAGTTGCATAATGTAAACTACATAATGTAATGTGACAAGACGACTAAAAGTCAGTCTATGGTCTCAAACTTCTCATTTAAAACTCACGAAACTAATAGCAGTACTATCAATGTGAGGAATAGTAGTTTATGAAACTGTTGAATAATAAGGGTTCTTAAAATACGAGTTTGAGTTAAAAAAACGAGCCCTATAGGCGAGTATTTTTTTATATCATCACACGAGTTTAAGACCAAATTATGTACAGTTTCATATACTACTATATCTAATCCCATGAAAAAAAAATTTGAGCTCCAAAATCCATCAGCCTGAACGCGTTGCACCGCGTCCACAGATTTATATAGAGAAAAAATGCATTGACAACTCCCCTTGTCTCCAGCTGGAACTATATCATACAGAAAAAAAATTATACAGGTTGCCATAGAAGAGTATAATCTAAAAATTATATTATAGTACATAATTATAATGTAATTTTTAGTTTTTTTTTTTAATTCTGTGCTTAAAAACTGTCATCAAATAATATATTGTTTTAATTTTTTTTAATGTTGGTTACAGTATGAGATTAGATTAGAAGTTATTATATTTTTGAAGCGAATATTTTTAAGCATTACTTAAACTTTATTTATTACTAGCTTTTGCCCGTGGCTCCGCCCACGTGGATGTCGGTTATCGCGACCAAACATAGCCTATGTCCTTTCTCAAGGTCTAACCTATCCCTATACCAAATTTCATCAAAATCGGTTCAGTGGTTTAAGCGTGAAAGCGTAACATACAGACAGACAGACAGAAAGACAGACAGACAGACAGAGTTACTTTCGCATTTATAATATTAGTATGGATATTGTCTCATGAGACTGGCAACATTAGTAAAACATTGTAAACTATAGTTGGACTAATTACTAAATGGTAGTTTGTCATTACAGTAGCTGAAAAAGCTTTCTCTCTGAGTAGTTTTATCCTGGTAATTGGGTATTCTACTAACTAGCAAAGTTAGTTACTTTTTACTAAACGTCAAAACGGTAACTTATATGAAAAATTGTTTAGTGACGTCATAAAGTTTAATAGTCAAATCATTTACTATTATAGGTTGGGTGGATTATTAAAAATAAATAAAAACGATGAAATAAGACCCGATGCAACTTTTACCGCTCTTTTACAGTTCTTAATTTAATGAGTTTGGGTAGATAATTTATTTTAATTAGCCAATTATTCGCCCACTATACGTCAACCCTCAATTACAATAAATTTTCATATTATATCCAGCCCATATTATATTATTTAACTTAATAATATAATTTGATTTCAACAGGAGTTGCTTCGTCATTAAAATTAAGTTAGGCAAATAGATTTATTATTATCTACTAATAAGTACCCATGGCTTCGCCTGAAAGGTGGCGAATTAAGATGTACATGTCAGTCGGACTATTAAATACTTCGAGACCTCCGCAACCCACTGTCCGTAGTTAGACCGGGCTGACTTTTCATTCCTCTAACTACTATAACGAATAAATAAATATAAATATTCCACAACATTCTACAAAACGTTATCTAGATCCATGGTAAGCTTAGGTAGCTTGTGTTATGGAATCTAGAATGCGGATAAACATTCTTAGATACTTTTTTTGTTAAATATATAAATATTATACGAGTACCTACATAGAAACACCAAGACCAATGCGGTGGGCTAATTTGATTGATGGATGAGTTCTTATATGCGGATTAACATTCTTAGACAGATTTTCTTTATATATATATATATATTCCACAACATTCTACACAACGCTATCTAGACCCATGGTAAGCTTTTATAGTTTGTGTTATGGAATCTAGAATGCGGATAAACATAATTATATACTTTTTTTTTGTAAATACATACATATTATACATAGGAACACCCAGACCAATGCAAATATCCCATATTCATGCATACAAATATTTGCACTGAGCGGGGACCGAACCCGCGCCTCCTGCGTAGCAGTCGCGTTCACTACTGCCACGCCACAGATATTCGAACTGGGACTAATGACTTAGCGTTATCTTCGAGGTACGAAGCGTACTTTGGAAAGGGCACTCGCCTCGCTTGCCACTGACAAGGGATCGGGTTGCGATGGGATTCCCCCAATCTTTTGGAAAGGTTGTGCTAAATCTCTGGCGTGCCCTATACATATTTTATACAATCTTTCCCTCAGAGAAGGTATCTTTCCTGAGGCCTGGAAAACGGCAAATATATATCCATTCTTAAGAAGGGTTCACGCAGCAATATTGAAAACTATAGGGGTATTTCTATCCTAAATACTCTGGGAATTATTGTTATTAGCGTTACTCTCAGTCTATAGTCTACAAATTCACTTACTGTATCGCTGTTAGTTTTCTTCAAAATAAATAAATGTATTAAGTGTGGTCACTCATCCTCAAACTGACCAGCCCCTCTGAACAATCAAACAAATCTGGCTGGCGTATTGTATTGTATGATTTGACGTTTATGACATGCGTTGACGACAAATATAAACGTCAAATCGCATACATTCGTCATTTTATTCCACAATACGCTGGCTTTGCAATCACTACAGAGTATAAAACAAAGTCGCTGACGCTGTCTGTCCGTCCCTATGTATGCTTAAATCTTTAAAACTACGCAACAGATTTTGATATGGTTTTTTCAGTAGATAAGAGTGATTCAATAGGAAGGTTTATATGTATAATACATGCTTAATATAGTAGAGGGTGCAGCGGGTACGGGATCAGACGCCACGCGGGCGGAAAAACTTGGCGGTACTAAGTTCCCCGCGTAAGCTAGTACATAAATAGTTGCAACTTATGTTCACTTCAAAAAGGATTCTTATTGTCAACAGGCGGTTGTTCGGCATTCGGACATTCGTGTTTTGGTGGTCATGGCAAGAGATCCGGTGATACTTCTATGGAGGTAAGTTTTTTTTTTAATGAATTTTATAGCTTTAAAGGCCGGTTTGACCAAACGCTAGTAAAGTTTATTCCTAGATAAAACAGCCAAAATGTGGGTGATATTGCCTGTTTATTCTAGGAATATATTTACTCGTGTTTGGTGGAATTAGCCACCAACACCAACAACTATGCGGGACTTGAACCCGCGATTGCCGCGATTTTTCCTTTACAGCGGGAATGCCTAGATCAACTAGGCTACCGAGACCTTTTCCCATGAATTAATGAAAATAAATTTTTAATAAAAGAATTAACGAAGAAATTTTTTTTTGCAATCAATTGAAAATGTATTCATATAATTTAGTTCATAATTTAATGTCTATTAAAATGAGAACCAATGTAATATAACCATGGGGACTCCCGAGTCGAGCATAGTAGATCTATACCTAAATTATCCAAAAAATAACACGCTCAATTTTCATTACTTAATGCAGACACTACCCGTGACCAGAGGGCTGGTTTATTCCTTGCGCAAAGGATTGGCATTGCCATTCAACGTAGCAATAACGCCAGCCTTCTGGCCTAGCCTCCCGGTGGACGTCGATGGGGAGGAATTCTTTGACGCCTGAACTTGCAGCTGCACATACCTTGTTTTATATTTTTATTTATAATAATTATTACGTATAAAACTTTATGCATATTCGATATTTGCCTGCTATATTTATATTTTATAATTGGGTTCTAATAAGTGAAATTTTCCCAAAAATACTCAAGCTCACGATAAAGTATGATTTAGGAAAGTAATTAAAATTTTGTGGCGCTACTAAAATAATTTTACAAGTATGTAAAGTGGTTTACAACATAGTTTTGGACTATAATTAGAATCTTGATACATTGAAACAACCGCATTAAAGAGTAATGGTTGTTATACACTAAAGCGATATTAAATAAAGCGAGTATTTTTTTAATGCTACGTATTCGGATGATAATATTAGGGAATAAGTAATCTTTATAAATGTGAAAAAGTTTATGAAGACGCTTAAGTATTTAAATATGTATTACTCAACTTATTACCCCACTGCAATTCACTTCTGAACATAGGCCTCTTCCAATATGCGCCATTTCATCCGATCCTCCACTTTCCACATCTAGTCTGTCCCAGCCACAGTTTTTAGGACGTCAAGGGGTTTTCTACCTTCCGTTTACCTTCTCGCGGTCACCACTCTATGACTGGTGAGCTCCGACGGCCATTGGTTCTTCGATGTTTGTTACTCAACTTCACTCAAACAATTAAAAAGATCTGGCTATAACTTAGTGTACAGGCATAAATTATAGTCTGGAATAGCTGTTAGACTACTTTATAGTATCAGTATTTTAGCATAGCCATGGTATTTGAAACTAAACATTATATATTTACGCGGTATAGATGTTAATATATTATATCTGACTAGCTTTTGCCCGCGATGGCCCACGTGGATGTCGGTTATCGCGACTAAACATAGCCCATGTCATTTCTCAAGGTTCAAAATAGGTCCTGTGATTTAGGCGTGAAAGCGTAACATACAGACAGAGAGACAGACAAACAGACAGAGTTACTTTCGCATTTATAATTATTAATATGGATATACAAACCAGAACATAATGTGCATATTGACATTATATTACGCGGTATAGATGTTAATATTTTATTTCTGACTAGCTTTTGCCCGCGATGGCCCACGTGGATGTCGGTTATCACGACTAAACATAGCCCATGTCATTTCTCAAGGTTCAAAATCGGTCCTGTGATTTAGGTGTGAAAGCGTAACATACAGACGGAGAGACAGACAAACAGACAGAGTTACTATCGCATTTATAATTATTAGTATGTATATACAAACCAGAAAATAAAGTACATATTGAACGCATTATACTTTCATTCTCCACGATCTGAAATAATCATATGAAAAGTATGCAATTAATACGAGCAGCGTTACGGTCAAACATAAAAAACACATTACAATTTTCACCATTACAGTCCGCTAATGCACTCAATTACGAGCACATCAACTTAACAGCCACATTCCGGTGCAGTGTATACCGACCCTAAAACTCTCATATTTCCTAATTAACTAGTGAAGGAGTTTTTAGTAAGTTGGTAAAGTTGTGAGGTACGTCCGTCTAGGGGATCCTTTCTAAAGCATTAGTAATTATTTTCCTCATTAGAACTATTGTTTTGTTTCAATTAAAGTTGTTGGGTCAAAGTGAAATGTTTTTAGCAAGTTTTAGAACTGACCACACAAGGTGGCTTCATTTATATAATTTGCAAGGTTGATAGTGGGATTTTTTTGACAGGTGAGGTAATCGAGTCAGGGAAAGTGAACCTGTTGGCTGGATTGAATTGACAATAGCCACAATGTTAAAAAAAAAGCGATTCTGTGTCGTTATTTGCTTGTTTCAAAACCCTTTTTTTTAACTATTTAATATCATAAACGTGGAAACGAAACCACTATGCAAATAACTTTTGAAGAAAACATGAAACTTTATGAAAAAGTTAGCAAAACTTTTTATAAGAAAATATTAGTTTAGTTAAGTAAAAGTCACTAAAAATTAAGATTATAATAAATTCTCACTTACATTACTTATCATTAATCGCAGTCGTTACTTCTTTGTTATACATATTTGCGCTAAGCGGGAATCGAACCTGCCAACGGTGCGTCAAAGAGATCGTTATACTGTCTTGACTATTAGATTGTCTCCCCCGTGTTGACAGTAATGATTGTTTTTCATCAACAGCTGTCAGGCCAGGATCTGGTCGCGCGCCGCCAGCTAGGCCAAGAGGAGACGCCACCTCACCCCGTGTACCCTCATTCTGGCTACAGCGGCATTCTCCCAGCTGGGGACGATATCATTCCAGTCCGAGATGGAGGTAAGTCACATTTAAAGCACACGATCGACCTTGGTCGCAGAACGACCTCCGTCCTCCATGAGCGCTGGCCTGGGGGTGACCGGTGGAGCCGCCTGTCACCCTAGCAGAAGCAAGCCGCGGTGGCGGCGCAAAATGCGCCTCCCCGTACCCGGGGCCTGATGCGGACACTAAGGTCCCCACAACCCGAAGGGGGCCACCTCGAACGTATCAGGGGCTTCACATTCGTGTTGCCGTCTCTGTAGGAATTTTATTATACCCTTCTTGTAGAACTCCATATTGTAGTCACTTCGGAAAACCACAGCAGGGATTTTTTCTACAGCCTGAACTTGCGCGGGATGAAGTTCCTTATATACCGCACTGTACGCGACGCGCGAGATCTGGGTTCAAAAATTTTGAGATGACCCTTAATTATGTTAGCTTGACTTGTCTCATAGTATACGTAAGAATAATTGGCCATTTCAATTCAAAATTAAAAGTTTTTTCTTTACATTTTGTGACAATTTGTAATGAATATTTTTAAGTTTACAATACCTTTAAACAATGTTAGCAATCTGCCATCAAAATGCCGCTATAAGACATGAGTGTATAGATTCTTCTACGTAGGTTCCTGAACGGATGTGAAATGTAAATAATAATGAACCAAGTTTATAATAGGCAGCTCTCAGATGTAGTCAGGGAGCTAGTTGCATTTTAGTTATAATTACAATATTGACACAAGACGCTTCAATGAGATAAGCTGTCTGTGTCACAACTATTACTGTGGCGGTTAAATTATAAACGACTTCTTTTATAAGTTTCCAGAATGACCGTGACCGTGAAGTTTCAGTGCGTCCGTCCGTCTGTCGACAGCTTAACTCCGAGACTACCAGAATTGTTTTTCTGACATTTTTTGCTCTCATCTGTGCCATTGCACGGGAGGGAGGGAGGAAGTAGCCAATTAAAAAAAAAACCGAATGATTAAATTCCTTCTTCAATTATCCTCTTCATATTAATATCTTCTTTGAAATAAAGCTAAATTTAATTTTACAATTCCATATTAATTGTAATCAAATTTGAATAATTAAAATTAACGAGTAATATCAAAGTATGTAATAAAATTTCAATCATAGGCAAAAGGAATGTCATATATTAAAGAGACGCCATCGTCATAATAATTATTTCTTTGGTATTGTAAATTTGTATAAAAGTTATTCACCAAGACTATAATGAAATTAACATTATGTTTATATTATTACCATTCAAAGGACCGTGGAACATGAAGCGTTATATTTGTGTTTCAAGAGTACCTTTGATGCTTTTTGTAAATTAGAGGACTAATTAAATTTTCGCACAAATGATTGAAGTGAATACGATTTCTTCTGAGTATATATTTATATAAATATAACTTAGTCATCTCTGTTTCAATGGATATTAAAAAAAAATTAAACCAGAAAATATTTATTTTTAATATTCTTGTGTGTTTGTTCGCAATGGATGTTAGACTGAACTTCTGAACGTTTTTTTTTATCGTGATTGGTGGAATAGAATCGGAGATACGACTAGAAGTCGCGACATACACACAGATGTATTTTAGGCTATGCTTATAGTTACTCAGTTTATTACGTACATAAAAATTAAAAAATAAACCCTTGTTTTTAATCTCTAAATATATAAACATTCTGTACAGAAAATTTGCCACCAGCTCCTTTACTATTACAGGAACTAACTTAGTGTAAGAAGTAAGTTTTAATATCTAATATTAAGTTGCTAACGAGCTGGTAACTTACAGTAACTTTACATAATGTTACTATTATGAAAACTTAATATACGGGTTGTTTTTTTAAAGTTTGCAATCCACTTCAGTTCTTGTATACTTACTTTTCTTGGGTGAAATTTTTATAGCAATTATTATGCTAACTTTTAAATTCGAAATACTCAAGTCATTGGTTCCAACAGTTCGTAAGAAAGTTGGTAGATGGCTCCACCGTCGCCCATAAAGACGGATATAAAGAGAAGGGAAATTTGAAGTGATTCAGGTGTAACTCAATAGCTCAGTTGGAAGAGCATTCCACCTGTAAGGTCGTGGATACAAGCCCCACCTGAGTAATTCATTATTTCTGATGTAATCGAATTGTTTAGTTATTATAAAAATGCTATAAATTTTCGTTCAAGTAACATATTGTTACACACTGGTGACAATAATAAGATTTAACTTGTGTTAGGGGCATCGGGCTCACACATGAAAAGTTAAATTTTTAATTGGTGACGAGAGTCTCACACGCTTACATGTGTGTGCGTATGTGTGTGTAAAGTACAAATTAATTTGAATCATATCAGTTGAATACACATAGGTACTTTAATTTTACAAGATGGTTTCAAAATCCTGGCCATTACACTACCGCCGTGAACCCACTCCTAACACAAAGAATTTAGCTTAGCTTGAGGGGTTAGAGAGAATATTGGTAATATCGGTTCTAATATTCTTTTTAAACAAAAAAAAAAACAATAAAACGATTTAGAAAGGAAAAAAAGGGTTATTCCCGTCCGCTCCACGATTTTGTTCCCAAGCGCTCCAATACTAAAATTAAATATTATTATTATTTTATAAAATCGTTCTCAAGAGCTCCAAAAACTTATTTATGCCTTTTACTTCAGAACTTCTTATCTCTATACATCAATTCCCAGTAGCTCCAAATTATACTACTTTAATTAAAAAAAGACTCATATAATACTGTGTTCCCAACAGCTCCAAAACAAAGTGTATGGTTAGCAGAATTAAAACATTTAATACTACGATACGACAATAGGAAGTCAATAGATTAACAGGATATAGTGTCTATTAGCCAAGTCTTGAGTTAGGTATGAATTCGGTATTCAAGCGGTTTTACAGAGAAAGTAATGTTAGCACTGAAGTTATAATAACATCACTGGGCTGTTTAACATCAGACAGATATATAATATACAGCTAACTCAGCCTCAGATTCATGACTCGAGTGTGCATGTAATACGACAATATGCTTACCCCCTATTACGTGGGACTGACTAGGTATTATATTGTTTAATGAAATGTGGGTGTTAATGCTTTTATTTCTATTTTACTATTATTAGATTTTGTCACTAGCTGTTGCCCGCGACTTCGTGCGCGTTAAGTTTAGAATAGCTCAGACTCATCATTATTTATGGTGGAAGATTTTCATCCCAACTGGAATGGAAGTAGTTGAAATACTGGAAATAGTGAATTTTACACAAAGAAAACATTCCTTTATTTAAAAAAAGAAAAAAAAACTGTTTTCAATTATTTTTCTTGACATCTTCCACCCTGTATTTTTCAATTACAAATCATGAAGACAGTTTTTTTTGAGTGACTGACTAATGTATACAGGGCTAAACTACTGAAAACTACGAAAAGAGACAGACTTCTTCTATAGGCTTGGCAAATACTGCGGAAGGATTTTGAAAAATTCAATATTTTGCTGACAAAATCATTATCAAGTATGTGGATGAACATTGCTAAATGTGGACTTAGCAATGTTCATCAGTTATAATGATTTAAATATTCTTCTTCCTTCTTCCTAAATTCTTAAAACATGCTTCTACAACTTACGAACTGAACAAATCCATACTAATATTATAAATGCGAAAGTAACTCTGTCTGTATGTTACGCTTTCACGCCTAAACCACTGAACCGATTTTGATGAAATTTGGGATAGGGATAGATTGGACCTTGAGAAAGGACATAGGCTATGTTTGGTCGCGATAACCGACTTCCACGCGGGCGGAGCCGCGGGCAAAAGCTAGTTATAAATAATTAAAAAAAAAATGAACCGACTCCAAAATTAAATAGGAAAAAATGTTTAAAATAACAGGATTTAGAGATTTTCAATAATGAACAGTTAATAGACAGTTCGTAAGAATGTTGGTAGATGGCTGCACCGTCGCCCTTATAGACAGATATAAAGAGAAGGAAAATTTGGAATGATTCAAGTGTGGCTCAATAGCTCAGTTGGAAGAGCAGTCCCCCTGTAAGGGAAAGGGCGTGAGTTCGAGTCTCACTTGAGCATCTCATTTTTTCCAATGTTTTTCGAACTTAAAAGTTAGCATAATAAATGCTATAAAAAATTCATTCAAAGGTTTTCAATCTGTTAGAAGTCGGTGCCAACTTTGTTGAGCGGCTTGAGCGAGAGAGACTCGCAGATCGCGCCGCCCGCGTGCGCATGCGCCTCAGGCGTCGGAGGGCACAGACTGACCTCCGTCCCCATAAGTGCAGGCCTGGGGGTGACGTGTGGAGCCGCTTATCACCTCAGCAGAAGCAGGCCACGGTGGCAACGCGGTGTCAACGACTCGCCCCCGGAATGGGGAGCCATTCCGGGGGCGAGTCGTTGACACCGTTGTCCCCTCTCCTGTGGAGGGCTAGACCGTAAGGGATGGCCCTGGGCCAGCCAGGGTGCAAGGGATATGTCGAAAACAACCTCACCTCCGGCCTAGCACTACGACCCTCAGTCGGCATATGGTTTTAGTAGGTTCGAGTCCAACATAACCTCTCCTTCCGGCTCCGGCGCACGATAAAAAAAGACCACCTCAGGAGTAGATAAACCCCATTTATAAGCATACTTATTATTTTTAATAATTGAGGAACTGTCTCTGTTTCACTGAGATTTTTATTACGATATCTCTGAAATGTCGTGATTTTCTCAGAAGTAGCACCTACCCTTACAAGTATCACGTTAGCCCTACATACTACTACCAATTTTCCTTTGACCAATTGCAGTACTGTCCCCTAACTCCTAATCATTAATAAGTTCTGTAGCTTCACTATCAGCACAGCAGTATCAGATATTGATTCAAGCATACCTCACAAGCAACACGTTAGCCCTACATACTACTAAATAGTTTCCATCGACCAATGACAGTACTGTCTCCCAACTCCTAACCGTTAAGGAGTTCAGTAGCTTCATCATCAGAACAGCAGCATCAGATGTTGTCACCCTGAAGCATATATCTGAGTAAGAAATTATTACGTAACAAAAACACCATACGCAACCGTTAAGGAGTTCTGTAGCTTCATCATCAGCACAGCAGCATCAGATGTTGACACCCTAAAGCATATACCTGAGTAAAACATGATTACGTAACAAAAGCACCATACGAGCATACAATTTTCGGTGGTTGCCCTCGATTCTTCCTTGATCCCATCATCCGATCCTGACCTGGTGAAAATAGGACCACCTCCGAAGTGAACTCTATCCAACAAAGAAAGAAAACTTGAAATCCGTCTATAATTGGCAGAAATATCGGTGAACATACATAAAAAAAATATTATGAATACAGACGAATTGAGAACCTCTTCCATCTTTAAAGTCGGTTAAAAATACATCAAGCATCACACAAAATAGTTTCAAGAAAACCCGGAGCCTTGCACGCAGTGGTCCTCTGCTTTGCCGAGCCAATGGTGGTCAGTTCCAGTTTTATGATAAATTCCATCGACCACAGTGACATCGTTGTTCGTTGCCTTACACACACCTAGAGGAGAGATGCGCAGTGGGCAAGAGAGCAAATACAGCATTGACTGGGATGGGGTCATATAGTCTCATTTTTCTATATACTCGTATTCCTTAATGATAACAGTATGCCAGGAGAAGCCAACCTAATAATAAATAGGTTGGCTTCTCCTGGCATACTGTTATCATTTCTGGGATCTTACTATTAGATACTTATTATACGCAATCGATAAGATTGCAGCTATAATGTATTATCGGTAGTAGCAGATTGAAATAACACCCAACTGACATTACAAGATCTACCAATGATACGCTCTATAGTAAAATGTATGAGGATTTAATTTTTTCAGCCTCAGATGCATGACTTGAGTCAACAATAGTGCCCGAAATGCGGCAATAGGCTCACCACCTATTACGTGGGACCGAAGCCCACAATAATTGGTGAAATGTGAGAATTAATTCACCTCTGAGTCGTTCATCCGTAAAATATTTTATCCTCGGATGATTTGTCAACATATTAAATTACTAGCTTTTGCCCGCGGCTTCGCCCGCGTGGATGTCGGTTATCGCGGCCAAACATAGCCTATGTCCTTTCTCAATGTCTAATCTACCCCTATACCAAATTTCATCAAAATCGGTTCAGTGGTTGAAGCGTGAAAGCGTAACATACAGACAGACAGACAGACAGACAGAGTTACTTTCGCATTTATAATATTAGTATGGATTAGGTGTCAAATCATCCGCATCAATAATAATCTTCGGAGCAAACGTCACCGTTCCTTACTTTGAGGTGTCCAATCATCCGAAAAATATTAAACCTAAATGGAAAGGGCAAGTAAGAAATCTTTTTTTTTTTTCATTGAACTATTATGCGTCCATCCCGTGGGTTGAACTCTGCTTTGAGGGTAAGAACCCATTTGAGAGCGGTACTGCTGTCGCCGGTGAGATCGGTGTGGGTATGGAATACTATATCCCATACACCGATGTCACCGGAGTCCGCGGAGCGCGTCCGTGGTTCGGGCGCGAGTGCGCGGAGGCTGTTGAGCATAAACAGTCTGCGTACCGCGCTTGGGTGAGTCACACGCAATCTCAACGTGGGTCACTTCAAGGCGGCGTACAACAGAGCCACAAAGGTCAGCAAGAGGGCTTACGTCAGGGCGGATGCCCGGCGCATAGCACGGCTGGCCCAAGAGTAAGTGGCGCATCCCACGGGTAGCCGTGGCTACTGGCGACTGGCCAAGGCCGTGCAAGCCAACTTCTGCCAGCCCTCGCTTCCCCCGCTGAGCAACCCCGATGGATCTCTGGCCCATGAGCCGCAAGAGAAAGCAAATTTGCTGGTCAATCTCTTCGCGGCCAACTCCCGAGTCGATGATTGTGGTATGCAACCACGGACAATGCCCTCTGGTGACCACGCAATGCCTGATATCCATATCAGGCAACGCGATGTCCGTGCAGTACTGTAATCACTCGATGTCCGGAAAGCCAGTGGTCCTGATGGTATTCCAGCGGTTGTACTTAAGAAATGTGCAGCGAAGTTATCTCCTATGCTAACGCGGCTGTACCGACTGTCCTACAGTTCGGGTATAGTACCTTTGGCTTGGAAGGAGGCGAATGTGAGATCGATACTCCGAGCACCTACCTTAGACAAATCTCTGCATCACCCTAAGGTTGACTGGTAGAAAATGCCTACGGCATTAAGTCCGCCTTTGTACACATATTTTATATTTGTGCATAAAGAATAAATAAATAAATAAATAAATGTCCAGCCGATCCCCAAGAAGGGGGATCGCTCGGACCCAGCCAACTATCGACCCATAGCCGTCACCTCAGTGCTGTGCAAGGTGTTCGAGCACATTATTAACACACACCTCATGCGCCACCTAGAGGATCACTCCTTGCTTAGTAACCAGCAATACGGTTTTAGACCGAAACGGTCAACGGGTGATCTTCTGGCGTACGTGACCCACCTTTGGGGTGAGGCTATGGAAAAGCACGGCGAGTCACTGGCAATTAGTCTTGACATTGCCAAAGCTTTCGATAGGGTATGGCACAAATCGCTTCTTTCCAAGCTACCAGCCTTTGGCCTGCCTCTCAGACTGTGCAACTGGGTTGCAAAGTTCCTGCAGGGGCGCCGTATTCGCGTCCTTTGTGATGGACGAGCTTCGGAGTTCTTGCAGGTAAATGCTGGCGTGCCGCAGGGTTCCATCTTATCTCCCACTCTCTTTCTTCTGCATATCAATGATATGCTGCCTAACGGTAGCATTCATTGCTATGCAGACGACAGCACCTTACACGGCATTTATTACGCAAATCCTGCGGCTAAGCAGTCTGATATCGCGGAAAAAAGGCAGCTTCTTGTCACTGAGCTGGACCGGATCCTGGACCACATTTCTCAATGGGGCGCTAGGAACCTGGTTGAGTTCAATGCCAAGAAGACCCAGACATGTGCGTTTACAGCAAAGGTATCTCCTTTCCTACCCCTTCCCACTCTTCAGAACACACCACTGCCACTGCAGGATCACCTCAATATCCTCGGTATGGATGTTCGCTGCAAACTGAATAACAAAAACTATATCGAGAGTATCATCAAATCAGCCTCGCGTAAACTCGGAGTCCTGAACAGAGTAAGACGTTTTTTCACGCCAGAGCAGCGGTGTCTTCTATACAAGACCCAAATTCGTTCCTGCGTAGAATACTGCCCACATTCAATGAAAAAAAAAAAAGAATTCTTACTTGCCCTTTCCATTTAGGTTTAATATTTTTCGGATGATTGGACACCTCAAAGTAAGGAACGGTGACGTGTGCTCCGAAGATTATTATTGATGCGGATGATTTGACACCTAATAATTTAATATGTTGACAAATTATCCGAGGATAAAATATTTTACGGATGAATTGTCGCCTAAGTCTGCCTCCTGCGTGGAATACTGCTCACATCTCTGGGATGGCTCCGCAAAGTACTTACTAGATACTCTCGATAGGTTGCAGCGACGTGCGGTCCCCTTTATTGGGAATCCTGAGGTCATGAACGCCTTTTTTTTTTTTCCGTGCGGAAATCCCCTCGGATACCCCCCTGCCAGAGCCGGAAGGGGAGGTTATGTCGGACTCGAACCGACTAAAACCGCACGCCGACTGTGGGTCGTGGTGCTAGGCCGGAGGTGAGGTTGTCATCGACATATCCCTCGCACCCCGGCGGACCCAGGGCCATCACTTATGGTTTAGCCCTCCTCGGGAGGGGGGACAACGGTGTCCCCGACTCGCCCCTGGAATGGGGAGGCGCGCTTCTCAGCGCGCCGTCGCCGTGGCCTGCTTCTGCTGGGGTGACAGGCGGCTTCACCCGTCACCCCCAGGCCCGCGCTCATGGAGGACGGAGGTCAGTCAGTGCCCTGGTCATGAACACCCTCGAGCCTTTGCAGAGCCGTAGAGATGTTGCGTCTTTGGCAGTATTCTACCGTCTCTACCATGGTGAATGTTCGGATGAGCTCTTCCAATAGTCCCACCCTCTCCATTCGTTCACAGGAGTCGCACAGGGCTAAGAGGCCATCCGTATACGGCGCAGAGTATACCTGCTAGAGAGGTAGTAGGAAATGTTTTGATTTATTCACAATTTCTTAAAATGCGCCACTCTGTATCAATTGAGAATTTCCATATATACTCTGAAATCGTAGAAAAACTTTATATTTCGATATTTAGGTAGAACAGAGCCCATATCGGTAGAAATACCGAAAAATCGGTAGGTTCGAGACCACTGTTTGCACATCATTAGGCAATGTTAGATTGCAAGGAAAGGTGCCGGGTGGGGGTGACGCGACAACGCTGTGTGGGTGCACTGCCGCACTGACAGATTTCGTTCTTTACTACGTTCGGGTTTTGCTGACGTTACTTTAAATTTTTTGGAGCTGGTGGGAACGATTTTTATATTGAAGAATTGACTTTATTATTGGAGCTGCTGGGAATAATATGTCAAAGTACCTAAACAATATTTTGGAGCACTAGGGAATGAAATTGGTAAATTTGGCTTTGTTTATTATTTTAATAAAAACATCCGTGGAGCTCCTGGTAATCAATGTATGAAAATATGAATTTTAGAGAACAATAGATTTGGAGCGCACGGGAATAACCCGAAAAAAATTGTGAATTTCTTTTTATGAAATTACCCTTACACCCAGTATATGTCCCTAGGTATACAAAAATAATCCCCTAGTATCAGTAGTCCGATTATTCAGTCCGATGATCGGACTTATGAGACTTTTTTGTATCAGTAGTTCGATGATGCAGAAAACCGGCACCGGTTTCTCATAACATGATGTATTAATACACTGCATTGTCAACAGGTGCTTACGATCGAGAGGAGCCTTCCACCAGGGACGCCGTGAAGATGAAACTTAGGAACCTCTTCCAACACTGGGTGAGAATTATTTACTAGCCATTATAGCCACTCTTGAAGTTAGCCACTTTGAATTTGTGACTAAATGGGTCAATAACAAATTATCTTGTTTGGATACATTTTGAAGCACTTCTGAGCGATTACCACGTTATTATTTTAATGCAAGAAAATGATAATGGTGTTGATCTTACCGAAGTAGCTAATAGGTCTCCCCTTTCTGGGGAGTGGGGACATCATCTTTCCCACATATGAGGGGCTTCTCACCGCAGGCGGTCTAAGGTCAACCAGGGTGTTAGGGAAAATGCCTTATTCGATAACCTTACACCCAAGTATTTGAGGTCCGAAATGAAGTGCAGTTTTAGTCGTGCCAACATAATTTCACCCCTGATGGCTGGCGGTAGTAGTATCCATAGGGGTTTCTGCAGTATTGGGGTTTCTACGGTGCAGAATATACCTTCTAGAACCAAGCGGTTCGGTGAATCATTCCTATGCCGCACCATTAAGACCTAGAACTCCCTGCCAGCTCACGTGTTTCCTTCTTCCTACAGTCCCGGGTCCTTTAAGCGGGGCGTGAAAAGGCATCTGATGAGGCCGTCAAGCTAAGTGCCACCACTGATTAAATGATACATGTTTTGCAATGTTGACCCTCTTTCCGAGATTTTTCCTTTAGATTATCATCAGGCGAGGTGAAGTCAAATTGACGTGTCCTATTATAGAAAAAAACTATTTATTTGCTCGCTCAGCAGTCAAGCGTTCCCAATACAGATGCAGTCATGATATTTTTGTTATAATTAAATTAATTATTATTTTCATTTTCTAGATGGACAACTACAGGCGATCACAGCCACAGCAGAACCCCGATGACGGTTACTACATTGAAAATTTGTAATTTACTTAAATATAAAATATTTGACACATTAAAACTAATTAACAAATCTAAGTAAATAAGTAAGCTCGATTTTCAAATTATTAATAAATAAGTTACAGTGAAAATGAACATAATAATTATAAATTAAATGTGACTAGATATAATACTTGCATTTAATTTAGTTTATAATGTTTTTTTGCAAAACTGTATAACATTACAGCAATAGTTATTAATTTTTAATTTATTGAAGATTCGCATATTATACTTACTGAATTTTTAAAATAAATTTTGAGATATGTTTTTTGGTTTATTTTAAATTTATAAAATATAAAATGAAAATCAAGCTTATTTTAAAATATTAAATTTACAATCTTGTTATCTTTTACAATAGGTACGTTAGTAAAAATATCTTGTCAATTATACATTTTCACAGATTGTTACAATCACTATTCAAATAAACTAATTAAATTATTTTTAAAGGCTGGCACTGTTAATTCAACTGTTTAAATTCTATTAATATATATTATATTAAATGTATAAAGTCATTTTATATTATATAACTTACTTGTATAAAATAATTATCTTTTATAGTTTTCTTTCTTGGTACCTTTTTAAAAGTCATTATTATTATATAACTATGGTTAACATAAGTTTACCATCAAGGCAACGGATAATGAATAACTTAAATATATTGTAGAAAGTGACTGTCTCTATTAAATAAGAACATTTTGTGTATTTATTAAATGGTTAGATACATACATAGTTTGGTGGCATTGCAGTTTTATTTATTTATTTAAAATATCGACGCACTAAGTCGTTGTGCAAACGAGGGACATTGGCGGGGTAAAAGTTCTTTACTCGCATTGCTTGGACTTAAAACGTGCTCAAATGTGCGAGAGATATGTTTCCTGCATTTTTACCTCCGCCAACCAAAGGCCCAAAGACGGCGTGCGTTTTAGTCGGTTCGAGTTTGACATAACGATCTCCACCGGCTCCGGGGAGGCGGTCTCCGCAAGAAAAAAAGGGACTTTTGCTTATACATACATACAAACATATAGTCACGCCTTTTTACCAGCGGGGTAGGCAGAAACTACAATTTGCCACTTGCTACGATCCTGGCATAGAACTGTCATAATTGTTTTCATATACGCTCGCCGGCTTTAGGTACTCTTGATATGTCTTTTCGTTAAAAACGTCTGCGATCTGATTGACATACCAGTTCACCCGCGCTTCATAAATCTTTTTACCCGACTGCGCGACGCAAAGGAGGGTAATGTGTTTATCAGTCTATGTATGTATGTATGTATGTATGTATGTTTGTTTCTATGTGGCGTTCTAGAGACTAAATGCATGGGCCGATTTTAATAATTCATACGTCAATCGATTCGTCTTAACCTTGCGAGTGTCACTAAAGACATGACAGTAATCAAAATCCACCACAGCGACAACCAGACGCCATATTGTCAAAATGAAAAAAATAAAAGTCGATGAACTATGTCAAGTGGGGTGTCGTTGAATAGGTATTTTAAAATCATCTTTAGGTTCCTTTTATCATTTTTCATTTCAAATAATAGTTTAGGATATATAACGATTTAAAGTTGTTTAACAAAACAATCACTCTCGCTAATTTTCTTACTTGTTGATTTGAGTTTTTATTTCAAGTATAAACGGGGTAAATTACAAAAAGATATACATGTCATATCATTAGAAGGATTCTTTTTTTTACAGCATTAAGTATGCTAACTATACAAATCAACAAAGACGTATAAGATGGGAAATTTGAATCATATCGGGCGTGTCTCGGTAGCCGAATTGGTCAGGCATTCCCCCTGTAAAGGAAAGACTGCGGGTTCGAGTCCCGCCCGAGAAGATTCTTTTCCCTATGTATTTGATGTCATATCATAACTAAAAAGTATAAAATAAAACAAATGATTAAAAAATAAAAAACCCGACTGCCACTGAAAAGACCGAAATAAGTTTGATAGCAGGCGGTACCCATTTGTCAATCATAAACCGAAAGAAAATTAATGGGTACCGCCTGCTATCAAACTTATTTCGGTCTTTTCAGTGGCAGTCGGGTTTTTTATTTTTTAATCATTTGTTTTATACTTATTTAGGTTCAAAAAATATATTGGAATAATTTTATACTATGCACAATGGCTCATACGCAGGTGCAATGCAACTTTATAAGGGAAATAATCAGTACATTGCGGTTATTTTCCTTGCCACTATTCTTCCACTGCGTATAACCTAAAATATATATTTTAGGTTACAGAAGATAAGTAAAAAAGGAGACAAAACAAGGTTATTTGCCCTCTACACCGATTACCTATGCAATCTTGCCGATGAGATAGGCCTTAGTTATTTTGGTGAGTCCTCAAAAACATAAACCACAAATAACAGCCAAGTTGTAAGCAGGTTTTTAGCTTTTCCGAATAAAACAATCTCTTTTTTAAATATTCTTTAGCAAAGATAGTATCAGGAGAGTGGAAAAGACTGGCAAAAGGAGGATAGAGAGAATCTTCTTCTTCTTCTTGAAAATGTCAGGAGAGTATAAGGTAAGTACAAAATTATATTATTTAAACTTAAACACATGATACTGCCCATTGTTCCGATAGACTCCGTTAGAGAGTATTTTTATTTTCCTGAGCATTTTTACCAAAACTTTGAAGTTCTTTTGATGGCCTTCAAGACAGGATCGTGCCTGTCAAATTATATGAGAACACATCATTTTATGTAGTCGTACCTCTAAAGTAAAAAGCGGAACAGTATTACTTAGTTCTTCGTCTGTAATATTTACAAATATTATGGCACATGGTGTCCGGTGCTGTCGCCATATGCCATAATATTCGCCATAGTATTATATTTAAAAACTGTCACATATTTGCAGATCCCTAAAAGACTGAGCCGCGTGGTTCCCAGCAGAGTAGAATTAGGGTCACCCCATCTCTTCCTATGTTGTGTCGTACAAGGCGACCAAGGGCTTATCATCAAACAGATATACGAGTAGGTATACAGCTCAGACTCAGTCTCAGATACATGACTCGAGTGAACAATAGTGCCCTGAATGCGACAATAGGCTCACTCCCTATTACGTGGGACCGAATACAATGATTGGTGAATTAATGTGGGTGTTAATTCACCTTAACCTAATCCTTCGGGAATAAAGGCGTGATTATGTATAATAAACGTAAAAGAGTGACGTCTGACTGACTGACAACTGAAAATCGAAAATGGTCGCCACGTTTGATATCTAGACGCCACAAGGGAACAAACATAACCTTCGTTTGCTTCACGAATTTGAGTAAAAATTTAATTTAATTATTCTGATTACTCATTAACTGAAATATAACAACACTGACTGTACTACGCAAAGAAAGCAGTTGACACAAGGACCCAATAACCTACATTCGGCACTCAAATGAAACTATCAAAGGCGTAACGTCAAAGGACATTCAACGGTCCTAGCTAAAATAAAACAAAAACATACCCTCGACCTTTCCCTCAGCTCAACTTTACACCGGTGTGACAGCCCATCAGCTTACCGTTAAGAAGTTCATACATTTGCGTATAGAACTGAATTGTATGTGTAAATTATTTTCTCATTAAAAGTTGCTTAATTTGTTTTGTAGGACAAACAAACAAACAGGTGGGGTTCTACTTGATTTGGAAATAAATTTAAATTGCTATACACATGATTTTGTGATTAAATTTATTTAAAATTAGAGTATGTTGCAGAAAGATTTCAATAATTTTAAGGGCGATTTCATGACCACACAGACAGACTACGTCTGCCGGGGTGCGAGAGATATGCTTTCGGCAATCTCACCTCCGGCAACTAAGAACCCAAGACGGCCTGCGTTTTGGTCGGTTCGAGTCCAATATAACCACCTCCACCGGCTCCGTGGGGGTGGTATCTGTGGGGATTTTTCACACGATAAAAAAATACACAGACAGACTAAAATAATATTGGATTTCAATTAAGCTACAATTTTTTATAGTATTAGTAAAGGAGAAATTTTCGTGCGAGATTTTTCTATTAAGTGAGGAAATACCATCGAATTTCATCTCATTGGACTGTTGTATTGGAACTGATTAGAACAGCATCATGTTTCGTCACATCAGCCTCGGCATCCGGGGAATTTGGTACGCCTTTGAGATGATGGAGAAAAGAAGTAGTAGAGAAGATAAGACGATTACTCCAAATATATAAACATACCCGGATACGGCAATAGCCTTATTACGTGCGACCGAAAAAACACCACGGCTGCTTCGTAATTCCTTCAATTATTTTCTATTTTTTTACGAATACAAAAGACAAACATTATCTATCTAAATATATATAACTCAAAGGTGACTGACTGACTGACAAAGTGATATATCAACGCACAGCCCAAACCACAGGACGCATCGGACTGAAATTTAGCACGCAGGTAGAAGTTATGACGTAGGCATCCACTAAGAAAGGATTTTTGGAAATTCTGCTACTAAAGAACCTGCGGTAGCCTAGTGGTATGGGTAATGGACTGCTGAGACGAGGTCTCGGGTTCGATCCCAGGTTTACCATGGCACACACCAATGACTTTTCGATGCTTTTCGAAGTTATGTGTGTATTTATCGCAGGTTCATAAGTGCCCGGTTAATGGCAATAGGCTCGCCACCTATTACGTTGGGACCTAAACATACACTGGCGAAATGTGGGTGCTAGCACCTCTGCCTACCCCTTCGGGGAATACAGGCGTGAGTTTATGTTTTATGTTATGTTTTATGCTACAGGAGTAAAATAAGGGATGGAAGTTTTTATGAAAGTCCGTCATTTCCAGAGCTAATATATATATATAGCTAATATATAAATTTCATAAACTTGTGTCTTTTAAGAAATAAATGAACACGTGTATCAGCGTTTTTCATACTTTAACTACTAAGAGGGTAAAATAGGTGATAAGCTTTTGTTCGTCGACAAAAGTTCGTCATTTTCAAAGTTAGAAGCATGAAACTTCGTACACCTACGTCTTTTGAGAAATGTTTTGTCGCGATAACCGACATCCACGCGCAAAGCTAGTTTAACAATATTTATGTTCATCTGAAATACACACACAAAAGTTTTAGTGAACAAAATGTTTCATGCTTTAGACTAAGCGTTATTATTGTGTGCAATGAAAGCCGCCATATATTTCGACTCTTTTGTTGCTAATACCATCTATTATAACATCAGAAGGGATGTGATTACATATCGTATAGAAAGTAATCGTTGTTAATTCATCTAAACAGATGTAATATAAAAGAAAATTTGGAGAGAGAGTCTTTGTTTAGTATGATGTAGACGTTTAGGCTGATAGATGAAATCTCTTAATTATGTCATCATTACTTTTACGTAAAACACACTTTTAAACTTCTTCATGATTTTTAATAATGTTGACGGAAATTAATGCCGTCGTGGTATATGTAATAGGTACATACGTTCTGGTCATACCTTTTTTTATTTCTTTTTTTTTCGTGCGGAAATCCCCTCGAACCTCCCCCGCCGGACTCGAACCGACAATACCACACGCCGACTTATGGGTCGTGGTGCTAGGCCGGAGGTGAGGTTCTCTTTGACATGTCGTCTTCTGGTCATACCATAACACCGTGCTCGATTCCTTGAGGTTGAAGGTTCTATAACTTAACACAGTTTGTGACCACGGCTGGTGTAAATTGGTCCAAACCTGAGGCAATCTAATCTTTCACATACTAAAACAAGATCTCAAAAATAATAACAATAATCTAAATATAATCGTATCGGAGTCATTACCGTCGATTGTAAAAAAAGCCTGTCCATTTTTAAACTATCGCGGTGTAAACTCGTGGTTTTTTTTATAAAAGTTCGGGACTTAGTTATATGTAGACTTAGTGTATATTATTATTTCATTTAAGTAATGTTAATAAGTATAATTTATTGACATGATTTAATTTACTTGTAATTTTTATATTATTTTTATTTCTTGACATCATTTAATTATTTCATCTAAATTTTATTATTAAATTCACTGTATAATTTTACCTTAATTGACATTTTAATTGATTGAAATAAATGATTTTATTTGATAAAAAAAATTACCGACGTTTCGAATGCGATACAGCACCGCCGTGGTCACGACTTAACCCGAACTTTTATAAAAAAGCCAGAAGGATTTCGGATTCCAAAATTAACATCATCGGAGACGTCCTCCATTATTTCGATTTCCAAAATTAGCATCATCGGAGACATTCTTCAATGAAGACAACTACTTAGTGGTCCATCTTATCAGATATTAGTATGAATGGAGTTAGTAGCTGTTATAGATTAACAAATGTGCTTAACCATTTGTAATGGATACTCTGTATTGTGGCAATTGATTTAAATCATGCTTCATTTGCTGTTTATTCTAGTATTGTACATCTAAATTTAGTTTGGTAAAGTAAATTTAGATAACATATTGATTCAGAGTTTGGGCAATTGTGTTACAATATTGGTATATTTTAGGAACTTTCATACATAACGCATTGTGAGTTTTTTTAATATCTACGGGGCTCAAACTAGCATGGAATACCATCCACCACCACCATCAGCAGGAATACTAGCTAGTATAGAAATACTAGCTGGTATTCCTGCTGATTGTGAAAAACAGTGGCACTCCTGAAGTGCTGAAATAAAAACTCACCTCTTGTGTAAACGGGTCTAGTATAAATTGATTTTTATATGCAGTGGTGGGGTCTGGGGTGTCGGTAATAGTAGCGGTAACAGCGTTGCGAGTTCAATGTTGTTTTCCCATCCCACAATGGAAATGTCATATCAATGTCAAAATGCCCAACGCTGGGCATGTGAGATATGGCAATTTCATCTTCGAAAAATTGATCCAAGACTGCGAGTGGTTTCAGTCGGTTTGACTCCGACATGACCAACGGCTCCAACAATGGAGTACCTCAGGGAATTTCCGCTCTATAAAAACGCGCCTAAAGAAGTTTTCATTTCTAAAATAGCTGTAAAAAAAGATAGTCGACACGTATACCGTCAGGTCACATGTCATCTACATTACGTAGCTATTGAGCAAGCAGGATGATTTTCCGGTGTTTACGGCGCAATACGACGGCGGCAACTGAATGAGGAAATGAGCTTGCTAACGACACTGCAACTACACTTTACTTCCGTGCTAATGAAAACCTGCTCCCGTAAAACTAAAACTAGATTTTCTCTTTCTTTTTGTAGACTAGTTGAAAAACATTTATTTTTATACATATACATAGTTGACCCATCCCGGCTTCGCCCGGGCAAATTTCGTATTCCATATTTGATAGTGACCTAAATGACGAACTTTCCATACAAACGTTTATTACCTATTTTACCCTAGTAGTAATTAAATATTGAAAAATGCTGATACACATGTTGATTTATTTCTTAAAAGACACAGGTTTATAAAATTTTATGTATCTAGCTCTGAAAATGATGGACTTTCATACAAACTTCCATCCTTTATTTTACCCCTATAGTAGCAGAATTTCCCAAAAATCCTTTCTTAATGGATGTCAAAATTTCAAGTTTGTAGGTTCACCGGTTTAGGCTCTACGTTGATGAATCAGTTAGTCAGTCGGGACAAGTAATTTTTTATGTATACATGGATTTACTGTCACCGTGTAGGTTTATCCACATTTAGTGAATATTTTATGGTCTTAATTAATAGCAGGTAAACCTATTGCTGTCGAGTGGGCACTAGGCTGTTTCAGTTCTTTATATTCTGTAGTCTAATATCGAATGGAAAGCAATATCTCTAGGAAAGAAAGCCGGAATATAGCTCATTATAAAAAGAAGAGCAAGAAAAAGAGAATATAAAGTAAGACAATAGCAAGAGGAAAGAAAAAAAAAGACAAATTAAGGAAGCCAAAAACGATTTCCTTAAATTTCAATTCACTGAAAACCACATAAAATATTTACAATAAAACCCGACTACCGAAAAATCACGCTCTAAACAGTAACAAACAAGAAAATATCAAGGATAGCCGTGGTCGTATGCCACTTTTACCTAGAATACCTATATTAGTATAGGAGCTAGCAACGTTTTGAAAGTGAGAATTTTAGGTCAGCTGATTTTGTGATATGCTCTTGTTCTTGCTCTTTCGGTTAGAGTCTGGGCTATCTGGCTGGCGGGAGCGGTTGCGTTCATTACTGCGCACCCTACCTGTCCAGGTGATAATCCTGGATTTTCAAAACATTTTAAGAGGCGTAATTTTAATTTTTTTGTTTTTAAATAAGACTACCTGACATACTTTTTTTATTGCCAGACATTTCTGACATTGCTAATTATGTGCCATACGCGATTCGTTTAATTTTTTTTATAAAAATTTAAAAGTATTTTATAATGTCTGTAATTTTAACATTATGTTATTTAAGATAAGAAAAGCTTAAAATTAATTTGCCAGACATTAATTCGATTGTTAAACCTTGAATTAAAATAAAAAAGGCATGAAAAGTATTGCAGTATGATGCTAGTAGTTTGAATGAGACAGTTGCAGAATAAGCTGAGAATAAGACAGAGAACCATTGCAAATATACCATTGATATTATCTGACCTCCTCCTCGTAACCTGTAGCCTAGCCCTGAATTCCTCAGTAAGGTACTGAGAGGATTCAGTGCTAAGCAGAACCAAAGGAGACTCAAACTGACACCTTGGAAAATGCCTCGCTCAATATTTATTGGTTCGCCGTTACTGCACACCCCTCGACATCCTGGATAGCTAAGAACTGTTCTCCATTGCCTCATACATGACGCCAAGAAGATGCACAGAGTTGTATCTACTTTATACAACTCTAGCACCCTCAGGAGCCATGTATGGGGCACAGAGTCGAACGCTTTCTTATAGTCTATCCAGCATGTCGATAGATTCTTACGGCTACGGCGAACTTGTTGACTAATGGCCATATCAATGAGGAGGAGCTCCTTAGTACCACGGGCCCCACTCCTACATCCATTCTGAGAGGCACTCATAACAGTGTTTGTAGAGATGTGCTTTGTTATTTTATCTCTCAGAATAGATGTAAGAAGTTTATAGACCGATGGTAAACACGTGATCGGTCTATAGTTACTGGGGTTCGAGGTACTTCCTGTCTTATGGAGCAGGTGGGTAACACCAGTGGTCATAAAAATTGGCAACGACCCTGACTCGATAGCAGCCTATTATTATTATTATTTTGTTTCTCCGTTCCGTGACTCTCGGGACTATGGAGTCCCGGTCCTTTGGAAGGCGTGCTTCGGGCCGGTGCCAAAACGTAGAGGCCCTTATAAGAAAGTTTAATATGCTAGGGATACTCACACATGGCGGATACCACCCCCGAGCGCAGAATATGATACACCCGAGAAACAAAATAATGATAATAATAGGCTGCTATCGAGTCAGGGGCGTTGCCAATTTTTATGACCACTGGTGTTACCCACCTGCTCCATAAGACAGGAAGTACCTCGAACCCCAGTAACTATAGACCGATCACGTGTTTACCATCGGTCTATAAACTTCTTACATCTATTCTGAGAGATAAAATAACAAAGCACATCTCTACAAACACTGTTATGAGTGCCTCTCAGAATGGATGTAGGAGTGGGGCCCGTGGTACTAAGGAGCTCCTCCTCATTGATATGGCCATTAGTCAACAAGTTCGCCGTAGCCGTAAGAATCTATCGACATGCTGGATAGACTATAAGAAAGCGTTCGACTCTGTGCCCCATACATGGCTCCTGAGGGTGCTAGAGTTGTATAAAGTAGATACAACTCTGTGCATCTTCTTGGCGTCATGTATGAGGCAATGGAGAACAGTTCTTAGCTATCCAGGATGTCGAGGGGTGTGCAATAACGGCGAACCAATAAATATTGAGCGAGGCATTTTCCAAGGTGTCAGTTTGAGTCCCCTTTGGTTCTGCTTAGCACTGAATCCTCTCTGTACCTTACTGAGGAATTCAGGGCTTGGCTACAGGTTACGAGGCGGAGGTCAGATAATATCAATGGTATATTTGCAATGGTTCTCTGTCTTATTCTCAGCTTATTCTGCAACTGTCTCTTTCAAACTACTAGCATCATACTGCAATACTTTTTATGCCTTTTTTATTTTAATTCAAGGTTTAACAATCGAATTAATGTCTGGCAAATTAATTTTAAGCTTTTCTTATCTTAAATAACATAATGTTAAAATTACAGACATTATAAAATACTTTTAAATTTTAATAAAAAAAATTAAAAGAATCGCGTATGGCACATAATTAGCAATGTCAGAAATGTCTGGCAATAAAAAAAGTATGTCAGGTAGTCTTATTTAAAAACAAAAAAATTAAAATTACGCCTCTTAAAATGTTTTGAAAATCCAGGATTATCACCTGGACAGGTAGGGTGCGCAGTAATGAACGCAACCGCTCCCGCCAGCCAGATAGCCCAGACTCTAACCGAAAGAGCAAGAACAAGAGCATATCACAAAATCAGCTGACCTGAAATTCTTTCTCGAAAACGTTGCTAGCTCCCGTACCATATTGTTTTGTTAGAGTAAGGGGCATACGACCACGGCTATCCTTGATATTTTCTTGTCTGTTACTGTTTAGAGCGTGATTTTTCGGTAGTCGGGTTTTAGTTATAAACTTAATTTTTTATTTATATTATTTTGGGGCAAGGTAAATTAAATTAAATTAAAATTTATTTATTCTCAGACCTGTCGATCCATAGTGTTAGTAGTAAAGCTAATAATTTATACATATTTGAAATGTGCTTATTAAGCATCATTTGATACCAAACGGCATATTTATCTCAAATTTATTTTTTAACACAGTACCTTATGAGCGCTACAGAGCACCACACAAGATTAAGTGACACGTCATATAGCCTATAACCATCGGACGATAAAGCCGCTTGTAACGATACCTCATTTGTCCAGTTCTAATAAGCAGTTGAGGAGCTATGAAGAACAAATGAACATACATACATACATAGCCTGTCAAAATCATAACCCTCCTTTTGGCTTCGCCGTAGTCGGGTAAAAAATACATTGTTTGCAGTAGAAGCTGTAAATGTACAGCATGGGCAAAATATTGCCACCAAGAAGTACGGGAGACTCCTAAAAGACTACTAATGACAAATTGGCTATCGTTATATCATATAAAAGTCATTGATATTCAGTTAGAGTGCATCAGTTACCGATTAGTATCCGTTCAATAAAGTTCCATTTGACTTGTTAGCTCAGGTCGCAGGCAAGCCGACGGCACATGAAAAATTCAATCTATTCAAGTACCTGCCTAAGACTTATGTGTACTAGATGCGCTTGTGTATTCATATCTTGATTTCGTACATTACATCTTTGTTTTTTTATCCTGCTAATCAATGATGCAGTCAAGCATGGTAGGCATGTAATTATTCCGAACCTGACCCGAAAACCTGACCCGGTTGCGGGTTAGGTTAGAAACCTGAAAATATATGTGATATTTGTTCCGAACGTAACCATATTCCTAACCTGACCCGACATCTCGTTCCTATCAAAACCCGAATTGCGGATATTTCTGTTACTTTTAATAGCCGAAGTGCGGTAATTCCAACTTCTGTAGGTTAGGTTAGGTTAGAACTGTGACCAGATCCAGATCCGCGCAATTCGGGTTATGATAGGAATGAGACGTCGGGTCAGCTTAGAAAGAGGGTTACGCTCGGAACAAATTTCCAAGTTTCTAACCTAACCCTCGACTGGGTCAAGTTTTCGGGTCAGGTTCGGAATAAACTTAGACATGGGGTGTATGATACTAAGAACTTCGGAGCCCAACTACATCTGCCTGCTACTATTCCAGCTGATAAATGGGCAAGGCTTTAGCGTAGGTTTTCCTTTGGGGTTAGAGATTAGGGCCCCCCAAAAGATAATACATACATACATACAATCACGCCTTTATCCTCGGATGGTTAGGCCGAGGTGTATTAACACCCTTATTTCACCAATCATTGGATTCGGTCCCACGTAATAGGGGGTGAGCCTATTGCCGCATTCCAGGCACTTAATTGTTCTTTTTTATATAGGACACGTCAAGTTGACCTCACCTCGCCTGATGTTAAACTAAAGGCAAAGTCTTGGAAAGAGAGTCACCATCGGAAACATGTACCATGTTAACAGTGGTGGCAGTCAGCTTGACGGCCTCGTTAGATGCCATTTCACGCCCCGCTTAAAGGACCCGGGACTGTAGGAAGAAGGAAACACGTGAGCTGGCAGGGAGTTCCAGGTCTTAATGGTGCGGCATAGGAATGAGTCACTGAAACGCTTGGTTCTAGCTTTTATACTCTGCACCGTATATGGATGGCATCTTAGCCCTGTTGACTAAAGACGTGCATCCGAGGCTGAGTCTGGGCTGTATATATCTGTCTGATTTTAAACAGCCCTATCCCTAAGTCACCTTTTACGACACCGCATGAGAAGAGAGGGGGTGGACTAAATTCTACTCTGCTGGAAACCACGCGGCGATTTAACCACCGGTAATAATTCTGCCAGTAACTGATGATATACAGGCTAGACTCTGTAGGCTAGACAATGTTATGTCCAAAGAAGTAAAAATACAAACGTAATAATTTCAATACTATACCTATGTCGAAACGAGCAGATTGCTTACAGTCAATCGTTGTCATTACACGCCTCTATATCCGTGTTTCACGTCGTATCAGCCGAAACGTGCAGCGACATTTCAGTAAATTAAGTCTTCTCAATTAATGTGTCACCGCATGTCGATACAGTAGGACACATACGTTGCAATGGAATTGTTGTTGGAATAGTGATGTCGTTATGATTTTAAAGGGTTGTGGTAATTGATTCTTATTTTATGTGTTAGCAAAAATGCATACTTACAGCCAACGATAGTAAACGGTTATCTTCACAAGTAAATACTCGAAATTTCAGATAATGTGATATATGGTAGATTCTTCAACTACGAGGTAATTTCATCAACTACTGAAATACTTCAGCTTTATAGTGCAAAAAGATTTTATTTATAAACAAACTAACTTTTGTCCGCTGCTCTGCCCGCGAGGATGTTGGGTAACGCAACCAAACATAGCCTATATGTTAATCCAGGGTGTCAGCTAACTACATACCAAGTTTCATTAAAATCGCTCCAGCCGTTTAGACGTGAAAGAGTAACAAACGTCCATTCATTCATCCATACTTACAAATTTTTGCGTATATAATATTTAGTACGATGTTCCAGTTGTCAGAGTTAGCAGAGAGAGAAGAAGTCAGTGGCCAATCTCCTACTTATGTAATAATCTAAGGCGGCCAATGTATAGGCCTAAAGTGACACATAACGAGTGTGTTCATGTGTATAAAACCGGGTTTCCACGGTGCGAGGTTTCACGGACGTCGATGCAGACACGGACGCATTTACTAGATAGTCACTAAACAGCGCGTAAGTATGTACGTTATGGTTAAAAGTTTACTGATATTTTTGAGAACTAGTGCGTATTTGACACTCCATCTAGAAATTATTTGTGACCACCGTATCTGCAGTAACACGGACGAGACTCTTTCCACGGTGCGTGGTCGTCTGTTAAATCTTAGATCGTGGAAAGTGCTCTTTAGAGAGAGGATAAATATACAACTGAAAATATAAAACAATACATTAAACGATAATAAAATCTTCATTTAAGCCCGAAGCCCTGTAGGGTCAACAAAAGACGGTGAGTTGTTTACCAGCAATTAATAGGAGCCGCAGTACACCATGATCTTTTCTTTTTTTATTTAGATTGCAAAGCAAGCAAAGGAATTCCAACTGGTTTTATTAATTTGCACTTTCAGTTCCGAGTTTTTAATCTTTTTATTTGTGAACCCTTAATTGCTTTTTATGTTGTCCGTCTCTTTGGTAGAAAAAACTTTTTTATTTTTTCCTAGTTAGGTACAGTCGGCTTCAGAACAAGCTGGTCAAGCGGCCTGTAAGCTATCACCTTAGATCTAAAAAATAGTAAATAAAAAATTAAAAAATGTTAGGATTGGAGTTTGCTATGGAGATTTGAAAATAATGGCGATTTAGATAGCGGTAGAATTGGTAAAAATAGTTTTAGTTCAATTTGTAACATTTATGTAGAGTTCCGACAATATCACCATTGTGTATATACGTACCTTATGCCTGAGCACTACTGAGCCAGCCTGTGACCACGGCCGGTGTAACTTGGTCGAAACGTCAGGCAAATCAAAGGTACGTATGTACATATACTTACCATGATCGCGTTAACTCCCATTATTATTATTGTATATCAAGGAACGCGAAAGTTTAAAAGTTAGAATATCACAATTGATCTTTACTACCTATATCATCATTGATTTTTATCTCAATATAAAGATTGTTCGTTCTGTTAGTGTTCAGTTACTTTTGACGTTAACTGTACCTATGAACTACATTGTTTTGTAGAACAGTAGCTGGTTCGTTCCAGGTACTTTCAGGAAAAGTTCAAACATTGAGTTGACAAAGTTTCATCGGAATAGGATGAATGGACCCACAGCGCAACCGTGCATAGTATACGAACAAACATTGATTAGTAATAGGGAGAAGAGAGAAATGGAGATTATTTAGTACCTACTCGAGAAAAAAGATTTTTTAGTTTTAAAGTACGAATTTCTGTTGTCACCGAGTAAGAATTTGCCATTCCTAATGTCGGAAAGTTCTGAATGATTGGAAATGATAGGTAGGTATTGAGACCTTTTGTGTTTAAAAGATCCGGTTCTCAGCATTCCATGGATTCACCGTGCGGTCGCCGGGTCCATGGCGTGGTACAGAGAAGAACACTGTGACGGCACCTGGGACTTGCGACCCATGGGGGGACACCTTGTGATGCATCAGCGCTCACCTCCACCGTCAGTCGTGTTCCCCCTCTACCTATCCAAATTTGGTAAGATCCTATCAACGCCGTTTTGGATTTTAGTTTAAGTAAAAAGCTTGCTGAATCTCTTGGCCATCCGAGGTCTTTAAACAAGTTATACAGGGATTTAGCTGGAATTCCCCTTGCTCCTACTTCTACGGCGTAGAGCTTAACCACATAACCGTAAACAAGAACGAATAATCCCTTGACTCAACGAAGTATCGAGTTCTGGACCTCAAGCACATCAGTCAAGGAATATTTGATCGACCGAGCTAACCACTAAAACATTCTTATCTTCTTCTTCTTCATTCTATCGTTAATCTCAGTCGAATCAGAAGCTTTCTCGGAGTCTGAGGTCAACTGCGGGTCAGACCGTAAGGGATGGCCCCGGGTCAGCCAGGCTGCGAGGGATATGTCGAAGACAACCTCACCTCCGGCCTAGCACCACGACCCTCAGTTGGCGTGCAGTTTTAGTCGGTTCGAGTCCGACAACCTCCCTTTCCGACTCCGGCGGAGAAGGTATCCGAGGGGATTGCCGCACGAAAAAAAGAGGGCAACTCTTTCCAGTTTAACTACGTGATGGCTGAACTTTGATATTTTGTATGTGGCCACTGCCATCTGACCCTCGATTCTCCACTGTGATGCCATAGTCACTGCAAAAAATTACATTCAATTTTAGACTTTAGTTCTAAAAAACTTTTTCAATTACTCTGCAAAATGTCATTTAATTTTGAACTTCAACTGCATCGCTTTAGAGTCTATTATTTAATGAAGTTTTTTGCAGTGACTGTGGCACCACTGTGGTTTGGCTTTAGCTGAACAAGACCCTGGTTTCCACAACGCATTAGCGATATCGAAGTATTGCAGTTAGATCAGTTGTTGCACTTTTTAGTGCTCCGACTAGAAAGAAAGAAAGAAAGAAAGAAAGAAAATATGTTTTATTTAGAAAAACAGCGCACATTTTCGAAATAATAACACACAAAGGATTACATACAAGAATGCTTAAAAATAATAATAAAATAATGTATTTTTTTTTTTTTTTTTTCCCTGACCATACATGAGATTCGCTGTCTATGGCCGCCGGGCGGGCAGCGCGAAAACTTTCCATTACATAAACAGCTCTCTCTCTGCCAATCCAGACAGTCGATTGTGACATATACATGACATTATACATACTTGACATTTGACATATTTGACGTAAATTTTGAGACGTGTCACAAAACGTGGCAAGAGTGGCAAGGGGCCGAGTTAAGCACATTATTTATAATCATAATCATTATAATTATGTTAACACATAACATGTACGCTGTATTCCCAAAAAGGTTTGGATGCTCAGCATACACTGCAATGGATGTGATCCACCACAGTACTGATTTTCAGATCCAACCTCAAATGCCGCCTAACGTCGCTAAGCAATATCGCGTCCTATATTTATTGATAGTGAAAATATTTACATACATTTGGGATAAAAAAAGAAACAGCAGTTTACCTAACAGGGTGAGTAACTACAAGCATACAACCACATATAAAATAACTACACCTACCTACTAAAAAATTCAAATGAAAAAGGAAACATTTTTATTTTTTTCACAGGGTACATAAATTCACTCTCGCACAAGGATCGAGCAAGAAACAAACAAAATATGTGACAAAAAATGCGGACAAACATGATATTATATAGTTTAGTATGCCAAATAATGTAATGGAGAAAACAAGACTAAGAAACAAGTAATTTTTTTTCTAACAAGGTTTTCAATTACTTTTCTGTATATTTATGAGATGCCTGCGCAATTGCAGCCTGAAATTGCCTTTCGTTTTAAGGGACCTCAGAGGTGGAGGTATATTGTTCCAACAATGGGTTGCGGCATATTTAAAACAGCCTCTAAACGCCATCGTTCTGTGCCGAGGCACAGACAGCGGGTTAGTTTGGAGCCGCATAGGATGCTTGGAATGTTGGTGCCTCCAGCTAAGCTTATTTGATAGGTGAGTTGGCTTATTGCTATTTACTATTCCAAACAACATGTTTGCCAGATGAAGATTACGCCTTGCCCGCATTTTCAGGATGTTATGCTCGTTGAGAAATGGCGTCACGTGTCCTCGTCGTGGAATATCAAAACAATAGCGAGCGCAGGCATTTTGAACACGTTGTATGAGGCCTTCTGTCCGTGACAGCAAACAGGGTCCATACACTACATCTGCATAGTCAAAGCGAGACAAAACCAGAGCATCAACAAGCTTCTTTCGCATAGGTACACTTATAAAATTCCTTATTCTGTACAGTATCTTGAGCCGATAGAAGCAGTTCCTTACTACATTTCCTATGTGGTTCTCAAAAAGCATCTGAGGATCTGTAACCAGGCCTAGGTTGCGTGCCACATCCACTCTTTTTATGCTTTTACCCATAAGGCTGATTGATGGATTAGCAGCTGTGATATTTTCAATCTGACTGATTGACTACACGTAACGACTGCCATAAATATTACTACTTATGACATCTCCGCTCCGTTATCAAAAATTATAGTACAAAAATATAATTCTATATAATTAATTGCTAACATACCTTCTTTTCAGTTTCACAATATAGAACTACTTATAGATACAATGCGAAATAAATTCTACCCGGGTCGTTCATGTACAAAAGTTCTATAAAAGACCATTGGACATTGTCCATTGTCCACTGCCGTGAGAAATCACCGCTCCGACTGTACACTTAACAGAAATAGTGTCTTGAAAGCAAGACAAATCGTCTTTTATTCAATTATAACAATAATGTCACTTTTTATACCACGTAGGTGGCAGACAAGCATATGGCCCTCTTGATGGAAAGTAGTGACCGCAGCTGGGGTGTGCTGAGGGTGCCACACTTGCGCTGTCGACACTGTAAAATCTTTTAATGCCCTTCTTGAAGAACAATACTGGGTATTCAATAGTTGTTTCGAATAAAAAGAATTTGGCCACAGTTTCGAAAACAAAATCATCTGGAAGTATTAATTTGGCGAAAGATTTTTTTTTAAACTCCTATTCATTTTTCCTTTCACCTGAACTTGGAATCTGCGGTAGCCTAGTGGTATGGGTAATGGACTGCTGAGACGAGGTTTCGGGTTCGATCCCAGGTTTACCACGGCACACACCAATGACTTTTCGATGCTTTTCGAAGTTATGTGTGTATTTATCGCAGGTTTATAAGTGCCCGGTTAATGGCAATAGGCTCGCCACCTACATTGGGACCTAAACATAAACTGGCGAAATGAGGGTGCTAGCACCTCTGCCTACCCCTTCGGGGAATATAGGCGTGAGTTTATGTATATTTTCTTTCGTCAAATCATATGATTTTGCCATCGAAGCTGTGCCCAAACTCTTTTTATGCAAAACGACTATAAAATCAACCCGTGTATTGTAGTCGTGTTGGAATTTTTTTTAGAACTAGGAATGGTGCATGGGAGTCCTTATAAGGACTTCGGGGTCCAAAACAATCCCAACGCTCGCCGATACACCTGTTCTTTACCGGCCGAAGCTCTGGCGGAAGTTTTTCTCTGACCTTTCTTGAATGGTCAGATGGCAGTCAAGAATGCCAAATCAAGAGAAAAAGCAGGATATTGGGCTCTGGGCTCCAAAGCTTTGAATGCAGCTGGGACTATAACACTGGCGATGATGACTAAACCTGTGTAGGTACTAAAGAGGTTTTAAATTTAAAAAATACACACACAAAGTGCACCTAATATTTTAGTGCTAATATTGGCACAACTGTACGGAAGAAGGTCAGAGGGTCTAAGTTTGACATTTCAGTTGATCTTTTCCGGCATAATGTTCCTTTTCCCATTTTGATGTTATCACAGTTTACTCTATATTGCCTCGAACATTATTCACCTTAAATAAATATCATCATTATTAGGATAGTTATGCAGACCGATCTGGCTGAAATTTCACACAAGGATAGAATAACAGGCTATTTACCCGACTGCCGAAGGAAGGAGGTAAATATTTTTAGAGACTGTGTATGTATGTATGTAGGTAGGTACTTATGTATGTATGTCCATTTATTTGTACGGCCTACAGCCTGAACGGCTTGTAGGATTTGGACTTGTGAGGTGTCATTTGATTCGTCATGATTGTGTGAGTGACACCAGGTACATTACAATTTCTAGAAAATCAAAATGGTGAATTTTTGTCGTCAAAATGTATATCAAAAATATTTTTGACTCAAACTTATCGAGTAGGGTATCAAAATAAAGGAAATTACAAGAAGATTTACATGTCATATCATAACTAAAAAGTATAAAATAAAAAAAAATATCAAAAAATAAAACACCCGACAGCCACTGAAAAGATCAAAATAACTTTGATAGCAGGCGGTACCCATTAATTTTCTTTCGGTTTATTATTGGCAAATGGATACCACCCGCTATCAAACTTATTTTGATCTTTTCAGTGGCAGTAGGTTTTTTTTATTTTATAATCATTTGTGTTGATTTTCTGTGTGTGGACGAAGGAAGAATAGAAGAACACCACCCCATTTCAGGTAGACGGGCTCCTCACTCATGGTAAAACACGCAGACGGTATCACTGTACGAGAAGGAAAACTTGAAATAAAACCTTGTACCAACCCGGTTGGCCAGCATGGAAACAATAGGCCAATGTCTCCGAAAATTGAGAGAGGCCTATTTCCAGCCATGGACGGCGATAGGCTATTTGATATTTTTGAAATGGCCACGGTAAACAGCTAGTTATCTGTGATCAATGAAACTTCTTTTTTTATACCACTTAGGTGACAGACAAGCACACGGTCCACCTGATGGAAAATGGTTACATGATAACCATTTTCCATCAGGTGGGCTGTGTGCTTGTATGGACGTTTTCATTACATACTTCTAAAGCATCTAGAAAATAAATTAGAATAGCATCAATCAAGACTAAGCGAAGCCAAGTGTCTAATGATTATGAAGAATTTTAGTAGAAGTGCGTTCAAGTAAATACCTGCTTCATTGGTTGATAGCTACATCGTAACGTATGAGCTATGTCTGGTCCAAGGTAAAAGCGAAAAAGAATGACAATTCTTCGTTCGATTACTGAGCACAGTACAGATTTGAATGAGACGGATGAAAAATGATAAAATATTGTTGAACAGAAGAAGAAGAAGGAGAAAGGAAGAAAAGTGAGAAAAGAGTTAAGTGCAAGTAAAGTGTAAGTAAAGAGAAGTGAAAGTGCAATTAACTCCAAGTGCAAAGTGCGGTACAGTCACGCTGTGAGTATTGTGTTAAAGAATTGGCTGTTGGGGTGTGCAATTAAAGCCGTCTCACATTCGATGTTGTTTACTTCCAATATGAAGTAAATCTATTTAATAACTATTGCTGTAGACCTCTTTCTAAAGAATATACAGTTTTTACTCATCATCATCACCACAGTATTAGTCCCATGCTGTCCTACGCTCCGTTACGCTACAATCCAAAGGATGTATTAGTGAGTTCGGGATCCGCTGTGCTATTATTTCTCTTGTCTTGATTAATCTCGGCTTTTACAGAAGTGCCTGCCATCTAACATCCTCTAATTCCTAGTGAAGAGCCGCAATCAGAAGATATTTTTTTTTAAAAAGAATATTAGAACCGAAGTTACTAATATTCCCTTTAACCCCTCCACATAAGCTAAATTGCTTGTGCTAGGAGTGAGTTCACGTCGTCGGTAGTGTAATGGCCAGGACAGGATTCGAACCCGGGACCTCTCGATCGTAAGGCCGACTCCTTAACCACTAAGCTACCAACTAGTTGGTCAGGTTGGCTTGGCCCGCGAGACCTTTAGTGTGGCATCATACACCCAGGTACCTAGGCGAGCATTCGCAGGTTAGAATAAACGCTAGCACTTATAACTTACTCCCCAAATTCTTCGAATGGTAACAATTACCGTTACCTCTCTGTTATCCCAGCGGAGATATAGCAGAACAATGCTTTTAGTGCAAACTTACATTCGAGGGTCTAATACTAACCATAGCCAGCGTTAACTATCGTCAGCGATGGCTTGAACTCATCATGATAAAATTTGTGGTATAAAAGAAGGTAGCTGGGGGCCTACCACAACCGTTTACAAAACAGTCTTATTGCAGGAGAGTTTTGTGTCAAGCTTGAAGTAATCTTGCTTATATTCGTACCACAACCGTACATTGTGCATGTCATGTATTCCTGCTTAGTGCTTTTGTGACGTCAAATTAATTTTAGTTCATTCAATTCGTACCATGACGAGATTTTAGAGCAATATTGTATTTAACATTATTGTTTTTATGTCAAAATTAGCCGTTTTAAAAAAGTTGCTAGGTAGCAACTTTTTTATTATTGTTTTGCAAAATACTGCTCAAAAAATCATTTTCGTGACCCAAAAAGCAAGTAAACCGTATTTATATACATTAACTTAAACAAGAAATGGTCAAGCTGACTATTATAAAACGGTTTAAAAGTACTTTTTATTGTGTTCCACGGATACCTCCGTGTTTGGCCAACGCGGCCGTTATATCTAACTCAAACCGACTAAAACCGCACGTGGTTTCAATTAGGTGGATCAATAAGGCATTTTCGTCACCCACGCTCAGTCTTCTCCGGTTTTTAGCTAGCATGGTGCCTAGTGAGAAGACTCGCATCCCGAGAAACGATTATATTTGCAAGTATAAATTGTATAGAAGAATGCATGAAAATTGCTTAGATATTAAGCAAACAAATACAATTCTAAAAATTACAAGTGTTTTACTTCAAAGTAAAAACTTCTTTTTAAAAATCCTTTTTGAATAAAAAAAACTCTATGATCTTCTAAAAAAGAAATCACTGACATTAGGCGTAGGGCTTGACTCCAGGGAAGATTTCAGTATCCGGTGATTTTTCTCTAGGTTTAATAAATCTTCGGAAAGCCTCCGGACATTCTTCGATTACGCGGAAGTTATATTTAGTCATATTCGTAAACTTTTTAAGTACCTACCCAATTGAGACATTGTATTACTATTATTATCACAATCCTCTTATTAAAACATTATGAAAACGTCCAATTTGTACACTAATGAAATCAACTTATTACCGACTTTGTGCCCGGAATACGGCAATAGGTGAACCGACCGAATGCAATGATTGATGAAATGTGGGTGTTAATGTTAATTCGCCTCTGCCTAACACTCCGGTGATATAGGCGTGATTATATGTATATATTACCTACTTCTTAATAAATGCACGAACATCTATACATATACTTCGATAAAATCGTATCGCTATGGAAACTAATTATACAATATGGATACGACATATAGGCATTAATTGAAACCATATACTTGGTACCCCCATAGTTTCAAATAGGAAAAAATTGAACAAAATCGGCCCAGTATTAAGGGCAGAAACTAGGTGTTGCGGAGTAAGTAAAAGATGTTTTACCAGTTGGAACAAGATTAATTTATTTACTATTTACACACTCTTATATACTAATTATTCTACATGATTTTACTGAGATTTAGAGTGGGGTTTTACTCATATAAGTTTAGTGCTGGCATTATTGTTTATTGATACGTGTTGTTTATATAATATTATTTCCTAGTTATAGTGTACTTTGCCTATGACGCATAGCACGTCATAGTACTCCCCCCTTTATAAAAATTATAGTTATTATTTGCTGTGGTGCGTCGACCTTGTCCGTGAACGCTGTTTGCTGAGTTGTACTTTTTCTGCAGTTGGTTACACTTGTTGCATTTCCTTGATTATTTTGTTTATCTTTTTGTCCATGACTTTGTTAGTTTTCCGTACGAGTCTGGTGATTGTTATTATTATTGCTGCTAGTATAATTATAGCGATGAGTACTCCGATACAGATTTTTATTTTTTCAATTTCTGCTGCCATGTGTGTGTTCTTTTCTTCCTTTGCTGCCAGGTTATTGTTCTGCACCATGTTTATTTGTTCCTTTTCGTGGGTTTGACTGCTTCCCATCTTGTGTGTTGTTTCTTGTGGCTTGCTGTGGAGTGACTTTTATTTTAATTTTGCCCTTTTTATATCATTGTTTGAAACTGACGGTGGGTCGTGATATTCTTCCCGAACGTGTTCTTTTTATGTTTTGAATTGGCTCTGCCTTATCTTGCTCTTGATTTTGAGCTTCTATCTTGTCTTCGCTCGTCGTGAATGCTGGCTTTAGCCTGTCAATCGACACGTTCACTTCCCTGCCGTTTCGCTTGATCGTGACTATTTTGTTGTCACGTTTGACTACGAGAAACGGTCCGTCGTAAGGTGGTGTGAGCGTAGGACGTAGCTTATCGCATCGTAGAAATACGTGTGTACAGTCGGCTAAGCGTGGGTGTACGAATATGTTTTTGTTTGAGCTTTGTCGTTGTGGAATTGACGTCATGTGCGTTATGTTATCTTTAATTTTTTTCACAAACTCTGCGTATGTTGTGTTTTTAGAACAGTCGCCAAAATATGCTGCTGGTAATTTTATTGTTGTTCCGTAGACCAATTCGGCTGCTGAGTATCCAGTGTCTTGTCGAATGCTGGTACGTATCCCGAATAATACCGATGGTAATTCTTTCGTCCAATTTTCGGTATTTCCTCTTGCCATCAAAGCTGCTTTCATGGTTCTGTGCAGTCTTTCTACTTTGGAGTTTGATTGAGGGTGATATGGTGTAGTACGGATTTTTTGTATACCCAGGAATTTGGTTAGGCTTCTGAATAGCTCAGACTCGAATTGTCGTCCTTGATCCGTTGTTATATAATTGGGGCATCCAAAACGTGTGATCCAGCCATCGTATAGGGTTTTGGCTACAGTTTCTGCTGTGATGTCCGAAATAGGATATGCTTCTGGCCATGACGTACAACGATCGATCATAGTGACGATGTATCTTTTGTTTTGTGATGTCGTTAGGGGGCCCACAATGTCTATGTGTATGTGGCTAAATCGTTCTGCTGGCATAAATTTGCCCAGGGGTGATACTGTGTGCCGCTGAACTTTTGATTGCTGGCATTGTAAACATGTTTTGCACATTTCGTAAATGTCTTTGTGCATGCTAGTCCAGACGTATTTTGCGGTTATCAACTTTTTTGTTGTGTTTTTCCCTGGGTGGCTCATGTTGTGAAAACTATCAAAAATTGTTTTTCTAAACTTTTGTGGTAGGTATGGCCTTGTTGTACCGGTGGATATATCACAATAAATTTTGATATTATTGTTTTGTATTTGTACCCGTGCCATTTTTAGTGACCTATTTTTTTTTAGTTTTGTTAACTCCGGGTCACTGTCTTGGTATTTTTTTACCTCTTGCCAGTTGAGAATTTGGGGTAGTTCTATTGTTTCTATTACCCGTGATAGTGCGTCGGCTACCACGTTTTCGCTGCCCGTGACGTGCCTTATGTCTGTGCAGAATTGTGCAATATATTCTAGGTACCTTATTCTTCTAGGGGATTCATCCACTGATTGCTTCTTGTCGAATGCATGAATCAGTGGCTTATGATCCGTGTATATTGTAAATGTGCGACCTTCTATTAGTCGTCTAAAGTTTTTTATTGCCATGTAAATACCGAGTAGTTCTCGATCGTATGTGGAATATTTTGTTTGTGTCTCGCTTAACCCTTTTGAAAAAAATGATACGGGTTTCCATTTTCCTTGAACTTTTTGTTGAAGTACGGCGCCTACACATTTTAAACTAGCATCTGTCATAATGGCTAGTGGTGTGTCTGTTTCCGGGAATGCGAGTGTTGTGACATCTCTTATGTCCTGTTTGCAGTGTTCGAATGCTTGGTTAGCTTCCGTATTCCACTCGATTGGCGTATTGTCATTCTTTTTGGAGTTGATTAAGTATTTGTTGAGCGGAGCTTGGTGTCTGGCGGCGTGTGGGATGCTACTTCTGTAGAAATTCATCATTCCCAAAAATCGACGTAGCTCCTTTACCACCTTTGGTTTTGGGTATTCGTTTATTGCTCGTACTTTCTCAGACGTGGGGTTGATTCCTTGGCTCGTTATATGATAACCTAAGAAATCTATCTCTGTCTTTTCGAATTCGCATTTGCTCGTATTGATTGAGATGCCGTTTTTACTTAGGCGATTGAATACTTCCTCTAATTGAACGTAATGTTGTTCGGTATTTTGACTTGCTATGAGTATGTCGTCCACGAAGACATATATATAGTCCAGGTCTCTGAACAGGGAGTCCATAAACCTCTGGAACGTTTGAGCTGAATTTCTGAGGCCAAATGGCATGAAATTCCAGTGAAATAAACCCATTTGCGTGATTATTGCGGTCTTCTCTGGTTCCGCAACAGGGATTTGGTGGAACGCCTTCTTTATATCAATTTTGCTGAATATTGTTTTTCCACTTGCGATGTATGTAAAGTCTAACAGTCTTGGCAAGGGATATCTGTCGGGAACTGTTATTTTATTTAACGCGCGGTAGTCTCCGCACGGTCTCCATTCCCCATTCTTTTTCTTTACCATGTGGAGAGGCGATGCCCAAGGACTACTGGAAGGTTCTAATATTCCTAGGTTTATTAGCTCTTGGAATTCCTTTTTTGCTGCCTTATATTTGTCGGGTGGTAGTGGGCGCGCGCGGGCATAAACTGGAGGACCTTTTGTTATGATGTGATGCTGTATTCCATGCTCTGTGGGTTTTTTAAATGGTCTTGGTCTAGTGACGTTTACGTATTTCTCTAACAGGCGCTTTATATGTTCGGGTAATTTTGCGTCGATGGATCTAATTGAAGGCATGTGTGTTTCTCTTGCAATTTTCGCAGGCGTCGTTAATTTTGTTTCTTGGTCGATCAGCCTTTTGCCGTATAGATCCACTAATAATCTGTGGTGCTCTAGGAAATCAGCTCCTAAGATAGGCATTTTTACATCGGCGATTACGAACGTCCAAGTAAAAGGTCTGCGTAACCCCAGATTTAGCGTTAATGTGCTTTCGCCATAAGTTTCAATAATTGACCCGTTTGCGGCATACAGTTTGTAGTTGCTCGCGTTTTTCTTACCCTGTGCGTTTTGTAATACAGAAATATCTGCTCCCGTGTCTACTAAAAACCTATAACCACTGTTTGAGTCGGTTATAGTTAGACGGTTGGCGGGTTGTATGGCACAGAGTCCCGTCGTGTTCTGCGCTAGTTCTCGTTTCCCGAATTTTATCGGTTTTATTTATCCACGAGCACGGCTGATCGCATTTATATGCTTTTGTTTTGAATATTTTCATAGATTCGGTCCGCCATTTCGCTTAATTTTGTGAGGTCGAGGTCTTCGGAGACTGCCAATATGGAGGTGATTGATACCGGAAGCTGTCTGAACCATAATAATCTGATGGTATCTTCGGTCATTTTGTCGCAGCTGGCTTCTTTCATTTTTCTCAACAGCTGTGATGGTGTTGAGTCACCTAGGTCCATCTCCGATAGCAATTTGTGGAAGCGTCGTTGTTCGCTTTCCTCATAGCACGCAATTAATCTTTCCTTGATTTTAAGGTACTTGTCTGCGTTTGGCGGTGACGTCAGGATGTCGCTAACCTGATGTATGACCTCTTTTGGTAATTTTGCGATGACGATATTATATTTATATTCGTCACCTTGCTTTTGGGAGGCTACGATGGCCTCGAATTGCGCGAACCATAAGCGCGGTGAATCTGTCCAAAACGATGGTATTTTCTCCGTAATGCTAATTGCAGCCACCACCTGGCTGTCGCTGATTAATTCAGCTGATGTGCCGGAGATTTTTGACGGTGTTCCGGCTGGAATGATCGGTGCCATGATTGCGTTTAGCCTCTTGAAATTTCAGCTGGTTAGACCCGCTTGTGGGAAGCCAACTGAAATGTGCTATTTCGCTGATGGTGGTGGTCGGTAAGCTGGTGGGCTGTTGGGTGAATTTTCCCAAATATAGCTCCACAGTGATCTGTGATAGTTCCTAGGTTTGCTGCTGAAAACCTTTTCAGGGCTGCAGTTGGCCTGCAATTATATCAGCACTAGGAGATCACGTCGGGGTCACCAATGTTGCGGAGTAAGTAAAAGATGTTTTACCAGTTGGAACAAGATTAATTTATTTACTATTTACACACTCTTATATACTAATTATTCTACATGATTTTACTGAGATTTAGAGTGGGGTTTTACTCATATAAGTTTAGTGCTGACATTATTGTTTATTGATACGTGTTGTTTATATAATATTATTTCCTAGTTATAGTGTACTTTGCCTATGACGCATAGCACGTCATACTAGGGTTTTAATATTATAAAATTTTGAACAACTTTAAATAATCAAAAATATATAGTAAAATAGTGTTCATGAAAAAAGGCGAATATTTAACTTTATATAAAATCGCCGGAGTTTTTGAGAAAGATAACCGGTTGTTCGCAAAAATCTCCAGAGGTGCTCCGGTTTTTTTGTCTCCGGAGCACAGCCCTAATGTGAATGAATTATTGCAAGGAATACATACTCTTTCTAAATAGTTCATTCATTTCCGTCAATAAGCAGGAATAAAATACAACATTATTGTACGCTCATGGTACGAATTTGAGTAAGGTTATTTTTGTGCCTGCAACGAAGGAAAAGAGAGATCGCTATACGTTCTGTCACACTGTATAGCGCCATCTCTTTCTCACACACAATGGAGCAACATTCACGTAATTTGTAAAACGTTTTTGATATAAATACTCTTTTACATAAAAGAGTATTTATATTAAAAACTGGCAGAATATTGAAAGAAAAAAAAAGAAAACTATCTGTCATCTGACATTAAAATATTTTATTATGACATTTTATTTTACACCTACACCGCAAATAATATGTAAAGCCATTAATAATTTTTCAGTTTAAATTGCCTCGGCATTTATGATCAAATCATGCAAATATTACCTATTAATTATATTTTATATGTACTATTTAAAGTGGTAGCAGAGCGGGGTTGTAACTTGTAAGCTGGGAGTCCGAAGCAAAGAGCATCTACTATGTCAACTGCTTATGCTGAATGAAGAATATAATTATTATTATGTCGCTATCCGAAGCTGTGAAAGAGCTCTCGATCTAAGGCTACTGTTGAAAGACATGACAGCAGTGTTCAGCAGTGCTATCCTAAGTAGCAAATTAAAACACATCGACCTGAGAAAGCACTTCTTTATTATACAACGTGGAATAATTAGTGTGCGATACAAAGAAACTTCAAATACCTACCAGGGCCTCAACATCTAAACCTAAGTAAACGCTTAATCATTGTAAGGAGGAGTATTGTTTTGAACCCTCTTTGTGACAAGCATGCAAACTTAAGAAGAAAATACAATACATTCATATTCAATGTCTTCTCTGACATTGTAGGTCCCTAATTATGTAAAATTTTATTTTCTACCGCAAATATAAAGCCGTAATAATTTTATATGTTTTTAATTATCTGGGCATTCATGATCACATCATACAATTATAACAGGTGCAAGGGGTGCGAGGCTCCGGGTCCTAGGGGCAAGTTTTATATTTAGAATTAGGACATCGATAGCACCGACTCGAGTGCGATACGTATGATGGTGCACGGGGTGACACCCGAATTAGGATTACTGCTTTTGAACTTGACGACATTCAAGGCTCTCGAGTCCCAAGGTTAGATAGAGCTTTTTAGGGCATTCCACAATGGGACAGATTTTTCATTACCTACCTATTTATTTTGGTTATACCTATTCAGTAGGTAGATAGGTATTCTTAGGACAAGGTTTGTGTGAAAGATTTGTATCTAAAAGTGCGCAAAGGCGCAAAGTGTGCAACCCGAAGGGGGGCATCTCGAAAGAGATGGTCCTGGGTCTGCCGCGGTGCGAGAGATTATACTTTTGGCAATCTCACCTCCGGCAACCAAGGACCCAAGACGGCCGGTTCGAGTCCGACATAACCGCCTCCACCGGCTCCGTGGGGGTGGTATGCTTGATACTCGTAGCTTGATAGATATTTATACTGAGCGGTAATCACCTCATCGACATCATTACAATTGACTCTTGCTCCGGATCGTTCTTGGTGCTGAGGCTGGCCATCGCAATCCAGCTTGGAAACGCGGCAAGTGTGATGGTAGAAGCAAGCGTACAAAGATGGTTATTCGATTAATATAGACACCATATTATTTATTTAGTAGATATTACATGGAATAATTTATAAAAGCAATTATATTTGTAAAATAGTTATCGTAACTGGATCTTGATGCGGCCTTTCGAGCAACCGTTGAACTCTTGAATAGCCATCATGCATGTTATTATTTGTGCGTCGTTTTTCACTCAGCTTATCCTATGGCTCTGCGTATAAAATGGTAATGCAATGAACACCTAGAAAAAAACAACTATGTTAAGAACATGATATATTTACGAAACTAATAGTGGTCAATCACACATTACAATACATAAGCGTGTACTTAATTCAATATAAATTATGGGCTTACCTTAGTCTTTACAGAGAACTCTGTAGATTTTCTAGGGCTCTATTCATCAGGGTCTCTTTCGCTTAATGAACCAATTTCATATAATGGGAAGGGAAGGGGAAGAATTTTTATCGCGACTGAATTCGACGACGATTTCGTGAATAAGCAATATTAGCATAGCTTTTAGAAGCTGATAAACTCTTCGAATATTGTTTCTTCAATAGTTTTTTGTAACTATTGACTTTATAAAGGATGTCATATTTGACGCTGAACGAACAAAAAGAACGAAAACTATGGGTGACGTCCCAAAACTGCTAATTTAAACAACATTATTGTAATATTGCTTTAAGAGGTCGTGGTACCAAAACGCGAAGTAAGATTGAAATAATACTGCTTTAAGAGGTTGTGGTTGGCCCCCAGGTCTCTGAACAGGGAGTCCATAAACCTCTGGAACGTTTGAGCTGAATTTCTGAGGCCAAATGGCATGAAATTCCAGTGAAATAAACCCATTTGCGTGATTATTGCGGTCTTCTCTGGTTCCGCAACAGGGATTTGGTGGAACGCCTTCTTTATATCAATTTTGCTGAATATTGTTTTTCCACTTGCGATGTATGTAAAGTCTAACAGTCTTGGCAAGGGATATCTGTCGGGAACTGTTATTTTATTTAACGCGCGGTAGTCTCCGCACGGTCTCCATTCCCCATTCTTTTTCTTTACCATGTGGAGAGGCGATGCCCAAGGACTACTGGAAGGTTCTAATATTCCTAGGTTTATTAGCTCTTGGAATTCCTTTTTTGCTGCCTTATATTTGTCGGGTGGTAGTGGGCGCGCGCGGGCATAAACTGGAGGACCTTTTGTTATGATGTGATGCTGTATTCCATGCTCTGTGGGTTTTTTAAATGGTCTTGGTCTAGTGACGTTTACGTATTTCTCTAACAGGCGCTTTATATGTTCGGGTAATTTTGCGTCGATGGATCTAATTGAAGGCATGTGTGTTTCTCTTGCAATTTTCGCAGGCGTCGTTAATTTTGTTTCTTGGTCGATCAGCCTTTTGCCGTATAGATCCACTAATAATCTGTGGTGCTCTAGGAAATCAGCTCCTAAGATAGGCATTTTTACATCGGCGATTACGAACGTCCAAGTAAAAGGTCTGCGTAACCCCAGATTTAGCGTTAATGTGCTTTCGCCATAAGTTTCAATAATTGACCCGTTTGCGGCATACAGTTTGTAGTTGCTCGCGTTTTTCTTACCCTGTGCGTTTTGTAATACAGAAATATCTGCTCCCGTGTCTACTAAAAACCTATAACCACTGTTTGAGTCGGTTATAGTTAGACGGTTGGCGGGTTGTATGGCACAGAGTCCCGTCGTGTTCTGCGCTAGTTCTCGTTTCCCGAATTTTATCGGTTTTATTTATCCACGAGCACGGCTGATCGCATTTATATGCTTTTGTTTTGAATATTTTCATAGATTCGGTCCGCCATTTCGCTTAATTTTGTGAGGTCGAGGTCTTCGGAGACTGCCAATATGGAGGTGATTGATACCGGAAGCTGTCTGAACCATAATAATCTGATGGTATCTTCGGTCATTTTGTCGCAGCTGGCTTCTTTCATTTTTCTCAACAGCTGTGATGGTGTTGAGTCACCTAGGTCCATCTCCGATAGCAATTTGTGGAAGCGTCGTTGTTCGCTTTCCTCATAGCACGCAATTAATCTTTCCTTGATTTTAAGGTACTTGTCTGCGTTTGGCGGTGACGTCAGGATGTCGCTAACCTGATGTATGACCTCTTTTGGTAATTTTGCGATGACGATATTATATTTATATTCGTCACCTTGCTTTTGGGAGGCTACGATGGCCTCGAATTGCGCGAACCATAAGCGCGGTGAATCTGTCCAAAACGATGGTATTTTCTCCGTAATGCTAATTGCAGCCACCACCTGGCTGTCGCTGATTAATTCAGCTGATGTGCCGGAGATTTTTGACGGTGTTCCGGCTGGAATGATCGGTGCCATGATTGCGTTTAGCCTCTTGAAATTTCAGCTGGTTAGACCCGCTTGTGGGAAGCCAACTGAAATGTGCTATTTCGCTGATGGTGGTGGTCGGTAAGCTGGTGGGCTGTTGGGTGAATTTTCCCAAATATAGCTCCACAGTGATCTGTGATAGTTCCTAGGTTTGCTGCTGAAAACCTTTTCAGGGCTGCAGTTGGCCTGCAATTATATCAGCACTAGGAGATCACGTCGGGGTCACCAATGTTGCGGAGTAAGTAAAAGATGTTTTACCAGTTGGAACAAGATTAATTTATTTACTATTTACACACTCTTATATACTAATTATTCTACATGATTTTACTGAGATTTAGAGTGGGGTTTTACTCATATAAGTTTAGTGCTGACATTATTGTTTATTGATACGTGTTGTTTATATAATATTATTTCCTAGTTATAGTGTACTTTGCCTATGACGCATAGCACGTCATACTAGGGTTTTAATATTATAAAATTTTGAACAACTTTAAATAATCAAAAATATATAGTAAAATAGTGTTCATGAAAAAAGGCGAATATTTAACTTTATATAAAATCGCCGGAGTTTTTGAGAAAGATAACCGGTTGTTCGCAAAAATCTCCAGAGGTGCTCCGGTTTTTTTGTCTCCGGAGCACAGCCCTAATGTGAATGAATTATTGCAAGGAATACATACTCTTTCTAAATAGTTCATTCATTTCCGTCAATAAGCAGGAATAAAATACAACATTATTGTACGCTCATGGTACGAATTTGAGTAAGGTTATTTTTGTGCCTGCAACGAAGGAAAAGAGAGATCGCTATACGTTCTGTCACACTGTATAGCGCCATCTCTTTCTCACACACAATGGAGCAACATTCACGTAATTTGTAAAACGTTTTTGATATAAATACTCTTTTACATAAAAGAGTATTTATATTAAAAACTGGCAGAATATTGAAAGAAAAAGAAAGAAAACTATCTGTCATCTGACATTAAAATATTTTATTATGACATTTTATTTTACACCTACACCGCAAATAATATGTAAAGCCATTAATAATTTTTCAGTTTAAATTGCCTCGGCATTTATGATCAAATCATGCAAATATTACCTATTAATTATATTTTATATGTACTATTTAAAGTGGTAGCAGAGCGGGGTTGTAACTTGTAAGCTGGGAGTCCGAAGCAAAGAGCATCTACTATGTCAACTGCTTATGCTGAATGAAGAATATAATTATTATTATGTCGCTATCCGAAGCTGTGAAAGAGCTCTCGATCTAAGGCTACTGTTGAAAGACATGACAGCAGTGTTCAGCAGTGCTATCCTAAGTAGCAAATTAAAACACATCGACCTGAGAAAGCACTTCTTTATTATACAACGTGGAATAATTAGTGTGCGATACAATGATATTTTATACAAGATATGTTACGTTCATAGTAACTGACTTCTCAAATCTGATCCAGCAGTCTGTCAGTGCACAATAGTTGACAATTAGCGTTAAAGTAGTACGAAAGATGGGATAAGCACATGAGTAAAAAAGATAGCTATAATTCGGAGTGATTCGGACGATTGCGCTTCGAAGCATAGATTATGATTTTGTTGAACAGAAGGGGTATTTCGTTGGTAGTCAAGAAATGAAATTCGATGAAAAAATAATACGTCATTATTTATTTCGGAAAATGATAATAATTCAAAAAAATAATTAGGGAACTTCTCGAAAATAAAACCATAGTGCCGTACTGCCGTTATAATCAAAAATTAAACTCCTTCAAATAAATTTAATTTATTTCTTTTCTGCCTCTTAGAAAGTTTTTTTATTTTGGGATTATTTTTATGAGCAGAATGAAGCCGAACAGTGGTATATTTGTCAGTTATTTATATTCTTCCTGAGCAATGTTCCTTTTTCCGAAGTATATCTCTCAGTGGCTTCAAAATTATTGCTACAAATTCTGCTGCTTTTTGAAGGTGTCCAGTCAAACTCATTTCGTTGTTCTTTAACAATTGCAATCCACTCTTGAAGTCGAACTTCATTAGTCGGAAACCTTGAAAAAAAATTTAGGTTATTACAATTATTTAAAGGACAACAAATAAATAAAACAAAAATTATGTTACTGAATTTTGAATAACAAATAAAACTGAACAGCAGGTCAAAATTATTACTTCAGTAGGCAGTAAACTGAAAATTACCCTATGTCGCATCTGTACTGATAATCTATGCAAGCAGTGTTGTTGTGTCCTTGTCGTGCTCATATCAAAAAGTATTTCTGTCCTTTTTCTTTGCCGCCATTATTTTAAAAATATTAATAAACTAATTTTAATGAAATACACTAAAAAATCGGTAATATTGTATGTACTTACATGTGATAGAAGGTCCTTCGTGTTTTATTGATTTTAGTGTCGTAATTGTACATTTTTAAAAATACACGGTGGCATTTTTATTGCCATTTTATTATGCGCTTACATACGTGACAACTCGGCGTTTGCCAGACATACACTAAATGCGATACGTCCCAATTGGGACGTTTTCGCGTCTTCACCAGGCGCAGTCTAATAACATATCTGCCTCTTTTTTGTATGTAATATCATTGGTGCGATACAAAGAAACTTCAAATACCTACCAGGGCCTCAACATCTAAACCTAAGTAAACGCTTAATCATTGTAAGGAGGAGTATTGTTTTGAACCCTCTTTGTGACAAGCATGCAAACTTAAGAAGAAAATACAATACATTCATATTCAATGTCTTCTCTGACATTGTAGGTCCCTAATTATGTAAAATTTTATTTTCTACCGCAAATATAAAGCCGTAATAATTTTATATGTTTTTAATTATCTGGGCATTCATGATCACATCATACAATTATAACAGGTGCAAGGGGTGCGAGGCTCCGGGTCCTAGGGGCAAGTTTTATATTTAGAATTAGGACATCGATAGCACCGACTCGAGTGCGATACGTATGATGGTGCACGGGGTGACACCCGAATTAGGATTACTGCTTTTGAACTTGACGACATTCAAGGCTCTCGAGTCCCAAGGTTAGATAGAGCTTTTTAGGGCATTCCACAATGGGACAGATTTTTCATTACCTACCTATTTATTTTGGTTATACCTATTCAGTAGGTAGATAGGTATTCTTAGGACAAGGTTTGTGTGAAAGATTTGTATCTAAAAGTGCGCAAAGGCGCAAAGTGTGCAACCCGAAGGGGGGCATCTCGAAAGAGATGGTCCTGGGTCTGCCGCGGTGCGAGAGATTATACTTTTGGCAATCTCACCTCCGGCAACCAAGGACCCAAGACGGCCGGTTCGAGTCCGACATAACCGCCTCCACCGGCTCCGTGGGGGTGGTATGCTTGATACTCGTAGCTTGATAGATATTTATACTGAGCGGTAATCACCTCATCGACATCATTACAATTGACTCTTGCTCCGGATCGTTCTTGGTGCTGAGGCTGGCCATCGCAATCCAGCTTGGAAACGCGGCAAGTGTGATGGTAGAAGCAAGCGTACAAAGATGGTTATTCGATTAATATAGACACCATATTATTTATTTAGTAGATATTACATGGAATAATTTATAAAAGCAATTATATTTGTAAAATAGTTATCGTAACTGGATCTTGATGCGGCCTTTCGAGCAACCGTTGAACTCTTGAATAGCCATCATGCATGTTATTATTTGTGCGTCGTTTTTCACTCAGCTTATCCTATGGCTCTGCGTATAAAATGGTAATGCAATGAACACCTAGAAAAAAACAACTATGTTAAGAACATGATATATTTACGAAACTAATAGTGGTCAATCACACATTACAATACATAAGCGTGTACTTAATTCAATATAAATTATGGGCTTACCTTAGTCTTTACAGAGAACTCTGTAGATTTTCTAGGGCTCTATTCATCAGGGTCTCTTTCGCTTAATGAACCAATTTCATATAATGGGAAGGGAAGGGGAAGAATTTTTATCGCGACTGAATTCGACGACGATTTCGTGAATAAGCAATATTAGCATAGCTTTTAGAAGCTGATAAACTCTTCGAATATTGTTTCTTCAATAGTTTTTTGTAACTATTGACTTTATAAAGGATGTCATATTTGACGCTGAACGAACAAAAAGAACGAAAACTATGGGTGACGTCCCAAAACTGCTAATTTAAACAACATTATTGTATACAGTCAGCACCACATCGATCTTGACGAACAAAGTACTTAAATCCATGGGTCTAGATAGCGTTGTGTAGAATTAAAAAAAAAATCTTAATGCCTTTATTTCCCCCCCCCCCCCCCCTGTTGGGTGATTGTTCTGATATTTGTTACTCTCCTTAGTCCGGACAATAACACAATTTAAATCAATAAAATAGTTTGATTTGCTGTTCGTGTTAAGATCATTTTGAGACTTTCTAATCAAGATCGTTTTGACGCTTTCTGGAGGTACTAAGTAGTATATCGTAGACGTCTGTCTACCCCTCTACGGCATACAGGCGTATTCTGTACCTACATAGGTATACTATTTTACCCGCGACTCAAAGAGGGGTGTTATAAGTATAACGCGTCTGTCTGTCTGTTTGTCTGTCTGTCTGTGGCATCATAGCTCCCGAATGGATGAAGACATTTCAATTTAGTTTTTTTTTATGTGCGAGTGTTCTTAGACGTGTTTGCTGAAAATCGGTTGAGCCGTTGAATAGTTATGGGGGTTTTAAGGTGAGAATTGGCAGTTTCAAGTGTTTTTAAATTTTACGATTATATTAATTTAAATTGTATCATTTGCAGTATAAGACGAGTACCGTCAGACAATTTGGAGATAAAGGTAAAAGCAATTCGGGTTACAATAATGTCTTTACGGTTCTTAGCTTGAATCTGCTGATTGAGGGACGAAGCTCTGGTACAGGTTTCACTCTGAGGGTTGGGAGTTCAGACGAAGTTCCTTCCATAAAACCTAAAAAAGGGGGCGTAAGTGGACTCCGGCCCCCGAAGTATAAACCTACGTTAAGATGATAACGATGACTTGCATATTGATTTAGGGTTAAGAAAATTAAGGGTAAATAATGATACTAAATCCAAGATGAATCTGCCTTATATTTTACAGCTTCATTTTATATAATAACACCAACAATTATGAACAATTTTATTGTGTCTCTACTAAACATACAAAGAAGAAAGTAGTACAATATTTCAGATATTGTAAAAGCATTATTTTGTTCGTATACAAATATTTTTTATAACATGAAATGAGGTATCTCAAATAGATTTTTATATATTATAGTGAAGATCAATAAAAATATATTGTTCCAGTAACTAAATAAGTAAATTTATACAATAGTTACAATAGCCGTTTTTTCTTTTAAATTATATATTATAAGCCGCCATAGATATAAATAACAGGTATGATGTGAAAGAAAAAAAAGCAATAGTGCATTCCTAAAATAAAGATAATAATCATAATCGTAGTATAACAGTCATTATTTCACCGAGATATAAATAAATATTAAATTTATAATGTATATTAAAATAATATTGTTATGTGAATATAATAATAATATTTACTATTATTTATCTAAGCTACAATTAAATAGCTTAATGATAAAATAATTTAAGTCAAATAATGAAGCTGCTGCTTTTAAATTCCTTGCACAATAATTTCTTAATAGTTTATTATCCAGAATTATTTAATTGTATATTAAATAGAGGTGTAGATATTGAATCTATTTGGCTTTCTTCATTACGAGCTCAATTTTTTTTTTAAATTTACTAAGGAACCAAAATAAGGTGACGAAACCAAACTGCACCTCACTAACCTTCTGGGACTAAATTATACTTATACAGACTTTCGCAAAAAGGATTATAATATTTTGAAACGATGAAACTGACTTAAATGTTTTGAACAGTTAATCTAGCGTCATCTTAGGACTAAATATATATAATAATATACATATATATAATGCTGTTGTATGTTTCACGTGAGAAGAGTGACATAAGAAAAAATAACAATTATTTTGATATAAATACGAAAACTTGATCTGAAATGATCGGTATTTTGTTATAAGTGAATTTATTGTTTCTATTAATGTGTTTATTATTATTATCATACAGGTTTTATTGCTTTAATATATTTAGTTATTATTAAATAACTCATGAAAAATCAAGAAAAAGTAACATTAAACTTTTCAAATTTTGAATAACTTGAACATGTCTCTTTTCTCGTTAATTTCATACGGTATGTTTTTTATAACATATATACCTATTATATATTTATAAATTTAATTTGTCAAACAAAATGTAAGATAGGAATTTATATATAGTAGGTATTGAAATAGAACTCTATTTCGCCGGCAAAATAAATATCCTATAACAATATAAATGGCACATTTCACCTTAATCTATATTTTATACAACTATTTGCCAATTGCAACCCAGCCTTACAATTGACATTTTTAAATACAATAGTTAATTAAAATTAGAGTATTAAATTATATACGAATTATATATATACTATATAAAACTGTAATAGTAAATAACATAAATAAATATACTTATATGAAAATATGTTTTGAAATTAAAAATGTCAGTCAATATTTGGATTAAAGTTTTTCCTCGCATTTAATTTTCTTCAGGCGATTCTCTCTGAAAAATAAAAAGGGAAAATGCATAAATAATAATAGATATATATTAACAAATATACAACAAAACAGCTATAATTACATTCTCTGTAGCGTGGCGGTATAGCACACGACTGTTACGCAGAAGGCGCGGGTTCGATCTTCGCTCAGTGCAAATATTTATAGGCCTATTGCCGTATTTCGGGCACTATTTTTTACTCGAGCCATGCATCTGAGGCTGAGTCTGGGCTGTATGCTTCTGTCTGATGTTAAACAGCCCTATCCCTTAGTCGCCTTGACCAGTCAAAGAGATGTACCCAATTTAATCTTACAAAATGATTTACCCCTGCGAGTGCCACTATGAACTATCCAAACATTGTGACAAACATGGTATCCGCCGAACTTGACAGTATCATGTATGCGTGTAAAGCGCAATAATAGGGTATTTGACTAAGTCGTCAATTCTTCCCAATACTACAATATGATAGCTTGTTCTGAAAAATATGCCTTGCGAAATAAAATATTGCATATCTAAACTGAAACTATGATTTTTCATAAGTTGAAATTCCCAAAAAAAGTCAAAATATAAACAACAAATTCAATTCAAATATATTATAACTTTTTAGATTCCTTATTAAATTTTAAATAACTTTTATTACGAACTATATAACACGCAACGTAGACCGAGATAAATGCGATATTCTCTTGCACTCCATACATTTGCACTACGCGCTACAGAAGCGTGACGTCACAATTTCGTACGATTTTGTAAGGAGCGTTTTCGGGCGGCGCGACAAATTGAATTTTTCAAAATCAAATATCTTGAAAACTATTTGTCGTACGAAAATTTTTCTTTTAAAGTTCATTTTATTATAAGAAAGTGGTCATTTTTCAAAAGTAAAAAAAATAATAGTCAAATAGCCTATTATGACTACATTTCCTGTGATATGTACACTTACAATCTTAATTAAAAATCTATCCACATACTGTGAAAGAACATTGTATATATTTAACGTTGCAAAGAAATGTAACCATAACAAAAAGGATGTATGAATTTAGAAGTGCTAGCGAAAACACAAAAGTTTCTTTGAGAATGTCATTTAAAAATAAATTCATAATATTATGGTACGTCCACACTTGTGACACGGACAACGGACCGGACATCGTGACATCGCTACAGTACATGTACGCTAAGTGTGGACGGGTGAACGGCTCGACCCGTGACACCGTGACCGTGTCAGTACCTTTTTTTTTTTTTTTTTTCGTGCGGAAATCCCCTCGGATACCCCCCCTGCCGGAGCCGGAAGGGGAGGTTATGTCGGACTCGAACCGACTAAAACCGCACGCCGACTGTGGGTCTTGGTGCTAGGCCGGAGGTGAGGTTGTCAAAGACATATCCCTCGCACCCCGGATGACCCAGGGCCATCCCTTACGGTCTGGCCCTCCTCAGGAGGGGGACAACGGTGTCCCCAACACGCCCCCGGAATGGGGAGGCGCACTATTCAGCGCGCCGCCGCCGTGGCCTGCTTCTGCTGGGGTGACAGGCGGCTCCACCCGTCACCCCCAGGCCCGCGCTCATGGGGGACGGAGGTCAGTCAGTGCCCTCCGACGCCCGAGTTGCCTGCGCGCGCGGGCGGCGCGATCCGCGAGTCTTTCTCGCTCGCGCCGCCTCTCCCGCTCCGCCGTCTCCTTCACGACCATTACCTGCTCGCTGAAGGAGACGCCGGCCGCCCAAGCGTCCGCACAGCGGACCATTGCTGTGAGCAGGGTGGCGAGGGTGAGAACTCTCACTCCCAGGGCCGCCACTAGCTCCCGCCTCGGTCCGGCCCATGCCGGGCACTCGGTGAGCGTGTGCAGCCCCGTGTCCTCGCTCGCGTCGTAGTGATGGCACTCGGACGTTGGCTCCTTTTCGATCCGACACAGATATCTCCCGAAGCACCCGTGCCCGGTGATAATCTGCGTCAGTCGATACGAGAGGCTGCCATGTGGCCTCTCGAGCCATTCCCCCATGATGGGCCTTACCGCCTCTATGACGGCATAACCGTGTCAGTACCATAAACTTAAAATGCTAACAGACAAGATTGAGTTTTAAGTGCCAATGCATGAAGGCTGCATCGCGATAGGTACTATATTATTTTTCAAAACTGGTTCAAAATCAAGTTTTCATGTATAAAAAATGGTGCATTTTAGACTTATCGTTTTGGACAACGCACAAGTCCAATCTCCCTAAGGAGCTTCTGGTAAAGTCCCCATAACTTTGTTGAGGCAGCAATCATCTCATTCATCGTCATCATCATCATCAACTGACGTGAAATCAACTGAAATTTTCACAAAAATCGATATGAGTATCGCTTTCAGGGTTTTTAAATAAATGATATATTCTTAATAAGTGACTTATTAAGAATATATCAAAATTTTCACGAAAATCGATATGGGTATCGCTTTCGGGGTTTTTGGGGTCGCTGATTGCGAATATCCATAATAATTCATTTGGCGATCCAAGATGGCGGACTTGAAATTTTCAGGAAAATCGATATGGGTATCGCTTTCAGGGTTTTTGTGGTCGCGTATTACGAATATAATCATCTTTTTAGCAATCCAAGATGGCAGACTCGGAATTTTCACCAAAATCGATATGGGTATCGCTTTCAGGATTTTTGGGGTCACTTATTACGAATATATCATCTATTTAGCAATCCAAGATGGCGAACTCGAAGTTTTCACGAAAATCGATATCGCTTTTGGGGTTTTTGGAGTCGCTGATTACGAATATCCATAATAATTCATTTGGCGATCCAAGATGGTGGAGGATTTTTTTTTACAGCATTAAGTATGCTAACTATACAAATCAAATACATAGGGAAAAAGAATCTTCTCGGGCGGGACTCGAACCCACAGTATTTCTCTTATAGGGGGAATGCCTGACCAATTCGGCTACCGAGACACGCCCGATATGTCCACAAGAACTTTTGGCTTTTGGCTGAAAATTGGCGGAGATGTAGCTTAGAACCAGGAGACGAAGTCGCAGGCAAAAGCTAGTTTTAGATAATATGAAGTATCAAACAGATATGTCAAATGTGCAATATAATAATTTTAAATGGCATTCTCAAAGAAACTTTTTTGTTTTCGCTAGCACTTCGAAATTCGTACATCCTTTTTATTATGGTTACATTTCTTTGGAACATTAAATGTATACAATTTTCTTTCACAGTATTTGGATAGATTTTTAATTAAGATTGTAAGTGTACATATCATAGGAAATGTAGTGGGATACATAATTATTGCGCTTTACACGCATACATGTTAACGTCAAGTTCGGTGGATACCATGTTTGTCACAATGTTTGGTTAGTTCATAGTGGCACTCGCAGGGGTACATCATTTTGTAAGATTAAATTGGATACATCTCTTTGTAGTTGACAGTGCAGTACTCTTTGTAGTTGACTGTATGTACGACACCGCATGTGAAGAGATGGGGTGGCCCAAATTCTATTCTACCGAATGGAAAAAGGAACAACGTGGCCTTTTTTTATTTACAATTGCTTACTTGACAATTTTTTTTACTTTCCAAAAATTACTTCTTTGTTATTATAGAATGTACTGTAAAAGTGAAATTTTCTTACAACAAATAATTTTCAAGATATTTGTTTTTGAAAATTCAATTTCTCGCGCCGCCATATAAAATCATCCGTACTTATGACGTCACTTGTCATTTGCGAGTAGTGCAAATGTATGGAGTGCAAGAGAATATCGCATTTCGAATACATAGGGAAAAGAAGAATCATCTCGGGTGGGACTCGAACCCGCAGTCTTTCCCTTAAAGGGGGAATGCCTTTAAAAATGATTGTAACATCAATCATTGGTTCCGATAGTTCGTAAGAAAATCGGTAGATGACTCCACCGTCGCCTTAAAGACGTATGAGATGGGAAATTTGAATCACATCGGGCGTGTCTCGGTAGCCGAATTGGTGAGAGCATTCCCCCTGTAAGGGAAAGACTGCGGGTTCGAGTCCCGCCCGACATGATTCTTCTTTTCCCTATGTATTCGATTTGTATAGTTACCATACGTAATGCTGTAAAAATTCATTAAAATATCGCATTTATCTCGGTCCACGTTGCGTTTACACGTATATAGTTCATAATAAAAGTAAAGAGTTGAAATTGAATGAGGAATCTAAAAAGTTATAAACTTGAACTGAATTTGATTGTTTATATTTTGACTAATGAAATGTCATATTTTCAGTTTACTTCAGCAATACATTATTTTTACACATTTTTTTAAAAAGCCAACATAATAAGCAGTATTGGGAAGAATCGACGACTTATAGGGCCGGTTTGACCAAACGCGAGTAAAGCTTATTCCTAGAGTAAACAGCCAATATGTGGGTGAAATTGCCTTTTTATTCTAGGAACTCGGTTTGGTCGAATGAACCATTAGTCAAATAGCCAATTTACAATTTTATTTAAATATTCTGCTTAAAATAATCTTACCATGATCTGCCAAAGTTTCATTTTAGATAACAGGTCATCATCCAACATCGGTTTGGCCTCCATGATTCCACTTTGCGGCAATTCTATGGGGCCATCATCATTGTCCATACTGAAAATAAAATCATTACTTTCATAAATTTTTATTGGGTAGCTTTTACCTTGTGCCAAACAACTTGTGGTAACTTTTGATCTATTGGGATTGTGTTTTATGATAACACGGTGCTTGCACTTTGGAGCCCTATAATTTCTCCTTTCTTTTTTTAGAAAGAATATTAGAACCGAAGTTATTAATATTCCCTCTATCTCCAACTAAGCTAAGTTGCTTGTGCTAGGAGTGGGTTCACGTCGGTAGTGTAATGTCCAGGATTCGAACCCGGGACCTCTCGATCGTAAGGCCGACTCCTTACTCACTAAGCTACCGACGCTTCTTAATTTAACTTAACTTGCCTTTGACTGGGGTGACTGTTGTTGACCCCCTAACACGTGGAGAGCCTACTCCAGTGGCCAGAGCTTCGTCGATAATGAATATATAAGTAGTCGTTTCAAATTGAAACAAAATTCTGCTTAAAACTAAGTTTTCCTCCGCTTTCTACGGCGCAACAAACTCCACTGTAGCATTTTACAGACGTCAATTTACAAAAAGTGATTTCTTAAGACTAAATATGGACGAATGTACATTTGTCTCGTGTCAAGATAATTAAAGTATATAAAAAACTTATAATTTATTATTCAACCTAGGTTAACATAAAATTATAGACTTAGAAGTTCTCGTTCCTATTTAAACATTAACATTATGCCGTAATTAAAGCAATTTAGGAGGGGCCTGCACCAAGCCATGGGTATCCTGATATGTATTAGTTAGAAATTTTATATGGCTTTATAGGTTCGTATCTTCTGGACTGCAACTAGTGTGGTGCAATTGCAATTGACGTAACTAATATTAAAAAAAAATAAGTGACGTGATTTTATTTTCACTTTTCTCAGTTCAAATTAACTACTACTCGTGTCACCTTTCTGAACGTAACTAAAACTTACACGAGTTTGTTATTCGTAGACGAGTCGTCCGGCATGTTCAACTGATAGATGGCGTTGATATCTTCGTGCTTCGTAGTCAGTTGTTTCATACGGTTCTGAAATTGTAAGGTGCGGAATGTAGATGGCGCTGTTACGGTTACAACAGTGGAAATTTTCCTTTACAGAATAGGCAGTGACTGAAATTAAATTGAGAATCGTAATTTCAAAGTTAAATTCTAGAATTTTCATGGATCATTCTTTAATTTTATTTGACTATATCCATTTTTAGACAGCCTCTGTGGCGTGGCGGTAGTGAACGCGACTGCTACGCAGGAGGCGTGGGTTCGATCCTCACTCAGTGCAAATATTTGTATGCATGATTAATGCTATTTGCATTGGTCTGGGTGTTCCTATGTATAATAAGGTATGTATTTACAAAAAAAAGTATCTAAGTATGTTAATACGCATTCTAGATTCCATAACACAAGCTAGTTAAGCTTACCATGGGTCTTGATAGCGTTGTGTAGAATGTTGAGGAATATTTATTTATTTAACTTGTTGTTGCGTTATCCACGTGGACTTTTGACTATGTTCCCGTAACCCATGGGAAATCATTCCCAGGATAAAAATTAGGTATGTTTTGTTCTATTAAAACTTTTTTTATATAAATTCTCGCTTACCAGTTCAGCATTAGCCGCCATACGTCGCAGAAGTCTGTTGAGGTACCAGTCAGGCGCTGAACCTGATGGTTTCCCTGATCGCTTTCCGTGAGCTGGAAATAGAAAAAACAACTTTTTGAAATATTTTAAAATAGGAACTAATCAGTGAGGGTAAAACTGAAACTAAACAAAAACAAGGTAAAATGTAACCCACTGCAATTAGGTTCAAAAAAAAATTTTTTAGGTTGTTTTTTTTTTATTACATAACATAACAAACTCACGCCTGTATTCCCCGAAGGGGTAGGCAGAGGTGCTAGCACACACATTTCGCCAGTTTATGTTTAGGTCCCAATGTAATAGGTGGCGAGCCTATTGCCATTAAACGGGCACTTATAAACCTGCGATAAATACACACAAACTTCGAAAACCATCGAAAAGTCATTGGTGTGTGCCATGGTAAACCTGGGATCGAACCCGAGACCTCGTCTCAGCAGTCCATTACCCATACCACTAGGCTACCGCAGATCCTTTTTTTATTGTGAGCATTATTAAGTGTGTATGGTTTTGAGTTTTTCACTGTATCTGTGGCGTAGCGGTAGTGTAGGCGTCCGCTACGCAGGAGGTGCGGGTTCTATCTTGTATGCACGAATATGACTTTTGCATTGACCTGGCCTTCGATTCTACTAAAGCAAAACTATTGTCAAACCACAGAGATTGCAAAAAGCGGCATCAAAGTTTAGACTTTATTTCTATACACTAAGGTCCAAAATTAAATGACAAAAGTTTCGTTACACACTTTTATTCACTCTGCTAACAGTTATTTAATATTAAACTTTAAATGCATCGCTTTAAAGTCTATAATGTATTGCCGCCTTTTGCAATCTCTGTGGTTTGACTATAGTTTTGGTTTAGTAGAATCGCGGCCCTGGTCGTGCCTCGGGGAGTACGTTAAGCCGTCGCCGTCGGTCAGGATTGTCATACGAACATCTACAGCAGCCGTTACGGGTAGTTCAAGCCCTAAAAGTCCAACAACTGGTCTAACTTATGGAGGTCATATGGCAGTCGTTTCACGTAAAATATCGAAATCCAGCCGAAACCGTAGTTAGACGGGTAAAGCGGACCCCAGAGAAAGCTTCGGAGGCGACTGGGATTAAATACACAGAGGAAATAGAGGAGACGTTTTAGAGTAAGTGCAGCACTAAAAATTATATCTTTTGAATACCATCTACTATTCTACAGCTCGGGCCTGGGGGTGACGAGTGAAGCCGCCTGTCACCCCAGCAGAAGCAGGCCACGGCGACGGCGCGCTGAGAAGCGTGCCTCCCCATTCCGGGGGCGAGTCGGGGACACCGTTGTACCGTAAAGGATGGCCGTAAGGGATGGCCCTGGGTCAGCCGGGGTGCGAGGGATATGTCGATGACAACCTCACCTCCGGCCTAGCACCACGACCCACAGTCGGCGTGCGGTTTTAGTCGGTTCGAGTCCGACATAACCTCCCCTTCCGGCTCCGGCAGGGGGGTATCCGAGGGGATTTCCGCACGGAAAAAAAAAACTATTCTACACTACATACATACATACATACAATACATAGTAGTCATTATTATATAACGTTCTCTTCAATCCAGCTACTCCCATGTATCTCAAAGAACGTTTTACATTTCTCCATGACACACATGCGAGATCCTTGAGGCCGTCTAGAAACTTGACGCTAGGATTACCAGCGCACTCTACTGTTTATTATGGCAAATCTTTTACTGTGAAGGCCATTGGCCTATGGAATGCATTGCCGGTAAAAATTAGAGAGGCTCAATCTATTAACCCTAGAAAGATAATCTGCGCCTCAGAGGCGCAAGCAAAACACATTTATCGCTGTCTCTTTTTAACGGGCGTGCTCTCGAACTTGTCACGCCAGGTAATCTCAGTCGGCGCCGAGTACAACAGCGAGGCGGATGCGTACCATCGGTAAGTACTTTGGATTAGCTGATTTAGCTAAGTGTTGCGCTCGTGGAGCATATGATTATCTTTTGTGTAACTTTCGTCGGAACACATCAACTATGATTAGTAGCTATTTATTAGTAGCTGTTTGTATTTTATAGTTTTATTACGTGTTTTAGGGTCTGAAAATCATGGCACGGAATCTATTCGCGCTCAGCTAAGGATCTATCCTTAGCTGAAGAGGAAATAGTAAATAAACTTTACGATGAAGGTGATGGTGATATGCTGCATGTTGCTAAGGATAGTGATAGTAAGGAGGAGGATCACTTGAGTGAGGATGACGTTCAGAGCGACGTGGAAGATTGGTACCAGGACTCAATTACTACCAAAGCTGTACATAAATGTCAAAAATGACATGCGCCAAATGCAAGAAATGCATCTGTGGCGAACACAGTAAAGATGTGTGTGTTGACTGCACTTTGTGTGTCATTGCTGAGCCCAAAGATATGTTTTATTAATTTTCATGTTAGTATTAAGTACAATTAAGCATTACTCGTGATTAATTACGTCTAAAAAGGAAAATAAGTCCAATTAAAAGAAGACTGATATTTTTTGTTACTTTTTCTAAGAGGTTTAGAACATTGTGTTAAATTTCTCGTAAAATAAATAATTTACAAAATGTTTTGAGTTGAATTTATTTTATTATGTACTAACCTTATAATGAAACAAGCTACTCATGGTTAAATACCTTTCCAGGCCACAGGTAGACCTTACAATATTGGGCGCTCGTGAGGCACATGATTATCTTTTAAGTAACTCCCAACATGATTATCTTTCTAGGGTTAATATTTTTAAAAACATGGTAAAGAGTTATTATCTTGCTATAGCATAGTCGTTGAAAACTCCTCACATTCACATTTTATTTATCTATTTATCTATATATCGTGTTTGTATACTATGTAATTATTCATGTAACATACTCCTTATATTTCTAAAAAAAATTACACCAACACTCACTTATATTACATACTTTCATACCTGTCCATCCTAAGGTTGCCTGGAAGAAATCACTTTAAGTGATAAGGCCGCCCATTGTGCATTTAACTATAACTGTAACTATGTACAATATTATCCGTAATGATATTGGTGTGCAATAAAGAATTATCTATCTATCTATTTATGAGTTAGGTGTGATTGTTAGAGGTGCAATCAGCGTCATAGTATTTATTTTCATGCTTTTTAATAGCGAGGCCTGAATAGACAGTTAGTTTTCTGAATTCCATGTACCAATAAAATGTATGTATTAGTTTACAAAATGAAATATATCTAGGTCAGGTAAGAATGTTTATTCGCATTCTAGATTCCTTAATACAAACTTCTCAGTTATGCTATACTTAGGTACTTTGAGTGTGTAGAATGTTGTACAAAATTTGTTTATTTATTATCTGACATAATATAATATAGATACACTAAGCGAAAATAATATATTACATGTCTGATAGGATATCGGTGAGTGGCGACAGAAGCCCTATGTCCGTCAATATTGTTGATAGCTGGTATTTCATTTAATGAAAAGGCGGGTACCTAATTCGTTATCCGCTGTATACCTACTTATATATTTGTTTAGTAAAGCCTACATAGGTTCATGTCAATATTATAAATGCGAAAGTAACTCTGTCTGTCCGTATGTTACGTTTTCACGCCTAAACCACTGAACCGATTTTGATGAAAGGTTTAAGGGTAGTTTAGACCTTGAGAAAGGACACAGACTATGTTTGGTCGGGAAACCGACACCCACGCGGGCGGAGCCACGGGCAAAAGCTAGTATGATATAAATTTCGGACTTTATCCGTGTAACAAATTACATGAACTAACAACTAAAGTTCTATTTTCAAAGTTTCCATATTCTAAACATACTTCGAACTACTGTTCGAAGTCCGCCGGACGTGACGACATCCTTTTAGCCCCACAATTTCCTGTCGATTGTTCCAACTTTCATATCCCACTATAGTCTTGACACTTCCTTTTATTGTCACACTAGATTTTGCCCGCGGCTCCGCCCGTGTGGATGTCGGCTATCGCGACAAAACATAGCCTATGTCCTTTCTCAAGGTCTAATCTACCCCTATACCAAATTTCATCAAAATCGGTTCAGTGGTTTAGGCGTGAAAGCGTAACATACAGACAGACAGACAGAGTTACTTTCGCATTTATAATATTAGTATGGATTAGCTGGTACCCGTGACTCCTACTGCGTAGGATTAGTATTTCGAGTAGCTTATTTTAGAAAAGCGTAGTGTAACACAATAATTATTTATGCGATGCCAGCCGAAAGTGTTGACATTAATGATCACTGCTCCGTTCCCTTGAGCAGTAGCGTGATGATATATAGCCTATATGTTATTCTGATGTATAGAGGAGATCCGGTTCTTAGCATTCCATGGATTCACCGTGCGGTCGCCGGGTCCATGGCGTGGTACAGAGAGGAACACTGTGACGGCGCCTGGGACTTGCGACCCAGGTGTAGGTTTAGGGTGGCCACCTTGTGATGCATCAGCGCTCACCTCCACCGTCAGTCGTGTTCCCCCCTCTACCTATCCAAATTTGGTAAGATCCTATCAACGCCGTTTTAGATATTCGTTTGAGTAAAGAGCTTACTGAAGCTCTTGGCAATCCGAGGTCTTTAAATAAGTTATACAGGGATTTAGCTGGAATTCCCCTTGCTCCTACTTCCACGGCGTAGAGTTTAACCACATAGCCATTTTTGGTTAACTCGTTGGTCAAGTCAAAGTATTTGTTTATTTTTATAGCGTGGTCTTTAGGTATGTTAATTTCCCACGGTACTGTGAGTTCTACTAGTACTGCACGCTTTTGCTGTTTTGAAAATAGGAATATATCGGGTCTGGATGACGAGGCGGGCCGAGAGTGGACTAAACCGCACAAACATCCTCCGGTATTTTATAGTGTTTCTCATACGAATCTGCGAGTAATGTCCAATCAGCGGCTGCTATCAAAAATTGATTACGGCTTTTGATTTGTCTATATTATTGTAAAGTTTCATGAAAATCCATGCAGTAGTTTTTACGTGAAAGAGTAACAAATCCATCCATACATACTCACAAACTTTCGCGTTTATGATATTAGTAGGATCTATATTAAGTTCTACTACTGTGAGTCAAACTGTTTATACTGTTGATTGATGGCACTTGGTGGAATCTGCTACACATATTGAGCAAGACACTTTATACTTTTCCACTTAATTTTATTTTTCATCTGACCGGTTTCGCCTCACGGCATTCTCAAAGATATGATATAAAGTTGAATACATAGGGAAAAAGAATCTTCTCGGGCGGGACTCGAACCCGCAGTCTTTCCCTTACAGGGGGAATGCCTGCATCTACCGATTTTCTTACGAACTATCGGAATCAATGAATCAATGAACATCATTCATTGATTCCGATAGTTCGTAAGAAAATCGGTAGATGACGCTACGTCGGCTTAAAGACGTATAAGGTGGGAAAATTTGAATCATATCGGGCGTGTCTCGGTAGCCGAATTGGTCAGGCATTCCCCCTGTAAGGGAAAGACTGCGGGTTCGAGTCCTGCCCGAGAAGATTCTTTTTCCCTATGTATTCGATTTGTATAGTTAGCATACTTAATGCTGTAAAAATTCCTTCAAATGAAATAAAGTTATCACTTCTAAGATAACAAAGGTCCGGTTATTGTTTTTGATACTGGAAAATTCTGGAATTATTAACTTTTTTTTTTATAAAAGACACGTCATTTTAACTTCACCTTGCTTGATGGTCAGCTAAAGGCAAAGTCTCGGAAAGAGGGTCACTTTTACACTAAAAATTGTAGTTTTATTTAGACATTTTAGACTGATAAATAATGCTGTACCACATATTACAGTATACATATATAACTACACCTACGTTTTATCTCTTAAATATTCCAAATTTATGTCAAAACACGAAACCTTAAAACCCTTATAACACGTACATTGACTCCGTTAATTTAAATATTTTCCGCTACAAAATTACCGATTCTGAAATATTATCTAATTAGTATTCAACCTCTGCAAATAATTACTCCTATATTAGGCAAACACTAGCTGGTATGTGCGGATCTATGCGCGTAGGTGTCGGTAATTGAAACTTTAGGCACGGTAATAGTATTACCTTTGTTTTCGTGCGGAAACCCCCTGGGGTACCTCCCCTGCCAGAGCCGGATGGGGAGGTTATGTCAGACTCACAACATAACATATCATAAACTCACGCCTGTATTGCCCGAAGGGGTAGCTAGCACCCACATTTCGCCAGTTTATGTTTAGGTCCCAATGTAGGTGGCGAGCCTATTGCCATTAACCGGGCACTTATAAACCTGCGATAAATACACACATAACTTCGAAAAACATCGAAAAGACATTGGTGTGTGCCATGGTAAACCTGGGATGGAACCCGAGACCTCGTATCAGCAGTTCATTACCCGTACTACTAGGCTACTGCAGAATACTGCAGAATAATGTCAGACTCGATTCAACTAAAACTGCACACCGTCTGTGGGTCGTCGGGCTAGGCCGAAGGTGAGGTTATCTTCGACATATCCCTCGTACTCCTGCTGACCAAGGGCCATCCCTAACGGTTTTTTTATCGTGCGAAAAACCCCACGGATGCCATCCCCACCGGAGCCGGTGGAGTTGGTTATGTCGGACTCGAACCTACTAAAACGTACGCCGTCTTTGGGTCTTTAGTTGCCGGAGGTGAGAATGCAGGAAACATTATATCTTGCACCCCGGCAGACCCAGGACTATTTCTTTCGAGATGGCCCCCATCGGGTTGTGGGGACCATAGTGTCCTCATCTAGACCCGGGTATGAGGAGGCGCACTTTGCGCCGCCGCCGTCGTGTTCTGCTTCTACCCCTTCCTCGGGAGGGGGGACAACGGTGTCCCCAACTCGCCACCGCTGGTAATAGTATTGCTAGGTATCCATCTCTAATCGACCAAGTTTATTATGATTAAACAAATGGCCGATTTTAAGCCAGATAAACACCTGTTTAAAAACATACAGCCCATGACTAAGTACCCACTTGATGGCAAAAGGCTCGCCCCCTATTATGTAGGACCGAACATCATAGCTGGCGAAATGTGAGTGTTGATGCACCTCTGCCTACGACTTATAGGCGTGAGTATAGGTATGTGTGTATGTAATAAAAAAATCGCATCAATATAGTTTTATTTCAGTGACTGTACTTTATTTAATTGTTTATTCCTTAAAATAAAATGTGTGCCAATCGCCTACTACATAATTTTGAAGGTGTCGATTCGCACGCCAATAAATTAACTTCGTGCGAATCGCCTACAGAAAAATAATATATTTTTAAAGGAGTCGATTGGCACGTTTCGTGCGAGTTCAATTCGTGCGAATCGTCCAATAAGCCATCCATTCAGTAGCTTTTCGTCCATTACAAACATACATACAAGAATAGCAAAACAATGAGGTTTAGATGATATATATTACTAGCTTTTGCCCACGTGGATGTCAGTTATCGCGACCAAACATAGCCTATGTCCTTTGTCATGGTCCAATCTACCCCTATACCAAATTTCATCAAAATCGGTGCAGTGGTTTAGTCTTGAAAGCGTAACATACAGACAAACAGACAGACAGAGTTACTTTCGCATTTGTAATATTAGTATGGGTATGTTTTTTTTTCAATACACAGACACAACTTATTTACAATTTTATAGTAATACACATTAATATTCATCCCTGCTTCGCCGTTTAAACATATAATATATCCAAAAATCTACCCTTAATTCCACAGGCATACTGATCGGTGTCGTTAGGGCGGATTAAAACGTTGGCAGGTGACTTGTATTAGAGTTTTAACAACAGATATTATAAGATGCCATTATGAGTCGGTATCGTAACAACAGATTTATAAGATACTATTATGAGTCGGTATTTTAATAGAATGACGCCGATTTGTTATAGTAAAGGGCGTAATTTATACGTAGATTATTTTGTAGACAATATTTTAGTTTTTTTCTCTTAGAATAATATTACAGTACGGAATAATATTAGGTAAATTATAGGTTGGCTGTTTAGTAATTTTGTGTGGGGTTATTCAGATGGCTTTTAACAAAATCAAGGAGGTCTGGTCTTTTTTTAATCGCAACTTTGGCTACGTACCGCGGCTGGCTTTAGACGAATGAGCACGTTTTAATATTAGTAGAGTTACTTTTTAAATAAATAAATATTCCACAACATTCCACAAAACGCTATCTAGACCCATGGTAAGTTTACTTTAACTAGCTTGTGTTATGGACTCTAGAATGCGGATAAACATACTTAGATACTTTCTTTTTGTAAATACAATATGTATTATACATAGAAACACCCAGACCAAAGAAAATATTCATGCATATAAATATTTGTACTGAGCGGGGATCGAACCCGCGCCTCTTGCGTAGCGGTCACGTTCACTACCGCCACGCCACAGAGGCTGTCAAAAAATATTTTTAACTTTTCGTAATTTTATCAACGATGATAAAAGACTGAGTGAAATTCAGCTGATTATATCTGTTCCAGATTTGAAGGTACATTTCACTGAAAAAAAAAACAAACCACGGCCTTTTTTACCAGCTACATTGGCAGGTCGCACAAAAGGCAAGTCTATTAACCTGACCTGACCTGACTGATTCATCAACGCAAAGCCTAAGCCACTGGACCTACAAACTTGAAATTTTGACAGTAGTTGCATTTTATGATGTAAACATCCACTGAGAAAGAATTTTTGGCAATTCTAATTCTCTTTGGAAAGCGGTAAAATAAGGGATGGAAGTTTGTATGAACGTCCGTCACATTCAGGGCTAGATGCAATAAATTTATTATTTTTTAAACCTGTGTCTTTTAAGAAATAAATGAACACGTGTAGCATCGTTTTTCAAAATTTACCTACTAAGAGGGTAAAATAGGCGATAAACGTTTGGTGATAAAAGTAAGAAGCATGAAACTTCGTACACCTACGTATTTTGGGAAATGTTTTGTCGCGATAACCGACATCCACGCAGGCAAAGCCATGGGCAGAAGCTATTAGTGATATTTGCCAAATCAAAATCAAGAGAAGGGGTAAATGGATTCTGGATTCTGAGATGAAAGACCTGGATGCAACCAGAATCTATGCCAAAATGATGATGATATTATTTAGTCACAAGAGAGCGCAAAAAAATAATGCTATAATATTTATGCTATGGTATTTTTTGCGTACGGCGGCGGCGCGCTGAATAGTGCGCCCCCCCATTCCGGGGGCGAGTTGGGGACACGGTTGTCCCCCCTCCTGAGGAGGGCCAGACCGCAAGGGATGGCCCTGGGTCAGCCGGGGTGCGAGGGGTGGGGTCAAGCGAGGGATATGTCTTTGACAACCTCACCTCCGGTCTAGCACCAAGACCCACAGTCGGCGTGCGGTTTTAGTCGGTTCGAGTCCAACATAACCTCCCCTTCCGGCTCCGGCAGGGGGGGGTATCCGAGGGGATTTCCGCACGAAAAAAAAAAAAAAAAAAACCTTATTTTTTGCGTTCTACTGCGACTAAATAATAATCACTTTCCAATAATGCAAAATAATTCAATAGCCCACATCTAGATAAGACTCAATAATCGCAAAGGAATATTATGATGGGGACATAGGACCAATATCATCACGCTGTAAGCTGATGGATTAAACTGAACTAATAATAGCGATAGTGGATGCCGCCAGAGGGCTTTTTGTAATCGATGGGGTTATTGGTCGCGTATTTTATTGTTTGGTGGATTATAATTGCAGTGTGCGATATTGCTTGTATATTTTTAGGATTCTGTAGTTGATACGGAATCTAAAGGTTCGGTTTGTCTGTCCATGTTACTAGCAATGTATATAATTCGGTATTCTATATAGGCAATAGTCGAGTGCGCAGCAGGCTATATATGAAATGGTATCAGAAAACTTTAATGGTGGTAAATAAAAAAACCGCCACGAAGGCTAAAGCGGGTGCTCCACTTCCGCTTTAGTCTTCTAACCTATTAATATATCCAAGTCGGGGTGCCATTTTTTTATAACCATTTAGAAATATGAATTCCGCAAAACCATCCGCAAATATAGACCATTACCTATTTCACACATTGCCGGGGGAACAGCAGGCATTCTATATGAAAGCATACATTGCCTAGGAATTGTATAGAAAGCTGGTATTATACATATTGCCGGTAACCTATACAAAGAGCCTAGAAACATAAATAAAAGTAGAACTCAGTAAGTAGCCGTAGCGTTGTGAATTATGGTAAATACCTTTACCATAATGTGACACATATTCGTAAGTGATGGCTGTGGGGCATTTCTTATTGATTTTATATCTCATAGTTTTTCTCTACTTCCTCATGTAACTTTTATTTTCTTTTATAAAACTACTAAGGTAACTTTTTTTTGTGCCAGAACAAAAAATTGCCGGCCATACTATTTAATATAGTTCACGATTACGATTATCTTATTTTAATATATTCTTGAAGAAGATTCAAGACTTTTGACGCATAAAACCATATACGTAAAACACCACCTTTACGCAAAACGCCTAATTCGTAAAACACAAATTACGCAAAATACCAACTACGCATAACACCAACGTTATATTTTTTAAACGTGCTGAAACGAGCTTCTTTTGGCCTGTTGTATGTTCGTCTATATCAATTAGGTACTCAAGAACAAATTGGATGTCAATATTGAAAAATTTAAAGCAGACTTTGAGGAAGCAGTCATTTTGGCAGTAAAAAAGTTGTTGTACAGGATCAACAGAAAAGTGTCGCTTTAAAGATCTCAAAAAACATTCATATACTACAAAGTTCTATAGTTAGAAAAACAGATTCGAATATGATAAACAATACTAAATTAGCTCAATATTACAGAAAAGAAATATTAAATGTTGTAGAAAAATAACATGAACTATTTTTTCGACTGGTTTTTATTGGTTTATTGGTTTAAAAGGTTTCTATCTTATCATGGAATCATTTTGAAGAAAACATGAAAATCCAAATGAAAAAGAGACATCAAGATTATGCTTTTTTAAGAAAATATTTTTCAACATTAAAAGAATAAAAAGATATAGTTCTATCTGATTGTACCTAAAAAAACCTTTTCATTAATAACGAAAATAGGGCAGAGTTAATCTTCAAATAACATCAGCAAAAGTTAGCTACGTCCCAACAATTTTAATGAAAGAAAATAAAAAATGATCAGTTGGTATACTTGAAAACATAAGACATTTTTTAAACCGACATAATTGGATCGAAAGCCTGTATACTTTGGATTCTGGAGTGCATTTGCCTTAGCCAAAAAAAATTCAATAAATAATAAATATATATATGATGGCCACTATCCATGGAAGCCATAAAAATCCGGAATGTAATTGTTTCAGGTTTTAGTTGTTTGGATTACTGGGTGTGTCAAGCGAAATTTTGAAATTATTTGAACGCAGTTTTGTTTCTTTAAAAAATAAAGGAATGTTCTCTTTGGGTGAAATTCTCTGTCTCCAGTATTTCGAGTACTTGCTCTCCAGAGGGCATGAAATTTTTCCACCCTGTATAGGTATTGAATATGATTCTTAATTGATTGATAATAAAATACACTTACCTCCCCAGCAGGAATGTCCATAGCTTAGGCACGATCCTGAAACATAAAATTATAAAATGATTAAACTGCTCTGACAATAGGGTCGTGACAATAGTCGTCGATTCTTCCAAATACTGGTTAATATGATAGCTCGTTCTGAAAAAATATGCCTTGCAAAATAAAATATTGCATATCTAAACTGAAACTATGACTTTTCATTAGTTGAAATTCCCAAAAAAAGTCAAAATATAAACAATCAAATTCAATTCAAATATATTACTTTTTAGGACTAGTTCGTTGTTTCGTCCTATAAAGATTCGGCCCAATGGGACGAATCACAGAAATTAAAAATAATTAAAATTATCGTTCACTGATTCGTCCCATTGATTTTTTTTCTTCATTTTATACAAAATTTGTATGAAGTAGTAACGTCAGCAAGGAAAATGCTTAAAATAATATTGCGGAGGGGTAATAAGATTAGTATTATTTGAAAGAAGACTGGTGAATTTCAAAGTGCGATATAAGTCTTCTGTGTTGTAATACACCATAATGTTTATATATATTCTTATAACAATATTTTTTATTTACAGGTTAATTAAATATATATATTATTAAAATAAAACTAAAACTAAATAAAGTAAAACTAAAATACATATTTACAAATTGTACTAAAATATTATTAAAATGCGTCATGAAATTCCTCCGCATCGCATGCCTCTTGCGGTAGCGTTCCCAGAAGGCTGGCAGCATTGCCACGTTGTATGGCAATGCTTAATCTCTGACCTAAGAAGAGGCCAGCCTTCTGGTCACGGGAAGCGTCGACCATACGCTTCGCAATCTCCCTGAAGAGATTGCGGGCGCTCGGACCCCATGACCCCAACGTTTCGACTCCAAAGTATTAATTGTATTATTTATTTTACTCTATTCTTATAAGTATCAATGTAGATCAACAGACGATACTTGGGCTATCAAATTTAAATTTTAAAATTATTATAATATTAGGTCGGCAGTGCACGTGTGACACGTACATAGGCCACGGTAACCACTTTCCATCGTGTATAATTTCAATAAAGACTCTTCCCATCCGTCGCGGGGGTATTAAGGTAGAACGCGCGCGGAATGTGCCCAGCTGACTGGCAGTGACCTCCACGCCATAAGGCTCATATCGAACCATTTCAGCTAGGCCAGTTGTTGCTTCCAAATACCCTTAACGACTGTCATAGATGTTCGTATGGCTACCGGGACCGTCAGCTTAACGTGCTCTCTGAGGCACGAACAGACCAATGCAAGTATCCATATTCTTGCATACAACTATTTGCACTAAGCGAGGATTTTCTCTCAATAATGGTGGCAAGGTGACCGTGCCCTTTGCATTCGATGTTGAGTCATCGTGGTTTGCTCGCAGGATGAAAGCATTGCGGACAGCTGTAGAGATTAGTAGGTGAAGAGTGCAACGGGCGCAGATTTGGCAACACTACGGACAGTGTCACAGCCGGTATACGGAGCATGATTGCACGCGCTGCTCTCTCCGGGTGGCCGTTGCCCTCCACCTAAGCTGCAAAGTGTGTGAACCCCATAGATGCACCTGCGGTTCCATGGTGGGATAGGCCGATGGTCGACGACGGTATATGTAGTAGCAATCCATTAATGTACCATTTACTTTTAAAGACTTTTGGGAAATTACTTCCTTTCATTCATGAGAGATAAGGGAACTATTGTGATGAATTTACTGAAAAGATGTACAGTCAGTGTCAGTTAAAAGAAAATCAAACTGTTTTATTGATTCAAATTATATTATCTTCCAAACTAATGATGGTTTCCAAATATCTGAACAATCGGTCAACAAAAAGAGGGGAAAATCAGGGCTTTAAGATCATTTTGAGTACCTACTTTGTTCGTCAAGATCGATGTGATGCTGACTGTACTACAATAGTCTTCAAGATAAATATATTTGTGAATGGAACTCACGAAAACCTAATAGTTAGGTGGATATGTCACACCTCACACCGACTATAACCGCATGTTGTTCTGTCGCTGTGGCTGGAGAATCTAATACGTTCTGTTAAGGATATCCCAGACACCCTGGCCGACCTTAGTGACTAACCTCGAGGTGTTGTTGGGGATCGAAATGTACATCTCCTATAGAGAAGCGCGTACGAATATAAGAAGCCCAATTATAACTCCCAAGCCCTAGCTCATCGAGGATGGAGATAGTTTTGCGATATTCACCACCACACAAAAGAAAACGGCGGCATTTCACACAATCACGCTGCCGACCATTGCCAGTACCAGGGTTTGCAGCGTGGGGCTTTCCACTTTAAGGGCTACTTGGAGGACGTGGCACAGCTCTATCTTCTCTGGACGTCCTACCAGCGTGTGAAGCGACGTTTCTGTGGAGCAGCCCCGGCAGTGGTGGCACTCGGGTATCGGCTATCGGCTTATACGATGCAGATACTTACTGAAACAGCCATGTCCAGTATAGACATACAACATTTTTAAGCTATCGCGGTGTAAATTCATGGTTATTTATGCCTATTCGGGACTTCACGCGATAATTTTTCTTTTTCTTCCACTTACTTTGTGCGATACGGCACCCGTGGTCAAATTACTTAAAATTATCTTAAAGCCTTGATTTTCCCCTCTTCCTGTTGACCGATTGTTCAGATATTTGGTAGACATTATTAGTTTGGAAGATAATATAATTTGAATCTATAAAACAGTTTGTTTGCTGTTAACCCTCGATCACTCGCGCGGTTTTTAGCCTCGTGACCACTCGCAGGGTTTTGTGGCCACCCCACATACCTACTCAAAGTGGATTTATGTATATATCATCATCATCCACATAGAGATGTTAGTCCTGATTGCATCCGAGGCCACGGTGCCCTCGGAGCTCAGGGTCCGCCTTCCGGCTCTTCCTCTTCCACTTCGCACGATCTTGGGCGTCCAAGGTAGTGAGACCGTTTTCACGCATGTCACCCTCCACGACGCCAAGCCAGCACTTCTTGGGCCTACCCCTTCTACCTGGACCGGGTGGGGACGCCATTGCCAGGCATTTGTTACCCACGTAGCTGGGCGGTTTCCGCAAGACGTGGCCGCACCAGCGGAGGCGGCTCTCTTGCATTTTATCTGCGATGTTACGGACATGAAGGCTGCCGCGGATGCGCGAGTTCCTCACGCGATCTTTACGCGTGACTCCACACATCCACCGCAGCATTTTCATCTCCGTGACACGCAGCATCTGCTTGTGTCGCTCCAACAGCGGCCACGCCTCACAGCCGTGTAAGAGGACAGGTCTAATGATTGTTTTATAGACCTGCCCCTTCAGCCTGACTGGCATTTTAGTGTCGCAAGGGACGCCAGTCATTTCCCGCCACTTAGCCCACGTGGCGGCATACGTGCCTTGACGTCGTGGTCGATGTCACCAGTAACGTGAAGTACAGATCCCAGGTACTTAACCTGATCCGTGCGCTCGACCAAGTCATCGCCTATGCGAACGGGTGTGGGATCTGTTGAGTTTAACGCCAAGTACTCTGTCTTCGCCACATTTAGCTTCAGACCGCCGCGCCGTTCTCAAGCGCCTCCTTCCACACTTTCACACGTCGCACCAATCTGTTCCTGTATGCGTCCATCAGCGCAATGTCATCAGCATACATAAGCAACCATGGAGGCTGCTCATGTGAGTCTCTGATACTGTCCGACAAAACGTCTAACACCAAGCTGAACAGGTAGGGACTAAGTACGGATCCTTGGTGTACCCCGACGGTGATGGGGAAGGTTTTCGTGTCGCCAACAGCGGTCCGAACCACGGAACCGGAATCTTGGTACATGTCTCGGATGGTGTCGATGTAAGCCTCTGGGACTCCTTTGGACCGCAGTGCCCACCAGATCATCGCGCGAGGCACACAGTCGAAGGCCTTCTGCATGTCTAGGAATAGACAGTACAGGGGCGTGTTCCTCGCCCTGTATCTCTCCGCGACGATCCTTAGGGCGAACGCCGGATCCATAGTCCCGTGTCCGGGGCGGAATCCATACTGACATCCTGGAAGCGAGAGCCCTTGCGTCTCTATTTAAATGGCGCAAGGAGGCGCTGGAGCGGGGCCAATGGCCTGCGTCTCGAGAAATCGAAGCCCAGCGGTCCCAGCTCTACCAGGAAACCGTGGAGACATGGAAGGTGCGACTTGAGCAACCAAAGGGGGGATTCGCCACAATCGCGGCCGTCAGACCGGTCATGGACGAGTGGCTGGAGAGGAGGCACGGTGCTCTCTCCTACCGGTTGTCACAGATACTTACCGGGCACGGTAGCTTCGGTAGGTATCTGTGGCGAAGACACCGGGAAACCACGGCCGATTGTCAGCACTGCGGGGACCGCAGCGATGACACAGCGCTCCACACGCTGGTGGAGAGCACGGCGTGGGCGCAATATCGCCAAGTCCTCGTGGTGGGTTTGGGCGTGGATACTCTCTCGCTCGAGACCATGGTGGGAGTAAGTGGGACTGCGCCGCCTCTTTCTGCGAGCAGGTCATGCTCGTGAAAGAGGTGGCGGGGCGGGAGCGGGAGAGAACTCTCCCACCCGAGTTCCGCAGTCGGCGGCTTGGGCGCCGCCGACGTGTCTTTGTCGAAGACCGTCTTTCGTCTGTTTCGTCTGTCGTTGGCTGCTCATCGTCCTTACAGAAGCAGGCCCAGTGACGGACTCACGCACGTCCCCCCCCCCCCCCTATGAAGCGGGATGATACCCGAAAACCCCCCATAGACGCGGGATAGCACCCGAACCACCCCTAGACGAGGCCGCATTTAAGCCGTGGGTCTGTTGGGAGCCCTGGGACATCCTTCCGAGGGCTTACCCGGGGCTCCCAACTATAGGCTGCTGGGCGATACCGTGGGGGTTTTAGTCGGTAGGAGTCCGGCATAACATCCATGAAGGATTTCCCGCACGGTAAAAAAAAAAACGCGGCGCGGGTTCGATCCTCGCTTAGTGCAAATATTTGTATGCATGAATAGGGATACTTGCATTGATCTGTTCGTGCCTCAGAGAGCACGTTAAGCTGACGGTCCCGGTAGCCATACGAACATCTATGACAGTCGTTAAGGGTATTTGGAAGCAACAACTGGCCTAGCTGAAATGCTTCGATATGAGCCTTATGGTGTGGAGGTCACTGCCAGTCAGCTGGGCACATTCCGCGCGCGTTCTACCTTAATACCCCCGCGACGGTTGGGAAGAGTCTTTATTGAAATTATACACGATGGAAAGTGGTTACCGTGGCCTATGTACGTGTATACATAACACCAGGGGAGTCACACGTGCACTGCCGACCTAATATTATAATAATTTTAAAATTTAAATTTGATAGCCCAAGTATCGTGGTGTAGTCATCATTATGGTGTATTACAACACAGAAGACTTATATCGCACTTTGAAATTGCGACACCAGTCTTCTTTCAAATAATACTAATCTTATTCCCCTCTGCAGTATTATTTTAAGCATTTTCCTTGCTGACGTTACTACTTCATACAAATTTTGTATAAAATGAAGAAAAAAAATCAATGGGACGAATCAGTGAACGATAATTTTAATTATTTTTAATTTCTGTGATTCGTCCTATTGGGCCGAATCTTTATAGGACGAAACAACGAACTTGCCCTTTTTAGATTCCTTATTAAATTTTAAATAACTTTTATTATGAACTATATACGTGTGAACGCAACGTAGACCGAGATAAATGCGATATTCTCTTGCACTCCATACATTTGCACTACGCGCTACCGAAGCGTGACGTCACAATTTAGAACGATTTTTAACCCCCGACGCAAAAACGACGGGGTGTTATAAGTTTAACGTGTCTGTGTGTGTGTGTGTGTGTGTGTGTGTGTGTGTCTGTCTGTGGCATCGTAGCGCCCAAACGGATGAACCGATTTGGATTTAGTTTTTTTTGTTTGAAAGGTATATTAGTCGGGAGTGTTCTTAGCTATGTTTGAAAAAAATCGGTCCAAGATGGCCGCCGCCACAACATGTTGGAATACATATTTCTTTATAATTCCTTCAATATGGGTATCAAATGAAAGAGCTTGACTAGTAGATCAATTTAAAAAGCATAAAATAAAAATTAAATTAAAAATTTAAAAAACCCCCGTCACAAAAAACACCAAAAAGTTGTAAATAAATGAATAATAAAATTTTATTCATTTATTTACAACTTTTTTTAAACCTTACGATATAAAGGAGTACTTAACCAGTTACGGTCCCCCGACATGGCAACCGTTGAATTAAAATTTTATTCATTTATTTACAACTTTTTGGTGTTTTTTGTGACGGGGGTTTTTTGTATGGAGCGTTTTCGGGCGGCGCGACAAATTGAATTTTTCAAAATCAAATATCTTGAAAACTATTTGTCGTACGAAAATTTTACTGTTACAGTTCATTATATTATAAGACAGTGGTCATAGGTAAAAATAGTCAAATAGCCCATTGTATTCACTAAGATTTTTAACCTGCAGTGATGGGAGACGGACATCTAAATTCAGCTTAACACGCAGTTAGACTGAGAAAAGCGGAACCCGGACTTTGAGGTGAAAGCTTCCGATGCAACCGGGATCGACGCTAGGATGAAGAAGAATTGCTGAGAGACGAATACTCTACTTAATTTTTTTTAAAGATACTATTGAATGATTTTTTACAGCATTAAGTATGCTAACTATGCAAATCGAATACATAGAGAAAAAGAACCTTTTCGGGTGGGACCGTCTTTAGTCGCCTTAAAGACGTATAAGATGAGAAATTTGAATCACATCTGGCCTGTCTCTGTAGCCGAATTGGTCTAGGCATTCCCCCTATAGGGAAAGACTGCGGGTTAGAGTCTCACCCGAGAAGAATCTTTTTCCCAATGTATTCGATTTAAAGATACTAGTCACAATGGCAGATCTATGTTAGTTATCTTTTGTAATATAAATAAATCCCACAGAAACTTATTTACGAGCAATATATTAATGATACTATGGTAGCTCAACTATAGAACTTCGATATCGCCAATGGTTAAGGCAAATGGCAGTCGCTTTACGGAATATTTCGAAGTTTACCTGTTTCATAGTTAAACTGAAATCCGACACAGAAAGAGTTAGAAAAAGCCCAAAGGAGGGTAAGTGGTTCGTATATCACGAGACAGTTTTCTAAAGTGAACCACTTTCTATTCAACTTCGCTCAGATAAAAATCCTCATACTTGCAGGTATGTTTTATTCGTTCCTCTGTTTATTTCTACAAAACAGCAGAGTTATGAACGCGGCGGATAACGATGCACTCCCTACTTTACGCACTGTAATGCCCATAATAATTTTCCCGTAGGGTTGCCACACGTCTTCTATTTTGTACACATAGTAATACAGTTTATTATAATTTTGTATGGGACCTATACTGCTACCTGGTGATTGATAGATGAGGTTCTACCCACTATCATTAGCGGAGTCCGCTGCCATAATCAATCATAATTTGCATCATAAATACATATACTCACTACTGTAAATCCTCGAAGGGGTAGGAAGAGGTGTATTAGCACCCACGTTTCGCCAATAATGATTTTCGGTACCACAACGTAATAGGGGGCGAGCCTATTGCCGCTTAGCGAACCTTATTTGTCTTGGGCTGTATGTTTTGCAGAATGGAAAACAGCCCTATCCCTTAGTCTCCTTTTATGAAACCCACAGCAGGAGCTGGGGTGGTCCTATTGTACTCCACCGAGTACCAACTCAGCAATCATCATTTGGTTTACCTGAATTCATCATCATTATCATATCAGCCACACACAGTTCAATGCTGAACATAGGCCTGTCCCATAGACTTCCAGAATGACCGATCTAAGGCAGCCCGCATCCAGTGCTTCCCGGCGACCTTGATGAGGTCATCCTTCCACCTGACCATTGGGCGTCCTACACTACGCATACCCGTACCCGGTCACCATTCCAGAACTTTTTACTCTATCGGCCTACTGTTCTGCGCGCTATGTGTCCAGCCCTCTGCCACGTCAACGAGCTAATCCGCTGGGCTACGTCGGTTACTTTTGTTCTCCTACGGGTATCATTATTTCAGACGCGATCACGTAGACAAATACCCAGCATAGCCCTCTACATAGCTCGTTGAGCGACTCTCCTGAATTATATGAAAGCAATTGCCATCTGCGATCATCGACCGGTTGATCAGCATGTCACTCACTAGGACGCCATAGCGATATTACCGGCTATGTATCCATGCGTTACTTTGAAATAAAGGGATACCAAGCTATCGCTAAGCGAGTTAGGTACCTTACATTTCGATATTAATACGAAGCCAGTTGGATTGAGGCTGAGTTCTTACAGCTGCGGTTGGCGTAACCCTTTCCCTCAAGTCTACTAAATTCTAGGTTCTATATATTATGAGCTAATTACCATTATAACATTTATAAATCAAAAGTTATGTTAATTTACTACCCTATTAAATATGTTTAAGATGTATTTCAGCCAGTTATTCACAACAAAACCATCCTATAATCTCTCTACATTCCGTGGTTTATTGGCAAACAATCTGATACTCCTTATCGAATTTGTATCAGGTAATGTACCCAATACAGTTCGTGCCAACCCTAATTGCCTGCGAAGTGCACCGACGTGCGGCGGTGTCTTCACAAACCTCTTGAGATGCATTAGCAGTGAGTGTCGGACTAATGTGATCATATACTCAGTTGTCCGATAAAGTGAAACGTGACCTTTACAAATAACAGTGTATTGTGGTCACTGAGTTCACTGGTGACGGTGACGATGTAACATCTCTTAGGGTGAGATTCGTTGCTATTCTTGCTGGTATCTTCTCAGTAGAACCAACCTACCGAACCAGCGAAAGAATCTTTTTCAAATGATTTATTTTATCTACTATTGATATTTCTGACACTAATTGTACAAATTTGACGTTCATATATGCTCTTTATGTGCCTAAACTGAATAAATTAAATTGATTCTTTGGTCGTTTTTTTAGGCATAGTTACCGATACTGTTCAACTCCCGAAAGTTCCGAAAGTAAATTTTGTTACACCTTATAGAATCTAGAATCTGTGTGATGAAGAAAGAGAATAAAAGTATCATCAAAACGATATCACTGCGATAGAAGGAAATTTCGAAATGACACCCTGTGCCAAACCGTCTGGGTAGCGTGAAAACAGTAGGCGAAAACCTCCCAACATTGAGAGAGACCTATGTCCAGCACCAGCAGTGGACTGCGGTAGGTGATTGAAATGAATTGGGTGTATAGTAATAAAATTCCATTAAAAACATTATAGCAAGTAACACTAAGGGCATCACACTCAAGCTGCCGACTCTATAAGAACCGTCTAATACCCTTCTTAATGAACTGCATATTGCAGTCGCAATATTAAATAGATCGCTAGTTAAGTAATCCATAGTAATATTATAAATGCGAAAGTAACTCTGTCTTTCTGTCTGTCTGTCTGCCCGCGGCTCCGCCCGCGTGGATGTCGGTTATCGCGACCAAACATAGCCTATGTCCTTTCTCAAGGTCTAACCTATTCCTATACCAAATTTCATCAAAATCGGTTCGGTGGTTTAGGCGTGAAAGCGTAACATACAGACAGACAGACAGAGTTACTTTCGCATTTATAATATTAGTATGGATTAGCTACGGTATTAATAATGAACTTAAAGTGCGCACCATCCCAAAGGTGCCACCTCGTTCAGCAATACAGCGTTGACAATATTTAGTGCAATTTGGGAATTCAACTGGCTTGCTACTATCATTTATAGTGGGACGTGAGGTTTCAGGACTCGGAACACATATTTCATCTATCCCGGGAGGTCTATTAGCTAAACATGCCTCTAATATTTTAAATTTTGACATTTTGTAAGTGCACCTTTGTCTATGCTGTTAGTAAAATAATAGTGCAGTTAAATTATTATTACAAAATGCAAAAGATTCTCAAGTGGGACTTGATTCCACGACCTTTCCCTACAGGGCGAGCCACACCTGAATCACTTCAAAGTTCCCTTCTCTTTATATCCGTCTGCTATTAAAAAATCATTTAAATTAAAAAGATAGTTATCCATATTTCTTCCATCATGACAGGAGTTGTTTGGTTGAGGAGTATCAGCCCCTTCATTTAATATTGGATTTAGAGGAGAGACACTACCATGATAAACATTATCTTAGAATTATTTCCAGTTGTATTCAAAACCTTAGCCTTGGAGCCAGAGGTTTGAGCAATCCTTATCCTCCTCTTCGAGTGACTTATCTAGCTTTGATAGCAGTGACTGCCTTCTGACCTTCTAATTCCGAAAGGAACCCACTAGGTTCCAGAGCTTGATTGCTGTGTTATATTTGTGGTTGACTCGATAATCCTACCCAATTTACATTGGTCTCATATCATTCATTCAATATTTATGTCAGTCATTTGCAAGTCATTCATTATTTATACCATAATTGAAATATTTTAATAAGTGCATTATAACAGTTGTAGTTGTTTGAATGAATTTTTATAGCATTCATTACGCTAACTTTTAAGTTCGAAAAACATCGGTGTTCGAGTTGTAGTTGTCTTAAATCAATTTTCAGAATAATCGATTCAGGTTACAAAAGAATAATCGCATCGTTGCCAAAATGTAACTTTTGTAACATTTTACGTTACTATTGACCAGTATCGCACGAGTGACAATATTATCCAATTCACTACACCTGGCGTCGGATTACCTGAAGTATTGATATAAAGATCGACGGCGCGTTGAAAAGCGTGCCTCCCCATTCCGGGGGCGAGTCGGGGACACCGTTGTCCCCCCTCCCGAGGAGGGCCAGACCGTAAGGGATGGCCCTGGGTCAGCCGGGGTGCGAGGGATATGTCGATGACAACCTCACCTCCGGCCTAGCGCCACGACCCACAGTCGGCGTGCGGTTTTAGTCGGTTCGTTGAAGTCGGTTCGTTTAGTTGGAAGAGCATTCCCCAATAGCTGGCTCAATAGCCTGAATCACTTCAAATTTCCCTTTTCTTTATATACGTCTTTAAGGGCGACGGTGGAGCCATCTACCAAATTTCTTGCGAACCTTTGGAACCAATGAATGATTTTTCAACCACTTTTAAACATTGATTTTTGATGACTTCGCCCAAATATTCGAAGTTTAAAGAGCATATTAAATGATGAACAATTCCAACTATCAAATCGAATTGGTAACCTCCTCCTTTTTGAAGTTTGAAGTCGGTTAAAAAATCATTCAAGTTAGTATAATAAAAGTTGGTGAATTTTCAACTTTAATCTCTCATTCATATAAAAAGTCACACATGTTTAAATTTATATTTCTCAATAGGGCTTTAAACCGTTCGCGTATCAATCGGAAGAGCTCCAATCTGTTTGTTGCTCACAATAGGACATAAATCCCTCCTGTGGCCGTGTAAAGATTTCCCCATGGACCTATATAAGAATTTCCCTCCGACTGCGTGTCTTATTTGAAATGTTCAATGGTTTTATGAAATTATGGTTCGGTTTGAGATCAAATTTGTATATACAGAAATACGATAAAGGTTGGTATTATAAGTATGTACACGGGTGTTGATTTGGCACTTCAGAAAGAGTGAGAGCCCATTTAAGATCGGTTTTATTAAGCCTTTTCTGTGTTCTTCATAGAATCGTATGTCTATAGAGTAGAATATTATCCGCATTTACATTTTCATCATTTCTGACATTGCTTTAATATGCATGTATTTATTATTCTGAAAATTTTTGTCATTTTTCTTGCTTGCCGTGTATTTAATTTGGGTATATTGTTACGAGTATAATTTCTACACGAATTATGTTTGTTAAGAAATAAATGAATTGAAAATTGAATTTGGACCGTTAATGTTTTAAGACAAGTTCAATTTTGGTTTCAACTACTCTATCAATATATCAAGCTGTATACTTGAGCTGAAAGACAGAGAACGCGTTACAAAATGCTGGACTATTACAATTTTTGCTCAGGTTTTGATCTAACACGTCAGCCAGATCAAAAGCCGAATATACCTTGGGACATATATCTTGGATACGATTTGGTGTATTTTGAGGATAGCACGGGGTGCTACGGTGATGCACGAGATCTAACTTAGGTCCAAGGTCCAAGCATCCGCATGCACCAGGACTTCGTTTGTTTCGTGACTTAGGTAGGTCCGAGTTATATGTGCCGTAAACTTGTATAAAACTCAGTATGCATTATGTAGTGCAGTATGTCATCTTGCCAACTGGCCCTACACCGAATGGTATGGGTTTAAGATATTATTTGTATGATATAGTTGTTCTACGTGCAGGTGTAGGTACTTTTTACTAATTAATCTAACGTGAACTCACCATGATACAGATATATTATGATAATAGAGAGAGGATAGACTATATAATTCAGTATACACCAAATTATATCCAATTAAATTCATAAAAAAGACAAATAAGAAAGTTACAAAGAGGCACTTCATCATCTGAGCGACAATCATTCGCTCTCCTCACGCCTCCTTTTCATGATTGGTGCACCAGAACCTCGCCTATCAATTAACAGGCGTACCGTGTTACAGTCATTAGTATTGATAGTCGCATAACTCGAGGAGGGCTCCACAGATTCGGAAATTTTCATGTTCAGAAATTCCAGGGAAGGTTTAAAAAAAAGTTCCTATAGGTCACGGGAACGGAAACAAAATTTCACGTGAAAAAAGCTGCGGGTATCAGCTAGTTCTATAAATATCAATATAATATTCAGATTAGGTAGCAGCTGAACAAGATATCAATAGATTTCTAAATGATTTATTTCGCCGTGAAGCGAAGTGATACATTTTTATTCATAAAAATCTCTGCTAAATCATATTCGAGTTTCGTCTCCTTTTCGCCAACCTGTCAACTTGGAGATCCGAGAGTAAAATCAAATATTATTCTAGCTTTTAGGCGCTTTTTAAGTGGTCACCCCGCCAGCCACCGACATTGAATAACGGACCTTCGATGAGTCGATCTGAGGCGATTAATTTCAGGAATGCGGGGCAAACAAATGACTCGAATGCGGGATAAGCCATCGTTACATAAATAAGTATTGAATACTTAAAAAAATTGAAGGAATCTTTTTCTTCACAAAAATCTTTAATGAGTTTACCATCATTACAAAAAAATTACTTTTAAACTCTCACGTGTAACCTGGTCGAAACGTCAGGAAAATCTAAGGTATACGTACCTTAGAACCTTAAAATGGAATAAAACAAAGATGATAATTTAAATTAATTTTTTTTTTTAGCATTTATTATGCTAACTGTTAAGTTCGAAAAACATTGGAAAAAATGAAATGCTCAAGTGAGACTCGAACTCACGACCTTTCGCTTACAGGGCGACTGCTCAATGCCAATGGCTCAGTTGGCAGAGCAGTCGCCCTGTAAGCGAAAGGTCGTGAGTTCGAGTCTCACTTGAGCATTTCATTTTTTCCAATGTTTTTCGATGATAATTTAAATTGACCTAAAATTTAGTATAATTGAGTCGATAGATAATTATTCTGATTTTTTTTGTTTTTTTTTAATAATGCGCATAAATGAACACCATGGCTGGATCGAACGTGGCCTAATCTAGAGGTCCAATATTCGATGATTTTTTTCAATATTTTGTCGTATATTGGCAATAACGCGGCGAATGCTGTTCTCCAAGTGTTCAATCGTTTCAGGCTTATCGGCGTAGACTAGCGAGTTCACATATCCTCACAGAAAATAGTCCAGTGTGATTAAATCTTTGTGTTTTGTTCTCTTGGTGACCAATTCACGGGTCCAGTTGAATTATGCGGTTACCAAATATTTCCTTCAATAAATCAATTGTGTTGCTTCAATAAAGCTGTGTGACATTTTGCGTCGTCTTGATGAAACCACAGCTCCGGTTGTTTAATTGATGAACGAAATTTTTATATTAATCAATGCCAAGTAAAAAAAATATCTTTTCCAAATAAATATTTTCATAGAAATCTCATAAAATGTTACTATTATTTATATTTATACTTGGAAGAATTTATATTTTGTCACGAAATCAGCCTTGGAAACGTGCTTCGGGAAATTAATTTACTAAGTGTTTAATAACATTCTAAGAAAAATATTTATTCCATGGAAAGCGCAATGGAAATTAACGCAGACATCAGTATGCAAATACCATGCATGCGTGCATGTGATCCGTGCATATGTTTGACCAGGCGTGTTCTCGTATAAAACCATGTAAAGGCTTACAATTTGCATAGGACGTTTAATGTACTACTAGAAGTGCACAGAGTAGAGAATAGATGCAGAGGTAGCTTGTTTTATTTTCTTTTATTCGCGTTCGATGACTTGGGTGACGTCAGTAATTATTGCATGTGATATAAGACTTTTTAAATTGGAAGATTTAACAGTCCAAATAATATAGGGTCTTTAATTTTTCTTGATCTTTGTTTAGCTTTAGATTCTTTGCTTTAGCTTTAGCCGCAGATTACTTAAATGACAATTTAGATGTATAATAATGCATTTCTTATTAAATATTTTAATTAAATATAAAATTAAAAATTTACAAAATTAATTATGTAAGGAACATTAGTTTTTTTATGGAATAGGCAGGCAAACGAGCAGACGGATCGCCTGATGGTAAGCAATCATCGCTGCCCATGGACACCCGCAACACCAGAGGAGTCACAAGTGTGTTGCCTTATTTTTAAAAGAGAGTAAGCTCTTTTCTTGAAGGTTTGAAGGTCGTATTGGTTCGGAAATGTAATGAAAATACATTCATTACTAATTTCATATTCAAATACTAAAAGGTTACATATTCATGCATTCACAACACTCGATCTACTTACAAGTTTATAATATTCAGTATTAAATTTTGGAAATAAAATTATGAAATAGGATCAAAAAATATCGAAATGGATTGATTAAAATAATTTTCTGTTTGCAACAAAAATTTGGATAGTCTCTCATTTGAATCATTCCAATAATAATCTTTCGAACTTTTGAACATGTATATTGTGTAATAAAATGGATAGTGTATAAAGAGATAACTAAAAGTCCATGATTGCCTATTCTACTATAAGTTGCAGTTTGTACAGCCAAAGCACATGCTTCTATCTGACATACCTCCACGCTGACTTCGCCACCCGTTGACCTTCTCTACAATGTGGGATGATTTGCTACCTCTATTGTTAATTCTCTGCTCTGTGGATAAAATATACGACATTAGTTTTGAAGATGTGTCTTTTTATTCTTTTTTATTCCTAATTTTCTTTAATTATTGTAATTTATTTTTCGTTTTTTTTTCTTTCTTGCGTTTTTTATATATTTTAATTTAAATTGAAGGACACATAAATAAAGTGAATAAGAGAATTAAATTCATCTTTAAAAGATTTGCAGACGATTATCCCATCCAAGGCGTAGGCCCACTTTTATATATATCAGATGCTTATATTTTATTTTTGAATACATCGGAAAATATCTTCAGTAGATGTATACAAAAGATATTTTGCTAATACAGCTACAGCTATACTACCATTCATTCGAAACACAACTAAAATTCAAATATTCAAATGTTTGTTTTACATTTCATCAATTTACTCAAACTGGTTCAATATCTCCCTTTTCATACCTTCTTAATAACAACATCGAATAGTCAATTGTCTCCTTTCAACGCATCATTGTTTAAAGGCAATAACGGCACATGTCACACTCGTTAGCCGTCAAAAGGGACGGGTTATTTCCGAATGCAACAGCGACAATGCAACTTCTAGCATAAATCCACACAGTTGATTAGTTTTTGTTTATGTGTAGCTAGTTGACATTTTATTGCTGGTTGTACTTTATTTTGCTCTCAAAAGTTAAATATGTTTGAGTTTGTAGAATATTTTATAAGTGATTTGAAATCTTCGTACTATTTCATTCAACTAATAATATTGAATGTGAAGTTTTTGAAGATGTTGGGATGTTTGTCAGTTAATTAACTCAAACGGATGAACGTAACTAATTAATATTTGGGACAGGGATAGACGCACAAATTAATGTCAATAATTTGAAATAGCACATAGGCCACTTTTAATTTTTAACAACGGCTATGGTTAATAATTTTATATTTTAAGGCAAATGTCGTCCTAATGTTAAAACATATTATTTCTACTACTAAAGCCACCAACAGGTTGCCCTACCTTTCATAATCGCTCTAATATCCATTTAGTGTTTTTTACCAGTTACATTCATTTTAAATGAAACCTCTCAATTTATTAATTACTCTACGATGTCGTGCGGACCTACCCCAACGTGGCCACATGACATACCTGGTTATTATAATTGATATAAATATGCTACTAATGTGAGCATACCTCTCGTATTGGATGGGACTGTGTCTTATATTTGTTTTCACTGTGTCTTGGAAATGAGCTTCTGTTGTCCTGTTTTTCCAAAAATCATCATCATTTTATAGGTTTTAGGTACCAAAAAATATTTTTTTTATATTTTTGAAAAGCTTTTGCCCGCAGCTCTGCCCGCGTGAATGTCGGTTATCGCGACCAAACATAGCCTATGTCCTTTCTCATGGTCTAATCACCCCTAATACCAAATTTCATCAAAATCGCTTCAGTGGTTTAGGCGTGAAAGAGTAACATACAGACAGACAGACAGACAGAGTTACTTTCGGATTTAAAATATTAGTATGGCTATATTTTGTATTATTAGGATAGATTTAAAAATGTACTATATATATTATTTTCGTGAATGAAGGAGAAAAAACGAACAAAACCTCGGCACTAGGTGCTCTCCTTGTTTTTATTTTATATGAGCGTCAGCCATGTGCCCTCCTGGCCCCGAGAAAGACAAAGCCTCGTTCGTCGATGGGTAAATGTGCCGGCTCACACGTGCGATTGGCTTCAACCTAAAGGTTTATTATCATTTTGGGGTTATTCGAGACCTTCAACCGAAAGTTTAGGATTCGCTGAAGTTTGTTTGTTATTATCCTTTAAAGTGAACAATAAAGAAATGGCCGGGATTTTTAATTTTCCCTAAACCAATTTTGAAAACGCAATCCTTGAATATACAATAATAATAACGGGAATTAACGCGATCATGGTATAGCATACGTACCTTTGATTTTTTTGATTTCTATGACTTTTATAGGGTCCTTAAAGTCAACATGCATTAGTTAAGCCAAAGTCCAATTTTCAGTCCAAATAAATGGTCACCTTGTGGTACGTGGAAGTTGACGACCTTTCACACCGATTGTTAACTGGCTACAATTAAGTCGTTCTAGTAAATTCATTCATTGTATAAAGTAGGGAAATATTCATAACTGTAATAGGAATCGAACATAAAGGGAAAAATGAACTTCTCGGGTGGCTCGAACCCGTGATTTTTCCCTTCCAAGGGGAATGCTTTGAGCAACTCGTATTCCCCCTGTAAGAAAAAGATCGCGGATTCGAGTCCCACCCGAGAAGTTTCATTTTTCCCTTATTGTTCGATTTGTATAGTTAGCATACTTAATACTGTAAAATTCATTCATGAATGTTTGGGGCTCCATCAAGAGCTGTGGAGCTATTTCAATCTCATCTCCAACCTGTACACCATCTGATTTAATGACGATCGATGAACCAGCTCTGATGTAAACTTTCCTCTCGGGCTTGGGAGGTCAGACGGCACTCGCTCCCATAGAAACCGTATTTATATGTTTGTTCACGGTTTAACGGCTGAACTGATTTGGAGAAAGTTAGTTTAGAGATAGATCTTATCATAGATTATAGGGATGAATAACACATCGATACCTCCCACGTAAGTTGTTGTATCCCACAAAATGTCATTTAGCGTTTTTATTAAAAAAGAGCTTTATTTTGCTGTAATTTACGTATTCAAAGTGAAAAAATAACTAAAATGTTGTTTTATCAAGCATTTTACAGACGTAAATCGTTGTAACTTTTGTACGAGAACGGACTAAAACGTTGTATAGTTCTTGGCAATAGTTTACGTGGGATGCAGGGCAGGGAGGATCACGCGCTCGCGAGTTGTATCGGCTACATACAACAGATCACGCTGGACATTGAGGCGAACGCACGCATGTCGAAATATCACTGGTAAGGTACTTTATTATATTATTTCTTATACATTATTGAGTATAATATCTTATTTTTGCCGACTACAACCTAAAATGTTTTAAAGATTACTTACAACTGTATACGCTGTTAAGCTTACATTCAAAAATGTTGTATGTAATACATAAAACATTTTACGTAGTTCAACGTGTATTACAAAATTTTGTATGTCGTACTTACAATATTTTACGTTGTTGGGCGTGCATTATAAAATGTTGTATATAAAACATACAATATTTTACGTTGGAATAAAAACTAAAATAAATGTGGCATGTGGCAAAAATAACGTTTTACTTCAGAAGTCGTTATTCAAAACTCAGCTTTCGAGTACCGGGACTTCCTATATTTTTGTACCTATTACTTTTTTCTTGCTTTATCTCAATGCTTAACATAAAGCATTTTTAATGTTGTTATATACTATGTGAAAGCCTAGCCTAGCGAGTACAGCAGCCACTGGATGCATGAGAACCACTCCATCAGCCGCACTAGAGCACCTCCTAAACCTGAGACCGCTGCATCTAATCATACAGGAGGAGGCCACTTCTTGAGGCGCCCGTAGACAGAATACCATGTCACCACGTCTTCGAAAGGAATTATCATATCCAACTTACTGAAGAAAAAAGAGACAGCTCTGGCGTCAAAGAAGTTAGGATATACACAGACGACTGTGATAATGATTTTTGCCCATATTATATACAAAAGGAAAATATATCGGCGTTTGACATTTCACCTCAATCCTCACCAGTGCTTTCTAGCTGCTCAACGTGTACAACAGTGAACAATAGTCCACTATCAAATATTTCAAATAGTCCAAGCACGTCAACCGCCAACCGCCGTCGTCAATTAAGGAAAGATAAAGATAATGTAAGAAAAAGACATTTTAATGAATGGATCGATACCAAGAGAAAGTTCTTGCGTAATTTATGAAAAGAATATGTGTCAAGAAAAGGTTCAATGCAACCAAGTAGAAAGATGGGCCTGCCATGTTCCTACCGGAAAAAATGTTCCGATAAATTAAGCGAAGAAAGATTTTTGACAGTTTTTGGAATTTAGGCAATCGAGAAAAGCAGTGGATGTATGTGGCTTACATAGTAAAGAAGCAAAATAAACGTAGAGTGTATACTGATAGTATTTCAAGACGTAAGTATACATTACAATATTAGTTACCAGTGGGATATAATGAAGATGGCATTAAAACATTTTATAAGCACTTTGTCCGTCAGTGATTAGGTTATTAATAAGTCTTTAGAAAAGATGGACAAGACAACGGGAGTATTAGTTCCAGATCAAAGAGGAAAACACTCAAACCACCCAGTACAGCTAACTGGTACTCTTAAAAACAGTGTGTGTGACCGTATCAAGAGTTTACAGCCAGTTGAGTCTCATTATACGAGGCAAAGGTCAAACAAATTGTATTTAGATGGAGACTTAAATTTTCATAAGTTATTTGAAATGTAAAGCTGAAACCGAACGCCAATATCGAGATATTGCAAAGGAAAACTTTAAGCTCAGTTTTTATATCTCTAAGAAAGATCAGTGCAATCAATGCCACATTTTTTAAATTATCCATAGTCCAAATGAACAACAGATTGCAGATCATGAAAACCATGTCTCAAATAAGAAGTTATCCCGACAACTCATGAAGCCTGACAAAACTGAAAGCTTAACTTCCCAAGGTAAAATTGTTAGCGCTACATATGATTTTCAAAAGATTCTTAATGCACCGCATGGCCAATTAATATTTTGTATTATAAGCGAAAGTTATCAGTTTTTAATTTTACGTTATTTGATTTGGCAAACAAAGAAGGCCATTGATCCTCACTGTTGGTTTTTTACGATTTTATTGTAATTTTATTATTTTTAAAGAAGAAATTGTTATGTTACTCTAATATCATTGTGAGTAATTATTATTATATTTCTTAAAATAATATTACATACCTACCTACCTATTATTACCTAATAGTTGAATACATTACGTACTTGTTTTAGAAGTTAAGATATTAAAACGTAGTTTTTGTGCAATAGTTCTAATAAAACCTTTATCCAGTATTAACTATGTTGTTTCCTTTAAAAAAAAAGATAATTTGGCTTTGACAATATTACTTTTTCTTTCCTGAGTAATAATGCTTACTCAAAATTGTGTTCAATGTATATTGTTAATGTCACATACAATTGGACTAAAATAAAAAAATCCAGTGTATATTGTTGTAACTATCATATACAACAACGAACGTAATGTAAACTCCGCAGTGTAATATTGTAAGTATGAGATACAACAACTGAAAAAATCTAGACTGCGCAGTATAATGTTGTAAGTATGAAATACCACAGCTGGCACAGTCTGTATTCCGCAGTAAAGTGTTGTAAGCACCAAATCTCAAAAAGTTCATAATATTTTCTTAATTATCTTTCAACATAGTCAAGAATACCATACAATACATTCATATACCAAGTTTTACAAAGCTACATAAATAAATGCAGTTTTTAGGCCAATTTGAATCTTTAACTCGCTCTCCTGTAAAATTGCAGTTTTAGAGATACAACAACTTACGTAGGAGGTATCGACATTGGTTTTTATTCCCGCGAATAGTTTCACCAGCGGTGGAGCCGCTCACGTCAGCTGGCAGGCGGATAAACACCGAACAGTTTGCTCACAGAATAGGGACACTGTGAGTGTGGTATGTGACGGTACTTGACAAAAACAAAATATCGAAAATGTGCGGGTAGGTGAAGAACCTACTACCACACGGACTCGAAAACGGTGGGCTCGAAAACATGGTCGAAACGTCCGGCAAATCAAAGGTGCGTATTCAGCTATACCATGAGCGCGTTAATTCCCGTTATTGTTATTGTATATCAGCTGGTTTATCATCATTAAGAAGCGACTGTTATCTGACATCCATAATGTACATACTGGCGAAATCCAAGTTCTATAGGTACTTAGACCAAACTGTCGGACTTTTTGTGGCTCGAAGCACGGAGGAGTCTCAATGTGTCACTTAAAAATGACCTGACTAGTGGAGTAACTCTCAAACCCCGGGTGCAGTAACTAGTCCTAAGTCCCAACCATTGAAACTCAAATTCAAATTTATTTATTTCGTGAAGCATATATTATTTTACAAAATAGATGTTATATATTAATAATAGTTCAAGCTATGTTCCGCCAAAAGGTATACAAAATATTGATTTATAATTATATATTAATAATAATTTAGAAAAAAATAAGTTAATTAAGTCATTACGTAATTAAATATATAATCATGTCAAATAAAAATGTCACAATTTTATGCATGTCAAATGTTAAAAATATTTTAAGTCAGCATTAGAATTAAAATTGATCATTTAGGTACTTATCTACAGAAATGTTACCATTAAAGTTAAGAAGCGAACGAAGGTCATCAATGAAACCAGTACAAATTACGGCCAATAAATTTAATACATGACCAATTCTACGGGCGGTCGTAATGCCAATGTTTGACAAACATATAAAATCTGTCTTTTAATAGTCTCGTAAATATTGCAAGTAATACAGTTATATGAGATTGATTGTACACTGTGAGCTATTTACGACTGCAATATGACCGATATACGTATCAATTCCGTTTATAAGTTGGTCAATAAAATATGGAGTCTTCATAGCTTTGCTGTTAGAATTTCTGTAAATGAAATAAAATTGGCGAGCTTGTATGACAAGTTTAGAGAGGAAGCTCTTGAAGTGTTTTAGGACAGAAGGAGGTGGCGAGCTTTTGTGTGTATATATATACCTACGTTACGAAATGAGTTAAAAATCTACAGATTTTTGAATCAAATCTAATCTTCAAAGTGTCAACACTGGTAACTTTTAGAAGGTGTCACGAATCGAAAATAGTTGAGTCTACTTTTGTTGTTCTGTAATCCAGTTTGTAAAATATTTATTTTGTGTGTACGTGACAAGAATATTTCGTTGTTTTGATTCTTTCTAAGCCTGATTTGATTTTAGTTCGTGAAATGTGGGTGTAGCATAAGACATCTGTCTAGTGTCTACCCCTTCGGGGATGCAGCCATGACTGTAGATTTGATTTAGTTTTAGTTACTTTTAGCTTTTAAATAGTATAATATACGATGTGTTTTTATCTTCAGTGACTCTTTTAGCAATAGCTAATCCCGAGAAGAAACACTACGCCAAAGTTTTGTCTATCAATCAGCAAGCATATTGTCTTGTAGTACCACGGGAGGTCTTGCATTACCCCTTGTACTACTTATCAATTTAACGTTATAAGTTACCATTACAAACTTAGTAGTAGTCAGTATCACTTTTGTGCGTGATTGTATTTTAACTTTTTCAAATGAAGATGTACAAATGAGGTCGAATGGAACTCGATGTTTGGCAGAGGGTCTAGTGGGCACTAATGTAAAAATTAAATCCAAGATTGAGGGTCCAATTCTTACGTGGAGGTCCAGTGGATCATATTTATAGATGAGGTCGAATTTTGAGGGTCCAGTGGGTACGTAGCCATGACATGACTGGCTAGGCTCCATAACACTTTTAGTAGTAAGCCTTTACATCTTAAGTAGATGATTCAAGCAGTGTGACTGAATAGTCCGATACGGGAGTGACAGCGCCGTCCGCATGACTGGCACCAAAATTGAGGGTTTTTTTTTTTTAACCGTGGGGGAAAATCCTTCATGGATGTTATGCCGGACTCTTACCGACTAAAAACCCCCACGGTAACGCCCAGAAGCCTATGGATGGGAGCCCCGGGTAAGCCCTCGTTGCTTGAAAGGTGGGCAGACGAGGCAGCACCTGCGCTCCCGTGTCTCTTCTCACGCTTTTCGGCTAAGTTTCGAAACCAACAGTTGTCATGGGGTTTGCATCAATCAACTAGGGACTTCCTCCAACTTCGTGCGATCGTCAGCCTGGGTTTCCCAAACATTTATGTCCATTTAAAATAACAGGAAAATAATACTTCCATAACAAATAACAGTGATAAAACACACAGGCCATAATCATCACCATTCCACGATATAACATTAGATGCCTCAAATCCTTTTTGTTACGTAACGCAATGGAGTAACACAAATTGGTCGCATATTTTCACTCACATTTACTTTATTTACTCAGTAGTAAGCCATTTTTTATACGAAATAGGTGTGAATGATATTCGCGGATAAACCTAGATTATGTAGGTATATTATGATTATTATATTATGTACTTTTTGTTTCAGAATGTCGGCTTTATTTTGAGGATTTAGATGGAACATACATAATATTTACATATTTCTATATGCAAGTTCCATCAAAACTAGCTGTCACCATTACGACTTCGGATATATTTCGAGATCAAATTCTGAAATCCATACCTACTAATATTATAAATACGAAAGTAACTGTCTGTCTGTCTGTTTGTTATGCTTTCACGCCTAAACCACTGAACCGATTTTGATGAAATTTGGTATAGGGGTAGATTAGACCATGAGAAAGAACATAGGCTATGTTTGGTTGCGATAACCGACATCCACGCGGGCGGAGCTGCGGGCAAAAGCTAGTATTTACATATTTCTCGCAAGTTCCATCTAAAACTAGCTGTCACCATTACGACTTCGGATATATTTTGAGATCAAATCCTTAAAAATATTATATAATTCGATTGCATTTAATCTCAATCGATGCAAGGATGATGAAAAGATATATGTATACCTAGTTCTGAAAAGTCAAAGGCTAGTAGAAAAGTACCTATTTCCTTGTGAAAAGATGGTAGTACCTAAGTAATTATAAAATTCTGTTGTGCGATTTACAGTTAATGAAAAATGTGTTTCACTATGAGTATGTTCTTATATAAACGTATATAATTATTGAGTATTTTGGTAACTGTTAGGACGGTAATATATTATGAGAGTTTCTTAGAAGCAACATGAATAGAACTTTTAAAAATCATGCTCGATTTGCACATAGCAAATTTTCTATTACAAATAGTAGCAGAAAAATTGGCTGAAATTCTATAATTTGAATAGGATATCAGAGGATACGTGTCGTCGAGTCATCAATACATTTATTGTTTCTATGGAACGATGAAATACCTCAGGATGTACACGTTTATCTTCCAGTTCTGAGGATTGTGAAGTCAGATGGCAGTCCCTCTCAAAAAATTTACGAACTAAATGGATTTACGGGCTCCACAGCGTGACGTTTAGGGGTAACTAGGGAATCGGTACGAGGATTATATATAGGTTATTCCCAGTAGGAAAGTTAAGGGTTATTTATAATGATGTGGTCTTTACCTGCAGCACACTCGACGAGGCATATGATGAGCAGGAGAGCGAAGATCTTGGTGACGGTGTTCCCCGACCGGCTTATTCTGCTGCTGTTGCGATCCATTTCGTGTTTTTTGGTAGCTGCTATAACAAGAGAGAAAATATACACTGGAGAAAGATATCAAAAGATAAGAAGAAATTTTAGAATAGTAATAATACTTTTAGATTTTTTAAAGAGTTTAAAGATATATTTTTAAAACGCTCTCATTTTTAAAATCTTCTGTTCGGAAATTCTATACTCAACAGAAATGTGGCCGATGAAGCGTTATAGCTTAGTGGCTAAGGAGTCGGCCAGCCAGGATTTGAACCCGGAACTTACGTTCGGAAGGTCCCGGGTTCGAATCCTGGCTGTTGCAGTACTGACCTGAACTTACCGACCCAAAATATGACTAGCGTAATGTGACTCAAACGTGTGGATTAGTGTAAATAATAAAGTAACACTAAATAAATCCCAATGAAATCCATAACAAGTATTGTTAATTATTTCGACGGGAATAATATTTTCAGAATAAGCAGTGTCAAATTTAAGTAGGTACCATCAAAATCAAAAATGTATAGTGACAAAACGAAACTATGATGAATTTTAATGCGATTAATTTTCATTTCCGAACTAAGTATACCCGATGTTTTGGTAGCTTTTTAGCCTCTGTAGTCCGCTTTATTCAGAAAAACTAACCGTATAATAATCCAAATTTAAATATACACGATAATGCAGGCAGGGCGAGGCATTTTTGCAATTTAATCTCACACGACGAATACATTCATAAACCACCTTCGTTGGGTTCATTTGATTAACACCAGGCCAATGAACTGGGAGTAAACCCACAAAAGTACATTTTTTATATTAATACCCACATCTGTAAATCCTTGTAGGCAGAGAGATATTACACTCACAATTCGTCAGCCATATTTGTTGGGCGCATGTAATAAATGGCAACTCTATTACCTACTGTCTACGGGAAATGTATTTTTAAGTGTTGCCACTGATAATTTATTTACAGAAAACCCTCTGAATGAGGAAATGAGGTAAAACCTATGAATCAATTTATTTGAATTGAAATTGTATATAACTGGCTAGCTGCCACTATTTACCCGACTGCGCGACGCAAAGGTGAGTAATGTGTTTATTTACGTATCCGTGCTTTTCGAAGTTCGGTCTCGGCTGTCAATAGTTGTTAAATAATGACGGAGGGATATATAGGCGATCTTAACAACTTTACCAGTGGTTTATACTGGAGATTAATGGCGCTTGGTGGAATCTGCTACACATATTGAATAACACTTGTACTTTTCCACTGAGTTTAAATTATTTCAGTTCTAGACCTGACCGATTTCGCCTTACCAATGGTTAGCAATTAACCACAACTCAGGCTGGGAGGTCAGACGGCTATTGCTCTCACTATAGCCGAAAAACCAAGCCACATCATCGGACCCCGAAATCCGTGGTAAAGGCTTCCCATTCGACCGGGACTAACTCAAGGATCATGATGATTAAATAATTTATAGTTTGTTATACTGAAAACAGTATTCCTAATGAATGAACTAATTAAATAATAGCCTTACAGCGTAGAATGAACTAATATATAGATGTGATATGGAACCGATTACCCGAAATTTCGATCCGTAACTTCGGATGTTGAGTCGGTCTTTTGGTTTGACTTGACTGAAAAATGCTCCATTAAACGCAATACCCAGTAGTGACCTTGAACGTAATACTCCGATAATTTCATAGTAAACAGAATAAATTCGGTTATTTGCTTATTTTGTTATCAAATAACATTCTCTGAACATCAAATCTAAATCAGATTGAACATCAAAATAATTTTAGTATGCATGATAAGTCGCATATCACCGCTTTTAGGACATTGATAAGCATATATTACTACTATGTGTACATAAATAAATAGCATTTTTAATAGGTTACTATAATAAAACAAACATAGAATCAGCTGTTTATCTTCCTGGGCTACAAGGTGAAAGCCACACACACACAAAAAGTGTCGGTAGCTTAGTGGTTTAGGAGTCAACCTTACGATCTAGGTCCCAGGTTCGAATCCTGTCCATTACACTACCGACGTGAACCCACTCCTAACACAAGCAATTTAGCTCAGCTGGAGGGGTTAGAGGGATTATTAGGAATATTAGTAACTTCGGTTCTAATATTCTTTAAAAAAAAAAGTGGCAACAGGGTATAACACTGAAGATGATGAATACTTCAAAGAAAATATCGAAGGGACAGACAATATTGCAAACTTTGATATACTGTTGTTCGTATGGCAACTATGACCGACTGCTTAACGTGCTCTTTGAAGCGTGGAATGGTCTCAACGTCTGAAGAATGATCACCCATTCTAACACCGCCCTATATAGGTACGTTTGCTTAACTGCCAGTAAATACTAGTAAAATCACTGCCTACCCAGTTTACGACCAGAGTCAACGCCAAACTGGACCAATCTACGGAACTGGTGGTCAATTTACTAAGTATTACACTATTTTTAACCCCCGACGCAAAAACGATGGGGGGTTATAAGTTTGACGTGTCTGTGTGTGTGTGTCTGTCTGTGGCATCGTAGCACCCAAACGGATCAACCGATTTGGATGTATTTTTTTTTTGTATATTAGTCGGGAGTGTTCTTAGCTATGTTTGAAAAAAATCGATCCAAGATGGCCGCCGCCACAACATGTCGGAATACATATTTCTTCGTAACTCCCTCAATATGGGTATCAAATGAAAGAGCTTGAACTAATAGATCAATTTAAAACGTATAAAATAAAAATTAAATTAAATTTTAAAACCCCCGTCTCGAAAAACACCTCCAAAAAGTTTAAAATAAATTGTGTTTGCCTTTTAACTTATATATATATGCTTGATTGATATATGAATTGTTGAATCAAAATATTACTATTTTTTTTGACTTTGTATAAATCCACACACAATAAAAGATTTTTGACTTTCACTTAACCATCGGGTATCCGCCATGTTGTTAAAACAACCTTTTCAAATGTCATTTTATCAAAATTGTCTGCTTGTTACAAAATTTGAAGGCAACTCGCAAAATTAGTTTTTGATTGTGGAAAAGTTTGGAATCGCTAAATAAAGTCAACGTAAAGTCCATTATATTGCGCCTTCCCAGCTAATGTCATCGCACAGCAAAGACTTTTATTTGAAAGGTGTTCTTTTCCCGTTGCCATGGAAGATAAACGCAGTTAGATTAAACGAAAGTGAAATAAAAGATGCATGTTACGCTCTTTGCATTATAGCTTCATCTGTCCAAATTTTATCAATGGCTTCTTATGATTTATTTATCTGAACTGGCTGTATGAAACAATGGCATTGCCAAGACCACTAGTGGACCAGAAATGTTTTCTTCATCTTTTTCTTTCTATCGTATAAAAAGGCCTAATTAATGAACTCATTTATCTACCTGAAGCCTTTTTACAGTGTGGAAATCCCACGAATAACCCCCCGCTGGAGCCGCAGCGGAACAGACTAAAATCGTACACCGTGTTTGGGTCTTCAGATGCTGAAGGTGAGATAGCCATAGGTATACATCAAACATCCACAGTTGTGGAACAAAGACTGAATCGGATATTTACATACTAAAATTGTCGTTTCGGCTTAACCTTACTGGAAGAAAACCGAAGTGACTTCATGTACCTGAAGCTCTGTGGGCAACCTTTCGTGTGGACTCAATGTTTTAGATGTTCATGGTAGCTTCCCTAATTCCTGCGTCCCATTCCAAATTCAAAATTAATTCCTACCTCTCCCGGGAACTGTGACACGATTTTGTTCTAAACGGTTTGTATACAAAGAAGTCGATGTATTTTTTATAAATTTCTTCTTCTATGTTAAATTTTCCGTTAAATATTTTTTTAACAATTATTTATTTAATGACTGATCCTAAGGATCCCTTTAATATTATAGAAGCATGGTTATCTTAGACGTTGGAAGAAGCACACCGGACTAAAACTAATAATTATATGGTGGACCGCAAACTGGGCGAGTTTGCGAGTTGTACGGTTGCAGCTGTAACGTTGGAAGTGCATAAAGAAAATTAATTCAACTTCTATTTGAGTTAGAACTTAGTGAAGAGCTATAAGTTAAGTAACTAGACACTGTTTTATTGAACCTAGGCTTCACTTTGGTAGTCATTTTCGAAATTTGGTGTATTTTGACTTTTATGCGAGTTTGAATACATCGGGAAAAATGATATGCTCAAGTGGGCCGTGAACCCACGAACTATTTCCCTTACATGGGGAATGCTCTTCCAACTGAGCTATTGAGTCACACTTGAATCACCTCAAATTTCTCTTCTCTTTATATCCGTCTTTAAGGGCGACGGTTTTATGCGAGTGACGGCTGTGGGGACCCCAAGAAGAAAACCAGACACCAGAGTTTCACTTTTTTGTGTAAAGTTGTATATAAGGGTGTATACTTATCTTTCTGGCCTTGTGTATATAGACATACGGCGCTCTGGTGTCAGCTTATCTTCGTGGGGTTAAGAGAACATATTGCTGTCGCTTCCATAAAAGTTATAATATACTCGATTATGGAAATAATGAATAGGAAAGTGGACCCTGGGTTCTAGATTGCAAGTTGACTGCAAACGAGCTTGATGCTCGAAAACTGTAAAAAATATTTAACGACTTACTCATTTGGACATTATGACACTTCCTCAAAAGACCGTTTATCCGAATAGTCATAAACTACAACTGTTCCCATAAATTAAGTTTACGGTGAGCTTATCGTAATTAACTTTGAGAACTTATAATTCTCACGGAAGGAGTTAGTTCGAGAGATAAATCTACGTAATAATCCTTTTAATCTGAAAGCATCTGGACAGAAATATACAAGAGCGTAATCGGAACAAAAAGTGCAGCTCAATGCATAGGACAAAGCGATTTATTACGAGCGTTTATTTGTTCACCCCCGACGTAAAATTGTCTTTCAGTTTTTGGCATAAAATCTCCCGAACGATGAAGCGATTTTAATTTAGTTTTTTTTTTGTATTAAGAGTGACTTATGTGCGAGTGTTCTTAGACATGTTTGATGAAAATCGGTTGAGCCGTTTAAAAGTTATGAGGGTTAGGGTGCAATTACAGTGGCGCGGGGCGGGCTGCGGATGCGGGTGGCGGGCTCGTGACACTCGCAGGCCCGCCGCGTTTCCGCTCGCCTACCCCGCTCGCACTGGGTGCGCCATAGTTAAAACCTATAATGTTTGTGTTACCCGCCAACCGATTCCGCTGCCTTGCACACTTAAAGTGGGGATGAGGTGTGTTGCTTTAAATTTTAATTCATGTTATTGATACTGTAATTACAATGCGGAGTGCTTCACACATTATGTTTTATGTATTTTAGCGAAGCAATTTTACTTTATTTTACAGTGAATTTACACTATATTAATTAAGGAAATTTTTCATCCATTTCCAATACAGATATGTGTCGTCACGAGCCACCTTATACCCTAGCAAGCCACCTGTCCCCCTTAGCAACCTCAGCATTTGAAGACCCAAGACGTTTTAGTAAGTTCAATTTCGACTTAACCATACCTGGGTGTATCCAAGTGGATTTTCGAACGAAAAAAGGTTTGTGTCATCACGAGGTATTATTGGAAATACCTGTTTGATATTCTCGCCATCTTATTCTAAAATCGCGTCCGTTTATGCCTTGTTCTACTCTTAAACAGAAGCAGCGTTTATCTTAACAATGCATTTGCATGTCTTCAGCCGCTCGGACAGCTATATTTACCTGAATGAGTTTTATTTTTAATATACACGTAGGAAGTTCCAGACCTACTTTATATATGGAAGTACTGCTTATGACAGTTCTTCCGAAGTAGCTATTGAAATTCAAATTGTGGACATTTATAACGGTAAGAATACCTGCGATAGATTTGAATCTCAAGAAGTTGACTTTAAATATTCTTGGCAATATATTGCTATCTAGATAAAAAGGAGGCGGCCGGTCGGGTCTGCGGTAGCCTAGTGGTATGGGTAATGGACTGCTGAGACGAGGTCTCGGTTTCGATCCCAGGTTTACCATGGCACACACCAATGACTTTTCGATGCTTTTCGAAGTTGTGTGTATTTATCGCAGGTTTATAAGTGCCCGGTTAATGGCAATAGGCTCGCCACCTATTACATTGGGACCTAAACATAAACTGGCGAAATGTGGGTGCTAGCACCTCTGCCTACCCCTTCGGGGAATACAGGCGTGAGTTTATGTTATGTAAGATGAATACCTACGATAGATTTGAATCTCAAGAAGTAGAATTTAAATATTATAAATATTGCTATCTAGATAAAAAGCGCCTAGCACACATTCTGTAATGAGTATAAAAATGAATTAGGATAAAATATTTTTTATGCAATATTAGCCAGGCAAGTCTTATGATTGGAGGTTTTTGCGGGAGAGACTGCCTCCTGTCTTATGCTCTGAGTCCCCAACACCGAGAGCAAAGTGTGTTCGTTTTTTTATAATATTAGTATCCAAAACTTAGGCCCGTATTCTTGAATGACACTCAGCCTGAATCGCGATTTATCTGAGGACAGATTGTACATATAGACAGATTGATAGTTTGACAAAATTACCTATAGTCTATAGTCCTCAGATAAATCGTGATTCAAGCTGAGTGTCATTAGAATAGAATTAAACTTAGTAGAAACCATTTTATATCAATTTTATTTTTAAATGAGTGCTACCGCTCCTGACCCACGATCTACGAAAAATTATCTAAAATGGATGGTAGAAACATCAGTGTATCTACAATAAATTTTACTAAACTATCATGAAAAATAATCCTATCATACTGTCAATTAAAATACAGTTCCTGAAATCTAGCCTCAAACATAATAAAATCATGCCAACAGGGTATCACATATCTATAATTATGAGCAATAAAAGCGAATGTCAGTTTGTGTCGGCTTATTGCTGACGTGTATCATTACGAGAAGGTATCATTGATATAGGGAAGGTTCCCGTTTCTACACGTGTAAACAAGAAAGTTGTGTAGGGTCAACCGTTGTCAGGTAGATTATTATTAATGTTGTATTAACCCTGAATTAAAGTTGGACTCCTGATTTCAAATCATTTAGGTATATTAGTGGTATTCGATCCCAGGTTTACCATGGCACACACCAATGACTTTTCGATGCTTTTCGAAGTTATGTGTGTATTTATCGCAGGTTTATAAGTGCCCGGTTAATGGCAATAGGCTAGCCACCTATTACATTGGGACCTAAACATAAACTGGCGAAACGTGGGTGCTAGCATCTCTGCCTACCCCTTCGGGGAATACGGGCGTGAGTTTATGTTATGTTATGTTATATTTTAAACAGAATTTAAAAATTCCTTTTGGTTTTCAATGGAGTGAAATAGGGTATTTCCGTGGGTGGGTAAAAGGTAGGGCTGTTCTTCATCCGACAGTAAACATGACTCATGACAAAGTGCCCGCTTAACGGCATTAGCTTCGCTACTACTTGGGACCAAAAACATGATAGGCGAAATGTGGGAGTTAGGGCCGGCGCCCATTATCGGCATCGGCGAGCTTCAGGATTTTTTTTGGCCAAGCGTTATAGATCTTATCACTATCGTCATAAAATTGAAATTTCAATGACGATCGTCGACTATTGTCGGCATCGATCGGCATTCTGTAGCGTTATGGTTACCAATTAAAGTTCAACCTTATATCTATAACTATAAGATCTATTGTTATTCGACAAAAACAAATCCTCATGCTTGCCGATGCCGGCACTGGGCGCCGGCCCTTAATTCACCTCTGCCTACTTCTTCGGACATTTACAGGCGTGATTATTTGTGCCCGCGATTCCACTAGCATTGGTACCTCTTGGAGAATTGCTGATATTGGAAATATAAATATACCATGTCATTTTGCAGGTTATCCATTTGTAAAATTTTATCAAATCCACTCATTGGTTTAAGCTTGAAAGAATTCGTGGGAGTCGTGGGCAATCCCTAGTGTATAACAATGATAAAACTTATGCATTTAGGAATAATGATTACTGACAGCTCATTTTGTTTGAATGATTCAGAATAATCATTATTTTCATAATAGGAAACACAAAAGCATGTGTAATGTAGATTAATGACAGGTGATATTCGGGTTGCTAGCCGTTAATATTTATTTGACAGATACTTATAAATATGTATTGCTGATTGATAGACGATTAAGTGCTGTAGTATGGAAAATAAACAAAATAATTAATTATGGAATGAACTACATACGTCCTTAATGGATGAATTATTAAATGGGAAAGATTATTTTGGTGTTCATTGAATGTGATGTTATTCTGTATTGTTATTATGAGTATTTGATATATCCTATTGGTATTGCATTTTTAGCGGCAGCGTATCTTTAGGAATGTGGACCTTATCTATCACAAGAATATTTGTACGACCCCAATTTTAATCCTCTTGGTCCTTCAACAACTTCAAAATATTATTGCACCCTTTACATCTATTTTACGCGATCGCTCATCCGTGTGGTATTCTTTTCCCAGTCGTGAGTACTCTTTGAATTCTTAACCCCAACAGGAGAACCTTTATCCAGAGATATTGTAAAAAGGCATAATCCTCCTAGCCTCCTTGCATTCCGATTGCATCCGAAGCCATCACTTCGGAGTCTGAGGTCCGTTTTTTTCAGTCTGACTGCGAGCTGGTTCGATATTATCCGTGAAGCGACTGCCTTTGACCTCCATAACCCAGGGGATATTGAAATATTGCAGTAAGTCCAGTTGTCATATTGTAAGAAGTGTAAATGTTAAAAAGGGTATAGATCATAACAAAGTGTTGAGTCGTGTTCAGACGTCGCAAGGCATGTGCCGCGAATGCCTCGGTCCGTATGCCTCGCGCTGTGTGTATAGGTGGGATGAGCTCATACTGAGCATTCACAGCATTCGATCGTTGCGAACGGTGCCTCTGGGCGAGGAGTAGGTACACTTCGTGTGGACGGACATTAGCGTTGTGCTCTCATGCGTTCCTTCTTCCTACAGTCTCGAGTCCTTTAGGCCCTACGTTTAAAGGCATCTGATGGCCTCATCGTCAAACTGAGTGCCACCATTGTTAACATGGTACATGTTTATAATGGTGACCCTCTTTCCGAGACTTTGCCTTTAACTTAACATCAGGCGATCATCGAGTCAATTTGACGTGTCCCTTTAAGTATAAAAAAAGTGCGTGGAGGAAGTTGTGCGTGATTGTTTGCATGTTCACCCTGAGCATGTGTCGAGGTTGAGGCCTGCGGCCGAGGCATTTGCGGTATATGCCTCGTGACGTCTGTACGCGGCATTAATGTAATCAAATGACCCACAATATAAGAAACTTTAATTCAAATGGAACGAGGATAGTTTGTCGGATTCTAAACTAAATTATAGAAACAAATAGTTTTGAAAGCTTTGAAATGAGTATAAAACCTTTGGGAACGACTAGTTATAAATATTGGACAGACATATTGTGTTTCTATATTAAGAAAAAGGGACATTAACTATTCACTATGGAAATGCCGCTAACCCGGCGTAGAATATCTTATTATTTTTATAAATTATGTTCAGGTTTAGTGTGGAAATTCTTACAAATCACTTTGTAATATTCGGAATTTGGAGTTGTAAGGTTTTATATTTGACATATTTTATTGGTAGGTCTTATCATATTTTATTGTACGTATTTTATGACACCGGTTAGTCGCATGAGTTTCCGAAAGGGAATTATCATTATTAATGTATTTGCATGTAGCTACTTCATGTCATGAGAGAAAACCCCGGCGAGGCGGATAACAGTCGGAGTGTCAGGGCAATTGACAGAGGTACCGATGCACTAATCGGGTATTTTCGAGCAAGACCTGCATCACCAACATCCCACTAATACCGCGCCTTTCAAGATGGACTGAGAGGCTCCTAAGCATCCAAACACTGCTTGAAATAACAATTCGGACTATTTCTGTAGATCGCACTGTCGTCAGTAACTTCGTGCGTCAAGTTCAGACATCTGGTCTTAGAAAACTACAGAAAAAAGAAGACGGAGAAAAGATTCTTGCTTTATTTCGAAATAATATTGGTGGTTAGGGTTTTGTGGGTTCAGAACGAAAACACTCTATTCTCATGGAGCTATCATAACTAATTTATTAAAGGTTCCCTGTCCCCATACTACTGGGTATATGGAAGTCCCTACGTCCAATGTTTTTTTTTAAATATTAATTTTTTATTTATATTTTGGAAGGTGATTGTGTACATAAAATTTATTTTTGTCTTTTATTTTATCCGTAATTTTTAAAAACAAATATGAATCACAATGATTCATAAACGTAACATATCAAATTTCATCGCCATACGTCTCATAACAGGTAACCTGTTATGTTACCTAATAAATTCATACTAATATTATAAATGTGAAAGTAGCTCTGTCTGTCTGTCTCTGTCTCTGTTACGCTTTCACGCCTAAACCAGAAGCAATTTTTATGAAATTTGGCATAGGGTTAGATTAGACCATGAGAAAGGACATAGGCTATGTTTGGTCGCGATAAGCGACATCCACGCGGGCGGAGCCACGAGCAAAAGCTATTAAATAATAGAAGAGTAGCAACTTGCTAATATTATTATGTCCATATCACAGCGTTCACATAAATTCAGCGCTGGTCTTCAGCCATTATATCTAGGCGAGATTTATAGTTGTTGTACTGTTGACGTATTCAGGAAGTCGTTCCATATATCCCTATACATACATAGCACTTTAAACAGTCCTAGGTAGGAAGTAAGTGTCCTTTCTCGTCAGAACATAATATATCTTCTTCATCCTAGCGTTAAACACAGTCGTATCCGAAGCTTCCAGCTTAGAGTCCGGAGTCCACTTTACCAGTGCGGATTTGGTCAAACTTCGATATTTTCTGTGAACTGCCATCTGACCTCCACAACCCAAAGGCTATATCTAAGCATTGCAGCTAGACCAGTTGTCGAACGTTCACTACCTAAACGATTGCCATAGATTTTAGTATGACAACCGGGACCGACGGCTTAGCGTGCTTCCCGAAGCACATATTTGCATTTGCATTGAGCGGGGATCGAACCCGCGCCTCCTGCGCAGCGGCCGCGTTCACTACGCTACCCTACAGAGATAACATCTTTCCAACTTAATATTGCACCTCAGCTGCTACATGTATTCACCCTTTGATATATATTTTTACTAATACTCTAATAAAACAATACTTTAGATTCAAAAGCGTACAGTATTTATTTTTAAATTTATTAGCTGTTGCACGAGGCTTCGCCCGGTCGAGTTTCAATCCCGTTTTCACAACCTATGGGAACCTATACCCGGATAAAAAGTAAAAGTGTGTCATTTTAATCTGAAATCTATTCCTGTACTAACAGCCAGATTCATTCGGTCATTAGAACGTGATTGTGTGGCCATAACACTACCGATGTTAATCCACTCCTAACACAAGCAATTTAGCTAGAAGATTACTTAGAGGGAATATCAGTAATTTCGGTTCTAATATTCTTTAAAAAAATTATAAACATTTAAACATCCTAACAAACTTTCATATTAAAACTTAGTAGGATGCTTGCTAGTTCCATTTTAAAACGATATAAACGAAATAGCATCTAGTAATCTTCTAGAACAATCTATTGATATTTTATCATTATTGTATAACAATACACTAAAGTGTAGTGAGATATTTTCTTGCCTTCAATCCTGGTACTTTGTTAACAAAACTTAACAGATATTACTTCGGTATTTAAGTCCTACTTTATTATTCGAGAAAACAATGCTTACCCTTTCACCCACATTTAGGTAAGCTTAATAACAAAAGCACCAATTGGTTTTCATTGATACAATATAATAGTAATTGAGAAAACAACAGATTCTCGATTTATGAAGAGTTTTATTTCTGTACTCCAATATTATGAAGAGGGATTTTAAGGAACTTGTTTTGTTATTAACTATTAGCTTTATAAATGAACAGACTTCCCACCAGTGTGCAATTCAGTAAAGTAACATTCTCAAAACGTGTGATTTCAAAACTTAAAAATATGTATTAACATATTGAAATCTGATTAAAAAATAATCAACAAGGACATGACGATCCTTCACTGCGTCATGCACGAGCAAGCAAGCGAACGTGTGATTTGTTCGAATTATACTGAGTAAATTAAGTACTTACCTACATATATACATAAATATAATCACGCTTTCATCCCTGGAGGATTAGGCAGAGCTTAAGGCAGAGGTTAAGCAACATCTGCGACGTGGAATCTATGAATTAAATATTTACTAATGTCACACTTCGTTTTACGGGGATGAAACCATAGGTCCCAGCTGAGATAACATTTGCTAAGAATATGCGGAGGTATAATGTCAAGCTTCTTTGGAAATGAAAGGATTTGCTGAATTCTACAGTAAAATCAAATATAATAAGTAATATCTTAAAGAAAGTTAACGCGATAATATAAATATTCTCGTGATCGCGATTTGTTTGTCCAAATATCGAACAGCCGAATCGTCAGGCTCCGTTTAAACAGGAGGGCCAGACTCTATGGCCCTGGGTCAGCCAGGGTGCGAGGGATATGTCGAATACAACCTCACCCCCGGCCTAGCACTAGTTGGCGTGCGGTTTTAATCGGTTTGAGTCTGACATAATCTAGCCTATAACCGAGGTATCCTAGGGAATTTCCGCACGAAAAATAGGTATTGTACCAATAAAGTATATACGTCCAAAAGAGTCCATCAGCATTCGGAAAACGCATCAGTATAAAAAGCTTATTGGGCGATTCATACCTTCATTATTGATAAAATGTTTTTTTCAAACTATCTTTTATACCTAATTTAGTCATAATCCTTGCATTAGTCGCTTAGTTAAGATACCAATTATTCATTTACCGAACGTTAAGCGCATCTGGCCACGACAACTTCAACACTTAATTGATGATTCTGCATAACTAAATTAAATCTAACAAAGGAAACTACCCAAACTGAGGATCGTATAAAACTTCTCATAGCATTCCAAACTAATTTCCATAACGTACTGAAGTTTATGAGAATAATAATGAATTGTCGCAGCTCTAAAAGTGCATTTTCATCTCATCCCTTTCACAAGAACCTGGTGGAAGTTTCTAGAATCAATACAACCTTATAAACATGAAACTAGAAGTTTTTCTGTACTTCAAAGACGAATCTTCATAGCCTTATGAAATACCGTGGTATGACAAGATTTTTCAGGCCATACATTAATATTATAACGGCGACAGTAACTCCGTCTGATATGCGTTCAAGCCTTTTTTTTTTCTTGCGGAAATCCCCTCGGATACCCCCCCTTCCGTAGCCGAAAGGGGAGGTTATGTCGGACTCGAACCGACTAAAACCGCGCGCCGACTGTGGGTCGTGGTGTTAGGCCGGAGGTGAGAGATATGCGTTCAAGCCTAAAGCACTAAAGAGCTTAAGAAAGAACATAGGCTATGTTTGGTCCTAATAACGAGACTAACTTCCAACCAGGCAAAGCCGCGGTCAACAGGTGGTCTTGCTAATATTATAAAGGAGAAATTTTTGACATGTTGGTTCCTGGTGGTATTGAATAGGACCACCCCAACCTTCCTTTAGGTATAGTAGAAAGCGACTAAGGGAATAGGTCTTTTGTCGACAGTAAACATACAGGCCAAGACTAAGTGCCCGCATGAAGACAATAGGCTCACCCCATATTACGTACGATCAATCGTAGTTGGCGAAATGTGGGTGTTAATACACCTCTGCCTACCTCTTCGGGGATTTATAGGCGTGAGTATACGTGAACATAAATTTTGTGAAGATATATTTTTTTCAATCACGCTCTAACAGCTGATCGTAACTGGCTGAAATTTGACACAAGCTTACCAGCATTTTTAATCTGGTGTTATGTTAGGCTATTATATTTTTATCCGGACAGCAAAGGGATCAAAATGTATAAATATAGCTCACAATTTTTTTTATAAAGTACACATCTATTTGACTTCACCTCGCCTGATGGTGCTAAAGGCAAAGTCTCGGAAAGAGGGTCACCATCGTAAACATGTACCATGTTAACAGTGATGACACTCAGCTTGACGGCCTCATCAGATGCCTTTTCATGCCCCGCTTAAAGGAAACACGTGAGCTAGCAGGGAGTTCCAGGTTTTAATAACGGCATAGGAATGAGTCACTGAAACGCTGAATTAGAGTCTATATTCTTTTTTACGTTTTTTAACTTAGTTTTTAATATGACAAATTTTAGAAGTTGACTTGTAATAGCAGTATCTATCGATTTAATATTTTATTAATTTATTCCACCCGTGGGTGTATAACATGTAAACATGTAATTATAGTTAATTTTCTTATCTCTAGTTCACTAGTATTTCAGTAAAGTGGACATATTAATTTAGATAACTACAGGGTTAGATCAGCAATAATTTTAAAGTAATTATTTGAAAATCCGTTTCGTAAAATATTGAAAATGATTAAGTTATTAATCTACACTAAAATAACTACCTACTATAATTAAGATTAGTCATATCGATGTAATTATAATTTGTTTTGACATTTGACTAATACTGGCTCAAACACAACAATTCAGTACTTCCTTTCTGTGTTACAAAGTACTGACATGCTAGACACTTGCTTCCTGCACTATTGCGGGTTCGGTTGCCAGTTTATGATACATCTGAATGCTAAGCTTTACAATTGGTAGCACTGAAAATGGTAACTACACCAATATGAAAAAAATGAGGACAAATTAATCAATAATTTTTCAATCTACAGTAAAATAATTACATGGAAGCTTCAAGCATGATTATATACAAAAGGTTAAGTAGAAAATTATTGACACTTATTGATATACTTTTCGATATTACTTATTACAGCCTATGGACGTCAACGTCGGTCAGTGAATTGCGATAAAATTGCTTGACCATTTTCTATTTTAATCAAAAGTTCCTACTGTATAATTATAATATAATCTCATGGGGCCGGTCATTATCTCTTCGTGAGGCTAGCACAACACAGCACTTTGTTCAATTAAGTTTTTAAATAGTACCATCCGTTTGATGTTCAAAAAATTATATATAAGGTTTATAGCCACATAATTACGTTCAGGGTTTATGAAAACATATTTGTAGAAGAATATCAGAACAGAAATAAGGTAATCTTCTTCTTTTTCGCGGTTGTATTTCTGGTTAGTTCCAGAGCTTGCACTTTGAAGCTTTCTTTTGCTTTTCTTTCATCATTTTTTCCCAAAAAAAATTTTTCTTTCAAATGTTAAGGAAGGGCCTCACGATCGAAAATGCCCGGGTTTACATTATATTCATTAAACACTATCAATGTGAATTCACTTCTAACACAAGCAAGTTAGCGTAACTGGAACAGTTAGGTGAAATGCGAGTAATTTTGGTCACAATATTTTTAAAGAAGTGTTCCATTTCAGTTATAAAAGATAATTGAATTGATACTCAATATATAATACTAAGATTACACTCAGTAAAGGAACAAACTGCTCTATCGACAGGCATTCAGTGTGAAGTACGAAATAATCAAGTTAACGAAACCGAGAACCTGTTTGAATAGCTTTGTAAACTGCCAACAGTCTGACGGGAATTTACCTAACTTCAACGTGTAACAATTCACACGGAAGACTTTGGTTATCTATAAACTAATAAGGAGGGTAACATGATCATCTTCTGCTGGGTTTCAACATATCTCCTGCAGAAGTTTGAGGCAAATGAAATGCAATATCATCAATAACGTGTTTGTAAATAGTAAAAAAAAAACCCGCTGAGTTTCTTGCCGGAGATTTCTCAGGATGATGGGTTAAAAGAAAAACTTGGCTATTTAGAAATACTAGCTTTTGCCAGCGGCTCCGCCCACGTGGATGTCGGTTATCGCGACCAAACATAGCCTATGTCCTTTCTCAGGGTCTAATTTACCCTTATACCAAATTTCATCAAGATCGGTTTAGTGGTTAAAGCGTGAAAGCGTAACATACAGACAGACAGACAGACAGAGTTACTTTCGCATTTATAATATTAGTATGGATTAGTCAAGTTATCTTCTTTACTATTTATACTGTGGATTGATGGCACTTGGTGGAATTCATAGTTACACATATTATTGAGAACACTTGTCTTGTACTTTTTCCACAGTGTTTATTATAATATAACCTGACCGGTTTCACCTTACGGCATTCTTAAAAGTTTACATTTACTAAGGTTTTGGATGTTTTTTGTAATTTTGACGTTTTGTTGGTATTTTTAAAGGGCAGAAATTCCAACAAATTGACTTTCTCATTCCTGCTTTCATCCAAAGTTTGCACTTTTAAGTATAGTACCCGACTCATAATCTTTCGTCTCTCTTCTTTTATGGTGGTTGGTTCCATTCTAACCTCCAACCAAAAATAAAACATTGTTCGTCAGAACTTTGTTCGTTCTACACTCTGACTCTCACATTACGTTGAAATGGACTCCAATGTGTGTACAGAAAGATTTTAATAGACAAAGTGCTCAAAATGATCTTAATTCATTAATTTCTCCCTTCCTGTTGACCGATTGCTGTGAAAATTGTTACCTTTAATTCGGACAATAATACAATTTAAATAAATAAAACGGTTTCATTTGTTTTTAATACATTAGTTTTAAGGTAATTTTGAGACTTTGTAAGTCAAGATATTTCTGACGCTTCATACTGATACATTAAGCTCACATTATGCGAAAAGTGGGACTTCCCCGATTGAGCCAGTCTATTCATAGTAGGAAAAGGAACAGCCGTGATATTTATTTCAATTTTGCTTGAAACTGAAATTAATGGCATGGATTTATAAAACTTAATAACAATCTGCATCTTTTTATAAGCTTTTTCTCGCCCAGAAGTACGGAAAATATACCCAAATATTAAATCGTATGTAATAAGGTAAGTAAGTAGAGTAGTGGTGTAAGTAAGTGGAAGTATTCCTACTGCCAGCTGTCTACTAAACACATATCTAGACTACATGCTCCTGACAATTTCCCACCAGTAAACTTCAATAATATTTCGTCTAACGGGAATTTAATCCACAACTTGACAGCAGATACAAACTACGGGACTAACGAGATGGTAGATACTTTTAAGATGTCATCTATCTATATATATATAATGGAAAATCGTGTTAGTTACACTATGTATAACTCGAGAATGGCTGTACCGATTTGACTGAAAATTAATGAGGATGTAGCTTAGAACCAGGAGACGAACATAGGATACTTTTCATCACGTTCGACCTTTATTTTATCCCGGGTATAGGTTTCTGTGGGTTGCGGTTACGGGATCAGTATTTTTGTGACCCTGGTACATTTTTGCATTACATACTAGGCTATTCCGAACCTTTCTATTCCGAACTTAACGCGGACGAAGTCAAGGGCAAAAGCTAGTTATTAATATTTGATTTGCATTTGAAATGCTTACAAATTATAATAATTATAACGGACATTATAATCATTCAAACAGTCACAAAATTTCAGCGATTTGCAGATTGATTTCCAAATAACCGTTTGTATATTACTCAGAATGATTTGAGGATACCTTTTTATTGAATAAGGAATGAATCAAAATATTTTATGAAACACTTGTTATGTAACAACGGAGTAAGCTTAGTAAGCAGGACAAAAGAAAAATACGTTTAAATACGTGAACCGAGTATAATGTTGACTACATTAATAGGACGATAGATATAAGTGTTTAATTTCTGTACCTACTGCTTTTTTTTTCTAGTATAAACAACTATTGTTACTCGTGGAAACTTGTTAATGGCCTTCAGCTATTTATTATTTAAGGCTAATTATATACACTAGCTGTAGTGTATATAATTAGCCTTAAATAATAAAGCGTGCCTGGAGCACTGAACCCGGTCATCTCCAAAGGTAAACGACAGCACTTTTCCTAACCATAAATTAATTTATTTGGCTTTTAGGAGAGCAACTTTTGCTGAACATTATGCAACGTGTGTTCATTGTTTAAATCAACATTTAATCATTTTGCATAATTTACTGAATTTGCCGCGTATTCCCGGCAGTATAGAATTTGGGCCACATCATCTCTTCCCATGCGGTGTCGTACAAGGCGACTAAGGGATAGCGCTGTCTAACATCGGACAGATATATACAGCTCAGGCTCAGCCTCAGATGACGATTGAGTCAACAATAGTGCCCGGAATACGGCAATAGGCTATTATGTGGGACCGAATACATTGATTGGTGAAGTGTGGGTGTTAATTCATCTCTGCCTAGCCCTCCAGGATAAAAGGCGTGATTATGTATGTATGTATTTATGTTAACGAAGCCAATATTTTCAACTAGTAATGTGACCTAATAAAACGGAGCATAATAAGTAGCTTGGTTTAATTAACAGCTTAATATTATATTATAATGTGTTATGTATATGCGCTCAGAAATTTAGATAAAAAAGAAACAAAAATTAATAGTATTCCACTATTACTTTTTATATATTTTTTATGTAAAGTTTTGGGTTAATTCGGTTAGTAAGTAAGTAACATTTATTGTTCAAAACCAGTTTTACATTTCGTTAGACTAAGTCACAAATTATATTTATAAGGCTTATTTAATATAGTAAAACACAAAGCTAGGTATGATACTCGTAGTGTTCTCCTAACTAGGTTACAGAGCAACCTGTGATGATCAGGTGATTGGCAACTTGGAATATGTTGAACTAATCTCGATTTAATTAATTTTTATTCTTGACAAATTAGTACAAACGTGGTTATGAAAACTCGCCTTTCTTCGTAAATAATATGCTATTCTCTGGATGTCATTAACTTTTCGGAAAGCTGAATAAATGTGCAAGTTTTTCCCGTAATTTGTAGGCTCACCGCTATAGTATTTTTTTGAGACAAATAACAATAATTACTGGAGAGCAAGGTAAATATAGAAAAAAATTTTTATCATAAAATGATCCCTAATTTTTATTATTCCAGTTTTTATTAATTTAACCTAAAAAAAATTATAATAATTCCCACGCGGCAATAACTTTTTTCTTTTTTTTAATTCGCACTTGAAGACTTCATTCTGGGTTAATATGGAAAAAAATCAAAAACTCAATTATTTCGAAAACTATTAATTTTCGGCCATACATACATGTAGAATTTTGGGCCCTCTAACACCCTCTGACGGGAATACATCGAGTTACTAGTAACTCTGTATATATTTTTTTTTAATTTGAGCACTTCGTTTCTAGAGCACTTGTTTAGAATTGCATCAAAGTTATTCCGTAAAGTTATAGAATTTTTGTACAAGTTGCATTTCCCATTTTTATATTATTTTCACTTACCGTATAAAGTTATTTTAAAATGAGTGAGGCTTTTATACTTAATGAAGCTTTGTAGATAATTTAAATAATATGCATTTATTTACTTTCATGTAAAATATTTAACCATTCAAATATTAATGTTAAGACTGTTAATTACCTTCCGAAAATATAGTATAATTTTAACCTAATACGTATTTAAAAAATCAATAAGTAGTTTTAAAAAAATGCACAATTATTTTTATAAAACCGATGCATTAAAACCTTTTAACACACATAATAGAAAATCGTTAAAAACACAAGTTCCAAAAAAAATAATTCAAAAATCGTACTCACGTTTCAGTCCGTATGTCTCCAACCGCGTCGAACAGGTGTCTACTCATGGCATCATGGCGCGCTCCTTTATATACCCAGCGTCGAACGACCGTGCGAAGATTAAAAAGTATTATGTGTTTATAACAGCCCGTGACGTCACATACTACAATACTATTAGTACTCCTTATTGGTTTTGCACGACTAAATGAAAAAAGAGGCGGGAGAGATAAAGTGACATTTAATCATCATAAAGACGATGTTTTAATATAGGTAGGTGATATTACTGTGTACGATGCGATTATAGGTAAAGGAACTTGCATTCAGTGTCACGATAACGCCAAAAACTTAAATAGTTGTCTATGCTGTAATATTAAAAGAATTTATTATATATACTCACGCTTGTATATCCTCGAAGGGGTAGGCAGAGGTGTCTTAATACCCACGTTTCGGCTACTTTGATTTTCGGTCCCACGTAATTGGGTGTCGTAGAAGGCGACTAAGGGATTGGGCTGTTCTCCATCCACTAAGTGCCCACTTGATGGCAATAGGGTCGCTCCCTATTTCATGGGACCAATAATCATAATTGTGTATTCTACTGACTGGTCAAATTAGTTACTTTTTACTAAATATCAAAACGATAAGTTATAAGGTAACTTGTATGAAAAAGATTTAGGGCCGGTTTTTTGATCCATAGTTAAGTATACAATTGGTTAAATAATGTAACAAATGGTTAAATTTCTGATGAATTGGTTTTTTGATTCATAGTTAGGTCAACCTGTAGTTAAATATGTAACAATTGGTTATAATAGTTTACCACAGCTCCATCGAGTGGTTAGCACTAGTTAACTATTGGTTGCTACAGCTGTTTATGATCTGTCAAAAGATTCGAAAGCGCCATCGACAAAAGTGACATATTGACAGCAAATGATTGATAAATCTGAAGTATTGACAGAAAAAAATGACTCCCTACTGAAATCGCGTATCTCTGTGTTCATTGCAATGGCAACATAGTTAACCATTTCTCACAATTACAATTAGTCAAATCGTGTTGAAAAACGGAATCTTGTTTCAACAATTGGTTAGTACTTAACAAATGATCAACATAACAAATGGTCAAATTACGAATCAAAAAACCGACCCTTAGTGACATCATAAAATTTAGAAGTCAAGTCAGTTAGGTGGTTGATTAAAAATAAATAAAAACTATAAAATAAGAACCGGTGCAATGTTTACCGCTATTTTACCATTCTTAATTTAATAGGCCCGGTTAGGTAATTTATTTCAACTATAGGATAATACCCTATTGGCAAATATGGATGTTAATACGCCACTGCCCCCTTTCTGGAATTTACCGGGTTGAGTATATGTTTGTATGTATTTTATGAATAATACTGTTCGTAAGGCGCTCACGCGGAGAAATCTCGCAGGTAAGTATAGTCCATAACATAACATAAACCCGAAGGGGTAGGCAGAGGTGCTAGCACCCACATATCGCCAGTTTATGTTTAGGCCCCCAATGTAATAGATGGTGAGCCTATTGCCATTAACCGGGCACTTATAAGCCTGCGATAATCCAACTAATAACTATTTAGATATTCCAACTAATAACTATTTAGGTAATCTGTGGTTTAGTATTCAATATACAGTCCAATGTCTAATATTCAATTCTAGGAACACAGTATTTTTCATAAATAAAAAATTTAAACAACCCTGGACACTCCCCATATCCATTGTAACCCCCATAACTTTTAAACGGCTGAACCGATTTTCATCAAACATATCTAAGAACACTCGCATGTAAGTCACCTTTATTACAAAAGAAACTAAATTGAAATCGCTTCATCCGTTCAGGAGCTATGATGCCACAGACAGACACCCCTCTCTCTGCGTCGGTAGTTAAAAAAATAATTTTGTACTTACAGTATTTTCGAAGTAGAAAAAGGAGGCAAGTGCTGAAATGGTAGATGTCATCTCAGCCGCAGGCGAGGACCTCATTTGTGAGTCAGGTGATTGCCATTTCCGCTGAGGCTTCCATAATAGTGCTTCTGTGAAACATCTAAAACAAAAAAAAAATACTATTAGGTTGTTTTCATTCGACTTCAAGGCCAACAAAGTTTACTGTAGCCAATATGATTTTGGACCTTTTTGGAGTTATGTGTAAGTGAATTTAAACTTTTTAAAACGTACCTATGTCTAGGTAGTACAATTGGCGAGAGTCTGTGAGAGTATTTGATCTAGCTGAATGATCGCAGATTGAAGTTCTATCCAAGTGGTTAGTTCTTCTTTTATTTTTTCTCTCAATCCTATGGTTGTCTATAAGAGATTGCCAGAGAGCGATATTTTTTCAGATTTAATTATTTAATTATGTCTATCCGAATTATTAGAATTAATAATATTTAACTAGCTGTCCCCGCGAACTTCATACCGCCAATTGATTTGTAAAGTTATACATATCGCTGTAAAATTCATTGAAAATTCGGTCATATATATTATTAATCAAATTCCGATATGTAACTCTTCATCTTGAGTAGTCATATGGCTTCGATCCTCCTAAAGTTTCTTTTGATTAAAAAGGCGTCATCGGTAGCTTATTGGATGGAGTGAGCTTTACAATCGAGAGGTACCGGCTTCGAATCCTGGCGATTACACTACGAACCTGAACCTTTTCATAGAACTAGCAATTTATTATAGTGTAATGAATATAGTGGTTTTTTTCATGAAGAAGTTAGAATTAGAACCCAAATCTATACTTATAAAATTACATCATACCTTTGAGAATTCCGTGACGCGAAACCGGTCAGGTGAAAAATAAATTCAAGTGGAAAAGTACAAAGTTCTCAATATGTCAAAATTACTTGTCCCGACTTACTGACTGACTGACTGATTCATCAACGCAGAGCCTAAACCACTGGACCTACAAACTTGAAATTTTGACAGTAGATGCATTTTATTATGTAAGCATCCACTAAGAAAGGATTTTTGTCAATTCTGCTACCAAAGAGGTAAAATAAGGGATGGAAGTTTGTATGAAAGTCCATCATTTTTAGAGCTCTATGCACTAAATTTCATAAACTTGTGTCTTTTAAGAAATAAATGAATACGTGTATCAGTGTTTTTCAAAATTTAACTACTAAGAGGGTAAAATAGGTGATAAACGTTTGTATGGAAAGTTCGTCATTTAGGTCACTATCATATGGAATACGAAATTTTCCCGGGCAAAGCCGGGATGAGTCAACTAGTTACTAATATTCCCTCTAACCCCTCCAGCTAAGCTTAATTGCTTGTGCTAGGAGTGAGTTACTGGGTAACAATACTCAAATATAGGATTCCGAATACTCAAACATCACATGGTGTAAATATCCCGTTGATTTTTATAACAATAGCCTTCGGAGTCCTGGGTCCACTTAATTCCAGGTTCATTTGTTACTTTATGTTCCTTTGTAATCCATATCCATACTTCCATACTAATAAAATTTTATAAATGCAAAAAAAAATCTGTCTGTCTGTATGTTACGCTTTCACGCCAAAACCACTGAACCGATTTTGATGAAATATGGCATAGGGGTAGATTAGATCATGAGAAAGGACATAGGCTATGTTTGGTCACGATAACCGACATCCACGCGGGCGGAGCCGCGGGCAAAAGCTATACGATTAAACCAATTTTGATCTATTATTAGGTAGTTTTGTACTTCTTCAAAACAAATAAGATTCTATCAATCGTACTTAATACTACACTCCTTGAAGATATAATAGGCAGGTTGTCCAAAATTGGAACAATCAATCATAATTAAAGACAGATTGTTCCAAATTGAGCCAAAGACTGGACTCGCATAGGGCGGGATGACGTAGACAGTGCGTAGGCCTACGAGAGCCCGTAGCCAATACCGTAGCTCGTCGTAGCGCGTAGGCCGGTAATGAAGGAGGCGGTAGGCATACTTGTCAAGATTACTAGATAAAGCTTATTTTAAAAAGTTAATGTCTTTTATTTCTCTTTCAGTGTTAAATATTTTATCGTTATCAAGCTTGTAAATCGGGCAGGGTAGGCAGAAGTCTAATAATACTCTGTATTTTTTATCAGTCTCGGTTCTGTCCTAATATTGTACATTTGAATGAATTTTATAGCATTAAGTATGCTAACTATACAAATCGAATACTTAAGGAAAAATGAATCTTTTCGGGTGGGACACGAACCCACGATCTTTCCCGTACAGGGGAAATGCGTTGACCAACTAGGCTTTTTTTTTTCTTTTTTTTTTTGCGGAAATCCTCTCGGATACCCCACCCTTCCGGAGCCGGAAGGGGCGGTTATGTCGGACTCGAACCGACTAAAACCGCACGCCGACTGTGGGTCGTGGTGCTAGGCCGGAGGTGAGGTTGTCATCGACATATCCCTCGCACCCCGGCTGACCCAGGGCCATCCCTTAAGGCCTGGCCCTCCTTGACCAACTAGGCTACCGAGACACGCCCGATGTGATACAAATTTCTTTTCTATTTATATCCGTCTTTAAAACCGATGTTCTTACGAACTATTGTAACCAATGAATGAAGTTACAACCATTTGTGAACATTGATTTTTGATAACTCCGCCCAAACACTTAAATGAATTTTACAGCTTTAAGTATGCTAACTATACAAATCAAATATCTAATGAAATATATATTATCCATACTTAATATTATAAATGCGAAAGTAACTCTGTCTGTCTGTCTGTCTGTCTGTATGTTACGCTTTCACGCCTAAATCACTGACCCGATTTTAATGAAATTTGGTATACGGGTAGATTTGACTATGAGGAAGGACATAGACTATGTTTGGTCGCGATAACCGACATCCACGCGGGCGGAGCCGCGGGCAAAAGCTAGTATTAAATAATAAACAAATTTGTATAGTTAGCATACTAATGCTGTAAATTTCATTCAAATTAACATACTTGTCAATTGACAATTTTATTACAAATGCAACAACAATTTCATACAAAAATGTCTTCCATACCAATTACCTTATAAGGTTTTGTTAAACATAAATCTTTTTATATTAATTTTGGTCTTCCTCTATTATATTTCTGGTGAATAATATATTACTTTAATAAGCTTTTGAAACGTATTTCAATTTCTGAATAGGAAATAATTATTAAAGTGGCTTATTATATCTGTTGTTGTTAGGAACGAAATGGATACCTGTTGACTCAGTCATTTTTCTTTATAGTTGTCTAGCTTTTGCCCGCGGATCCGCCCGCGTAGATGTCGTTTATCGCAACCAAACATAGCCTATGTCCTTTCACAGGGTCCAATCTACATTTATACCAAATTTCATCAAAATCGGTTCAGTGGTTTAGGCGTGAAAGCGTAACATACAGACAGACAGAGTTACTTTCGCATTTATAATACTAGTATGGATTTTAGGTAAGATACCTGGAGTTTCATTATAAATATTGCTAATGATTATAACAGTACAAAAATAAGAGGACTCTTTTTCCTCAACTAGAATTTCTGCCCCATGAAATTAGTACTCAGATATAATGATGTAGCCTCTGTGGCCTGGCTGTAGTGTACGCGACTGCTATGCAGGAGGCACGGGTTGGATCCCCGCTCAGTGTAAATATTTGTATGCATGAATATGGCTATGGCTATTTGCATTGATCTAGGTGTTTCTATTTATAATATGTATGTGTTTACAAAAAAAAGTATCTAAGTATGTTTATCCACATTCTAGATTCCATAATACGACCTAGTTAAGCTCTAAATATCGTTGTGTAGAATGTTGTGGAATATTTATTTATTTACTTTTTGATATTATGTATCAAAGTTTACGAGTAAATATAATAAAACTACTAAATGCGAATAAATAAAAACAAAAAAATATTCCTAGAAAATTACATATTCCTAGTATAAGTTTACCGCGAATATCGACATATACCATTAAATATAGTATAACTCCAGCTGTCGTCAAAGGAAACCCCACGTATGCACATCACATTTTATTTTCATAACTGATTAGTTCCGTCTTCTGCCAAAGGCGTGCTGCATAAGTTTTAGGGTTCCACAGAAGGATATAATAACAATCGTTAGGCCAAAACTTGACTTTTATAAATATTTTTGATAAAAAAATATACATGATTTTTTACAGGCAATGTAGTGTGGCGGTAGTGAAAACGACTGCTAATCAGGAGGTGTGTGTGTCCCACTCAGTGCAAATATTTGTATATTTTTTTATTTAAAGACACGTCAATTTGACTTCACCTCGCCTGATGGTAAGCTAAAGATAAAATCTCGGTCACCATCGTAAACATGTACCATGTTAACATTGGTGGCACTCAGCTTGACGGCTTCATCAGATGTTTTTTTACGCCCCGCTTAAAGGACCCGGGACTGTAGGAAAAACGTAGGTAAGTTATGTAAGGTATGTATGACTGTGCCTATTTGAATTTGTCTGGGTCTGGGTATTTACGTGCCTCGGAGAACATATAAAGTCATAGTTATATGAACATCAATGGCAGTTGTTACGGGTGATTGGAGTCTAGTAAAAAGGTAAGGTCTTGGATAATTGGTCATTTATAATTATTTTTTTTGGGTAGGAAGGAATCTTCTCCCCCTCCCGTCGCAGCTGGTGGGGATGGTTATATCGGCCTCGAAGGTACCCTATACGAGCTTTGTTTTAGGTACAGAACCCACATGTTACAAGTAAACACTCTTGTCACTTTTATTTCTTTATGAGAAATTTTATTTGCTTCTTTGTAAAAATGATTATCTTTTCAGCCGCATAGCATTGGACGTAATATGGACTCGTTTGTACTGCAGTAGGAGGTACCAGATTCGTCATCTCTTTAATCAAAGGATTCTTTCACAAAATATTTTTGCAATTTCGTTAAATAATATATGTTTGTGTAATAGGGTGGACTTAGTCAGTCACTACAACTATACCTACTTCAATATGCATGAATATCTATAACATAAATGATAAATAAATATTCCACAACATTCTACACAACGCTATCTAGACCCATGGTAAGCTTTTATAGCTTGTGTTATGGAATCTAGAATGCGGATAAACGTATAAAATGAAGTCATTTGACACTTTCGATGTCATTGTCTAACCACCGCTTGTCTCTTAAACTGCTCAACTGATTTTAATGCAGTTTTCAGAGTGATTATAGATGAAGGTTAGGTTAGGTTACGTTCGGAAATGCTCAAGTGAGACCCGAACTCACGACCTTTCTCTTACAGGGGGAATGCTCTTCCAACTGAGCCATTGAGCCACACCTGAACCACTTCAAATTTTCCTTCTCTTTATATCCGTCTTTACGGGCGACGGCCAACGTTCGTACGAACTGTTTGAAGTGGTTCCGGTGTGGCTCAATAGCTCAGTTGGAAGAGCATTCCCCCTGTAAGGGAAAGATCGCGAGTTCGAGTCTCACTTGAGCATTTCATTTTTTCCGATGTTTTTCGAAGTTAAAAGTTAGTATAATAAATGCTATAAAAAAATCATTCAAATTAGGTTACGTTGTTTAATCACGATAACCAACATCCCCACGGGTAGATCTGCGGCTATCAGCTAGTAAAAAATAAAACTATCGACTATTACAAATCACAGATTAAACTCATACATAATACAATGCAAGTTTTATCTATACCTAACAAGCAATCATCATTTGGGTCATACGGACGAACATTTTTTTTTTTTTTTATATTTGGTCCGTCTATTGACTGCACTCCGCTAGATGGCAACAAAGCTGAAGTGTAGTCCAGAAGATACAGACCACCATTCCCGGTGCCATTGGACGTAAAATGGTGGTCCCTAACTTGACGGCCTTGATAGATGTCTTTTCACGCCCCGCTTGAAGAACCCGGGACTGTAAGAAGAGGGAAACACGTATGCGAGCAGAGCATTCCAGCTCTTTATCGTGCGGCAGAGGAAAGAGCCCCCAAACCGTTTAGTGCGAGATGGTATGGATTCCACCGTGTGTGGATGGCACCGCAGACCAGCACGTGTTGTTCTGGATAGGAAGGGAGAGGGTGGGATCAGTTGAAATCACTCCTCAGAACACTCGCCGTGGTAGAGGCGGTAGAAAACGGCCAGAGAGGCCGGGTACTTGTCTCCTCAGGTGCATGGGTACTTGTCTCCTCAGGTGGCTGCCATGAGGGAGACAAACGGATATTGATAGGACCTGTAGCTTTACTGGGAGACGAAGTCCCTCATTTTTCAATCGTCAACTCTTCCATGCGAGCGTGTATCTGTAACAAGCAATCGGTGATACAGACGGCGATGGGGTCATTTTCACCTGGCGTCTCCCATGAGGAAGACAAAAGGATGTTGATAGGAATTGTACCTTCACTGGGAGACAAAGTCCCTGCATCTTTCTATAGTTAACCCTTAAATGCAAGCGTATATCTGTAACGAGCAATCATTACTTAGGTCGAATATACCCGGAAGAGGAGTGGCGGTAAATTTGCGGTCTGTTGCACCTCCTTGATGATACACAAAGGAGGTAATTAAAATTTAAATTAATACTGTATATATTCACACCTCTATATCCTCAAATGGACAGGGGATATCAAAATAATATATTATTTCTCTAATGTATTTTGGTTCCGCGTAAAAAGGGATATGGCGATTATCTTTCACTGTTTATTTTTTCAATAAAATTAAATAAAACGAGTCCTGATCATACATTGTAATAATAATAAAATACCTGGGAGTTGTATGTGCAATTATTTTAGTTTGAATTGCAATTTGGAAGTCGAGTTAAAATATGCACAAATAAATAGGAATTATATTGAACTATTTGTAAATGAAGAAAAGGTTAAATAATATCAAAATTCCGAAGCCCATAATTATTGAATGTTGAAAATACCGACAGTACAAAATCTTGAAGTACAAAATCCCGAAGTTCAAAATGCTGATAATATTTTTTTGGGTGGGTTAACTTGGATGGTTATAAAAAAATCCACGAAAGCCGCCTTAGCCTTCTAACCTAATCTATCCAAGTTGGATGGACATTGTGTGCCTTTGTGGTGATTTTTAAATTCAGTAATTTGATAAGTAACCGAAGGAAATTATTAACGAGGAGTGATTCTTTTGAACACAAATCACTAGTTTAAAACAAAAGACCAGCATTTCTTAACATTCACATGGGTACACTGTAAATCACCTAATCTAAGATTCACTGTATCTCCTCTGTGTATGTTAACATTCACCAGTGTATGTCCGATTCAAGTAAAAATTAAGAAAAAAATCGGTCTTTTAGTGCATTCACAGTACCATATCAAGAAGAAAAGTTTTTTTTACAGGTATACAGTATAATTTCACCTCGTTTGATGGTAAACTGAGGTCAAAGCCTCAGGAAAAAGGGTCATTATTACAAACACCAACGGCCTTAAATGCTTTTTCATACCCTTATTTATATGACCAGGAATTCAAGATGTACGTCTGTGTGGCCTTAAATACACTATATTACCATATGCAAACCATGACACAACATCTTAATTAATAGAGAAGTTTCGAAAGTCACAGAATCAATAAACAAACAAACAAACAATTTGACGTTACGTTTACGTTACGTTTAGTTTCAGGGCTTTCCTATTCATGAGCAAAGAGGTACTTCATGTACACACACTGACGGTACATTAATTAATTTGATAACTGAACATGACGTACTACTGTTGACATTTACTTTGCATGAGTAAATTGCGCATATTGCCGCAAAGATTTTCAGTTTCATATTAGTACCGCTTCTTTTTTTTGTACGGAACTCCTCTCGGATGTAACCCCTGTCGACTCTAGGGGGTTATAATATTGGAATGTGACTGAGTTAAACCATAAGCCGTCTCATTTCTTTAGATGCCATGTTGTAAGATTGCCTAGATCATATCCCTCGTACCTCAAATGACGCTTTAAAAATAGCCCTTTCGGGTGTGTAAAGCATGGTGTCCCAATTAAACCACGGAAAGAGTGGATCTGGATCGAGTATTATACCCACAGAAATATTATTACGACAGAACAGCCATGTCAGCGGGAAACGCATGCCAACTTTTAAAACAATTCCTGTCCTGTGAGACAGGAACTTTCGAACGCTTACTCAGTATTTTTAATGCCAGCATGTAATAACATCAGTAAAAATAAAGTTAATAAAGATGGAGAGAGAATAAAAATGGAGGAATAAATTTGAAAATTAGAGCCATTTCATGAATCTTTCCTGATTATTATTTACAGTAAAAAAGTAGACACGCGTGACATGCTGCACACTTCTTCTCTTCATTTCTGTGGTCACCTGTAACCCCACGGTATCGGTGCAGCGTTCGATCATGTCAGAGATCGCGGGTTGAAGCACGCTCAGTGCAAATATTTCCTCTGGCCCATACACCCCTCAACCTCATACATTGTTAGCCTTCAAAATAAATATTTCAGAATATCCCAGGCAGTAAATGAAGGGTTGATAAAAATTAAGTGGACAATAGCGCCCACTATAGCTGGAATAAACCTTTTAACTGCCAGTACTAATATGAAATACGACCACATAACTTTATAGCACTAAACCAAAATGACGCAGACCATATTCAGATAATATTCGTTAATAATTTTATGAATTTCAGCGAATAAATCAAGAACACTTTTTCATAGATTTTTCAAAAATATTTGTTTCATCAGTTGAATGCACCGCGCTATATGGTAAAAAGCCTTTAGTCTCAGTAGTAAAGCTGAGGTGCAGTTCAGCAGATACGAACCTCCATTGGTAATGCTATAGAACCCAGGAAAACCAAGAGGAACAGACGTGCGCGGATAGAACATTCTAGCTCTTTTCGCGTGGCAGAGGAATGAGGCCTCAAACTGTTTCCATTTATAACAACACTAGCTTTTGCCCGCGGTTCCACTCGCGCGGATGTCGGTTATCGCGACCAAACATAGCTTATATGTTAATCCAGGGTGTCAGCTAACTCCATACCAAATTTTATTAAAATTGCTCCAGCCGTTTAGACGTGGAAGAGTAACAAACATCCATCCATTCACATATACCTACTTACTTACAAACTTTCCCGTTTATATTAATCAGGATAATGTTTTCATTCATTTCTATGGTCCTGAAATGCCTCTCTCGCTTCTTCTATTTTCATTTTTCAAAGTACACTGTGCATAAATATAACCAATTTATATTTTGGATCGATAATGATATTTCTACTTAAAATAGTGCCAATAAGAATCCGATTACTACCTACGAATCGAGGTTTGAAACCTCGATTCGTAGGTAGTAATCGTACTTCGTAATTGTCATTTTAGTAAAAATATTTGTATGCTTGATTTTGCCATGGTTGTATTAGTCTGGGTATTTATATGTATATTGCTATACCAATTTCTTTATTTACTTCAAAACTGTGTCTAAGCACACCTCGGAAGATCTCGACAAAATGTATGAAAAATTCAAATTGTAATTACAACATTCATAGATCGTGCACATGCACGGTAGTGTTGATGTGTGAGAGACTTCAAATTATTAGGGTTGGCATTATTTGAAATTGTAACCAATATTTGAGCGAGATAGTATGATTTTTCTCGCTCTATCCCTTAATGTCATGACTTACGTCACATCCGACAACAGTGCCAATTCTGTTGTTAGGTACAAACGTATTCCATCTTGGCCTTCAATTCGGAAAGAAAATTGATGGCGATACATTTTAGTCTACGCTAGTACTATTATCTATTCTGTGGTCTAAGTATATTTAATTTTCTTTTATCCGCGTACTGGAAATCGTGTAGATTGGGCTATATGGGCTTAAGCTAATATTATATTCATACTATTATTATAAATGCGAATGCAATTCTGTCTGGCTGTCAGGATATTACACTTTCACGTCTGAACCACTGAACCGATGTTGGTGAAATTTGTAATAGAGATTAGACCTAGAAAAAGGACATAGATTAAATGAAATCTTGCAAAAACGTACCGAAACGAGCCGAATCGTAGTAGCGTTGTTTAACGACAATCTTCTTAAGAGTACTTCGACAGCCAGGCGTCTTTTAATAATATGATTGATGTCCCAATTAAACTCATCTTTCAATTAGAGTATTTTATCGACAAAATATTATGTAAGCAATACAACAGAACCGAAAACGAAGTCAAAGTAATCAAAGACGGGGGATTTGCAAGTGTAATTTTATTGAGATATGAAAATTTGAGCTGGTTATAATCTTTAGTAAGTTAGAAGAGCTATTGGGTTATGAAAATTGCTTGAGGGAAGAAGTAACTTATGTAGAATCTAGAGGAATATAACGTATTGTTTACATGATTGCCCTCAGAAGTAGTGCTTTTTTTTCATGCGGAAATCCCCTCGGATACCTCCCCCGCCGGAGCCAGAAGGCAGGTTATGACGGACTCGAACCGACTAAAACCGCACGCCGACTGTGCGTCGTAGTGCTAGGCTGGAGGTGAGGTTGTCTTCGACATATCCGTTGTACCCCGGCTGACCCGGGGCTATTCTTCTACCCTCCCGGTTGACGTCGATGGAGAGGAATTCTTTGATGCCTGAACCTGTAGTTTTGCACATATCTTGATTTATATTTTTATTTATAATAATTATTATGTATATTATGTACACTGACGGACTCATAAACTGCATCAAAGTTCAGGTTTACTCTAAAAGGATTTTTTATAATAAGTATGCAAACTTTTTAGATTAAATTATATAAATATGGAAAGACTGGCTCTTAATCTTAAAAAAAAATTAAATTTAAAAATAGAACTGCAGTAAAACAAATGAATATAGCCGGGAAAAGAAAATTTACTTGTAGTATCAGATTTGCGTGTTATTTATAGCAAAGTTTTAAATTGATTCTCATTGATTTTTTTTGTTTTGTCAATTGAATTATTGTTACCAGCATAATTGTTGGGTTAGTTTTTTAACACATCGAGAGTTTTTGAACCGTAATATGGATACTTCGTCCGAACAAGCGGCACAAATTGTAGCATTGGTGCGGGAGGGCTTGGATCAACGAACGATTGGTAGAAATTTAAATTTAAACCAGTCTACGGTTTCTAGAATATACAGAAGGTTTGTAGAGACAGGTTCTTACAGGAGGAGACGTGGTACAGGCAGAACTCGAGCAACCACAGGTCGTGATGACCGATTTATTGTTATAACTTCCCTGCGAAATCGTTTCCTCACGTCAGTTAACATCAAAACCGAGCTTAATGAAGTGCGTGGAGTAAACGTGTGTGCACGAACAATAAGAAGAAGGTTAAAGGAAGCGGATATCACCCCTTTTAGACCAGCAAATGGTCCAAAGTTGTCTACAGCTCACAGACAAGCTCGCTTAAGATTTGTGCGTCATCACTTGAATTGGACAGAAGAGCAGTGGGCCTCTGTATTGTTCACGGACGAGTGTAGGACATGTTTATATGGTGCAGATGGTCGCAGAAGAGTCTATCGTCGACGTGGGGAGCGATATGCTCAAAGTTGCATTGAGGAGCGTGTTCCTTTTGGAGGCGGTTCATGTATGGTCTGGGGTGGCATATCGATGAACGGGCGAACAGAACTTGTGTTCATAGACATGGTCCGTCAAAACGGTAATAGAGGGGGTTTGACAGCACATCGCTACATAACAGAGATATTAGAAGATCACGTGGTGCCTTACATGGGATTCATAGGCGAAAATTTTACTTTAATGCAGGATAATGCCCGGCCGCATGCAGCTGCACAAGTTCAACATTATTGCGAAGAGGTTGGGATACGTACAATGAATTGGCCAGCACGCAGCCCGGATCTTAATCCCATCGAGCATGTTTGGGACAATTTAAAAAGAGCTGTATATGCGAGAAACCCTTCGCCCACGACAGTGGCAGCACTAAGAACAGCACTTTCAGAAGAATGGGACAATATTCCGCAAGATCTTTTAAAAACCCTTATAAAATCTATGCGGAACCGATTAGAATCCGTAATAAGGGCACGTGGGGGTAATACACCTTATTAAAACACAAATAAACCCTTGCATAAAGTTTGTGTCTATTGTTAAAACCAATTTTTTAATTAAACCAATTTTTCTTAAATTTCTGTTTTTTCTTCAAAAAAAGTCTTAAGGTCCTTTCCAGTACATAAACTTAAACTTAAAGATATGACCCTACGCTGTTTTAAAGTTCACGAACCAATCTAGAGGTTTCAATTTAAATCTGTATAGAAAGTATGCATACTTGGTTAAAATATTTATTTCAAAGTCGTCTATTACTTTGATGCAGTTTATGAGTCCGTCAGTGTAGATAAACTCATTATATTTTCCACCTCTCTCTCTCTCTATTATATTTCTCTAACTCTATCTCTCTCTCTCTCTCTCTAAGTCTATCTCTAAATCTAAACTCATTATATTATTAAAAAAAACGTTATGGAATTAGGAGTCTACCTCCTAATAAATTTATATTATATTGACTCTTGCTAATCCCCCAAAGGGCTAGGAAGAGCTGTATAAATATCCTCATTACCTTCCATAATTTTTGGTCCCACGTCATAGGGCACTTTATCATGTATGTTTACTGTCGGATGAAGAACAGCCCTAAGAGTTTTTTAATATACCCACAGAAATACATTAGGTAGCCTTTTTTTTTTTTTTTTTTTTTTTTTCGTGCGGAAATCCCCTCGGATACCCCCCCTGCCGGAGCCGGAAGGGGAGGTTATGTCGGACTCGAACCGACTAAAACCGCACGCCGACTGTGGGTCTTGGTGCTAGGCCGGTGGTGAGGTTGTTATAGGCATATCCCTCGCACCCCGGCTGACCCAGGGCCATCCCTTACGGTCTGGCCCTCCTCAGGAGGGGGGACAACAGTGTCCCCAACTCGCCCCCGGAATGGGGAGGCGCGCTATTTAGCGCGCCGCCGCCGTGGCCTGCTTCTGCTGGGGTGACAGGCGGCTCCACCCGTCACCCCCAGGCCCGCGCTCATGGGGGACGGAGGTCAGTCAGTGCCCTCCGACGCCCGAGTTGCCTGCGCGCGCGGGCGGCGCGATCCGCGAGTCTTTCTCGCTCGCGCCGCATCTCCCGCTCCGCCGTCTCCTTCACGACCATTACCTGCTCGCTGAAGGAGACGCCGGCCGCCCACGCGTCCGCGCAGCGGACCATTGCTGTGAGAATGTAAAGTAGCCTAGTGGTATGAGTAATGGACTGCTGAGACAAGGTCTCGGGTTCGATTCCAGGTTTGCCATTGCACACACCAATGACTTTTCGATGCTTTTCGAAGTTATGTGTGTATTTATCGCAGGTTTATAAGTGCCCGGTTAATGGCAATAGGCTCGCCACCTATTACATTGGGACCTAAACATAAACTGGCGAAATGTGGGTGCTAGTATTTCTGCCTACCGCTTCGGGGAATATAGGCGTGAGTTTATGTTATGTTATGCTTTCTTTTACGTGGGCACTATATAGAGGGTGTTAGGGAAACGAAATTTTTTTTATTGCAAATATTTTTTCATATTTTTTTTTATTGAAATGAAATGTTTTATTACAATTAATATCAAATATGCTACCTCAATATTAATAAACCTTTAAATAGAATTATTCTAATTATCTTGGTAATTAAAGGTCTGTAACCTGTAAAAACAAAACCTACCTATGTATTTATGAGATAGAAAATACCCGCAGAGTCTTCTCGGGCCGCGTTTCAAACCGATGGTCCATTCACTAAATATTTAATATTTATTTTATATTGACGTTTTGTAAGTTCCGATTTAATGGTATATGCAAAACAAATGATTTTTGACTTTGACTTTAACTTACGTTAGTTGAAAACGGAAATTTTTTCAGAGGTTTGTTAGACTTCAATTCGATTTTCAAATTTTAATCTTATAAGCTTTTTTGTTATTCTACTATACAAAAATAAGTCGGGTTTTCCTTCCTGACGCTATAACTCCAGAACGCACGAACCGATTTGGCTAATTTTGGTCTTGAATTATTTGTGGAAGTCCAGGGAAGGTTTGTACGTTGAGAAAAATTCGAATAATTGCCGGGAACCGACATCCACGCGAGCGGAGCCGCGGGCAAAAGCTAGTTAGTATAAAATCATACGTTTTAGAAACGACTAACGGCCGTTCCCAATAACATACTTACAGATAAAGATAGATCGCAACAGTCAAATTTGACGTATCGGCTGTTTAAATTCAAAATATGGTAATTGATTTTTATGCGGCAAAGCGTATCGCGGTATAATTATATTTTCTGAAATTGGTGTGAAATAGGAGTTACTATGTTTTGAATTTAAACAGCCGAGCACTTTATCCGTCGATGCGATCTATCTCTAACTGTCAGTATGTTATTGGGAACGGCGGTAGGTCAACCTTTACCGGGTTGCTCATTCGCCTTTAACTCATAGATATATTTCGTGTTATTTTTTCTACGTGTAGCCATATCAGATGGTGATCCTCCTATCATGACCTTTCATGTCTTCACCAAGCTATACCTTTTTTTTTTTTTTTTTTCGTGCGGAAATCCCCACGGATACCCCCCCTGCCGGAGCCGGAAGGGGAGGTTATGTCGGACTCGAACCGACTAAAACCGCACGCCGACTGTGGGTCTTGGTGCTAGGCCGGAGGTGAGGTTGTCAAAGACATATCCCTCGCACCCCGGCTGACCCAGGGCCATCCCTTACGGTCTGGCCCTCCTCAGGAGGGGGGACAACGGTGTCCCCAACTCGCCCCCGGAATGGGGAGGCGCGCTATTCAGCGCGCCGCCGCCGTGGCCTGCTTCTGCTGGGGTGACAGGCGGCTCCACCCGTCACCCCCAGGCCCGCGCTCATGGGGGACGGAGGTCAGTCAGTGCCCTCCGACGCCCGAGTTGCCTGCGCGCGCGGGCGGCGCGATCCGCGAGTCTTTCTCGCTCGCGCCGCCTCTCCCGCTCCGCCGTCTCCTTCACGACCATTACCTGCTCGCTGAAGGAGACGCCGGCCGCCCACGCGTCCGCGCAGCGGACCATTGCTGTGAGCAGGGTGGCGAGGGTGAGAACTCTCACTCCCAGGGCCGCCACTAGCTCCCGCCTCGGTCCGGCCCATGCCGGACACTCGGTGAGCGTGTGCAGCCCCGTGTCCTCGCTCGCGTCGCAGTGATGGCACTCGGACGTTGGCTCCTTTTCGATCCGACACAGATATCTCCCGAAGCACCCGTGCCCGGTGATAATCTGCGTCAGTCGATACGAGAGGCTGCCATGTGGCCTCTCGAGCCATTCCCCCATGATGGGCCTTACCGCCTCTATGACGGCATGCCCTGCGCGTCGTTGCTCAAGTCGTCGCTCCCACTCCGCCACCATGATCCCGTGGAGCCGGGACCTCTCGGCCCGAATGTCTTCGGGCTCGGGATCGAATCCCCGCTCCCGCGCCTCCTTACGGAACCGATACAGTGCCGCAAGGGATCTCGCTTCCAGGATCCACGGTGGCGATCCGGCTAGGAGACTCGCCGCTTCAAAGGATATCGTGCGGTACCCCCTAATGGCCCTGCAGGCCATCGTTTGCACGACACCCACGTAGAGTCTCCTGCAGGAGTCCTCTGGGCCCCTCAAGTTGGGCAGCAGCCGCATCAGCGCGTTAGCTGACACCAACAGTTTGGGGCGCAGACTTCGGAAGTGCTCTCCGAAGTCCCACCGACCGTCGAGTACGAGCCCCAGGTATTTCAACCGGGGCTTGATGTCGATGGGAGTACCTCCTACTGTCAAGCTGGATCCCGGGGGTGGCCCGCGCCGAGGACCATGAAAGAACAAGGCCTCGGATTTGTGCAGGGCCACCTCGAGACCCAGCCGCCGGATCCGATCCACGACTTGAGCAACAGCGGTCGTGGCCCTCTGGGTCGCCTCGCGGTGTGTAGCGCCACTCACCGTCACTAGCGTGTCGTCCGCGTAGCACGTGACGGTGGCACCGAACGCGAGCTCACCGCGAAGCACCCAGTCGTATCCGATGTTCCACAGGAGCGGCCCCAAGACCGATCCCTGTGGGACACCGCACGACATCTCACGCCTACCGACGCCGGTCGCACTTGGGTAGATGACGGCCCTCTCCGTCAGGTACGCCCCGACTATACGGCGGAGGTAGAGAGGCACATCGTGGTACACGAGCGCCTCCCTGATGCAACTCCAGGGCAAGGTGTTGAACGCGTTGGAGATGTCCAAGGACACCGCCAACATCACCTCGCCCCGGGCAACCGCATCCTCCGCCAGGGTCCTCACGCGCATGATGGCATCCACAGTGGAACGCCACCGGCGGAAGCCGTACTGCGTGTCCGCTAGGTCCGGCCCCACTCTAGAGAGGTGCTCGACGAGGCGCTTGGCAATCACTCTTTCGAAGAGCTTGCCCACCTCGTCGAGCAACACTATGGGCCGGTACCCGGACGGCTCGTCCGCCGGGCGTCCGTCCTTGCGGATGAGGACCAGCTTCCCCGTCTTCCACATCTTCGGAAACTGGCCCCGCTCCAAGCATGCGCTGAGGAACCCTCGCAGTCGGGGTTCGAGACCGTCTTCTCCTAGAGCTAGGACCCACGCACGGCCTGGAATGCCGTCGGGTCCCGGGGCGGTGTTCTTCTTGGCTCTAAGCCGTCGCACCGCCAGCTCTAGTTCTACCCAAGTGACCTCGGGCACGTCGTCGTCAATAACCACGCCGGGTGCATCAGGCGACCGAGGTGGCGGAGTCATCTGCGGCGGAACGTGTTCCGCCCGCGCCGGGAACAGGGATGCCACCACTCCTCCAAGCAGAGCCGGCTCGAGAACCTGGGTCAGGGGAGGGGCCCGGGGGCGCAGCTTTCCTCTTACCAAGCGGTAAGGCCGCCCCCATGGGTCCCGCTCCAGTGTCTCCAGCAGCTCCCTATAGGAAGCTGCCTTGGACCGCTTGATCTCCGCTCGGAGGGCATTCCTGGCTTCCCTGTATCCCTCTTGCAACTCCGCCACTAGGGGATCTGTGTCTGCGGGGCGGCTACGCCTCCTACGGAGCCTGGCCCACCGGCGGTGCGCGATCACGCAGGCTTGACGCAGCCTCGCGATCTCCGCAGTCCACCAGTAGACCCGGCGCCTCGGACTATAGGCTGGAGCCCTAGACATACCCGCATCGCAGATAACAGTCATGGCCTCCCGGAACCACGCCGCCTCGTCATCGATGTCGTCAGGCCTGTCCGGCACCATGGCCCAGGCCTGCACGGAGGCGGCTTCCAGGAGAGCATCCCTATTCAGTCCCCTAAGCATCCAGCGCGGCTCGCGTGGGGCCGGTGTGACCGGCGCATCACTCTCGGGAGGGGAGACATCAAACCGAACGTATCGGTGATCCGACAGTGTCTCCACCTCCACGACAACACGCCAGTCCCGCACACGTTGTGACAGCGAAGCGCTCGCGAATGAGAGATCAACGATCGAACTCGCCCCGCGCTCCGCCACCCAGAACGTGGCTTCGGCCCCGCGATTCTGGAGAACCAGACCGAGAGTAGCGGCCCAGCTCTCCAGAGCCCTACCTCGCGGGTTCGTGCGCCGGGACCTCAGACCAGGCATTGAAGTCCCCAAGCACAAGAACCGGGCGAGGGTGACAGGCATTGACGACGTCGGTCAGCCGCTCCAGCGACCGCCGATACTGCCCTATGCGTCGGTGTGATGCCGGCGTGAAGTAGACGGCCACGACCGCAATCTCCCCCACACGCGCCGCTACGATGCCATGCTCCCTTGCGATCACCACAAAGGGAGGGGCACCCGCAGCGGCGTTACGCACCAGTGCCGCCGATCCATCCAGGTCGACCACCCAGGCAGGCCCGGGGGGCCGGTGGGTGTACGGATCGGCGACAGCGGCGACGTGTATGGACCACTGTGCCATGCTCTGGAGCAGAAGAGCCTGAGCATCGACACCGTGGCCCACGTTCGCCTGCAGGATGCGGAGCTGGGGATCCATTATGGAACCATCTCCGCATCCCGCTGCGAGCTATCGGCGGAACGCCCGCCTCGTGGCTTCGGCTCCCCTCCGGTGCAGGCCTTGCTGCCAACCCGATGGTCGGCCGGTTTGCCCCCCGCTGCACACCTGAAACAGTGCAGCGGAGCCTCGCAACCACCGGCCCTGTGACCGGGCTGGCCACAGCGGAAGCAGCGGTCACCGACCGTCACCTCCGCCGTGCACTGCACCCCCACGTGCCCGACCGACAGGCACCTAAAACACCTGGCCGGTTGAGCCTGCAGGAGCTGTGCCCGCAACGCCGTCCACCACGAGGACCCGCCGATCGGCAGCCTTTTGAGCTGCCGCGATGGGGCAGCCGACAACTGCCGCCCCCTGTCCGCGACGGCCGTAGCGTATTGCTCCGACCTTAACCGCCTCCAGGGGGCAGCCCCCGGCCTCCGCCACGGTGGCCCGAATTTCGTCGGCCGTGATGGAGTCGTCCAAGCCCGAAATGCGCAGCTCTGCGCACTTGGTGGGCCTGGACACCCGGACGTCGGCTGCGTCCAGCGTCTCCCTCAGCTGAACCGCTATGGCATCAGCCTGGGGACCGCTGGAAGCGCCAGGGACCTGGATGAGGCGGGCCCCCGTCCGAGTCTCCGTGACTCGGAGGGGCTTCGCCAACTTAAGAGACCTCATATCTACCATCCGGCAGCCCGGCAACGACCTTCTGGAGATCGGCAAAGTCGGCTGCCATTTTGCCCATCTCCTTTCTGTATTCGGCCGCCTGCCACTCCGAGGCCTCAATGAGCTCGACCTGCCGTCTGCCTAGCTGAGCCCGCTCGTTCCTCGAGTCAGCCAGCTCCGCTCTGAGCAGGCCGAACTCCTCGACAAGGCGCGTCGTCGCCCGTCTCAGCCGGACTTCCTCCGGCCCCATAGACCCAGCACGGGTCCCTATAACGTCCTCCAGGGCCTGCAGTACCTCCCTAGACGTAGGGTCGGTACGCGGCATGGGCGTGGGCGCCGCCGAGGTGGAGGGACTCGGCAGCGCCACAGCATCTCTCAGGGCCGGGGCCCGAGAGGAGGGCGTTTGGGGGATGGGCCTCTTGCCACCCCGCGTCTTCCCCCGGCCGACCATCGCAACCTTGGGCGGGGGGGAATCTTCACTGCCCTGGTTGTTCTCCTCGTTGGAGGACGAGTCGGTCAAGGTGACTGCGTCCGACTCAGTCCTCGGTGGAGGAGGAACCTTCCTACCACCGTTCCTCCTCCGTGCAGATTTTCGGGTCTGCAGACCCACCGGGCTGTTCGCCCTGCTCTTCTCGGTGGCGGTGTCGAAATTTTCCGACACCGCCGCAGTTGGTGACGCGACCTCCGCGTCGTGGCGCTGCGCGACCTCCGCGCAGTCTGTTTCACTAGGTAGGGGGGGGTTTTTATGGTTATCAGTTTTCATAAATGTTCCCACGAGCATGAGACGAAAGGTTACACTTCCCGGGTGACGCTCTTTCCGAGAAGCGGGGTACATACTGTGGAGGTCCCCTGGTGTCCACAGGTTTTAAACGACTTCGCTGTCGGGTTTTTAAGACTTTTCCTTGTCGCGGGCCGGCCAGTTAAGGCAAGCCCCGCGGCCTCCAGGATACCGGCATACCTAGTGTGGCTAGCACTCAGGTCGTTGTCGATATCTAGGAGGTTACGCGACGCGGGGGAGCAGCCAACTCTCCCAACACCGACGGTGGCACGAGTGCCTGTCAGCCCCTGCGCGAGCAGTGGGCCAACCCGTCCCTAGATCTCACGGAACCCTTGCCGCTCCCCTGTCCCCTCTGAGAGCAGAGGGATACTGGGAGCGACTAGCGGGAACCGGATCTCTCTCCGCGGGCCTTGAAGCCCCGCCACGCCACGACCCCGTCTGGGTCGGCTAGCCCTCAAAAGGGCTGTTTGAATGGAAGGAATCCTACGGATCCCTTCCCGCGGGCCTTGCAGGCCCGCCATACCACGACCCCCTCTGGGTCAGCTAGCCCTGAAAAGGGCTGTTTGAATGGAAGGAATCCTACGGATCCCTTCCCGCGGGCCTTGCAGGCCCGCCATCCCACGACCCCCTCTGGGTCAGCTAGCCCTCAAAAGGGCTGTTTGAATAGAAGGGATCCTACGGATCCCTTCCCGCGGGCCTTGCAGGCCCGCCATCCCACGACCTCCTCGTACAATGAGGTCGGCCGTTGGGTTATTCGTCAACGGCCAACAGAACTCCTAAGGTGGGAGTCTGTTAGCCGTTGTCCAGGATGCACCAGCCCCTCCGCTTCCGCTCCCCAGGACCGCAGTCCAAAGGGAGAAGAAACGGAAAGGCCAACGTGGAGGTTACCCAACCCGCACCCCTCACCAAGCTATACCAGTCATAAATAAACAGACAAACTATCAGATTAGACACTCGAGTGTAATGGTTAATCAATTTATTGAGTATACATACTGTTTTACGATGTGCGGTCCAGCTTTGAGCACGATAGTGTTGCCAATCACCAAATTATAATTACCTTTTTATCTTGTTAACCAATTTTTTTTTTTCCCAATCTACCTTATTAGTGGTAATATTTTCAACAAGATTTAATCAGAAGAAGGTGTATGAAATTATGTGTGTATTTCAAAAATGAATAAATTTCGTACAAAGCTCCATTTCTTACTATACCCCCTTGGTGAAATTTTAAAGCAATTTTCATAGTATACGCAAACATAAAATAAAATTCAACTGCAGAAATTTCCAGTTTTTAATTGTCAACGGAATGACAACTATTCGTCCTAGTTTTCCATGCAACAAGGGAAATTAATATCCTGGCAACACTGTAGGGTATTGACGACAATTTACGACTGTTTGCGTAAGTAAAGGGTATTGTAAAATATTTGGATGCCTAAAGGGCAATGACTGTGACGTAATTAATGAAAAAACGGTCATACTAAAAAATATATTTTTTTTTATACAGGACACGTCAATTTGACTACACCTCGCCTGATGTTAAGCTAAAGGCAAAGTCTCAGGAAGAGGGTCACCATCGTAAATATTTACCATGTTAACAGTGGTGGCACTCAGCTTGATGGCAGGGAGTTCCAGGTCTTAGTGCGGCATAGGAATGAGTCACTGAAACGCTTGGTTCTATCAGGTATACTATGCACAGTGCACCGTATATGGATGGCATCTTAGCCCTGCACGTGTCGTCCTGTGAAGGAAAGGAGAGTGTGGGACTAATTGGAAGAGCCCGTCAGAACATTCCCCATGGTAGAGACGGTAGAATACTGCCAAAGACGCAACATCTCTACGCATCTGCAAAGGCTCGAGAGTGTTCGTGACCTCAGGATTCCCAATAATGCGGCCCGCATGTCGCTGCAACCTGTCGAGAGCATCGAGTACGTAGTCCCAGAGATGTGAGCAGTATTCCACACAAGAACGAATTTGGATCTTGTATAGGAGACACCGCTGCTTTGGCGTGAAAAAACGTCTCACTCTGTTCAGGACTCCGAGTATACGCGAGGCTGATTTGATGATGTTCTCGATATAGTTTTTGTGATCCTGCAGTGGCAGTGGTGTGCTCTGAAGAGTGGGAAGGGGAAGGAAAGGAGATACCTTTGCTGTAAACGCACATGCCTGGGTCTTCTTGGCATTGAACTCGACGAGGTTCCTAGCGCCCCATTGAGAAATGTGGTCCAGGATCCGGTCCAGCTCAGTGATAAGAAGGTGACTTTTTTCCGCGATATCAGACTGCTTGGCCGCAGGATATGCGTAATAACTCCCGTGTAAGGTGCTGTCGTCTGCATAGCAGTGAATGTTTCTGTTAGAGAGCATATCATTGATATGCAGAAGAAAGAGATGTCTGTTGTAGAAAATGACTAAGGGATAAGGCTATTCTTTACCCTACAGTAAAGATACACCCTATTAAGAATGAATGCAATAGGCTCGCCTGCTTGAAGGCAATAGGCTCGCCCCCTATTACTTATAGTTGGCGAAATTTAGGTGTTAATTACACCTCTGCCTACCCCGTCGGGGATTAACAAGCGTGAGCGTATGTATGTAGGTAATTTCATTCATATGCATAAATTATAAATCTTGGCGTTTACACGTGAGATTATTGACCAAATTAGTGTCACGACAATAATTTTATGCCAATAAATTCGTAATGTTTTAGCTGCATATGAGAAAAATGTCATCTTGACTTTTGACCATGGTGACTGCCATCTAACCTCTTAAACTTGCACCGCCTAACCTCCCAAACCTGAGATTTAGTTTTCCGTTCCGTTCCGTTTGCCGGGATTGGGTATTGAACTAATTTTGGAAACCTACCTTAAAAGATGTAGAATTTTATTTTATGCCTCTTACAATTTATCTTTTTCGCGAAAAAAAACAATATTAATATGAAAAAACACGTCTTTATTTTCGTAGTTCTAAAAATTCGCGAAAAACGATCGGTCACGTGACATTTGAGGCGTGACGTACTAAAAAAATGATATTATATTTCACCATAGGCGCGTACATTCACCTTCAGTAGGTACATACTATACTCACGGCGACTGAAAATTATTTCTTACATTTAAATTTGTTAAACTTTGGGTACTAAAATTATGAAAATAACCACCTACATGAAGTGTACCGTACCAATGTGTGAAAATACGAACCCCAAATATCCAAACAAATTATTTATACGCGCTCCTAACGAACGCAAACGTAGAAGTCAGTGGATACAGTTAGCATGCCGAGATCCGAAGTTTACGAATGATACTCTTATTTACTTTTGCGAAGACCACTTTGATGTAAGTAGTAATTTAATTAGTAGCCTTTCAGAATATTATTTTAAGGAACATAACATTGTTCTTGCATAAAATCTATAGTGTATTCATTTAACCTATATATTTCGAATTACATGTGATTTACTTAATCATCAATTACAAAACAGTTAGCGCGCGGCCGGGCCTCATTTGTCCCGCGATTTAGGCCTAAGATACGATATAGCTGTGATAAGAACTTGAATACCTATAAGAAAATAGATAGAAGGGAACAAACAACTTAATCAAAACTGATTAAAACCAACAGTAGGTAGGTAAGCACCAAAGGCACTGACAGTGATCATTCTTAAAGACGTCACGCGATCTGTCAACTGATTCGCCCGCGTTTTGCTTCATGTAAAATACAGATAAAAAAATCGCAACTTTATTTTGTAAAAATAAAATATTTAGCATTTATCTTTAAGTGAAATACTTTTGGATAGTTATTATTTGCATATAAGCTATCATATGCAATCTCCATACTAATATTTAAATGCGAAAGTTACTCTGTCTGTCTGTCTGTCTGTATGTTAGGCTTTCACGCCTAAACCACTGAACTGATTTTGATGAAATTTGGTACATGGGTAGATTAGACCTTGAAAAAGGACATAGGCATTGTTTTGGTCGCGATAAACCACATGCACGCGGGCGGAGACGCGGGTAAAAGCTAGTATTTTATATTTTATTGCAATCATTTGTCCAATACCCAATTCAGTTATAGTAGTTCAGTGTACCATTAAACGTAGGTGGTTGGCTTGGGCTGCGAAGATCATAGTGGGGCCCTCTTTACGCCCATGAAAACAATAAAATGTAGACTTTTGCGTTCATTGAAACTAGATGGCGTTCCACTAAACGGTAGACGCTCGTAGCATCTAGGTAGAACAAACTGCGTGTAGCATTCGTAGATATTCGTAGCAGTATTGATACACAGATGGAGGTGAATTTTGATATTGTGTTGTGCGAACTAAAAAAAATAATTCAGAAGACTAAAGAAAGATGGCAATAGTGTACAGTGAAATCTTACTTAATATTGTGTGTTCAGAGGGCGTAACTGTTTAATATCCAAAATTAAAAAATGGATTACTATGGCTTGGCGGTACATCTTGGATTACTATGGCGTGGTGGGCTTTTTTTTAATGTGCGATAAATGCCCACGGATACCACCCCCACGGAGCCGGTGGAGGTGGTTATGTCGGACTCGAACTGACTTAAACGCACGCCATCTTGGGTCCTTGGTTGCCGGAGGTGAGATTGCCAAAAGCATATCTCTCGCACCCCGGCGGACCCTTTTTTTTTTTCGTGCGGAAATCCCCTCGAATCCCCCCCCTGCCGGAGCCGGAAGGGGAGGTTATATCGGACTCGAACTGACTAAAACCGCACGCCGACTGTGGGTCTTGGTACTAGGCCGGAGGTGAGGTTGTCATCAACATATCCCTCGCACCCCGGCTGACCCAGGGCCATCCCTTACGGTCTGGCCCTCCTCAGGAGGGGGGACAACAGTGTCCCCAACTCGCCCCCGGAATGGGGAGGCGCGCTTATCAGCGCGCTGCGCCGCCGCCGTGGCCTGCTTCTGCTGGGGTGACAGGCGGCTCCGCCCGTCACCCCCAGGCCCGCGCTCATGGGGGACGGAGGTCAGTCAGTGCCCTCCGACGCCCGAGTTGCCGGCGCGCGCGCGGGTGGCGCGATCCGCGAGTCTCTCTCGCTCGCGCCGCCTCTCTCGTTCCGCCGTCTCCTTCACGACCATTACCTGCTCGCTGAAGGAGACGCAGCGCAGCGGACCATTGCTGTGAGGCACCCCGGCAGACCCAGGACCATCTCTTGGCCCCCTTCTGGTTGTGGGGACCACAGAGTTCCCATATGGCGGGATCGGGTTTGATTCCTACTCAGTACAAATATTTTTATGTATGATTAATAAGCCTATTTGCATTATGTACTTCCTGATCGACAAACCTGGTTAATAAAAAAATGGTAGGTAGCGTTTTTTTTATTCGATTCTTTAGCTTTTAATATAAAAAACTAGCTTTTGCCCGCGCCTCTGCCCGCGTGGATGTCGGTTCCCGGCAATTATTCGAATTTTTCTCAACGTACAAACCTTCCCTGGACTTCCACAAATAATTCAATACCAAAATTAGTCAAATCGGTAAAGGTGTTGTAGAGTTTCATTACAACGATAAGTGGCATTGATTTATATATATACAGGGTGTAATCGTTAAGTGTGTCCAGGGGATTATTCCATAACTATTACAGATATAAAAAAACTTTAAACTGATATCGAAAGTACGTTACCTAATGAGTAAAATTACATCAATAACTTTTTTAAAATCAAACGAGATGTATCTAAAATTTTGACATTAAACCCTCCCATACATTTAGTATTACATTAGTAGAAAGGTTTTAGTTTCCTTATTTTAAGTGGTCTAGTACTCATTTTACCTTAATCATATTTTAGAATTACGTATGATTGAACATGTGAAGATTTTTTTTTTAAAAGAATATTAGAACCGAAGTTACTAATATTCCCTCTAACACCTCCAACTAAGCAAAAATGCTTGTGCTAGGAGTGTGTTCACGCCGGTAGTGTAATGGCCGGGATCGAACCCGGGACCTCTCGATCGTAAGGCCGACTCCTTAACCACTAAGCTACCGACGCTTTTAAATTTAAAATATTTAAATTATCTTACCACTTCAAATTAGTAATAAATCGTGTTTCAATATCGCATTAATTTGAGCAGACTGAAAAGCAAACACTACAAAAAAAATTGTACTTACTAATAAAAAAATATTATTATTTTTAGTTTTATTACTCTGCTAGGTTGATAAACAGTTTCCTTTATATCAGTACTAAGCTAAAATATTCTTTCCTACTAGTATTATAAATGCGAAAGTTACTCTGTCTGTCTGTCTATCTGTATGTTACCCTTTCACGCCTAAACCACTACATACATTTAGTATGAGATTAGTAGAAAGGTTTTAGTGTCCTTATTTTAAACTAGCTTATGCCCGCGGCTCCGCCCGCGTGGATGTTGACTATCGCGACCAAACATAGCCTATGTCCTTTCTCATGGTCTAATCTATCCCTATTCCAAACTCCATCATAATCGGTTCAGTGGTTTATGCGTGAAAGCGTAACATACAGACAGACAGACAGACAGAGTTACTTTCGCATTTATCATATTAGTATGGATAAAACTGACCTTACTGGGTCTCCCGGCCAAATTTCTACACATCAGGTTTTTTTGCGAATATTTTTTGTTATATTCATACATACATATAATCACACCTTTATCTCTGAAGGGTTAGGCAGAGGTGAATTAACATCCACATTTCACCAATCATTCTATTCGGTAGTACGCAATAGGGGGTGAGCCTATTGCCGTATTCCGGGCACTATGTTGAACCTAGGCTGTATTATATGTGTCTGATGAACAGCCCTATCCCTTAGTCATGTTGTACGACATCGCATGGGAAGAGATGGGGTGGCCCAAATTGTACTCTGCCGGGAACAACGCGGCCAATTCATAGAACTATCTATTTTTCTTAGTTACTGATTTCCAGTAACTTACAAAAATTCTAATCAAGAAGTCAAGAAGATATTTTTATTAAATTTTACATAAGGCTGCGAGACTATTTATACAAAATTTGTGAGAACAACGATAGCTTGAACATAAATCGATAAGCGCCATCTAGATACAGCGAGAGGAAGCTAAATTTATGAAGCTATGGCACAGACAGCGCCACTTCGGTGCCTAGAATTTTATACTTATGATTCCATAAAGCGGTGAAAATAGGAACTAAGCCGCTGTCAAATGCATGCTGTTTATTGGAATCTTTTGTTTTACTATACTCATTATTAAATTAATATGTCACACCCAAGGAACACCAGCGTCTTCTACAAATATAACCTAGTTAGGTTAAGGGGTCAGCCTTATGTCCGAGAGGACCCCGGTTTGAATCTTGGCCATCACACTATTAACGTAAACCCACTACTAGCACAATACATGCAATATCGCTTATCTGGAGGGGTTACGGGGAATATTAGTAATAGCTTTTGCCCGCGGTTCCGCCCGCGTGAATTTCGGTTATCGCGACCAAACATAGCCTATGTCCTTTCTCATGGTCTAATCTATCCCTATTCCAAACTCCATCATAATCGGTTCAGTGGTTTATGCGTGAAAGCGTAACATACAGACAGACAGACAGACAGACAGAGTTACTTTCGCATTTATAATATTAGTATGGACTAATATGCTTTTAAATACATTAAGTAATGGTAACCTAGAAAATCACATGTGATGTCGACAGATTAATGTCCTTTAGCATTCTACATTTTGTTCCAAATTCGGAATTCTCAATCTCAAATCCTCGGGGCACTGATTCGAGTCACTTTTAATATTTCAGTCATGAAATCGGGTACGCGCAAAAGGGGCCAATTTCGAGTGCTATCGACGGAATTATTAACAAGTGAACATGACTGATATTCGGAGCCTCTACCCTAAACCTGTAGTGCTACATGAGATTGCATTATTATTGTAAGATTATTGCCTTTTTTCGTTTTTGTAAACGGAAACTGGGCCAAATGGAGTCAATTGAAACAAAGAATTGCCATTGGCTTCATGCAAAGATTATAGACAGTAGCTAGATTGTGGAGAGGTGATGTAGGTATTAAAGAAGGATATGCTGTTGACGGTCGTGGTATAAAACGAACTCCACAGCAATATTTGATTAGTGAAGAAAACTGGGCGGGACTCGAACCCGCGATCTTTCCCTTACAGGGGGAATGCCTTGACGTGATTCTAATTTTCCTTCTATTTTTATTCGTCCTTACGGAGGTTGATCGTCTGTTTTTTCACTGAAATGATGTTAGCATACTTAATGCTGCAAAATTCATTCAAATAGAAAATTTTAAGAACGGCGCCCATAGAAGTTGTCGAACTTCTTGTAAATTCTCTCATTCTTTTAATTTATTTATTGTCAAAACAATACACACAATAAATTGATAAAAATTATATAGAAACGAAGAAACCACGAAGGTTCATACTTGTGTTAATACAATAACAGTCCGGAAACATAAAAGGTATAATAAAAATATTATAATTAATATTCAAATAAGAATCAAACAAAGCAACCAGATTTCTACCTACCCACAAGGCATTAAAAATGAATGTAAAAAACATTATTACTGCCGTTTCCATTTATAAAAACATTAGTCATCTATCGGAATGACCTTGAATATTATTTATTTGTGTTCAATACTAAAAATATGTACTTACCTATCAAAGCCCGCAAATCAAGGGACCCACACAATTGGCGCCCAAACAGGGACTATTGTTGCGGCCATAACTCGTTCAAGTTCCCAAGTATTACGTTTCTTTTATTGCCAAATAACAATGTATTTTTAAGGGCTCGAAGATTAGATTAGCGACAAGGGACCGGTTTTAATGGCGTTGTTTCTAGATTGAGTGTAAAGGTATTTGTTATGTAAATGTGGTGAGCGATAACGTTGGAAACAGTTTCCTTTTTGTGAACTTCTCTAAAGCTGCTTCAATCTTCTAAATTACCTCTTGTTTATACTTAAGTTCTTCTTTACTTTGTCCTTGAATTGTATTTAGTCTTTTATTGAGGTAAAGGTCAGTTCAATCATCATAGAGAATCAGTTGGATTCGATTAAGTCTAACTGTGATGCGACTGAACGTCTATATGCATGAAGCGACCGGCATCTGTTCTCCATAACTAAATGGGGGATATTAAAATTCTGTAGTAATAGATAATTCAGTCGATGCTTTACAAAAAATACATTTTGATAATATTTCAACCCTGTTCCTGTGACGTCCGAGAACCTATTTCCAGAACCAAAGTAGTATTCTTTAAATCAGCCATTTTATATTAAACTATCTTATGCCCGCAGCTACACCCGTGTGAAATTTTGCTACAGTTTCGTGGTCTTTTTTATTATTACATGAAAACATTAGCGGACTAGGTTATGTGTCGTTCTCGAGTTTTGCACTTTTTATCTAGCAGATTTTTCCGTGTTCGTAACTTGTCTGAAACAGAACATTAAATACTTTCATTCCGGGAATAAATTCCTGCGAGTCACGGGAACGGGATCTGTAGTTGCATCTGATTTATAAAGTTTGATTTTTAAATAGTTCTGTCAATTCCGACTACAGGTTCTGATAAAGGGTAAACGGAACATCTAAAAGTACTTCATAGAGATGTTTTGGAGCAGTTCCAAGTACATTACGGTTCGAGGAAACGCTCTTCGATAATGTCAACCTACAAATTGAGGCTGAGCCTTACCTGGGACTAACCCTGCCTGCAACATGGTAGTTGTGTTCTCAGTGGCCCATAAATTTTCATTCGAGATATTGTGAACACTAACATGCTAGAAGAATGGCTTGTCAGTTGACCGAAATTTTGGTATTGTAATGTTGGAGGAGACAGTATTAATAAAGAATTAATTGTAAACGAGTCGTGAAGAATGTCCTCCAAAGATTGTCCTACGGTGACACAGAGGAGTTAATCTCTGTATTAAAATAAATAATTAGTGTTAAGTTGCTTATTTAGACATAACTTTGGCTAACCGTAGCGAGTCACTTTAGCATTGTATTATATTCATAGTAATTAGTTGTATCTGTAACAGTATTTTAGAATTATTATTAGTCTGCACTTAAAGCCTGAAGCACAGGACTACCTAGTTCAGGCACAATTTAGATAATATCCCCTAGTAAAGACCTATGTAAGACACTAAACCGCACAAATAAATATACATACGTAAGATAACTACTTATGCACAATGTAACAACGCACGATAGATAAAGAAACCATGTAAAATAACTGTACAACGATTATTTAATAAATTTGATTTGATTTGATTAAAAATTTATTAAGTATTTAATGGCTGCAACACGTGGATGTCAGATACTTATCTGTCACCATATTTGTCCTCGTTTTAGCCATTTTCATAGTTTGGCGTGTGACAATCTATACAAATAAATAAAATTGGAGTGTCTGTTTGTAATATTAAAATAACCGCTTTCTACTTCATGCATATGAATGTATATACGGTACACATACCAAAATATATATTTTTAAATTTTTTGTCTGTCTGTCTGTCTGTCTGTTTGTTTTGGCTAATCTCTGGAACGGCTGGACCGATTTGGACGGGACTTTCACTGGCAGATAGCTTATGTAATAAGGAGTAACTTAGGCTAAAAAAAAAATGCCAAAAACAAAAAAAAATAAACTGATTTTTTTTATTAAGTACATTCCACGCGGACGAAGTCGCGGGCACAGCTAGTAAAGTAATAAATTTTATTTTTGATATTAAAGTCTTTAAATTGACTGCATGCGGATTCCTGCATTACGGTAAGCTGGAGTATAATCCAGAGAATATTGCAGAGTAAGTGTATATGCTATCCTTATAAAGGCGGTAACCTTGATGGCTCCAATAGCTTAAATAACCCAGGATTGTATTATTAAAATATTCCAAAATTTATAGAAAGGTCGAATAATGGTAATAAATTAGAGAGGTTCAATAGTGTAAGAAGAATCAGGATTTTGAATCAGATACTGCAATCTGTCGAGATCATCTTTACTCAAGAAAAAGATGTGCCCAAGTTGAGAAAACTCCATCAAATCAAATTAAAATAAATTAGCTCCTTCAGCGTATGTCTAGTCTGCAAACCGAGACGGACAGCTAAATGGCAGAAGTGGCACAAATGCTAACAATTACTGACTCCGTCTGGCGAGTTGCCAGGATGTAGACGGAGCAACGTGCCAAATCTGGTACAATCATGTTATTACAAGGAACGATAAAGGTAAATGCCTTTTTGTAGCTGACGATGTAATGTCACTTTTGGACATATTTCAAGAACTTGGACGAGAGTGTGTTTATCAGCAAACAGTTTTATTAGCCGTAACCCGTATCTCTTCTGAGTTTATTTGGTTGTTTTCATTAATCAGCTGTTTCATTTATTTAGATAAATGACCTAATTAATATTCAGCCCTGTAAGCGTATCCTAAAACGTAACTTTTCAAATTCTAGATTCCATAATAAATATTAACCATTTTAGTATAGGACATGAAAAAAAGGCCGTCGATGTAGTCACAACCATTCCAGATGCTAAATACCTTTTGGAATACACCTTAAACTACAATCAGGCAGGATACTGGCACGAGCCGTGAGAGTCAAATTGACGAATCAAACACAAAAACACAATATCCAAATCAGAATCTGTTATGATGACTTTGAACCTAGCATTAGTATTTCTAGTCCATAACACACTCCATATATTTTATTAAGGTGCCTAGTTTATGTACAAAGTTAAGTCTTAATACGTCTTTGTTCGACCTACACTGTGCTTATGTAAATTTTATTACATGGCTCAAAGGAATCACTTTCTGCCTTCAAATCTGGCGAAAAATATGGGTTACGTAAAAGCTTTTGTAGACTCCTTTTGAGCCTAAAAAAGATGAAATCATTAGAACACAAAGTGTAAAAAATAAATGAATCACCCACTTGGAGTACTGTTCCCGTTCCTGTGACCTCTTTCATTAATCAAAATATGTCAATCATGGAAGGAGTGGGACCTGGTGACCTGAAACACAGGCTGCGAGCCTAGCTTAGGCACCAGTCACCTACAATATAGTACATAATATATTATGATTATTACCTACTTTGTAACCTAGAATTTAAACTGTGACATATATGGTTTATTGTGGGAAATAAAAAAAATATATTAATTTTTTACACCTTCCGTGGAACTTAACGAACATACGAAAAAAATAACCAGTCGAGCAGTTTTCCAGTGTGCTTATTCATTGGTAACTAAATATTTCACAACATTCCACACAACGCTATCTAGACTCATGGAAATCATAACTTATCTTAACTAGCTTGTATTATGGAATCTGGAATGCGGATAAACATACCTAGGTACTCAATTTCATAAGGCTATGCGCTTATTTCATCCTGTCTTACCAATACAACTATTGGGACAATTTTTTTCCAAACTGATTTCGGTGGTCGAACTCTTTGTATAAAAAAATTTCGTACTGTCAGACTAACTCCGAATATCGAACTTTTTGGAATTTTTTTGTCCTAACAGTTTTAACAGCCAGATTGTGGTGTTCTGTTCAAGAAGTCATACAATTTAAAGCTATTGATCATGATAGCGTTTATTTCCGTGAACACAATAGTGGACTTCTTCATGCCCCGGTGTGGAATCAGGTCACCCAGTTAAGTGGTCTAAATTATGCATGACGTATTATTTCTGTTTTAGCAGCTGTTTTTGTCGAAGTACAGACATTGGTACCACTTCACAATGGTGTTTTTTGGTACCAGTCATAATGTGTTTTATCGGTGTGTGTGGTAACTTACCAGAGCTAACAGCGAAAAGCTATATCGAAGTTGAACCTTTCATTAGGGATCTGCTTACTAAATGGCAGAATAAAATCTGGTAAAACAATTTTTTGGGTACCACCCCGTTCTTTTCATAGCTTGGTAGGTAACTTGGATTTGGAAAGGATCTGGTTCTCAGCATTGATCATTGCATTTATAGTAAAAAAATTAAAGTTGGAAAGTTTAGAAGACCTATGCCCAGCAGTCCTCTTATCTTATTTTAAGAATAAGTACAAACAAGTACTTTAGGTCAGTCGAGGTAAGATGGATATGCCTTATTAGGTCACTTTACAGTCATTTACAGGCTACGGCCGAAGGCGGTATATTCCGTGAGGATACCCTCCTGAAAAAAGGTATAAACAAGTTTTACTAATGTTCACTCAAATAGGGTTTAGAGTGGCCTTGTGATGCATCAGCGTTCACTTCCACCGTCAGTCGTGTTCCCCCCTGTACCTATACAAATTTGGTAAGATCCTATCAACGCCGTTTTAGATATTTGAGTAAAGAGCTTACTGAAGCTCTTGGCAATACGAGGTCTTTATACAAGTTATACAGGGATTTAGCTGGAATTCCCCTTGCTCCTACTTCCACGGTGTAGAGTTTAACCACATAGCCATTTCATTACTTTTCTCAAAATGAAGAATTATCTTCTACTACATTGTGTACTAGAAATGTTAAGGTTAGGTGAACTTTCTTCCAAAAATTTCATCCGAAAAATCTTGGGACCTCGAATATCTCTGAACCTCGAAACGTTTTCATTTGTTCTTTTATCGCGACAAAGAATTCATTACCACGTCGCGTACGCAGCGAGGAAATAAAGCAAACCAATAAAGTCCGTACAGTCAGCCAAATTAAAATGTGTACGTGTGTGCGTTGCCAATGAGGAATGTAGGGGCCTTATGTTACGTCATCACTCAAGATATTTATGAAATATGGGAAAAAGAAGCGATTTTAGAAGAAATTGTAATTATTTTCCTTAGTATAATAACTGTCTTGGGTAACAACAGACTCTTCATGTGTGGGTAGTGGATAGATATTATAGAATGCTTATTTCAGCCTATTCCAAGTTCAAAAACTAGGCTATCAATTGTCCCTTAAGAAGCGGGATAACACCCGAAAACCCCCCCATAGACGCGGGATAGCACCCGAACCACCCCCAAGGCGAGGCCGCAATTGTAGCCGTAGGTCTGATGGGAGTCCTGGGACATCCTTCCGAGGGCTTACCCGGGGCTTCCATCCATAGGCTTCTGGGCGTTACCGTGGGGGTTTTTAGTCGGTAGGAGTCCGGCATAACATCCATGAAGGATTTTCCCCCACGGTTATAAAAAAAAAAAAAAAAAGGCTGTCAATTGTAAATTCATTTGATACATCAATCATTGAAATCCGTAAAGTGTTTTAAAAAATATGAGGTAACTAGCTTTTGCCCTCGTGGATGTTGGTTATCGCGACCAAACATAGCCTATGTCCTTTCTCAAGGTCTAATCTATCCCTATGCCAAATTTAATCAAAATCGTTTCAGTGGTTTAGGCGTGAAAGCATAACATACAGTCAAACTGACAGACAGATTGAAAGACAGAGTTACTTTCGCATTTATAAAATTAAGTATGGTTAAAGATTATTACAAAAACGCATACATACATACAAGATACGCGCCAAAAACATAACCCTTCTTGGCAGTTGAAACGTTCGATAATTTTCGAGATAATTATTACAAGTCATATACAGCATGTTTCGAAAAGCAGTTTAGCATAACTATGTTATTACAGTTCAAGTTTTGTGACTAAGCGATATCCCATGGAAGTTTGCGATCTGAAGTTCCCAACTCGCACATGTTACTGTTTGAAATTTCGCCTGAAGATGCAAGTGAGGGATATCCAAGTTTTCTTACATACATACATATACTCACGCCTGCCTCAAAGGGATAGGCAGAAGTGTATTAACACCCACATTTCGCCAACTATAATTTCGGTACCATGTAATAGAGAGCGAACCTATTGCCGTTAAGTGGGCAATTAGTCATGGGCGGTATGTTCACTGTTGGATGAAGAACAGCCGTATCCCTTAGTCACCTTCAACGACACCAACAGAAAGACATGGGGTAGCCGTATTCTACTCCACTGGGATACAGCACCAAGAAAGTTTACAAGTATGCTTAAAATAAAATAATAACTCTCTTACAGTTTTCCTCAACCGCATAGATAGACAGACAGACAAAACAGACATAAAAGTACTTATCGAAATTACTTCATCAGGTAGGTTCTACACAGGTCTGTATTTCGTCCTGTATTTTAAATTGAACTACTTTTGGGCTGTTTTTTAATTCACTCTGAAATGAACGAGAAGGTAGTTTAAAGCTTACAGCCGATTCTTTTTTATGGAATTCATCATTATGGAAATCAATTGAGTACCAAAATATATATCCATCCATACAAACTTTCTCATCATCATTATTTATTGCATAATATAAAACAAAGTCACTGTTTCTGTTTGTCCCTATGTATGCTTATATCTTTAAAACTACGCTACGGATTTTGATGCGGTTTCTTTTAATAGATACAATAATTCAAGAGGAAGCTGGTGTATATATGCTTAATATATTATAGAGAGCGGGCGGAAAAAAATTGACGGTACGAATTGGTGAACTGACAGCTAGGGTTTATATTATAATTAAGATTACTTAGTTAGGTTTTATCGACATTTAAAAGTCACAACAAATTCTTTACTTTCTTCACGCAATCACGCTTAAAGCCAATTGTTTCGGTTTCCATAAGACGTTACCGCATTTTTCCAAGTTGCCATGACGTCACTCGGTCGTTTTAACTCCACCCGCTACGTGACTATGTAACAAAATGAGAACTACGTGATCTGGTCTGGGGTATATTTTCAAGCAATTTTGTTGCAAGTTAAAATATTAATAACTCAGTTAATAGATATGTTATCATATGATGTTTGTTATTTACTTATAATTTGTGACTTTTTTATATCTTTTTTTTCACGCCTCCCTCCAGATACCTCCTCCGCCGGAGCCGGAAGCGGAGGTTATATCGGACTCGAACCGACTTAAACCGCACGCCGACTGAGGGTCGTGGTGCTAGGTCGGAGGTGAGGTTATCTTCGATATATCCCTCGCACCCCGGCTGACCCAGGGCCATCCCTTACGGTCTGGCCCTCCTCGGGAGGGGACAACGGTGTCCCCGACTCGCCCTTGGAATGGGGAGGCGTGCTTCTCAGCGCGCGGCCGTCTTTTTTTATATCGATTCACCGTACTTTCTAGTAGGCTAAAGAGAACGTTATTAATAGAGGCATCGGTATTTCGATGTTCCGATATTTCGACGTTTACCGCCAATACTCCAGTTCCTCCTTGATCATGGTACTTGCAACAGCACCGAAATATCGGAACCTCGCAACAATACAATATGGTAAATATCCCTATACCTCTAATAATAAATTGAGGGACTATGAGTGTCATTTTTTAAAGTTACGCGAATGTCACTCATTTAACGACACAGTGAGCTCATTCTGTGTAAATAGTAACACCAATAATTCACCATGATTCGGATATTTTGAGATAACTTATACTTCAAACTATGTGGCAACTACCATCATGAGTCACACCGCAATCATGACTGCTGACTAGGATGAAGAATTAACTGGATCAGTCAAGCGCGTACACCCGAAAGGGACAAATACATAGTGTATTTGTCCCTTTCGGGTGTAAAAATACTTATGATACCAGTGTTGTTAGTCCCTACCAAATTTTACCCCTTTTATTAAATCCGTTGGCATTATATCCTTTAAAAAACTCAAATACAAAACAATCTACTAAAATAAATAATACTGACAACAAAAATGTTAAATAAATTAAAAAAAAATTTACGTTATCATACAAACATGAAAGGTGGCATCAGTATATTTTTTGATGAGCTTACTTACATTGCCCTGAAAGAGGGACGAGTGTTTTACAGTGTCCTACCTACGCGTAGGTTATAAGTTTCAACAATAAATGAAAAGTAAATAACTATATAGTATAATAATAATAATAACTATATTACTTATATTCTAGTTTTAAAATAACTTTATAGAATGTATTGCGCAAACAAGGTATGAATTAAATTGTATTCATATTAAAAAAAATAAGAAATATCCCCTCATTATGGGTAATTTACCAGTACCTCAACTGGTATCCCTAAAAAATCTATAACCTGGACAAATTGAAAAGTAGATAAAAATTGTGGACAAGTCTGACTTTTGTTTCGAGTTCGATAATTTTAACTTATCACTTTATTTGGTTGGTTAATACTCTTATTTTCACCACTTAAATTACTCTCAATTATGAAGAATCCTCACAACAATTCACGCTCACAACAGTTTTGGTGCTCACCACCTCCACTGGTGAACAACAAAAAAAACAGAAACTCTGACAAGGACAAAGAATATGGTTCTTGTCCTTTTCATTCCTTACAGTTTTTGTATGTTGTGTCTCGTTCATACGCGGTATTATTATTTGCGGAGCGCATCCATTAATTCTTCATCCAAGACTGCTGAAAAGCAGTCGGTTTAAAAGTAAATATTAACAAATATATCGCGATAGAATCCGTAAAAAGTGGTGACCAAGATTGTTTAAATACCTTTATTGTTTTAAGAATAAGGGTCACATTATAAATACCAATTATATTACAATGGTGGCTCTCAGTTTGACGATCTCACCGAATACTTTTTACGCTAGGACGCTAGGTAGACTTGACTTTCAAGCAGGAGGCGCGGGTTCAATTATCGCTCAATGCAAATATTTGTAGACATGAATATGGCTATTTGCATTTGTCTGGGTGTTTCTATGTATAATATGTAGGCATTTCCAAAAAAAGTATCTAAGTATGTTTATTCGCATTTCAGATTCCATAACTAGCCAGTTAAACTTACCATGGATCTAGATAGCGTTATGTAGAATGTTGTGGATTTTTTAAAATAGTATTTACGGGGCCCAAGCACATGCTGTTTATTCAAGACCATGCAAAGTGAAATAGTAATAACCGTAAAACTTTGTCTTTAACAAAGGCGTTAGATACGGACCCGGAATTGATGATTATAATAAAAATACTTATAGTAAAATAAATTACTATCTGCTGTTTGGCATACTAAGAAATTCCCATGCCCAATATTTGTTTGCCAATCCAAGAATGGGTCCAGGAACCCCACACACCTCAGTTGTACTCTCTACCACTGTACCAATAGAGAACATATATCGAAAAAGATTGTGAAGGCGATTTTACGATACAAAATGTTCGTACCTATTCAATGCTCTGTAAAGTTGGCAAAAGCAATATATTTCGTATCTACAGTCGACATGTTTTCGTTACTCAAGGAGGGGCCCGTCAACTGCATTGCAGTCAATAGATGAAGATCCGGTACAACATAAAGATGTACTAACAGAACTCGAAAGATTCTCGAAAAGACTTTTTTGGGAAGCTGTATAAAGTAGTATCTTTGAATTGTGACAATTTACACAATTTTGTTCACGATATTATCATAATGACCAAAATCAAATAAAAAGGTTTTCAATTATCGTCCATGTAATCCATAGTCTATACTAATATTATAAATGCGAAAGTAACTTTGTCTATCTGTCTGTATGTTACGCTTTCATGCCTGAACCACAGAACCGATTTTGATGAAATTTGGTATAGGAGTAGATAGACTATAAGAAAGGATTTAGGGTATGTTTGGTCACAATAACCGACATCCACGCGGGCGAAGCCGCGGGCAAAAGCTAATTTAATATAATTCAGTTAAACTGTATTATATTTTATACATCCTCGAACCAAACATAATGGCGGCCCGAAAGTTCGTACGAGTGCGCGTTCAGGGCAATGGCGTTTAAGAAAAGAGAGCGAGTTAAACGCCGATTGGCCTGAATAAATTTTAATATGAATGAATAATACAAATTAACACTACTCAATCGTATACATTTAGTTCATCAGAACTGTGATCTTGGAATAGTACCTTAATTCATATATTACGGCAATAATTCATTGCAATAACTTCAACATCACCCTACTATTTGCCGCCAATGTGCCACCTATGTAAATTTTCATTCAGTTTAATAATTGATTAAGAATGAACGTAATTTTATTTTGGTCATTGTTTTTTTTTTACCTTTACCTTCACCTCTTTATTTCAAATTAAATGCAATTATAAAATGCAGTTAAAATAAAAATTATAGGTACTGCAATTAAAATGAAAACACGATCATTTTCAATAATGAATATTAATTAAGCTTTGTGTTCATTATATAAAAAAATCTCTTCTCTTTGCGGTTCCATTAAGTATATTCGTATATTATGATGATCATGTTACAGCCTGAAGTCATTTAACGCAGAATAAAAGAGGTAGGTATCTTTATTTTCAAACCTTTGTCTTTCTTGTGACATAATAATTTGTAAGCCCATACTATACTTATATTATAAATGAGAAAGTAACTCCGTTTGTAACCATTTCATGCCTAGACCGTTTGTTAAAACTTTAATTTGGCATAGACCAAGGGTTTAGCTTATAACCTGAAGAAGGATATAATTATTTATTTATTTATTTTTTTATTTTATTCTTTATGTACACATAAATTACAATAAATACAATAGTGAGATGAAATGTACAAAGGCGAGCTTAACTCAAAGTTGAGTTTTCTACCAGCAAACCCAGGAGTGCACAGAGGAATTGCAATATGAGTGGTAAAGTCTAGTGTACACTGTACAAGAAAGTAGCGGTGTTGATGTAAGAGGTATACGAGACGTATACCCTAGGTAATAGGCATAAATATACATACATATAACATACACATACATACATACATAACCACCTACATACTAACATACATACTAACATACATACCTACATACATACATACACACATACATACATATATACATACATACATACATATACATACATATCTCTGCTAAAGTTGTGAGAGAAAGTAGTCTCTTACTCGTTTTTTAAAAATATTCGAAGATGGACTATCACGTATGGAGTGAGGAAGAGAGTTCCAAAGACGTACTGCAGAAACTGTAAAAGAATTGTCATAGCAGGATGAACTATGACCAGGAGTTCGAAGAAGAAGAGAGGAGGAAGTGCGACAGGGTTTACCCCTGGGCACAAGGAATTCAAAGCGCTCACGAAGATATAAAGGAGAATGAGGATTATGAAGAATAGAGAAGAGAAGGGAAAGAATATGAATATCTCGACGCCGCCGAATTGGTAACCACTTCAGTTGCTTTCGGAACTCGGAAACGTGGTCGTATTTGCGGAGACCAAAGATAAACCGGATACATAAATTTTGCAGTCGCTCCATCTTGTTCCAGAGTTCTTCAGTTGCATCCAAAAAGGTGACGTCAGCATAGTCTAGAAGAGGAAGGAGAAGAGATTGAGCAAGACAGACTCTGGTCTTAAAAGGAAGGAAATTCTGAAGACGCTTAAGGGAGTGAAAAGTGCCAAAAACCCTCCTGCTCACCTCGTTGACATGACTAGTCCATGACAAGTTGCAGTCGATGATAATACCAAGGTTTTTGACAACCGAGGTAAATGGTATCAATGTGTCGTTATAACAAACAGGAGGCAGAGAGGCTAGGTCAAGACTATTGTAAAAATATCTGCTCCCTATAATGACTGCCTGCGATTTAGCTGGATTGACAAGCAAACCGAAAGATTTTGCCCATGCACTAATGCCTCTGAGATCATTATTGATAGCCGTAACAGCCCCATCTACCTCATCAGCCCCGAAATGTCGGTATATCTGCAAATCGTCTGCGTAGAGATGATAATTGGAAGATATGACTTTGTGGATAGCATTAATGAAAATTGAGAAAAGAAGGGGAGAGAGGACGGCACCTTGCGGTACGCCCGCAGCAAGGTCACACCAGTCCGAGGATGCCTCATCAGAGCGAACCCGCTGCGAGCGACCCCGAAGATAGGAGTTGAACCAAGCGATTACAGAGGACGATATATTTAATGATGAGAGGATACCCAAGAGGATGTCGAAATTAACGGAATTGAAGGCACTACTGAAGTCCAGTAAAACCAATACGGTTAAGAGTTTGTTCTCCATGGCCAGTCTTATATCATCTGATATTTTGACTAGTGCCGTGACTGTACTATGGCCTGAACGGAAACCAGATTGGTATGGACTCAGTAGACCATTAGAGGAGAGGTAACTGGTTAATTGATTTCGTACCGCGTTCTCGAGCACTTTAGAAAGAATCGGAAGGATTGAAATGGGCCGAAACTGGGATAATAAGGAGGGATTGGAAGTTTTGGGCAAAGGAATGACAAGAGCTTTCTTCCAGGCCAGTGGAAAGGAGCTATGCTCAAGTGAAAAATTAATAATGTGAGTAATGGCTGGTAGAATTTCATTTAGAATAGGTAGCAACATTTGTTGTTGAATACCATCATTACCTATTGCTTTCGTTGATATTGATAGGATTTGTTTTTTATATCGTTCTCCGTAACCGGGTTGAATATAAATGAAGCACATTCAGGCAGGGGAAGACTGGAAATATAGCTTAACGTGGATGCCTTATCTACGTCATCCATTAAAGTTGGAGGCATGGAGAAATGGGTATTCAGCGCATTGAGGTCAATATTCTTCGTGACGTCATCAGTTTTATCGGTTTTACCGATACCAATGGATCTTAGAAATTGCCATACCTGAGATGTGTTGGAGTTATTGATGGAGTCGTGGATGTGGCGCCTTTTTGCATCCCTACACAGGCGACTGCAGCGATTCCGAATAGTTTTATAAGAAGCCCAATTGTCGTCCGATGGATTGCGATTGTAGCGTCTTTTGGCTTTATCGCGCTTAGACATGGCCAGTTTAATATTTTCAGAGAGCCAAGGTGCAGGCAAATGCCTTACCTTAACCTTCCTCAGTGGAGCATGTCTATCAAAGAGACACATGAGGATTTTGTTAAAATTTTCTACTTTTGTGTCAATGTCCCCGGAATTGTAAACAGGAGAGAAATCAGCTTCTCTCACATCGGCTCTCAAAGTCTCCAAATCAATTTTTTTGAAACTTCGAAGAAAGAAGAATTTAGGATTAGGTTTTGGCGTACGAATTTTGTAGGAGAGGTAAATAAGATCATGATAGGAGAAAGGAGCAGGAAGTTGACCATGAGCAGCAACCTTATCACAGTCAGAAACAATAATGAGGTCTAAGAGAGAAGGTACAGAGTGAGGGGCGCGATGTGTTACATTTGATGGTAGGATATGCATGTTTACTGAAGAGACCAGAGACTGAAGGCGTCGACTGCGCGCGTCTTCCTTTATTAAGCACGTATTAAAGTCACCCAGGATTAGGCAGTGCTGGTATATAGATGAAAGATTTTCTAGCGAAGATTCGAAAGAAGAGAAATAGTCAATATTTAGGGAAGGACTGTAATAAACTCCCAGAAGGCACTTAGTATGGCAAAAGTCAACTTCTACAAAAATATGTTCAGTAAAACCAGTATAAACATGAGGAGACTGATCTATTACTTTAAATTTGATATCATTGCGAAGGTAAATCCCGACCCCGCCATATCCCTTGCCCACCCTATCTCTTCGTATCAGCCTATACCCTGGTAATGTGTACTGAGTAGAAGGGAGTGTAGGTTTGAGGAAGGTTTCAGATATGAGCACAGCATGTATAATGTTAGAGTCGAAAGCACTAAGCAGATCAGGGTAGTGGGCGTGAACGCTTTGAGCAATGATGTGCACAACATTAAGGAATTTGTCTAAAGAGCCAAAGATAGTATGCAAGTCTTTGCGTAGGCGAACTGCATCCACATTACTATCGCTACACGCACTGGCGTAATCGTCATCAGAGACTTCGGACGAAGAGCAAGAAATATAACTCTCAACATGATCAGACATGACTAAATTTAAATGATATAATAATATAAAATACTTATATAAGACGTTTATAATAATATGTAAACAGACTAAATGTTAAGAATTAAATAATAATAATTATAATATTTAAGTATATAAAAATAAATATGAATTTTCATATAGTTATCCTCAATGCACTGTGGTTGGTAGATAACGATATTTTAACAACTAAACGCACTGAACATTAATTACGTACATTAATTATTACGTGTGACTTGCGTATTTGAAATTTACCTTTTTAATCCGTGATTTTATATATATATAGTATATATAGTATAGTACTGTAAAATCACGGCCAGACAGCACCTGCTGTGGATCTACAGTCTGACCTCTCCATCCCGAGAGAAAAACCTGCTCTAGAGTCTCGTCTGACAATCGGCAGGTATACGAGGATTCCTAAACAGAAGCTTCCTAAACACCATAAATATATATTTCTCTTTAACATTATTGTATATCATGGAACGCGTAATTTTTTAGTACATTCAGCGACATAAATATCTTGACGACGAAGTCTGCAAATAGTGGCTTTCAAAACTATCGTTATTCTTATGCCGCACCACTAAGACCTGGAACTCTCTGCCAGCTCACGTGTTTCCTTCTTCCTACAGTCCCGGGTCCTTTAAGCGGGGGCGTGAAAAGGCATCTGATGAGGCCGTCAAGTGCCACTATTGTTAACATGGTACATGTTTACGATGGTGACCCTCTTTTCGAGACTTTGCCTTTAGCTTAACATCAGGCGAGGTGAAGCTAAATTGACGTGTCCTTTATAAAAAAACGTATTATGAGCAAATCAAACAGTTTTATTAATTTATATGGTATTATTTCTCTTCGTCATTGTAATGTTTACGCTTTTCCATTTTGTTCCGACACAAATCACACAAACTATCACTATAAATCTAATTTATTTTAACACACAAGAAAAAACAAGTGCACGATGGCCGCCACACAAAACGTGTATGAGATACTCCCAAGTTAGCTAACTTTTTTTTTCTCTTTTTAAATGTTGCTATAAAATTGTGTACGATGGCAGTACTCACGCGTGCTACTACAAGTAAATTGTAATGTAATCTCGAAGGGCAGAAGTTTATTATTGTCCTAACTAAAGGTGTGTACCAAATATCAGAACGATCGGTCAACTGAAAGGGGGTCAAAAACGAAATATTGATCATTTTGAGTACTCTGTTCGTCAACATCTTTCTGATTGTACAATAAATTGAATTTTGATTTAAAAGAACAAGTTTAAGCCACCAGTCAAAAATGGCTTTACTTTTCCTTTGACAAAATTCGTCAGTCCTTTACTAAACTGAGCTCAATGTTTTTGAGAGTAATTTTACCGAACTCCGAGTACTATAACTCGTATACGCCTGTATAACATTTGGAACTACACTCGAGTACTTGAGAAGTTTGAACTGCCTTGAGCCCGCAGCGAATTTAATCAGAACTTAATTCGAGGAGTAGGAAATATAACAGATACATTTTCCTTCCAAATGAAAGAGATAAAGAAATTTTTGTAACCATGTGAATGGTATGTTTTCTTATATTTTTAAAATGTTCTTGTGACTTGCCACTCTTCATTCGCGCCTTTTTTTTTCAACTCAGTTGGAGTTAGCTTTTCATTCCAACTACGAAATGACTGATCTTCCAATATTTTCCGTGAAGCGAGTGCCATCTGACTCTCACAAACCACTGTTGATATCAAATTTCAGTAGTTAGACCCGTTGTCAGTTTTTACAGCTCCAACTACCCGTAACGTATGCCAGGTAGGGGGAAGACGAATTTAGGGCAACTGTAACAGACGGCTTGACGTGCTCTCCAAGGTACAGAGGTGTCTCAATATGTTAAGAATGGTCACTCCTCTTAAGAAGGACTTGACTATTATTGCTTAACTTTGCAATGTAATCTACTCGATTACAACTTATAGCTCCTCTTTCTTTATAAGGTATTATCTCTACATATAAAATTACTTGTCCCGACTGACTGACTGGCTGACTGACTGACTGGTTCATCAACGCAGAGCCTAAACCACTGAACCTAAAAACTTGAAATTTGGACAGTAGATGCATTTTATGATGTAAGCATCCACTAAGAAAGGAAATTTTTGGAAATTCTGCTACTAAAGGGGTAAAATAAGGGATGGAAGTTTGTATGAAAATCCGTCATTTTCAGAGCTAGAAGTTTTTCAAAATTTAACTACTAAGGGGGTAAAATAGGTGATAAACGTTTGTATGGAAAGTTCATAATTTTGAAAGTTAGAAGCATGAAACTACAAAGTTCAAGTTTCTCAAAAGACGTAGGTGTACAAACACCTACGTCTTTTGAGAAATAACTGAACACGTGTATCAGTGTTTTTCAAAATTTAACAATTAAGGTGGTAAAAAAGATCATAAACGTTTGTATGGAAACTTCGTCATTTTCAAAGTTACAAGCATGAAACTTCGTACACCTACGTCTTTTGAGATTATTTATTTCGTGATAACCGACATCCACGCGGGCAAAGCCGCGGGCAAATGCTAGTAAAAAGTAATGCGACATTATAGAAAATATAACAAGGCCCAATATTTCAACATCAATCGTCAGATCGGTCTCTCTAAATATTCTTAAAGTAATAAATTCATCTCCAGAAATTGTAATGTAATTGTGAAATCGAGACGAAGGTGAGTTAAAGGACTAGTAAATTCAAGATGTCTGCCAAATTTTGTAACGCGTATCTCTGTCGATTTCTTAAGCAGATAGAGAGGTAGAATATAATAAATTATTGAGGCCTGTTGTTAAATTAAAGATGTTCTTGAAGATTGGATGGATTGGCTGTTACAGTTTGATGAACAAATTTATTTATGTGAAACGAACTAAAAAGCTTTTTTACGAAATAAAAAGACCTCTTAAAATATTGCTTTATTGAATTTAGAATATAATGTCCATCATCATCTTGTTGGTTTGGTTCTCGCTTGCATCCGGTGAATCCTTGAAACCCGGGTTCTACTTATATTCCTTCCCTTTTTTGTTTGACCTATACGGTTCTTTTGGGAGAGACAGCAGCCTGACCTCCCACGGAACTCCAGAGGAGCGCCAGAGCCTCGTCCGTTAATTTCCAGGTGAACCAAACTTTCCCCCTGACATTTACAGGCGTGAATTTACGCCTAGAAACGTAGGGCTATTAACCGAATCCTACTTATCCATTAGTACGCAAACTCACGCATCCTTGCATTAAATATAATGTTATTACGAACTAAAAACAAAATGGTATATTTACCTATACCTACCATCAAGTCTTCATAAGCCCCTCTTTGCTTAATTAACACATAAAACAATTATTCACTTAAAAACATTACCATACAAAGTAAGATAGGCGTACATTCTTAATAACTTCGTTCTACAAGGTTTATACGAAGAGCGTTTTGCACGAACCCAATTTATCATCCCCACGTGTGAGAATTAAAAGCTATTTTCATTGTGTTTTCTGGAGCCCCATTTTGGGCAATTTACAGGTTTCAACCCTGTAAATGTGTCATTTTTGAGGAATTAACTAAAAGACTTTTTGTCGAGAGCAAATAAAAAGGTTGTCTAGAATACCAATTGACTCTCCCTTATGGAGGCGCGCCGTAATAGGGCGTAAGACCCATCATGGGGAATGGCTAGAGACCTCTCTCCCATGACTGACAAGGCACAGACTGACCTCTGTCCCCCATGACTAGTCGTAGCGGTCGACTAGTTATGGGGGACGGAGGTCAGTCTATGCCCTCCAATGCCCGAGTTGCCTGCGCACGCGGGCTTCGCATACATCATACGTCGTAGTCCACGAAACATTCGTAATTTTTATACAAATGTAGCGATTATTGTGGTCAGTTTAGACAAGCTATACTCATCCTTAAATATCCTGGACAAATGTGGGTGCTAATACAAGTAATGTGTGATAATAACCTCTGTGGAGGAACGAGGTGTGATGTTCCTCCAACACAAAGGGAGTACCCTCCGACCAGGCCAGGTGGTCACGTCTGACGGGCCGCGGCCCAACAATTGCCGTTGGGATGTTGTATATATATTGTACGAACGCGAGAACTTCGTTTTCGCGATGCAGGATTCGTAGTAACGTAGTAGTTCAGCTTGCTGTCGCTAGATTGGACTGGGTACATGTGGATCGCCACACATCTGCCCACCTCTTCGGGGATTTAGAGGTATGTATGTATATAAGTCTACTTTCTCAAAATATGAAGACCCTTATGATTGTACCAACTAATCAGGCACAATATCACCACGTATGTATACACTTGACGCGAAACCAGCATGAATTGGATTTTATAATTACGAGAACAAAGGCATATTTTGATATTGCTCGTATATTTAGGAAATGATACGTGAAATAGCTGGGCGTAATTATGCACCATGTTTCTGAGATATTAACTTTCGAATTATTATAATGGCTGTTATATTTTATAGATCTATAATATTTCTGAGCACATGAGCATCAGTGTCCTCGTCAATTTTATGATGGCCATCTGTCCACGTGGATTTCGCACCTTTTGCTCATATTTCCGGGACTACTCAGCCAATTTTTTTCCAAGCCAATTTTTTTAATATCTCCAACTTTGCTTATGTACGTTACATTACAATTATTATAATGGTGTAGATAAATCACTAAAAAAGCCCAAATTATTAATTAGGTAATACAAGCAATTAACTTGTCAGTTAAAAAGTCAATTATATAAACATATGTTATTTACTAGCTTTTGCCAACGGCTCCACCCGAGTGGATGTCGGTTATGCGACCAAACATAGCCTATGTGTTAATCCAGAGTATCCGCTAATTTCGTACCAAATTTCATTAAAATCGATCCAGCCGTTCAGACGTGAAAGAGTAACAAACATCCATTCATACATTCTTACAAACTTTCGCTTTTTATAATTTCATATTTTTTTATAATATTAGTGGTGGGACGTGTAAATAGTCCTGCCAATGGTGTGTTTGCACACAGAGCGTATAAGCTCCTATGACCAGCAGTTAGGTAGTAATGAAAAGAAAATACACATGTGACCGCTTCTATGAATGAAAACGTAAGAGAACCGGCACTGACCTGAGTTCCACCTCGTGAGGATTCAGCTGCAGACAGGCGTGGTTCCTGGCACGTGTTGGTGGGTAGGTATATTTCGACCGGCCGGTGACTTTCTTGAATTTGTCGTTTTCTTCCGATACACTTCACTTATACTGACTTGAGAATGTGGCCAAAGGAACTTATAGAATTACACAGAAAAAGAAACGAGGAGTTGAATTACTCAAACTTCCGTTTGGTGCGTTAGCGGAGTCAAAGACACCATTCGGTGCTACTGCGCGTTAGTGACTGATTAAAAATGAGCGGGTTGAACGTAGTGAAGCTTGAGAGTCTCGCTCATAGAAAACTTCATTCTCAAAATATAGTTCGAAAAGATCCGTGCACAGCGCCATCTATTGGCCTTCTTCAACACTAAGTGGTCAACAAATGAGCGCCAATATTCAAACATTATTCCCTCACAGAAGCGGTTCTTTTAAATTACAAAAATTGAAATACAATTAAATTATGTGGGAAATAATTAAGAAAGTACATAAGCGCTCCACCAATTAGTAGGACCTGTTTATATACATGTCGTCCTGTTTTTTAAGATTAAATAGCACAATGCACACGTGCAATGTTGTAAAACAGTTTCGCAAGTCGTGAAAGCTTAGAAAGAAAAAATAGTTCACCATTTATCATGAACAGTATGAAATATAGAAATGGGAGTAGGTATAAGTTGACATGAAAGAAATGAAAAAAATAGTTTTGTCACAAAGAAACTCAATCAATAATGTTGAATACTGGAAATTTTTACTCCTTGTGACGTCAAAATCAGGTTACCTGTCTGATTCTGACGTCGTAAAGAGTAAACTTTACTTTTAAGAAAAATTATCCTTATTTTGAACTTTCTGATTATGATTTTAACTTATCTAGTTCTTCTTCTTCTTTTCTATTCTATTCTATTAATACTGGTTATTCTAATCCGACCAACTTCGCCTATCTAGTTTATCACATAACCGATCTGCGGTAGCCTAGTGGTATGGGTAATGGACTGCTGAGACGAGGTCTCGGGTTCGATCCCAGGTTTACCATGGCACACACCAATGACTTTTCGATGCTTTTCGAAGTTATGTGTGTATTTATCGCAGGTTTATAAGTGCCCGGTTAATGGCAATAGGCTCGCCACCATTGGGACCTAAACATAAACTGGCGAAATGTGGGTGCTAGCACCTCTGCCTACCCCTTCGAGGAATACAGGCGTGAGTTTATGTTATGTTATGTCACTCCATATCATTTGTCATTACACATTACTGTCCATCGTCTATCTCAAGGTTGCCTGGAAGAATCGCGCTTCCAGCGATAAGGCCGCCCAATGTACATTAAATACGAGTACTTGCTACCAACGTACTACTGTAAATCTGTTGGTGTACAATAAAGAATTATCTATCTGTCAAATAGACAGGCCTCCCCGTCCACAACCCGAAGGGGGCCATCTCGAAAGAGATGGTCTTGGGTCTGCCGAGGTGCGAGAGATAATATAAATAAATAAATAAATAAATAAATATTTCACAACATTCTACACAACGCTAATATGCTTTTGGCAATCTCACCTCCGGCAACCAAGGACCCAAGACGGCGTGCGTTTTAGTCGGTTCGAGTCCGACATAACCACCTCCACCGGCTCCGTGGGGGTGGTAGCCGTGGGGATTTATCGCCCGATAAAAAAAAACTGTTAAACAGTAGTAAAAGTATTCTTCATAGATAAATAATCTATGATAAATACTTCTACTACAGTTTTAAAAAGCCTTGAAGGATAACGTTAAAGCCGTCGGGCCTCGTTGTCATGCGAACAAAGTACCCAGTTGGAGCACTAAAACTGGTCTACCTACAGAAGTTTGATATCACCAATAGGTTGTGGAGATCAGACAGTCGCTTCACCGCTAATAAATAACCATAACCGTAATTAGAAGTTGCAGATATTGGTAGATTTGTATAAATATATTTATTTACATTGGTCTTCATGTTTCTATATAGGTATATACAAAAGCAAGCATAGTTTTTGGTCAATGCGTTGTGTAGAATGTCATAGAAATATTGTACAACAATATTTCTATATTGCTAGCTAGTTGAGTTAATATGTCCTAGAAGCGTGACCCAGTATTGCAAAGAATTGGAACGTGATCCCGCATCGAATCATTTAATTTTCTAAAGTGAAAGGACTGGTGCAATTTTATAGAAATTGGTTTTTAGCGACCAAAATCAAATTCAATTTATCAAAATTAAATTTGATTTTGTACGAATAGTTACTTGAAACTCGGTTTAGAGTGAGTTTTACGGTATAAGGCATCTGTAATACCTTTGCGGCTAACTTCAGCTGTAAGCCGGTATACCTGCTCAGATGCAGGTTTTCCTTTCGAAGTTATAGAGTCAGATGCAGTCGTTCCCGTATGCAACCGCGTGTAGTGCTGTGATATAATAGAAAGTAAGAAAGAAAGAGAGAGGAGGATAGAGAAAGAGAGAGAGAGAGAGAGAAAGAAATAAATAAAGAAAAATACAACACCTCAATGAATTCCGGGTTAATAGATCTAATAATTAATTTAAATGTACAGCTTGACTTTACACATTGGACAAGATGAAATAGCTCTATAATTGGATTGGTCCACAGAGAACAAAATAAGAAAACAAATGACCACAATCTGACTATTTTTATTTCATCAGAAGTTTTGATTCAATATAATAATTTAAAATCATATCGATTATAAGTTATGTTGTTATGTCAAGTAAATAGAGTTTAACCAAATTAAATCCGTTGAATGGGTAATAAAGTTGTTGTAGACGACACGAAAATTTCAAATCCTATCAATAATGCAACACAATAATTTCCGTATTCCTGAAATCAGAACATTCGTGTATCGTTTGTAACACACGCGAATGGGCCCGAAATACGATACGCATGTATACGACCTATTTCTGAACTGTTTACATGCATGGTACCTCTTCATGTCGACACCCATTTACATAAATTGTATGAACTTTAGTTATGAGTTTATGACGGTTTTGCTTTTATTGTTCACTAGCAGTACCTGTGACTTTGTCCACGTTATTTGCTGTTTTATTTGTTTGCGTCGAACCATCATTTAAAAAAAAATTAAATTGCAAAAGTTGCGCTATATAACACCAGCTATATAAACTACATGGGACCTAAAGTCATCGTTGGGTGTTAGCACACCTTTGCCTACTCTTTCGAGGATGTACAGGCGATAATATTGTATGTAGATATTAAAAAAAGTCTCGAAAAAATCAGCTCAGCCAATTTGATGATTGGGATTGACAAAAAGATTCACAGATATAAAAATTCTAAATTACATTACTGTTAAATCTCCGCCATTCGTTTGCAATATTAAAAAAGAATAGAAGATTATCCAACAAGTGAAAAAAAGGTGAATTCTTTTCCAGGCACTAAGTTGTATCCCGAGAGGAGCGAAGGTTTCTACGGAAGATAACCTGAGCGGATCGAGGGTATCATTGACTACGAGAAAATAATTACTCTCTGATTATAAATCAATTTTTCTTAATTTAAAATTTTAAACTGAGTCATATTCCATACAACATGTTCAGTATTTTTTTTTGGTGGTTTTTAATATGTTTTTATACAGAGAGTGTGCAACCTCTTTGTATGTTTTTTTCTAACTATACCTATTACTATCCATATATTATCACATGTTTTAAATTCCATTTTTTTACTCAGTGAAAAAAAGAGCGTTTTATTCACTGTTTTTGATGAATCACGGGCCCTTTTTCGAAGGTTAATGGTAAAAATGTAATTAATATATACAGACTATTCAATTTTATTTATAAGTATAGATGTAGATCCCCTCGTTTGTTTGTAAACGTAATAAAAAAGGTTGAGTCAGTTTCGACTACTTGGAATTGGATATTCATTCGAACTTAAATTTATAAGCGAGTAGTGAGGGAAGCGAGGAAGGTTATGACCTATCCCCTCTCATACCTGACCTGAGTCGAACATAGAAGCTGTTTCATTCAAGGCTGATTGTATTACAACTATTACAATAAAGGCATTATCAAAATCCTGGATTACCATTAATAAAATGTTGCTATTTTAGAGTAAACAATATATTTTTCACTTCAGCACGCAAAGGAATTTTTTGCTGCGTTCTAGGTGGAGCACTTTTCAGGTGAACTATGGACACGTAAAAGTGACACAATATTTGTAATTCAGTAGGTGGACGTATATTTCTAAAATGAATTATGTATGACTAGCTTTTGCCCGCAGCTCCACCCGCGTAGATGTCGGTTATCGCGACCAAACATATCTTATGTCCTTTCTCATGGTCTAATTTACCGCTATACCAGATTTCATAAAAAAAAAATTCAGTGGTTTTGACGTGAAAGCGTAACATACAGACAGACAGACAGACAGACAAAGTTACTTTCGCATTCATACTCGTAATATTAGTATGAATTTAAAGAGGGATGGTAGGTACTGATGGCTTTAACTACATAACACAGGCATATCATCCTCTCTGAATTCTGAAAGATGAACGTGTATGAATTTTTGCCCGTTGTACAGATATATCTGCTACATGTATACGTGCATAAAGCGAAACTGCATTTCTCATTACTTTAGAAAAGTTTTAGACGTAAACTTGGCTCACGATCCGAGCTGTACTGATGATATCCTAGAATATATTGCTGCATCTCAGTATTATGGTATGAATATGAAAGTTTGCGAGGATATATGTGCAGATGGATGGATGGATATTACTATTTCATGCAAGAAGTCAAGATAGATTAAATCTGGAATAGTACCTATTTCTACACTTTATCTAGAGCATGCAAGTGGAGCCGTGAGTTACAGATATTTTAGTAAAAAATTTCTTAGGGCATTCCCCATTTTATTTCTTTTGCTAATATCTAAATGCGATTTATATGTCGTGGCAATGACTTGTAGGCTTGTTGCCGTCTTAGTACTGTATAAACATGCATAGATATATTATACAAATACGAACAAGAAGAAGAAGGAAATTAATTATATTCTTTGCTCGTGATACGAACTTGAAAAAATGCAAATTTTGTAGTGTTTGGGAATTAGAATATTTAAAACATCAATGTAAACCTTTGAGAATGCCGTAAGGGGAAACCGGTCAGGTTTAGAATTAAAATAAACTCATTGAAAAAGTACTAGTGTGTTATTCAATATGTGTAGCAGATTCCACCAAGTGCCATCAATCTCCAGTATAAACAAAAATAAAGTATATTTAAAAAAACTGGTCCTTCATACAAAACTGCTTGCCTAGTATGTATGCAGGATCAAGAATCTCAATACATTTATCCCTAAGTAAATGAGTACTTTAAAACGGATTAATGTTAAATAGCTGTACCTACACTACTTTTTATCTATTCGCACTTAAGTCTTATATCCTCGGGCAAACTGTTCAGTAGGTATTTCAAAATCACAAAATATCTAAAAATAAAATAAAAGAAATCGCTTGAAAACGGTTTTTTAACGAAATTGTACCTAAGCAACGCGTCGAAACACATACTTTTGGTAAACTGCTATTTATGCCGACATCGATCGAGCTCTCGAACACAGAAATATATTGGCTAGATACGGCAATGTGCAAAATAGCATACCTATATATTGAACAAGATAACACATTTGGTTGGTAACACAACTGTACTTGTTATTGCCAATGGAAACACTCGAAATATACATACCCAATACATCTACAACAACACAAACTTTCATAGGTATTTTTATAATACTAGTAGGATACAGTAAAATTAACTTTGTAAGGGAGAAAACTTTCAGTAGAGTACTTTGAAATGAGTATAGACGTAGAAAATTCAGACAATTTTACTGACTTTTTTATTTTAACTTCATTCTTAACTTCATTTAAATTCAAATATAGACGAAGTATCTATGTACATTTATATTACGCAAAATTCATTAAAGAAATTGTCAGTCTATATTTGAATTTAAATTAAGAACACTCGTGTTCCAATGGTCGAACAAAAATTACTGCGTCACCGCTCACGAAACAGAAAGGTCGCTCGATATTAATTATAAGAATATTGTTCCTACCCTCAATAGTTTCTAATTACGTTATAGGTACTTCTAATACCGCGCCAGTACTAACTTTATTGCCTTGCGTGCCTTTAGTACCTATATAATTGTGGTTTTCACAATCACTTGTAAGCGTTAATTAGAAGGTAAAATTAATATTTGGTACCCTAGCACAGTATTACACGAACTAAGGTGCTTTTTAAACACGTACTTTTTAAAAAACGGAATGGATTTATTTACATTCATATGAACCTCTGAATTCGGTCATCGCAAATGGCCATGAAATTTATTTAGTTTTATGCAATGATATTTTATACAAGATATGTTACGTTCATAGTAAATGACTTCTCAAATCTGATCCAGCTGTCTGTCAGTGCACAATAGTTGACAATTAGCGTTAAAGTAGTACGAAAGATGGGATAAGCACGTGAGTAAAAAAGATAGCTATAATTCGGAAAGATTCGGACGATTGCACTTGTATGATCGCTTCGAAGCATAGATTATGATTTTGTTGAACAGAAGGGGTATTTCGTTGGTAGGCAAGAAATGAAATTCGATGAAAAAATAATACGTCATTATTTATTTCGGAAAATGATAATAATTCAAAAAGATAATTAGGAAACTTCTCGAAAATAAAACCATAGTGCCGTACTGACGTTATAATCAAAAATTAACTCCTTCAAATAAATTTAATTTATTTCTTTTCTGCCTCTTAGAAAGTTTTTTATTTTGGGATTATTTTTATGAGCAGAATGAAGCCGAACAGTGGTATATTTGTCAATTATTTATATTCTTCCTCAGCAATGTTCGACTTTATTTCGAAGTATATCTCTCAGTGGCTTCAAAGTGATTGCTACAAATTCTGCTGCTTTTTGAAGGTGTCCAGTCGAACTCATTTCGTTGTTCCCTAACAATAGCAATCCACTCTTGAAGTCGAACTTCATTAGTCGGAAACCTTGAAAAAAAAAGTTAGGTTATTACAATTATTTAAAGGATAACAAATAAATAAAACAAAATTTTTGTCACTGAATGTAAAATAACAAATAAAACTGAACAACATGTCAATTATTACTTTAGTAGGCAGTAAAGTGAAAATTACCCTATGTCGCATCTGTACTGATAATCTATGCAAGCAGTGTTGTTGTGTCCTTGTCGTGCTCATATCAAAAAGTATTTCTGTCCTTTTTCTTTGCCGCCATTATTTTAAAAATATTATTAAACCAATTTTAATGAAATACACTAAAAAATCGGTAATATTGTATGTACTTACATGTGATAGAAGGTCCTTCGTGTTTTATTGATTTTAGTGTCGTAATTTGTATTTTTTTTAAAATACACGGTGGCATTTTTTTTGTCATTTTATTATGCGCTTACATACGTGACAACTCGGCGTTTGCCAGACATATACTAAATGCGATACGTCCCAATTGGGACGTTTTCGCGTCTTCACCAGGCGCAGTCTAATAACATATCTGCCTCTTTTTTGTATGTAATATCATTGGTTTTATGTATAGCATTCACTTTTATTTGACTTGATTTTATAAATAAACTGCCGGACCTAACCGATGCCGGAGTCCCCACCAAATTAAGAAAAAAATTCTAAATTCAAATTACATTATAAAATTCCATTTCATAATTGAATCCGATTACAAATTATTTTTGAACTTAAGACTTGTTTACACAAACAAACGATTTTTTATCAATATCAGTTCCGATGTTCAGGAGTTCAGTATTCCACAATAATGTTGCACAAGATTCTACACGACGCAATCTAGACCCATGGTAAGTTTTACTAGCTTGTGTTTTGAAATCTAGAATGCAGATAAACAGTAATAAGCGTCGGTAGCTTAGTGGTTAAGGAGTCGGCCTTACGATCGAGAGGTCCCGGGTTCGATCCTGGCCATTACACTACCGGCGTGAACCCACTCCTAGCACAAGCATTTTAGCTTAGTTGGAGGGGTTAGAGGGAATATTAGTAACTTCGGTTCTAATATTCTTATTTATAATATATAAAATAAAATAAATAAATAAAAAAAAAAAAAACGTCTGATGTTACTGGTATACAAAAAATAAAATGAATGGTACAAAATCAACAACCTTCATTTCTATAAGTAGGTAAGTACTACCTTCACAATATGAGACTCCCACATTCTAGCACGAGACTAAGAGAAAGAAGGACAATAGAAATAGTAAAATAGAAAGAAATAAATAAACCATATTAAAAACACAATAGGTACTATCCTTACAAACAAAAATATATTTTTTAATGTATCTAACAGGAAGTAATTTGTTGAATAAAAAGTTATTGTAACTGTAATATGTTTTAAAACTTAAATAGTAGCAGAATGAAACATTGCTGTTTCTACAAGAGTAATGGCTGGTAGGACGTGTAAAATAGTCCTACCAAGTGGTGTGTTTGCACACAAAGCGTAAAGAACCTAATATGACCTGGCGTTTGGTTGTAAGAAAGGAAATACTCATGTAATCGCTTCTATGAATGAAAACGTAAGAAAATCGGCACTGACCTGTGTTCCACCTCGTGAGGATTCAGCTGCAGACAGGCGTGGTTCCTGGCACGTGTTGGTGGGTAGGTATATTTCAACCGGTCGGTTATTTTCTTGAATTTGTCGTTTTCTTCCGATACACTTCACTTATACTGACTTGAGAATGTGGCCAAAGGAACTTATAGAATTACACAGAAAGAAACGAGGAGTTGAATTAATCAAACTTCCGTTTTTGTGCGGTAGCGGAGTCAAAGACACCTTTCGGCGCTGGGGCGTTTTAGTGACTAAAAATGCGAGCGGGTAGATGATCCGCCGTGGTGCTTGAGAGTCCCGCTCATAGAAACTTCGTTCTCAAAATATAGTTCGAACAGATCCATTCACAGCGCCATTCATTGGCCTCCTCCAACACTAAGTGGTCAACAAATGAGCGCCAACATTCAAACATTATTCGATACATAGAAGCGGTTTCTTAAATTACAAATTGAAACACAATTAAATTATGTGGGAAATAATTAAGAAAATACATAAGCGCTCCACCATGCACCCGGCTTTGGAACGTCGCAAGACGTTACGAAACAAACAAGCGAACACTGGCTGATTAGAGCCCATAGTGAATTTGTATAACATAATAATACACATAGCGAAAATAACAACTTAGACTAACAATATTCTATCTAAAGTATGTTTAAAGTTTGAGTTAAAAATTAAAGTTTAAGATTCTATTTAGCGTTGTAAGTTATTGCGTTGGGATAGGATACAATTTGGTTACAGCGCGTTTGTAAGTACCAGAACGCGTTTTATATATTATGATAGACATGAGGAGTCCAGGTCCAGTATGACAATTGACAACATGAAAATGCTGAATTATTAGATCAACAACGTGATCGCGTTTAGGGAGAAGGACAGGATGTAATCCTGATACAGAATGAGGTTCGATCTTAAATTTAAATCGTGCGAATTTTAAAACGTATGTAATGATACGTAGTAGTTTCTGCCAAGAAGAAACACGTTGTGCTAATGTACATAACAATGGCGACTCTGTGTGTCCCGTTGTCACACTCAACACATTTGCCTCATGCTCAGGTAAGTCAGAACAGTTGGCGGGAGAGAATGACTTAATAGGCCATTCATCAGGGGGGCCGCGGATCCATGCTGGACCGTTCCACCACAAATCATAAGCCAAAAGTTGCGAGGGGAGCATACCGCGTGATAGACAATCACTCGGGTTAATGTCTCCGGCGACGTGATAAAAATGTTCAGCGTTCAAGTTTTCTTGACACTGAGCGACCCGGTTGCTAACAAAAATCAACCACCGATGTGGTGACGAGTGAACCCATGATAAGGCAATCGTGGAATCAGAAAAGGCGCAAATGTCAGTAACGGGAATGCGTAATGCATAAGAATCACGTACAGTTCTTATTAACTTTGACATAAGCAAGATGGCACATAACTCTAATCGAGCAAGCGTAGTAATCTTTGTCGGAGTGACCTTTGATTTCGCACACAAAATGCGAGTTTGAATGCCAGATGGGTAGGTACAATGTGCATAAATAACACATCCCATGCCATTCAGGCTGGCATCACAAAATGCGACAAGACGTAATTCGCAGTCAACTTCGACACCTATATATCGCGGAATTTTTAATGTGTCAAGCAATTTTAATTCTTGAACGAGAGCGGAAAAGCGTGAGCGTATATGCTCTGGAGCAGGGTCATCCCAATCACTCTTACTAAGCCAAAGTTCCTTAATTAACAACTTGGCGTAGAGTATCACAGGTGTCACCAACCCGAGCACGTCAAATAGTCGTGCAACTATAGGGAGTATATTTCTCTTAGTGCACTTCTCATCTACCAAGGTGGATGTGAAATAAAAATTATCTCCACACGGCTCCCACGAGAGACCTAAAACCTTTGCGACATGACTGCCAACATCAAACTCAAGCGATTTGCGGTGAGTATTTATGTCAGCGTTCATTGCGATAGGACATAGCCTAAAATTTAATAATAATAAAAACAGGTCTGCCTGTAAATTGGGACCAATATGTAAAATATCATTGAGCGAAAGACAAGTGTGGGTTTTAGCGCTCGCGTCTAACACAATACGCGGCATCGGTTTGTCATGTCGAACCACTGCGCGATGTGGTATGTAATAACCATCCATAGACAAATTAGAGTCATCAACGAGACTAAGATAACCGTTATCTAAATAATCCTGAATAACCTTATTGTAATTTTCGCGTACGGTTGGTGATTGACGAAGTTTACGCTCGAGCGACAAAAACCGGCGGTGAGCGACGCCGCGCGAGTTCCCTAGTTCAGAAGGATCCTTGCAGAACGGCAGCGCAACCGTATAACGAAATACGTCATCGCGAGTCACAGTAGATGTGAAAATATTCTCGCACTCGGTTTCTTCTGGAGACAATAGGCGCTTCACAGGAACTTCCTCAAGTTCCCATGGTTTTTGCACTAAATCATTTAGTGCTAGCGCAGAAAAGGATGCGGTTGTAGGCACAACAACTTTACGTGGGTAATCACCCATAAGTACATACCCAAACGCGGTTGATAGTACACAAGGGGCACTGGGACCACACTCGACTCTATTTCCTAAGTAAATATACGGGAAGAGCTGTGCACCTAATACTATATCAATGTTTCCTGGAATGTTCCAGCTTAAATCAGCAAGCGGTAAATCGCGAAGATTTAACTCGCGATCACACTTAATTAATTGCGAGGGCAATTGATCCGTAAGGCTATTCATAACTAACGCATGTATAGTATACTTATGATCTGCATAAATACGAGATTCAATGTCCAAATACACATAGCCTATTATCGTGTGCGAAGTGGAGCCAACACCTTTGACAACAGAATTACTCATTGGTATTATTGGCAAATTTAATAAACGACAACAGGACAATGTTATTAAGTTATTCTGTGAGCCATTATCAATTAGACATCTGACTACAGATTTATTTCCGTAGCACTGGAAACTTTAGGGCGAGCATACACCTGAGCAGTTGCCAAGAGAATATCACCCTTATGGCTAGAGGCATACGAATGCACAGTGCTTGAAGCGAGCGATGACTCAGGAGTGGGACCGTCAAGGTCGCACTGGGGCGGCGGGGATGCGGCAACAGTCGTCGCATGCGAGTGCGAATTATTAATATTATTCTCAAAATGCAATAATTTATGATGTTTTTTCTGACAGAAACAAACTGACGTACTTTTACATTGCGGGAGATTATGTAATGTGCTTAGACAATTCACGCAACCACGCTTAGATTTAATAAACTCATATCTAGCCTTTGCATTTTGCATATTTTTAAACTGAGCGCAGTCATACAGGTGTCGGTGGTCACTGCCGCCACATAAACAACAGGGCGCGTTACCTGCGGCGGGCGCATTCGACTTATTATTAATCGGCTCACTGACAACAAACGACTTAGAATTACGCTGTACACGCCTATCATTAGACTGTGGCATCCCAGCAGTGGACGACTTCGCATATGACGAAGACCGCGGGTTTGACCGTTCAATCATCTTAGCATGATCTTGTACAAAGTCGATCAGCTGTTGTGTCGTAGGGATATCGACACCTCGAACAGAAAGTTCGAAGGCTTGGATGGTTAGCGTGTCCATTTTCCTCAAGGCACATTGTAGAAACACGAAGTCCGTTAAATCATTTATACCTAACTCTTTAAGCGCGGCGATAGATGAGGAATATATACCTATAAATGAATCAAGTGAGTTCACACTAGGTGAACAATTCTTTAAGTCTAATATATTATTAAGATAATATGAACCTAATGAGCGTTTATCATGGTATTTCTTGACCAAGGCGTCCCACACTATACTGTAGGTCTCACTTGACGGAACAATACCGGCAGTGAACTTTAATGCGTCTTTGGTTAATTTTGAGAATAGGTATTGCACACGTTGCGAATCAGACAATTGTGTGTTCGAATAAATATTGGCCTTAAAGGACTGATAAAATGTATTCCAGTTTTCAGGGCGTCCGTCAAAACTCGGAATAACAAGCATTTCCAATTTCACTACAGACGCGTTTGAATTAATCGACCCGTGTGAGGCGATCTCCTTGACCTTGGGCGTAGATAATTTATTTCTAATGCGTTTTATTCTCGAATACAATTCATCGAATGAGTCAAGGCAAGAATAGTCGGATTCTACAGGGGATTGTAATGATAAATTTAAGCTATTTATTTGATCTACAATCGACTCGAACTTATCGCGAACGACATCGATGTTCTCGGTCTCAGACAGAAAATCTTCATTCGCTCGCGTTGTTATGTCAAAACACACAACTGATTTCGACGATTTATACCAACGATTAATGCGTGCAAACAATAATTCCTTTTTTTGATTCAACAGAATAAGCTTCGTCTCGAGATCTGACGACATGTTTGCAAATTAACGATAGGTAGGACCTACCTATTGAAATATAACAAGAAGATTATCTGTAAGGTACCTACTATAATATAATAGTAATTCAACACAAACAGTTTAGATATACCTACTTTTTATTGAAAATTGTACTACGGCTTATTATATAATAGCGCAAGTAGCACGGCGGAGCGTATAATAATAGTAATGTAACTATGTACTTACGTACCTAGATAGGTACCTACCTACAAAGTTACGCGTATGCGAATAGAATGATGATTATTTACCAATTAATACGTAAATCACCAACTATTATAAATATCTACCAATTATTACGTAGATTTAGCGTTTTAAATGCAGAATTTACCAAATAATTTACGTAAATCTGTTAGCGAAAGAAAGTAATGAAACTAAGATGGCGGAAAGAATTCACCAAAATTACGTGAATCTTTTAATTAAATGAATAGGAAAGAAATATTATTCACCAATAATTACGTGAATATGTTATTTACTGGCCTATCCGACTCGTAAGGACCATAAATTATGGTGGGACGTGTAAAATAGTCCTACCAAATTGGTGTGTTTGCACACAAAGCGTAAAGAACCTAATATGACCTGGCGTTTGGTTGTAAGAAAGGAAATACTCATGTAATCGCTTCTATGAATGAAAACGTAAGAAAATCGGCACTGACCTGTGTTCCACCTCGTGAGGATTCAGCTGCAGACAGGCGTGGTTCCTGGCACGTGTTGGTGGGTAGGTATATTTCAACCGGTCGGTTATTTTCTTGAATTTGTCGTTTTCTTCCGATACACTTCACTTATACTGACTTGAGAATGTGGCCAAAGGAACTTATAGAATTACACAGAAAGAAACGAGGAGTTGAATTAATCAAACTTCCGTTTTTGTGCGGTAGCGGAGTCAAAGACACCTTTCGGCGCTGGGGCGTTTTAGTGACTAAAAATGCGAGCGGGTAGATGATCCGCCGTGGTGCTTGAGAGTCCCGCTCATAGAAACTTCGTTCTCAAAATATAGTTCGAACAGATCCATTCACAGCGCCATTCATTGGCCTCCTCCAACACTAAGTGGTCAACAAATGAGCGCCAACATTCAAACATTATTCGATACATAGAAGCGGTTTCTTAAATTACAAATTGAAACACAATTAAATTATGTGGGAAATAATTAAGAAAATACATAAGCGCTCCACCAATGGCCGTTGTTGTGATTGTATCAAGTTAGCCGTTTGTTGTTGGATGATAAACGCAACGTATTGTGTTAGTAATGAGTTTCCAGTGAAACGTGGATGCAACTATTTGTCGGGGTCTAGTTATAAACTTTTATTATTACCTTAAACATTTTCCAGAATTGTGTTTTGTAGAACAATACGAAAGAATTATATGAAAGTTAATCTTTGCCTAAAGTTAATAAACTGACATTGTTTGAAATACATCGGGGACAAGAAGCGCTCAAGTGGGACTCGAACCCACGACCTTTCACTTACAGGGTAACAAGGGTAACAAGATTCTTTTTCTCAATGTATTTCGAACTTAAAAGAATGCCATAAGGCGAAACCGGTCAGGTTCAGAAATAAAATTAAACTCTGTGGAAAAGTACAAAGTGTAGTAGAATCCACCAAGTGCCATCAATCTCCAGTATAAACAGTTAATAAACAGCTTTGTGAAAGATCCAAACCGAACCAGACCACCCAGACAGAGAGAGAGAAACTAACACACTATGCTAGCATTGTGCAGCAAGACCATTTTCTACATCTTTATTATTATTATTCCATATGTATGTATTATTTTGGTGACTTTATTATGGAACGGCAATTCTTAGACATATATCACAAGCATTTATTTTTCTCTCTGCGAGAATTCCGAAGTTTCTACGTCTGTGTTTCAAGAACAAATATTATGTTTACGTGACATGAACACTAAAAGGAGACGAAGGGATATTCAATAGTTGCCACTATTTTGGCTTTTGAGGCCGAAAGATTCTCTTCGACTTAAAAGATTCGACTTAATAGGAGGGATAAGTTATAAAATGAATACATCTTATCGAACCTATTACACTTTTTTGTCCCTTTAAATAGTCTCACAGAAAAAGTCAGGAGACTGACCCAGGTCTTTTTCAGATCAGACTAAAGATTTACCTTATTTTAGTAGAAAATAACACTTTTTCAATGTCACAAATCTGATTGCTACGCTAATACACCTCTGCCTACCCCTTTTGTGGATTTAGAGACGTGAGCATACCTATGTATGTACAAGACTGATTCAAAATGCGTTCAATTTATTGCTGGTTTGTAAAGGTTGTATTGATATTTGGATATTATTAGCACTCATAATTTCATGGGATGGCTGAAAAATAAAAAGATATTGCCATCAAATAATAAATTTTAATGTCATTAGAAATGTTATTCCTATAATAGTACATAGTCCTCGTACATAATAGAAGTAGGCTAAAGGACTCCTAAAAGTTGTACAATGGGGAATAACAATAGTTGGACCCTTTATTTCTTGTTTGACCAACTGTACAGTCGTGTCATCAAGGAAAACATTTGATCAGTTTATAGTTAGTCAACTTCTTTGACTTTTGTTGTAAGGTTATTTCTGTATTAGTTAGGGTTTCAAGTTTTTATTTTGCTGACGAATTCTGTAAAAATGAAAAAAAGGGGTGTGAATCCCTCAGTACTGTGGAGTACCTAAGCGTTTATCACCGGGCACGGGTGCTTTGGGCGGTATCTGCGTCGGATCGAAAAGGAGCCAACGTCCGAGTGCCATCATTGCGATGCGAGCGAGGACACAGAGCTGCACACGCTCACCGAGTGTCCGGCATGGGCCGGACAGAGGCGAGAACTAGTGGCGGCCCTGGGAGTGAGAGTTCTTACCCTCGCTTCCCTGCTCACAGCAATGGTCCGCTGTGCGGACACGTGGGCGGCTGGCGTCTCCTTCAGCGAGCAGGTAATGGTCGTGAAGGAGACGGCGGAACGGGAGAGGCAGCGCGAGCGAGCGAGACTCGCGAACCGCGCTGCCCGCGCGCACAGGCAACTCGGGCGTCGGAGGGCACTGACTGACCTCCGTCCCCCATGAGCGCGGGCCTGGGGGTGACGGGTGAAGCCGCCTGTCACCCCAGCAGAAGCAGGCCACGGCGACGGCGCGCTGAGAAGCGCGCCTCCCCATTCCGGGGGCGAGTCGGGGACACCGTTGTCCCCCCTCCCGAGGAGGGCTAAACCATAAGTGATGGCCCTGGGTCCGCCGGGGTGCGAGGGATATGTCGATGACAACCTCACCTCCGGCCTAGCACCACGACCCACAGTCGGCGTGCGGTTTTAGTCGGTTCGAGTCCGACATAACCTCCCCTTCCGGCTCCGGCAGGGGGGTATCCAAGGGGATTTCCGCACGGAAAAAAAAAAAATAGAGTACCTAAGCGTAATTAAATGAGAGGGTGAAGGCCCAAATATCATGACATCTAAGTGAATGTCGTTATTTATTCAGTTGGTGTCAGGTGCCTAAAGGCACTGAATATAATGATACCTACTGACGTACTGAAGGTTACACTAAAAGCAAAAGTCACTATGTAGATAATAATGACGTAATAGAACAAAAAATATTAAAAGCCAGATCGATGTTGCCCGAGAAAAACCCAATAACTGTAGGAAAAAGAAACAGATAAGGACCATCTCTGAACCGGGAACCAGGACCTCGGTTCAACTGAAGCTAAACCATAGTCATGCCACAGTGACTGCAAAAAACAGCATAAAAATAAACTTTAAAGCTATGTAGTTATAGCTTAAAATTACTTTTGGCAGAGTATCGAAGTATATCGGGTCTTTATGTGAGGCTGAGTCTGGGCTGTATATGTATATCTGTCTGATTTTAAACAGCCCTATCTCTTAGTCGACGTACGACACATGTCATGGTAAGACATGGGTGGCCCAAATTCTACTCTCCTGGGAACCACGCGGCCATACTAAATAAAAAATACTACACGCCGAATACGTATCTCATAATAATTAATTATTACTACACTTGACCGCGTGAACACTTTCTGTCTGAGAGATCCCTACTACTACTACTGACAGTGGGGACGCCGTTTAACCGGACGGGTGATCAGCCCATTATATGGGGCCATTTCATCCATTTTAACCCCCCCTATAACAACGGCCATACATGTTCTTATGGTAACCGGGACCGACGGCTTAATGTTTTCTCCGAGGCACGACCAGACCAATGCAAATACTCATATTCATGCATACAAATATTTGCACTGAGCGGGGATCAAAACCGCACCTCCTGCGTAGAGGTCACGTTCACTACCGCCACTCCACGGAGGCTGTCCTGAGAGATCCCGTAACCACTATCCATTCAGGCCGAGCGTGGGTCCTAGCTCTAGGCGAAGAAGACGCTCTCGAGCCCCGACTGAGAGGGTTTCTCAGCGCATGTTTGGAGCGAGGCCAGTTTCCGAAGATGTGGAAGACGGGGAAACTGGTCCTCATCCGAAAGGCGGGGCGCCCGGCGGACTCACCGTCCGCCTACAGGCCCATAGTGTTGCTCGACGAGGTGTGCAAGCTCTTTGAAAGAGTCATTGCAAAGCGCCTCGTCGAGCACCTATCCAGGGTGGGGCCTGACCTGGCGGATGGCCAGTATGGCTTCCGCCGGAGGCGCTCCACCGTGGATGCCATCATGCGCGTGAGGACTCTGGCGAAGGACGCCGTCACTCGGGGCGAGGTGGTGTTGGCGGTGTCACTGGACATCGCCAACGCGTTTAACACCCTGCCCTGGAGCTGCATTAGGGAGGCGCTCGTGTATCACGAAGTGCCTCTCTACCTTCGCCGCATAGTCGGGGCGTATTTATAGGAGAGAGCAGTCGTCTACCCAAGTGCGACCGGGCTCGGTCGGCGAGAGATGTCGTGCGGTGTTCCGCAGGGATCGGTCCTGGGACCGCTACTGTGGAACATCGGTTACGACTGGGTGCTTCGCGGTGAGCTCGCGGACGGTGCCGCCGTCACGTGTTATGCGGACGACACGCTGGTGACGGCGTGCGGGTCTACATACCGCGAAGCGACCCTGAAGGCCACGACCGCGGTTGCCCAAGTCGTGGAGCGGATCCGGCGGCTGGGTCTCAAGGTGGCTCTGCATAAAACCGAGGCCATGTTCTTTCATGGGTCTCGGCGCGTCCCACCAGAGGATTCCAGCCTCATAGTGGGAGACATTTCCATCGCCATCAAGCCCCAGATGAAATATCTGGGACTCGTTCTCGATGGCCGGTGGAACTTCGGGGAGCATCTCCGAAGACTGGCCCCTAAATTGAAGGACACAGCTGCCGCCTTGGGGCGGCTGCTGCCCAACATGAGGGGGCCGGATGACTCCTGCAGGAGACTCTACGCGGGAGTCGTGCGGTCTATGGCCCTATATGGGTGCCCAATATGGGCGGACACCCTGACGGTCCACAATGCGCGTCTGCTGCGTGGGCCGCAGCGTGCAATGGCCAGCAGGGCCATTAGGGGGTACCGCACGATATCTCTGGAGGCGGCGAGTCTCCTTGCCGGATCCCTACCGTGGAACCTGGATGCGAGAGCCCTTTCGATGCTATATCGGTATCGAAAGGAGGCGCGGGAGCAGGGACGGGAACCCGAGCCTGATGAAATTCGGGCCGTGAGGTCTCAGCTCCATAGGGACATGGTAGCGGAATGGGAGCTACGACTTGGGCGACCAAGCGCAGGGCACGCCGTAATAGCGGCGGTAAGACCCATCATGGAGGAGGCCACACGGCAGCCTCTCGTACCGGCTGACGCAGGTGATCACCGGACACGGGTGTTTCGGGAGTTACCTGTGTCGGATCCGGAAGGAGCCAACGTCCGAGTGCCATCACTGTGATGCGAGCGAGGACACGGAGCTGCACACGCTGACCGAGTGCCCGGCGTGGGACACGCCGAGGCGGGTCCTAGTGGCGGCTCTGGGGGTGGGAGTCCTCACACTCGCCACGTTGCTCACAGCGATGGTACGATGCGCGAACGCTTGGGGTGCGGCTGTCTCCTTCTGCGAGCAAGTAATGCTCGAGAAGGAGGCGGCCGGTCGGGTCCGGACCAGACTCCGGGCCCGGGAAGCCCGCGCAGAGCGAAGACGAACCGGACGTCGGAGGTCGCAGAACGACCTCCGTCCTCCATGAGCACTGGCCTGGGGGTGACCGGTGGAGCCGCCTGTCACCCTAGCAGAAGCAGGCCGCGGCGGCGGTGCAAAATGCGCCTCCCCGTAACCGGGGCTAGATGGGGACACTGTGGTCCCCACAACCCGAAGGGGGCCATCTCTATAGAGATGGTCCTGGGTCTGCCAGGGTGCGAGAGATATGCTTTTGGCAATCTCACCTCCGGCAACCAAGGACCCATGACGGCGTGCGTTTTAGTCGGTTCGAGTCCGACATAACCGCCTCCACCGGCTCCGTGGGGGTGGTATCCGTGGGGATTTTTCGCACGATAAAAAAAAAAAAAAAAAAATATCCATTCAACAGTGTTGTAAAGTTCACTAAATTATTTCCATAACTTCAAATTCAGAACCTTACAAAATTTAGCATTAAATTCATTTCATAACCTGAACGAACCTGAACTAAATTCTGCGGATCGCACAGAAAGCATAACTAAAATGTATGTAACTAAGTCGATGAATTATTCATCTAAAGGTACGAGTTTATAGCCGACCGTACACAACAGCAGCCCACAGCATGTAGCAAATAAAGCATACCGTGAAACAGACTTGAATGACGTAATGACAGAATACCGCGGCTATCATGACCTCGTGTTGTGTTCCTGGCAGTGAGTAGGGTAGCCAGAGCTCACTGGTGGAGAATTTTTTTTCTATAAAAACGTCAATTTGACTTCACCTCGCCTGATGGTAAGCTAAAGGCAAAATGTCGGAAAAAGGGTCACCATCGTAAACAAGTACCATGTTAACAGTGGTGGCACTCAGCTTGATGGCCTCATTAGATGCCTTTTCACGCCCCGCTTAAAGTTGCTGTCAGTGGGAAGACCAAAGGCTTGTCCAGTTTTGTCTTCTACACTGACGGCATAGAAATCCTTCAATTGTTTGGGCGCAGTTATCAAAAATCAATGTTTAAAAGTGATTGTATGTAACGTCGCGTTTGTGAATCTCGTTACATCGGTGGTCTTTAACGGTTTTTAGTCGAAATTTCGCTAATTTCCGAACGTTTGAGGCGATTGTCAATTTTGTCTTTTGACAGCACGTCACCTTTCTTCCTTACGACCGAGCAAGATGGTCGATATTATCTTATAATTTTCAAAAATCCGAATCCGTTGTCATGGATTAAAGTTATTCTTGTCCGGATGATATTATAAAATGTCCCCGCTATGACGATAATATAGGATTATCCCATATTTCTGGTGAGTTGACATTTTCTCAAAAGATTCATTTCGACGTATTTTTTTTCTGATTGAAAAATAATATTTTAAATTCTGTTGTTTCAGTATTTGTTTCAAAAATACCATGATTTATCGTGTGTTTGGCATTTAACCAACTAATTAAGGCGGTGAGTCACACGTTTTTCTCAAAAATTGGACCTCATGTATTCTGATAGGTAGGAATTGTTCTAATAACCTAAAATTTTATTTCAGGTCTCTATTGGAGCCGCCTTTTCTTTTTCCTTTTTCTCTGTTTAACTTTGGCTTTTCTTGGAACTTGCCTCTGATGGTTTGAACGATTTCTCAACCATACGAACGAGCCTGTGCAATATCTTGGAATAATGGCTTGTTGAGCGGAATATTATGCTTCGCTGGTTGAGGTGAACCTTCACACACTCGCCGAGGGATGCCGTGAGCTTTCGTTTACTTTTAATTAAAATTTAACTTTAAAAACCTTAAAAAATTGCATTGGTGACAAGATTAATATGTCATGTAGTTCTTAAATTTTAATCTACTAGCATAAAATCCTTACTATAATAAGCACACTGGAGCGCTAGAGAATAAAACCTTAAACCTCAGTGCGGTGGTTTTATTTAGCTTACCTCCGGCAGATTAAAAGTCTTCAACCTACTTGATTGACTATCTTAGGCATGTGCTTCTCCAAGGCGCCCGAATCTTTAAGGTAATGTACCTATCTATTTTGTTAATTTACAGGAGAACACACTTGTTAACTTTATCTCAAACAACAAAACACACATGTGTTTATATATTTTATTATTACAATTGTCGCTCGCGAACAGGGACTTGACAGTGTGCAAATATCATTATTCCTTGTCACCTTTGCATTATTAATTTAATTTAACATGTTTAGAACAATGTTTCTTTCATGTATATTACTGCATAACTCTGTGTTTCAGTAAATATTATTGTTTGTTTACTTTTCAAAACTAATCTTACTACAGGTTGGTACGCTGTTGTTTATATCTCTTAATTACAGGTGAATATTTCAATTTGTATAACATTCACAGTTATTGTTATCATTGTTTAATCTTGTATAACCTTAATTTATAACAAGTTACATTATCTACATAGTAATATATAATGAAAAGTTTATAAACTTCAAACTAATATGTGAAAGTATAGTAATATTTGAATCTTTGATGTTTACCTCAAGTAAACAGAAATACTTTATTTTGTGAATCACTGATGCACTTTTTTATCATTACTTAAGGTCCTTACTACAGACGATGCCTTGGAGCGGATGGGTGGAGTCTGCGAACGTAATAATCGCAGCCCCGCACCACCCCGCACTCATGTCACTAAATTGATTATAATATAAAAATATGGGAAAAGATGTCGGTAAAAGGGTACAGAGTGGACACATCATATTCTGCCTAACTTCATGTACCTAACTGATTTGGTATTTTTTTGACATCGATGTTGATTGATTCTTGATTCTTTATTATAGCTAAGTTCGGCGGCTCCGCCCGTATGGATGTCTATTATCGCGACTTTGGTTTTATCTCTGGTACCATTCTACCAAAACCTTTTAAATAAAAATACCATATTAAAATCCGTGTACTAAGTAGCGTTTGTGTCCATTGTGGACAAACAGACAAATTCAATTTCAAAAGGTTCAAATTCTATGGCGTAGCGGTAGAGCATTCAGAGATTGTGGGTTTGATACCCACTCAGCACTTATATTCATAATTACATGAATCTTAGATTAATTAATGTTATATAATATATATATATTTATAAAAATAAAAAATAGATAAAAAATATAATAGGTAATGGCAATAGGCTCGCCACCTATTACATTGGGACCTAAACATAAACTGGCGAAATGTGGGTGCTAGCACCTCTCCCTACCCCTTCGGGGAATATAGGCGTGTGAGTTTATGTATATGTATAAATAAGACATGAATATATATTTCCATTGCTTAGGGTGTTTATTGCATATAGATACATTGAGGTAGGTGAATATGAAAGCTATAAGTATGCTAATAGCCATAACAATTCACACACATTCTCACAGTGCCATCGTTTGCAACGTAAGCCCAAAAAATGTATTTATCTAAAATGACATCACATTCAAACCTCTTATATTATGCACGGCAAACATAATTTCACCTTAAAAATTAGAATTTACCTCAATTGGCTGTATTAAGTTGTGTAATTATTTTGAGAACAGAAAGCATTACGACAGGGACTCCATACGCCCACGGAGATCCTGACACCAATAGGACATAACAACGTCTTTCGGGTCAGATATTTTATATAATGGTTAAGTGTTCTTAAATGTTTCTATTGTATCTATTTTCCGTGCATATTTTTTACTTTTTCTTTCATAAAAACCTTCCCCAGACAATATCAAACAACAAAAAAAGAAAAAAGTGAAATTGGTCCACTCTCAGCCAGTCCAGCCAAAAATGAATCCCTATTGGGAAATAGGGATTCATTTTTATATTATATAGTTTGTATTGTACATATAAACCTACTTCTTGAATGATACTATCTATTAAAGAAAATCGCTTCAAAATCCGTCGCGTAATTTTAAGGATCTAAGCATACATACAGACAGACAGACAGCGGGAAGTGAATTATTTTATACTAGTGATGATATGTAGTGATCATGTTTTTATAATATTATATATTTATATATGTAGCTATAGGTATGTATAGTATTCTAATATACATATATTATATTATTATACAGACGAAGACGTAGTTTGTGACGTTATATAGGTTAATCTCTGGATCTACAGAACCAATTCTAAGAATTATTTCACCAATAGAAACCCACACTATTTATCAGTGTCATAGGTTTTATATCATTACACTACGAGTGAGGATCACCATCCGGAACGGCATCCAAAATCTACGTGGCTGGAGCCGTGGGCAACAGCTGATAACAAATATAGTGTGTGAATAAATTAATCAACACAACATTTTCATGTATTTCTTGAGAGTTTAAAGCTTTAGCTCTTTTACCGAATTTACTTTCGGCGTCTCATAGAAGTGTCTTATCTGTCCACTTATGCATTAGTCTCGAATTGTGTTGCTGTCAAAGCTGCGAAAACGTGAAGCACAACCTCCCCGTCCAACAGCCATCACGGCACTGCCGCCCGGCCCCCGCATAGGCACCCGCTAAGCCAAACTCTCGAGAACGTAACAAAAACGTGGCCTGTGACTTCAAAAGTCAATGTATTGAACGGAAAAATGTACCACTTATACTCCAGATCTTTATCTTTGTTTTAAAAATTACGTAAAAATTCTTCTCCGTTTAGAAGTAGTTGCCAGTTTTCTTTTGAGTGACCTTTTTGCTTTGAGAATGATTTTCATATAGTAACTATAAAGTGAGAACAATTAAAAATGTACCAAATGTAGACAAGAAACCAACAAATAAAACAGTGTAAACAGTTTTGAAATACGTCCACAAATAAAAAAGGAGTTGGTCTCTAAACATACGCCTGAAAACTAGATTTATCATTTTTATTCCTCTTAAAGGCATTTGACCTAAATAACTTAACAATAACATTCATTTCTTTTGTTTGACCTACTTTTGAGGTTAGCATTTTTCAACAATAACAATTAAGTTGCATTCATAACTTATTTACTTTTCTAACTTTTATAGCTGCATTCATTGCATTCATTGGAAGTTCTTAGTGCATTTTATACAACTATTTGTAGATTTCACATTGTTTTCAAAAATGGACAAGGAAACTCAGGCCCCGCCATTGTTTGTTATTGATAATACTGTCCCGGTTGGTACATCTACTCACGAGATGCCCCATGTCATGGCTGATCTGACTGAAGTTGTTGATCCGTTTTCACATAGTCGGGGAGCTGGTGATTATAGTCCGAGAGCTGCATCTTCGTTTAATATGATGAATGTTTTATTGAATGAAGACTTGAAGAAAAACTTGCCTTCTGTTACAAAGTTACCCGATTTGAAACGTTGTAAGCTTTTGTATGATGGTAAATCGTGTGTTAGGGAATTTATTACTGAAGTGGAAGAATATTTCTTGTTTAAAAATTTTAATGAACATTTTTTAGTTAGTTCATTTGCTGATCTTTTGTCAGGCACTGCGCTTAAATGGTTTCGTAGTGTCCTGAGCCAAGATGATGATAATGGAGATCAACATCCTGTAGCTTATTATTCTAGATCGCTTAATAAATGTGAACGTAATTATAGCACAACTGAAAGAGAGTTGTTGTCAATATTAGATTCTATTGAACATTTCAGACCTTATATTGAAGGAATGAAATTTACAGTTATCACTGATCATGCTAGTTTAACTTGGCTTCTAAAACTTAGTAATCCTAGTGGTCGTCTTGCACGTTGGGCTGCTAGAATTTCTCAATTTACTTTTGATGTTAAATATAAAAAAGGTTCTTTACATTTAGTTCCAGATTGTCTATCTAGAATAGAAATTTCTGCTATTAATGTTCCTTTAAATAATAATATTGTTTTGCCAGACGAGGATATCGTTGATCCTTGGTATAGAAAAATATTTATAAATTGTCAAAAGTTTCCTAGAAAATATAAAAATTTCAAAGTTGAAAGTGATACTTTGTATAGATTTTGTAAAGATAAATATAATCCTAATAATCTTTTAAATTGGAAAATTGTCATACCTAAAGAACACATCTTAGACACAATTAGGTCTAATCATGATGATGTTAATTCAGGACATTTAGGAATTCATAAAACTTTAAATAAATTAAAAGTACATTATTTTTGGAAAGGTATGTTTATTGATGTTCAAAAATACATTTCTTCTTGTGATACTTGTAAAGCTTATAAATCTTCTACTAATCCACCTCATGGAATTATGGTTAATCCTAAAAAAGTTGATAAACCAATGTTAATGCTTTCTATTGATATTATTGGAATTCTTCCAAAAGCTTATTCTGGACACAAGTATATACTTTCAATTGTAGATGTTTTTACAAAATATTGTTGGATATTTCCTATGATTAGTGCTACTACTAAAGTAATTTGTAAGATTCTTGAAAAAGAGATATTTCTTAGGTTTGGAACGCCTAAAATTTTAGTTTGTGATAATGGAAGCCAGTTTACAGCGAAGCAGTTCGTTGATTTTCTGAAAAGTTATAATATTAATAAAATATTTTATAATACTTTATATACCCCTCAAAATAACCCTGTAGAGAGATATAACAAAACGGTCGAAACATGTATTTCTTGTTTTGTTAAAGATGATCATAGAACTTGGTCAAAATATTTGCCTCATGTTCAATTAGCTTTGAATAATAGTGTGAATCTAGCCACAGATTTCACTCCTAATTTTCTGATGTTCGGTAGAGAACTTATTTTTGATGCTTCATTGCACCGCTTTAGTAATTCTTTTGATAACCTTGATCAACTTGATGTTGTTGATAGGTCTTCTTTTGCTTTTTCACTAAAATATCTTAGTGAAATTTTTGTTAAAGTTCAAGCTTCATTGCTTAAAGCTTATAAGCGCAATGCGCGTTATTATAATATAGGGAGAAAGGTCATTTCTTTTGAAGTGGGAGATATAGTATGGAGGAGAAGTTTTGTGCAGTCTAATGCTCCTGCATTCTTTTCGGCTAAGTTAGCACCTAAGTTTATTAAATGTGAAATATTAGATAAAGTTTCCCCTAATGTTTATGTCTTGAAAGACCTTAACAAAAACTATACAGGTCGTTATCACATTAAAGACATTATTAAATATTAAATTGTTTACTGGTTTGCCAATATCTATCTTTGTATTTGGTACTTTGTTTGAAGTATGACCTCATTAAAAGGTGATGTTTGAAAGGTTTAGAGGTCTTGAAAGGAGATGTATGCTAGGAACTTCACATCAATTTATTAATTTCAATTTTAGATACATTAAAAATTACTTAGGTCATTTTAGGTCTTGTTTCTTATACTCACTTCTCCATATTAACAAATTGTTCCACGTCAAAAGATCTTATATTTTTATTTGTTTTTGTATAATAGGATTATTGTCCTGTATATATATTTGTTTACATTTTTATAAAATTGTATATTTTGTACCAATTTGGGAATTTAGTTTCTGCTCTAGTTTAGGAGTGAAATCTAATATTCATTTTCTGTGTTAAATTCACTTGACTTATTTCCACTCACTTTTGGAATGGAAATTTAAGTTTCTTGAACTTAGTTTTTTGTACAGTTCTGAGTTATTGTCTTAATATTAGGATTCTCGGATTGGACGCATTCTATATGCACTTACCTTATACCTTGTTATACCATTTTTGGGAAACCTGGGATTTTCTGGACTTTACATTTTTGTGCTATTGTGTTTCATACACATAGTCACGCCTTTTTACGCATTGCGCACGGAAAGCCAGTGGTGATGTACCGGTCGCAATTGTCGTTTTTCTTTTTTGTACTATTGTGTTTCTATACACATAGTAACATTTTTTATGCTTTGCGCACGGAATGTCGGTGGTGTTGAGCCGGTCGCAAATGTCATATTTTTTTTTATGCGGTTGTGCTCAGAAAGTCAGTGGTGTTGTACTGGTCACAATTGTCATATTTTCTTTATATTTTGCTTGTGCTCGGAAAGTTGGTGGTGTTATGCCGATCACAATGCTTATAAATATATTAACCTCACACTTTTGTTGTGATTTTGTTTTGACGTTTGGATTTTGGAGTTTGGATTTGAATTGAAGTCGGCGGTTTTACACCTAACCGATAATGGGAAAACTTCTTTGTTTTTGCCAATTTTGTTTCAGATTCGGCAGCGTTGGTGCTTAACCGATATCTTCTTCGTTTGATATTTATTTAGGAATTGCTGGTATAGAGTCGGTGGCGTAGGAGCTCAACCGCACTTTTGTATTGATGCTGGAAGGCTGGTTAAGATCTAGGATTAGATTCGATGGCGTTGGTTGCCTAATCGATATCTGGAATTGGAATTGAATTGGGATTTGTTTCATTTTCTCTGAATACTTTATTTTTCAGATTACTTTTCACTCTTTTCGGAGTATTTGTTTTGGTTTTGGTTTATTCCATTGAGTTGGAAAATATCTCTAATTTCCCTTGTATTTGGAAGTTGGTTTCCGAACTTAAATTTTATTTTTGAATGTTTTCACATTCTTTTACTTTTTTGTAGATTGTTTTTGCAATATGTTTGCATGATGCTTTTGCATTTTTTTTGTAGAATGTTGCAAGACATTTTATTTTCTTTTGAGGTTTTTGGATTTTGGTCTTTGAATCTCATTGTTTTCTTTGAAAATAAAAAGGAATACCTTTTTCTTTTTTGGGGAGGGATGTAATGTAACGTCGCGTTTGTGAATCTCGTTACATCGGTGGTCTTTAACGGTTTTTAGTCGAAATTTCGCTAATTTCCGAACGTTTGAGGCGATTGTCAATTTTGTCTTTTGACAGCACGTCACCTTTCTTCCTTACGACCGAGCAAGATGGTCGATATTATCTTATAATTTTCAAAAATCCGAATCCATTGTCATGGATTAAAGTTATTCTTGTCCGGATGATATTATAAAATGTCCCCGCTATGACGATAATATAGGATTATCCCATATTTCTGGTGAGTTGACATTTTCTCAAAAGATTCATTTTGACGTATTTTTTTTCTGATTGAAAAATAATATTTTAAATTCTGTTGTTTCAGTATTTGTTTCAAAAATACCATGATTTATCGTGTGTTTGGCATTTAACCAACTAATTAAGGCGGTGAGTCACACGTTTTTCTCAAAAATTGGACCTCATGTATTCTGATAGGTAGGAATTGTTCTAATAACCTAAAATTTTATTTCAGGTCTCTATTGGAGCCGCCTTTTCTTTTTCCTTTTTCTCTGTTTAACTTTGGCTTTTCTTGGAACTTGCCTCTGATGGTTTGAACGATTTCTCAACCATACGAACGAGCCTGTGCAATATCTTGGAATAATGGCTTGTTGAGCGGAATATTATGCTTCGCTGGTTGAGGTGAACCTTCACACACTCGCCGAGGGATGCCGTGAGCTTTCGTTTACTTTTAATTAAAATTTAACTTTAAAAACCTTAAAAAATTGCATTGGTGACAAGATTAATATGTCATGTAGTTCTTAAATTTTAATCTACTAGCATAAAATCCTTACTATAATAAGCACACTGGAGCGCTAGAGAATAAAACCTTAAACCTCAGTGCGGTGGTTTTATTTAGCTTACCTCCGGCAGATTAAAAGTCTTCAACCTACTTGATTGACTATCTTAGGCATGTGCTTCTCCAAGGCGCCCGAATCTTTAAGGTAATGTACCTATCTATTTTGTTAATTTACAGGAGAACACACTTGTTAACTTTATCTCAAACAACAAACGACATGTATATATTTTTTATTATTACATGTAACATCATTCATTGATTCCGATAGTTCGTAAGAAAATCGGTAGATGACGCCACGTCGCCTTAAAGACGTATAAGGTGGGAAATTTGAATCATATCGGGCGTGTCTCGGTAGCCGAATTGGTCAGGCATTCCCTTTGTAAGGGAAAGACTGCGGGTTCGAGTCCCGCCCGAGAAGATTCTTTTTCCCTATGTATTTGATTTGTATAGTTAGCATACTTAATGCTGTAAAAATTCCTTCAATAGAAACTCTTTATTCTTACAAGGTCGGCAGCACGAGTGTGATTACTCTGGTGTTGCACAAATCCACAGGCCACAATAACTACTTTCTATCAGGTGGGCTGATGCTTGTATGCCTCCTAAGTGGTATAAGAAATGATAAATTTGAATGAATTTTTTATAGCATTTATTATGCTAACTTTTAAGTTCGAAAAACATTGGCAAAAATGAAATGCTCAAGTGAGACTCGAACTCACACCTTTCCCTTACAGGGGGATTGCTCTGCCAACTGAGCTATTGAGCACCACTTGAATCATTCCAAGTTTTCCTTCTCTTTATATCCGTCTATAAGGGCGATGGTGCAGCCATCTACCAACATTCTTACGAACTGTTGGAAACAATGAATGATTTTTCAACCATTTTTAAACATTGAATTTTGATGGTTGCGCCCAAATATTTGAATGAATTTTTTATAGCATTTATTATGCTAACTTTTAAGTCCGAAAAACATTGGGAAAAATGAAATGCTCAAGTGAGACTCGAACTCACGACCTTTCCCTTACAGGGGGATTTTATAATTAATTGCAGTTTCTCAATTGTGCCGTTTACCCGTATTAAAGTAGATATTTAAGTCTATTTTACTGTACGCTGTATCTGCTGCTGGCTACTGCGGTCTGCGGTTGACTATGAATTCATGCCATAACGAAGTCTATGGCTGTTGGATGAATAGAATTCCCGAGCAGCGAGTGTTTATAAAATATAATGTTATTCTGTACTTAATATTATCTTCTCTTACGAAAAGATCAAATTTGTACTTTTATAAAAGATTAATTACGGTACAGGAAGGTTGTGTAAGGACAGCGATTGTGTACATTTGACTGCTACGCCACGCTCTTTCCGAGACTTTGCCTTTACTTAACATCAGGCGAGGTGAAGTTAAATTGACGTGTCCTTTACAAAAAAAAAAGAGTGCGAATTTGAGTATCGCTTAGTGCAAACATTTTTATGCATGATCTATTTATATTGGTCTGAGTATTTCCGTGAGTTAATGAGCATGGTAGTGGAGTCTTCAAATAGTCTGATTACGGGTTTAACAACAATACTTCGATATCGCCAATGAGTTGAGGGGGCCAGATGGTAGTCACGGAAAAAATTGAAGACCAGCCACAGCGAAGTTTGACTGGAAAAGCATATCGTGGCACGCAGTGCCCGAGCTTCAGGCCTCGGATGTGACCAGGATTAACACAAGGATGATGATAAGGAAGATTGTGAAATATGTAAGCACGTAGGAAGTAGTGATGACAATTATAGTGGAGTGGGTCAATCACTATCATCATCACTACATAGTATAAAGTAAAGTCGCTTTCCGCGTCTGTTCGTCCCTATGTATGCTTAGAACTTTAAAACTACGCTACGGTTTTTTTAAATAGACAGAGTAATTCAATGTATAATACATGCTTACTATAGTAAGGTTGCAGCGGGTACGTGATCTGACGCCACGAGGGTGGAAAAAAAGTCACGGGACGAAGTTTGCCGGGTCAGATAGTTATATATACTATGGGTCTATTTATTATGGGTCTCCGAGGCCAGATACTGCTGCATCGTCCTCGTCCATGAGTACAGCTGCGAAAACTACAACAAGATTTAGTTAAGCCATCCCGCCGTCGCCGTGATTAAGACAACGCAACGTCCCAACTTTTTCGTGCTATCATATAACCGGTCATTCCCGAACTTTTGTTACTACGAATTCGAAATGTTCGGGTACCTACGTCACTCTTCATTAGTACTATCAACAGTTTCATGTTCTAATACCTTTTATTCTTTATAAACTACACTTCACTTTCAATAATTTTCAAATTTAAGTTACATATTATTTCTATTCTATCAAATATTTACTGTTCGTGAACTGACATTAAATGTCAGTGGATGTCATATCAGGGAAAATATGGCTAATTGACATTGACTGATCTGACATCTGCGTTTCGTTACTCCAAATATTGAATAAGATTGTGAAGTGTGTGCTCATGTTAAGATTGCTATTGGAATTTTATTTATATGAGTGACCGCATCAAAATATTGTTTTTTTTTTTATCGTTTCGATTTTTCATTGTGTGCTTTTAGCTGTATTATCGAATACAGAAAGACTAAAATTATATTATTGTTACATTGTAAAGTGACGTCTTTCGTGTATGGGAGTCCGGTTTCACTACTTTTTTTTTTTTCTTTTACGTCCTTTTATTCTTACTTTGACACTTTTGATTTGTTGTTTTTTTTTTTTCTCTCGTTAAAGCACGAATGACTCACATTGCCTACCATGTGTATTTCTTTTTCTCCACTGGGTTAGCGAGTAGGTGAGATCGCAAGGTCCTTACTCCATTATTGTATATTTTTTAAATTATCTATCTTGTAGTTTATTTATACGTATTTAAATATTTATTCTATAGTTTATGCATAACCCGGAAGATTTCGACAATATAAATAACAGTTTCTTTTCATGCTCTTCAGATACGGATAGCTTTGTTAGCGCGGATGGCGAGTCTCTCTCTCCTGCTCTTACCCTGCACGATGGAATCACTTCATTATTTTCTAATTATCCTAAGAACCTTAATTTAGTCCACATCAATGCACAGAGTCTTCTTGGCCACTATACTGACCTCCTGGCATCTTTTAGTAACTCCCCGGTGGATGCTATACTTGTCTCAGAATCATTTTTAAAACCCTCCATACCCTCTACTCTCGTTTCACTTCCCGGCTTTGTTGTGGTTCGAAATGATAGAATAGGAATGGGATGCGGTGGTGTAGCCATATACCTACGAGCCAACATTTCCTACAATATTAGTAGTGAGTTATTGGGCATTCTACCCCACCTTAGTTCCTTCGGTTATCTTCGATAACCTCAGTCACGGTGGGATAGAATGCCCAACAACTCTTTGTAAAATCATTTACCTAAGCCAACGTTCCACATTTTAATGCCGTTCATTACACTACCGTTCCGTCGGCTCTCTGCGATCCCCTGCGTCGTAATTGCGTTAAAAGATGCTCTGTTAGTTAGCGATAGAGTTATTTCATAAACAGTACAGTCTTACGTTTGCCTATTGCGTTGTCTGTAAGCAGTTTGGTTTAACTATTCTTTTAAGATCTATCATACTAGTGGAACCATCTAGGGTATCCTTAGTTCCATCGGTTATCTTCGATAACCTCAGTCACGGTGGAATAGAATGCTCAATAACGCTTTGTAAAATCATTTACTTACCTAAGCCAACGTTCCACATTTTAATACAGTTCAATACACTACCGTTCCGTCGGCTCTCTGCGATCCCCTGCGTCGTAATTGCGTTGAAAGATGCTCTGTTAGTTAGCGATAGAGTTATTTCATAAACAGTACAGTCTTACGTTTGCCTATTGCGTTGTCTGTAAGAAGTTTGGTTTAACTTTTTTTAACTTTTTTTAGGTTTTAGGTTTTACTAGTGGAACCATCTAGGGTATCCTATAGTGATACGCACTATAAAACTTATAGTGTTGTAGCTAAGTACTGACTGAGTATGGTAGACAATAATGTCTTTGAATTTGTACATTCTAGAATTCTCATAGCGAAGAACTTAAACTTGTTCGTCATGATGATAGTTTTGTAAATGCTATAGGATATTAAATTAAATAACTGAAAACTATATAAGAATACATTTTTATTTCCTTATTTTTTACAGTTTTACTTAGTTTCGTTTATTAAAATAATTATAATTTGTTAAGTCTAGGTACTTATATAAGACAGGACAGCACACTTAATTCTAGTTAAATCCAACAAGCAAGCAGTATAGTTCAGCATAGTTCCTTCGGTTATCTTCGATAACCTCAGTCACGGTGGGATAGAATGCCCAACAACTCTTTGTAAAATCATTTACCTAAGCCAACGTTCCACATTTTAATGCCGTTCATTACACTACCGTTCCGTCGGCTCTCTGCGATCCCCTGCGTCGTAATTGCGCTGAAAGATGCTCTGTTAGTTAGCGATAGAGTTATTTCATAAACAGTACAGTCTTACGTTTGCCTATTGCGTTGTCTATAAGCAGTTTGGTTTAACTATTTACGGTTATAAATACATAATGTCATAATTACATCTGTTCATAACCAGTCCGTCAGCATTGCATCAAACATGAAATTCATTAAACAAGCAAAGTCGTTACAGATTAGTTTAATCTGTAATGATTTACCAAAAATCAAGTTACGCCATGGAGAATTATTGCCGAATACAGTACGTTGCATCATTTGCGGACCATCAAATTGTGGAAAAACCAATTTGTTAATTGGTCTCCTTTTGCACGAAAATGGATTGACATTTCAAAATGTTTATGTATATTCTAAAACTCTATATCAACCAAAGTATATTTTTTTAGAAAAGGTTTTACGAGGAGTACCAGGAATCAGTTTTCAGAAATATCAGGCAAATGATGACGTTATGAAAGTTTCAGATGCAAAACATAATTCAGTGATTATTTTTGACGATGTAGCATGTGAAAATCAAAGTAATATGCGTGATTATTTTGCCATGGGAAGACATAAATTGATTGACAGTTTTTATTTAAATCAAACATATAGCAAAATACCTAAACAACTAATAAGAGATAACGCTAACTTAATTGTGCTTTTTAAGCAAGACGAAATTAATTTGAAACATGTTTATGAAGAACATGTTAACACTGACATGACCTGGTTGGAATTTCGTAACATGTGTTCTCAAATATGGAAAGAGCCTTATGACTATGTTGTGATTAATAAAGACTCTCCTAAAAACAATGGGTGCTATAGAAAAAAGTTTGACACTTTTGTAGAATTAGATAAAATTTGAATATTTAAATAGACTGCTTTCAGTTTCTTGTTATTCTTTAATCAGCTCTTATTGGATTACCATCTATTTTACAAAATGGAAAAATCATTGAAAAAACAAATTGTAGATGCAACACAAGCTGTAAGGAAAAAAATACGTAACATGAAGGATTTTGAAGATAATAACAGACAAGTGCTTGATACAGTTTTTAAGCCTGTTACAGAATCTCTTAATTTAATAGCCAACACCAATAACCAACTAGCTCTAACAAAAAATGAAGAAAAAGGAGAATTTCATGATCAAATTTCCAACCACGACTTACAGAAAGATCAAGATATAGAAGAAACAATTGATACCAGTGATGAATCAGAAGCTGACTCTTCATTTCAGTCATTAGTCGATACTAATCCAGTTCATGATGTATCATCTTGGTCATTATCTTCAGAAATATTAGCGGATGTGCCATTTGGTGTAAGAAATGAACGTGGAAAGTTAATGTTAGGTTCCTCTAGTATAACGATTGGTGATGATGTTATTACTGTAGCCGGACACAAATACAAATGCACACCTGGCTTGCGACAGTTGCTCTTAAAAAAAGACGTTGATCTGAGCTTTGTTACAGACTATGACATGCAAAATTATAAGTCGATGTTACTTGTAACAAATGCACATCGTCGAGATTTTGATTCAAGAAAACCAATTAAAAGTAATAAAGGACAAAAATATATGCAAGTTATTAAACCTCTTTTCGATCAACAAAGTAAAAGTCCAAGCTTTGAACCGAAAGTAGGAAAAGGATTACCTTTAACAAAAATGTGGAAAAAAAACACAGATTTTGTATATTGGGATGATCCAAATGAATTGGTTGATAGATTAAAGTTATTAATTGCTTCTCGAGATGCTGGCAACACAGGACTAGATAATGAAATAATATCTATCGTTGAAGAACTACGTGAAAGCAAAATCATTAAATAGATTTACTAATAAGAAATGTGTATCATTTTATTGTACACCGTTCAACACAATACATCTTAAATATGAATGTGGACAAATTTGGTCATTATATTCATAAGCGATTACGTATATCAGAATTGCTTGAATTTTATGATAATGCATTGCTAAAATCTGAAAATGGTGATTACGATTTGAAGACATCGAAGCTAACAGGGGTCAAACCTCCTCAAGATGCGGATGATGCAGTAAACAAAGCATATGTAGATGAATTGAGAACCAAACTAATAACCGACTTACAAAAATTGCAAAATACTTTGGTGTACGATGTTCAGAACGATCTGGAGAAAGCTTTAAAAACAATAGTATCTGAGGCAGTGGTTCACTTGGAAAGCAAATTTTATAGTCGAAAAGCAGTTGATGAGATAGTTGAAAACGCAGTTAAATTTGTATTAGATCAAAAGTATAAGCTTGAAAGTTCCTCAAAATGACAAAACAACAAGTTGTTAATGAAATACATAAAGCTGCACGAAAAAATTATCCTCGTCGATCTGTAATTTTAAAAGGCATTGATGATTTGTGGCAAGCTGATTTAATCGACATGCAAAACTTGAAAAGATTTAATAAAGGTTATAACTATATTTTAATAGTTATTGATTGCTTCTCAAAGTACGTGTGGATAGAATCACTAAAAACTAAAAATAGGCATGATGTTTGTAACGCATTCGAGAAATTGATGTCGACTAACCATCGGATACCAGCTCATCTCCAAACTGATTTGGGTACCGAGTTCTATAATTCATCATTTCAAAAACTTATAAAGAACTATAACATTAATCACTACTCAACGTTTTCAACGAAAAAGGCTTCAATTGTAGAACGCGTTATCAAAACTATTAAAAATAAATTGTATAAGTACTTTAGTCTCAGCGGGCACTATAAATGGATAGATTTTGGTTTGGAGAGTGTTGTAAAGACATATAACAACACAAAACATAGCACTACTAAATTAGCACCCGTTGATGTCAATAAATTGAATGAAGTAGATGTTAAAAATAATATTAAGAATTCAATGAAAACGGTATCCTATAAACATAAGCCCAAGTTTATGATTGGTGATAGAGTTAGAATTAGTAAATACAAACAACTATTTGAGAAAGGTTATACACCTAATTGGTCAACGGAACTATTTACTATAAAAAATATCAATAACACTGTACCAGAAACATATCACATCGAAGATCAACACAAACAAGTTATATTAGGAACCTTTTACAAACACGAACTTCAAAAGTCATCTTGTCCAGGTGTTTATTTGATAGAAAAAGTTTTACGAAGGAAAGGAAATAAACTGTTCGTAAAATGGTTGGGCTTAAGTAATAAAGAGAATAGTTGGATTGATAAGACTGCAATAGTAGAATAAGTATACATAATAGTTATTAATTACAACATTTTGTTCATTATACTTTGAGCTATGCAAGGTGGTGGACTACTCAATAGTGTTATTAATCATTTGCCATTTGAACTGCACTTACCTGGCTATAATTATTGCGGACCTGGAACAAAACTTTCAAAACGTTTACTGCGTGGTGACAAAGGTGTAAATAAGCTAGACGAAGCTTGTATGTATCACGACATTGCATACGAAAACTATACAGACTTGTCTAATCGTCACAAAGCCGATTTACAACTTTTAAATATGGCCAAACAAAGAATGAAAGCAAAAGATGCTAGTAAAGGAGAAAAGCTTAGTTCGTGGGTAGTGAGTAAAGTTATGAAAACTAAACTCAAATCTGGTGCTGGTGTTAAGACATTTCATAATTTCGTTACAAAAATTAAAAGAAAAATCAAGAAACGCTTACCCAAAGATGGTAAATCTTTAATACATGCAGCTTATAGGGCTGCTAAAAAAATTGTTCCGTGCGCTCCAAAACTTCGAGTACCACGCGTCATACCTTTACCCAAAACAGGAGGCATTCTACCTTTGATCCCGATTTTTGCTGGTTTATCAGCTTTAGGAGCTTTGGCTGGTGGTGCAGCGGGTATTGCAAAAACAGTGAATGATTATAGAGAAGGTCAAAAAAAATTACAAGAATCTGAACGTCATAATAAGACTATGGAAGCTATAGCATTAGGTAACGGTTTATACATTAAACCACACAAAAAAGGCAAAGGATTGTTTATTAAATCGTCAAAAAACTAAGTAATAAGCTACCTAATCGTGCCTTAACTAATATTGATATTCAAAATTACGCATATGGTATTCCTTATTTTCGAGGAGTTTACATGAAGGATCAGTTACCAAAAATCCCTAAAGGAATTGAATGTGGTATAGTTAACCTAGATAATTCAGAAAACGATGGAACGCATTGGGTAGCTTATGTTAAGGTAAATAATTATTGTGAATATTTTGATAGTTTTGGTGATTTAAGACCACCAATCGAATTGATGCGATATTTTAAGAACTGCAATATTAATTATAACTATACAAGATATCAAAAATTTGACACACTAATTTGTGGACATTTGTGTTTAGAATATCTACAATCTTTTTGGAATAAATACTATAAATTTTATTCTGTTCTTTAATTTTAGTCATTTGCAAGATGACACTCACCTTATCTATAACTGGAAACTCATCGGTATTAACTACCTTCTATCCAAATACGTTACAATTAATCGGAGAGTATGAATGTGCATTATTACATTTATCCACATATAATTCTATTCCAAATATTGATAAAACAAATAATAAGTTATACTATGGTTCAAATAATGTTATTGAAATACCTGAAGGTACTTATGAGTTGCAAGATATCAGTGATTATTTAAAATCTGAAGTAAAGGATGCATCCATAAAACTCCATTGCAATAACAACACCTTAAAAACTATGTTATTTTGTACATCAACTATAGATTTTACTAAAGGTTGTTCGTTCGGAGGTTTGTTGGGGTTTAAAAAACAAGTCTTGGAAGCCAATAAATATCATGTATCAGAGTTTCCAGTCAACATTTTGCCTACAACCGTGATAAGAGTTGAATGTGATATAGTTAGCGGTTCCTATATAAACGGACAATCCAGTCACATTCTACATGAATTCGCACTTAATGTCCCACCTGGATACAGAATTATAGAAATACCAAAAAACGCAATTTACTTTCCAATCAACCAAACCAACATCAGCTGCATACAAATCAGACTTTTGGATATAAATAATAACTTAATAAATTTGCGAGGTGAAGAAGTACAGTTGTATCTACACCTCAAAAGAAAAAATGATTGACTATAATAAATATAATATGTTTCTTCCAATTCAAAATAGCAGTTCTGCTCAAACTCTCAATCAAGTAAGAGCTCGACGTAAAAGGAGAATAAAGTTGAATAAAAACAATAAAGCATTTCTTAAGGCGATTGGTTTGTTAAAATGAATATCCTAGATGTTTTATCCGCTCCAGCCTACGACAACTCTGTGGAAGGAATTGAAATTCACTCTTACAAGCCTTACGTAACAAGTTTTAATAGAAGCGATGAAATCAGGATACCTATTAATCAGCAAGACTTGTATATATTACCATCAGAAAGCAGTTTATTTTTGGAAGGAACTGTTATTGTAAACAAGGCTGACAATTCGAAAGAGAGAGTCAGTAGCGTTCATTTCACAAACAATAGTTTACTTTACTTGTTTCAAGATATAAGGTATGAGATAAATGGAGTGGAGATAGACAAAATAAAAAATGCTGGTATAACTAGCACGATGAAATCATTTATATCAATGAATGAGAGCGAAGCTAAAACATCTAATGCTTGGGGTTGGAATATCGGCGGAATAAAAAGTACTAATGGAGGTAGCTTTTCTGCTTCTATACCACTTCGCAACATTCTTGGTTTCGCAGAAGATTTTAAGAAAGTAGTAATAAACAGTAAACATGAACTAATCTTATTACGAAGTAATACCAATCTGAACGCATTAAAACTCAACTCTGGTGAAATTGTAGAAGATATTATCATAAACAAAATAATATGGCGTGTACCGCATGTTAAAGTATCTGATAAAGAAAAAATAAACATTCTAAAATTGTTAGAAAAAGATCGACCACTTCAGATGATATTCAGGAATTGGGATTTGTATGAATATCCAATGTTGCCTAAAACCACCAAACATACTTGGTCAATAAAAACATCTTCACAAATAGAGAAACCAAGATTTGTCGTTATTGGTTTACAGACAAATAGAAAAAATAATGCTAGACTTGATATGTCTCAGTTTGATCATTGTGAGATTCGTGATGTTAAGGTATACCTTAACTCCACCTACTTCCCATATGAAAATATAAATACAAGTTTCTCGAATAATCGAATTGCTTTAATATATGAACAATATGCTAAATTTCAACAGTCTTATTATGGGCGTCGCGCTGAGCCTTTATTAAGTGAGGAACAATTTAAAAACGTTGCTCCGTTATTCGTCATAGACTGTTCTAGACAGCCAGATAATCTTAAGTCAGGTCCTGTTGTGGACGTAAGAGTGGAAATTGAAAGTGATATTGATATCCCAGATCAAACTTCGGCATATTGTCTTATATTGAACGACTGTATAATTGAGTATAAACCATTAAGCAGCACTGTGAGAAAATTATCATGAATCCGAATACAATTATAGTGGATGTCCAGGGGTTTAAAGACACTTGTAATAACTTTATAGTCAAGGAATTAGCTCTGGCCACCCGTGTTTATACCCAAACGTTCTTAATAAAGCCCCCATACTTATTTAAATACTTAACTACGAATGAAAAAAAACAAGTTACGTGGTTGGAGAGAAACAGGGGGATTTACTGGAATGAAGGTTATATCGACTATAGAGAATTTCGACGTATAATTGTTCCTTATTTAGAAAATAAAGAAATTATTGTGAAGGGCTTAGAAAAAGTTAAGTGGATTCAAGATCTATGTATGAATTGTATTTGTATAGATCTTGGTGAAGACAAATGTCCAAATTTATCACTGTTGCATAACAAATATTCAAATAATGAAACCAGTTTTAATTGTATTAATCATACTAAACAATGTGCACTTAAAAATGTTTTATGTATAAAGAATAATTTAATAGAGCAAGAAAGTCAACCTATACGCAGTTTTAATAAATAAAACATTTGTTTAAAGTAAATGGTTTTTTATTTTTTAACCCACATTTTTAATATTTATAATATTTTAACACATTTTCACAGTAAATAAAATCTAAATATGTCATCACTTTATCTACTAGTTACATTAATGAATTATTACCTAATTAAAAAACATGATCTGAGTAGCCCCACAATTATTACCTATGGTTTTTATTTTTTAATACACTTTTTTAATATATATAATTTTTAACACATATTTTCACAGTAAATAAAATTATAATAAAATCTAAATATGTCATCACTTTATCTACTAGTTACATTAATGAATTATTACCTAATTAAAAAACATGATATGAGTAGCCATACAATTATTACCTATGGTTTTTTATTTTTTAACACACATTTTTAATATTAATTTTTTTTAACACATATTTTCACAGTAAATAAAATCTAAATATGTCATCACTTTATCTACTAGTTATACTAATGAATTATTACCTAATTAAAAAATATGATATGAGTAGCCACACAATTTTTTGGAAATATTGTGAACTAATTTTTCAGCTTGATCCGATATCTCATCTACCGTATCTTGTACAATATACTGTGCAGTGATTATCTCCTTAACTTCATCTTCGTTGTCTCTTGACTCACTGAGTTCCTTGATCGTAATTTTTATTAAACGTCGTCCTTTTCTTCTTTCACTGTTAATAATATAGGAATTCAATGCACTGCGTTTGTTTGTAATTGGTCTTCTTCGATTAGTTTTCTTTTTGTTTGTTTTTACTTCTTCATTGGGTGTTATTATCCAAGGTCTATTCATTGCGTTGTCCAAGTCGAACTGATCTTGCAGGTTTGGAAGATATTCAGGAGAGCTCTCTTCTGTTCCGTTTGAAAATTTGTTTAAGTTGGTATTCTGAAAATTATTTAAAACATTAGTAATAAATTATACTAAGAATTTTGTAAATAGATTGAAATTTCCAATAGATTGAAAGTTATAAAATATCTACCATGTTGTTAGATATGCTCGTCTTGACTGTTTAATAAATAATGAACTAGGTAATAATATTTTTTCTAACGCAGTTGATATATCAAATAATGCTAACATAAAGTATTTATTGGTATGATGATCAAGTTAGAACTTGAAATTCAACCATTCAATATTTCGTATGGTGCATAATGTTATTGTTATGTACCTACTTAATACTTAGTTGTGAAATTCTTATGAATTTCAAACGTGTTGTAACGTAAATGATGACGTATTTCGTTATCAATATCAGGTAACGAATATAATATAAACACAATAATTAGTAATTGCTTATTTTAATTTATTCGACATACTAATACAGAATCGGGTAACCAGTAAATACCTATAGGCACCTTAACAGTTAGTATCATACGAAATGAACTACAATAAGTATTCCTAATATTTCATATTTTGTATTGTCTAAACTCTCCAGCTATTCTATAGAATACCTACATTATTCCTTACTGATGATATTATATTCTACAACTTCTTTGGGAGCTACTCTAATTGAGTCACCAAAGCCTATTCAAATTTGGTAAAATATTTTACGTTATGTACAATTACGTGCTACTTTAATTTTACACTAAGGAATGACTAAAATATATAGGTATCTACTTACAAATTGATTACGTGGGTCACCGCTCAGCCCATGAGGATTCCCCGTCAATTTCTTCCGTGATGATAAAATATCTGAAAATAAAATTAAATATAGGTTTAAGTCTAATTATTGAAAATTGGTAAATGTAGTTCGAATATGTTGAACCTACAACTTCTTCGGGAGCTACTCTAATTGAGACACCAGAGCCTATTCAAATTTGATAAAATATTCTACTTTATGTACAATTAAGTGCTAGCAAGAGATTAAATATTTTAGCGTTCATTATTTTGTTTACAACTTTTTGAATTTTGTACAGAACTTAAATTTTATAAGTACGAAATTAAGGATAATCGTATAAAATTAAATTTAAAGGACTTCCATAGAAAACTACGTCGCCTAATAAATTAGATATTTAGTAGGTAAACTAACAAGGAATTATATATCAAATAATTAACATATAAGTAATTACTTACATGACATTGCTTTTATTTTGGGTCTTCCTTTTAATCCTCTGAAGGACGTAGTGCACTGCGTGGTTTGTAGCTCGATGCAAATGGTAGATTTGACTCATCCACTTATACTTGTGTTTCTTTTAAACACAGACGTTTTGATTTATCAACATAGTCTGTTCCTTTTACAGCATTTAAATAAAAGCAATCAGGAAAAAATATAGCATGCTGCATCCAAGGATCATCGTAATCCTCCCAATCTTCGATGCCACCTCCGCATGAAAAGCACATAACTTTATCGGTAAAACCACTTCCACAGTAAAAAAAACCTGCATCAGCCATTTTCATCACCAATCTTCGTTTTGAATCTGCTGTAGCCCAATAATGTCGAAATGAACATAATCGAATTTTATGGTCATTATATATTTCATATCGGGGGCTTAAATAATTTTGAATCATTCTTAAGCAGGTGTCGATATGTGATTGTGTAAAAGAATAATGACACTTTGTATCTGATGTTCTTAATTTAAAAGGATGAGGTGGTCCGAATAGTAATGGGACAGGAATGACCTAAAATTATAGCACATTTCGTTGCATTTATTAAGAGGCAACCCCAGTTTTCACTATTCATTCAATTCATTATATCATTCATTAATATACAGTTTTGCATTTACTCAGTAATACCTAATCATTTTCTTCGATGAGGTCAACAAGATTATTATGTATTCTAATTATTCGAGCCCATAACTTTAGATCTTTGAAATAGATTTTAGGCCATCTACCTTTCTCTCTCTGGAAAGGTATTAATATAGCATTATACTGTTCATAGTTTAATATTTTCGCAATATGTAGTCCACATAATCGGTTCTCTACTATCATTATCTGCACTCGGTCTCCAATATTCAACACCATGATAACTTAAATAGTGCTACAGCTTCAAGTTCTCTAGCAAATATAAAGAACGGCACTTTTCATACATTAGGGTTGGGAGGGGACAGTAAAATAAGTTTTTTTTTTTAATTTTTATGTCAGAATAATTTTATTATCAAGACACCAATTATTTAAACATAATACATTTTTAAAGCACATACAGAGCTATGATAAATACAATGATAAAAATCTTGAGAATATTTATAATAATCACATAGACTTATCAAACTAGGACAACCTTTATCTTCTAAATTAAATATATTACTATTTTCTAAAATGTACTTCAACCATACAACTTTTTCTGAACCTTTAACGTAAATATATTTGTCTCTTAATATATCTGAAACCAAAGTTTGGTATTCGGAATATGGCACAAATCCTTCATCCCAATGTATCTTTCTGTTACGTTCAATCCAACTAACTTGCTTTTTCTCCGTTTTCGTTAGTTTTTTAAATGGAAATGGTATATGTGTATGTATGGTATTTTGCTATATGTTTGATTTAAATAAGAACTGTCAATCAATTTATGTCGAATTATTGCCGAATACAGTACGTTGCATCATTTGCAGACCATCAAATTGTGGAAAAACCAATTTGTTAATTGGTCTCCTTTTGCACGAAAATGGATTGACATTTCAAAATGTTTATGTATATTCTAAAACTCTATATCAACCAAAGTACATTTTTTTAGAAAAGGTTTAACGAGGAGTACCAGGAATCACTTTTCAGAAATATCAGGCAAATGATGACGTTATGAAAGTGTCAGATGCAAAACCTAATTCAGTGATTATTTTTGACGTTGTAGCATGCGAAAATCAATTCAACGCAATTACGACCCAGGGGATCGCAGAGAGCCGACGGAACGGTAGTGTAATGAACGGCATTAAAATGGGGAACGTTGGCTTAGGTAAATGATTTTACAAAGAGTTGTTGGGCATTCTATCCCACCGTGACTGAGGTTATCGAAGATAACCGAAGGAACTAAGGTGGGGTAGAATGCCCAATAACTCACTACTAATATTGTTAGCGCATCGCCCTCTCCCTGTACTGTCAAGACATCTGAGCACTTGTTTGTAGAAATTAAGTTAGTCCACACTACGGTTCTACTCGGGGTATTCTATAGTCCAAATATGCATATTGATTATTTCAATAACTTTGAGAATCTACTCCACTCTCACTCTCCTTTTTATGATCACGTAGTCATAATGGGTGACTTTAATACCTGCTTATTGAAGGATGACAGCCGGTCTCGAAAACTAATGGGCATTCTATCCTCCTACAACTTTAATGCTTTGCCACTACCTGCCACTCACCATCCCCCTGGCCACCCTTCCACCTTACTTGATCTCCTTATAGTTTCCTCCTCTGACTACGTAGATACACATGGCCAATTACCTGCCCCTTTTTCATATCACGACCTAATATACATCTCTTATCGGATAAGACCTCCTAAACGTAAGGCACAGTACCGTTGTCTTCGCAATTTTAGGGGTATTGACCTAGAGGCATTACGTCGTGACGCCAGTGGCACGGACTGGACACCCATTTTGAATTCGACAGATGTCAATGAAATGGTGGATATTTTCGGGTCGAGGGTTATAGAATTGTTTGACCATCACGCCCCCCTAAGACGAGTCAAGATCAGGCACAACCCGGCGCCTTGGCTGAATGCTTCGATTAAAACCCTAATGGCTCGCAGGGACAAAGCAAAAAGGCACTACAGAGGCAGTCCATCGGAACAAAACTTGCTCGCATTCAAGACCCTACGCAACCGCTGCAGCCGTATGTGTAGAGACGCAAAGCGACGCCATTTCTATGACTCTCTCAACAACCGAAACTCCTCGGATACATGGAGATTTCTCAGGTCTGTTGGCATTGGGAAATCACCCGTCTATGACCCCAGGGACATAGACTTGTGTGCCCTAAATGACCACTTCTCTCTACCACCAGTCTCACTGGACGCAGATACCAAACAGAGCACTTTACATGCGCTTACTAGTGTCTCCACTCCACAGACTCCACCTTTTCATTTAATGCCTGTATCAGAGGCGGAAACTCTAAAATCTCTGCGGTCTATTTCCTCGTCCGCGACTGGTTCTGATCAGATCTGCTCTAGTATGATTCTTCCACTTCTCCCTACTGTACTTCCTATTATAACTCACATTTTCAATTATTCCCTATTCTCGGGTACCTTTCCTGACTCCTGGAAACCAGCTTTTATCATTCCATTACCCAAATCTCCTAAGCCTTCTACAGTTACCGATTTTCGGCCAATTTCCATACTTCCGTTTCTCTCAAAAGTTCTCGAGCATATCGTGCACCAGCAACTATCTATATTTTTATCTTCCTCTAATCTCCTCAGCACTTTCCAATCGGGATTCCGTAAAGGCCACAGTACAGCTACGGCTCTCGTTAAAGTGACAGATGATATTCGATGGGCCCTTGAGAGGAAAGAACTAACTTTACTAATATTGCTGGATTTTAGTAGTGCATTTAACTCGATCGATTTTGACATTTTGCTTGGCGTATTGAAGAGTATTAATGTTTCCTCTAATGCTATCTCCTGGTTTGATTCGTATCTGCGAGGGCGGTCGCAGCGCGTTCAGTTGGGCCAGGAGTCTTCCGACTGGTGTGGACTTGTTGCGGGTGTACCACAGGGTGGTGTCCTCTCTCCTCTCCTGTTCTCCATCTTCATTAACTCTGTCACCGGACTGATCTCATCTGGCTACCATCTTTATGCAGACGACTTGCAAATATACAATCATTTTGCGGTGACTGATGCCTCCTCTGCAGTATCTGCCATGAACCACGAGCTAGATTGCATTAGTGCCTGGGCTAAATCATTCGGACTACGTATCAATCCAACCAAATCCAAAGCAATGATTATTGGTAGCACTCACATGCGCAAGCAGCTCGATTTCTCCACACTTGCTCCTGTCACGCTGGATGGAACTCGGATACCCTATTCGGATACAGCTAAGAATCTGGGAGTACTCTTTGATGCTAACTTGTCCTGGAGTCCTCATATCAATGAGGTTAGCAGAAAAGTACACTATAGCTTCCAATCCCTAAAGTGTCTCCAGAGCTTTCTGCCTTTCAGAACCAAAATTTCCCTTGCCCAAACTCTTATCCAACCCATTATAGACTACGCAGATGCCTGTTTTCTAGACATTACTGAGGAACTCTTAAACAAGTTGGAGAGATTGCAAAACTTGTGCATTCGGTTCATATTCAACCTGAGAAAGTACGACCATGTCTCGCAGTTTCGCAGAGAACTCAAGTGGCTCCCTATTCGCCAGCGTAGGAACACTCGTATTCTCTGTTGTCTTTTCAACATTCTGTACAACCCTGCTGCGCCGTCTTACCTGAGGGAGCGGTTCTCATTTATACGTGCTCCTGATGACCCGTGCAGATCCAGCCTTCGCTTTCTCCTTAAATTCCCCTCCCATAAAACTGACTTCTACTCCTGTTCCTTCACTGTGCAAGCGGTTAGACTTTCGAACTCGTTACCATCTGCAGCATCAGTGTCCTCGTCAATTTTATGATGGCCATCTGTCCACGTGGATTTCGCACCTTTTGCTCATATTTTCGGGACTACTCAGCCAATTTTTTTCCAAGCCAATTTTTTTAATATCTCCAACTTTGCTTATGTACGTTACATTACAATTATTATAATGGTGTAGATAAATCACTAAAAAGGCCCAAAATATTAATTAGGTAATACAAGCAATTAACTTGTCAGTTAAAAAGTCAATTATATAAACATATGTTATTTACTAGCTTTTGCCAACGGCTCCACCCGAGTGGATGTCGGTTATGCGACCAAACATAGCCTATGTGTTAATCCAGAGTTTCCGCTAATTTCGTACCAAATTTCATTAAAATTGATCCAGCCGTTCAGACGTGAAAGAGTAACAAACATCCATTCATACATTCTTACAAACTTTCGCTTTTTATAATTTCATATTTTTTTATAATATTAGTAGGACCTGTTTATATACATGTCGTCCTGTTTTTTAAGATTAAATAGCACAATGCACACGTGCAATGTTGTAAAACAGTTTCGCAATTCGTGAAAGCTTAGAAAGAAAAAATAGTTCACCATTTATCATGAACAGTATGAAATATAGAAATGGGAGTAGGTATAAGTTGACATGAAAGAAATGAAAAAAATAGTTTTGTCACAAAGAAACTCAATCAATAATGTTGAATACTGGAAATTTTTACTCCTTGTGACGTCAAAATCAGGTTACCTGTCTGATTCTGACGTCGTAAAGAGTAAACTTTACTTTTAAGAAAAATTATCCTTATTTTGAACTTTCTGATTATGATTTTAACTTATCTAGTTCTTCTTCTTCTTTTCTATTCTATTCTATTAATACTGGTTATTCTAATCCGACCAACTTCGCCTATCTAGTTTATCACTAGTGGTATGGGTAATGGACTGCTGAGACGAGGTCTCGGGTTCGATCCCAGGTTTACCATGGCACACACCAATGACTTTTCGATGCTTTTCGAAGTTATGTGTGTATTTATCGCAGGTTTATAAGTGCCCGGTTAATGGCAATAGGCTCGCCACCATTGGGACCTAAACATAAACTGGCGAAATGTGGGTGCTAGCACCTCTGCCTACCCCTTCGAGGAATACAGGCGTGAGTTTATGTTATGTTATGTCACTCCATATCATTTGTCATTACACATTACTGTCCATCGTCCATCTCAAGGTTGCCTGGAAGAATCGCGCTTCCAGCGATATAAGGCCGCTCATTGTACATTAAATACGAGTACTTGCTACCAACGTACTACTGTAAATCTGTTGGTGTACAATAAAGAATTATCAATCTGTCAAATAGACAGGCCTCCCCGTCCACAACCCGAAGGGGGCCATCTCTAAAGAGATGGTCCTGGATCTGCCGAGGTGCGAGAGATAATATGCTTTTGGCAATCTCAACTCCGGCAACCAAGGACCCAAGACGGCGTGCGTTTTAGTTGGTTCGAGTCCGACATAACCACCTCCACCGGCTCCGTGGGGGTGGTAGCCGTGGGGATTTATCGCCCGATAAAAAAAACTGTTAAACAGTAGTAAAAGTATTCTTCATAGATAAATAATCTATGATAAATACTTCTACTACAGTTTTAAAAAGCCTTGAAGGATAACGTTAAAGCCGTCGGGCCTCGTTGTCATGCGAACAAAGTACCCAGTTGGAGCACTAAAACTGGTCTACCTACAGAAGTTTGATATCACCAATAGGTTGTGGAGATCAGACAGTCGCTTCACCGCTAATAAATAACCATAACCGTAATTAGAAGTTGCAGATATTGTTAGATTTGTATAAATATATTTATTTACATTGGTCTTCATGTTTCTATATAGGCATCTACAAAATTGCATTCTGGAACACATAACACAAGTTAAAGCAAGCATAGTTTTTGGTCTATGCGATGTGTAGAATGTCATAGTTATACAATATTTCTATATTGCTAGCTAGTTGAGTTAATATGTCCTAGAAGTGTGACCCAGTATTGCAATGAATTGGAACGTGATCCCGCATCGAATCATTTAATTTTCTAAAGTGAACGATGTTTGAGAATCTTAACAATGAAAGGACTGGTGCAATTTTATAGAAATTGGTTTTTAGCGACCAAAATCAAATTCAATTTATCAAAATTAAATTTGATTTTGTACGAATAGTTACTTGAAACTCGGTTTAGAGTGAGTTTTACGGTATAAGGCATCTGTAATACCTTTGCGGCTAACTTCAGCTGTAAGCCGGTATACCTGCTCAGGTGCAGGTTTTCCTTTCGAAGTTATAGAGTCAGATGCAGTCGTTCCCGTATGCAACCGCGTGTAGTGCTGTGATTTAATAGAAAGTAAGAAAGAAAGAGAGAGGAGGATAGAGAAAGAGAGAGAGAGAGAAAGAAAGAAATACAGAAAGAAAGAAAGAAAAATACAACACCTCAATGAATTCCGGGTTCATAGATCTAATAATTAATTTAAATGTACAGCTTGACTTTACACATCGGACAAGATGAAATAGCTCTATAATTGGATTGATTCACAGAGAACAAAATAAGGAAACAAATGACCACAATCTGACTATTTTTATTTCATCAGAAGTTTAGATTCAATATAATTTAAAATCATATCGATTATAAGATATGTTGTTATGTCAAGTAAATAGACTTTAACCAAATTAAATCCGTTGAAAGGGTAATAAAGTTGTTGTAGACGACACGAAAATTTCAAATCCTATCAATAATGCAACACAATAATGTTCCGTATTCCTGAAATCAGAACATTCGTGTATCGTTTGTAACACACGCGAATGGGCCCGAAATACGATACGCATGTATACGACCTATTTCTGAACTGTTTACATGCATGTTACCTCTTCATGTCGACACCCATTTACATAAATTGTATGAACTTTAGTTATGAGTTTATGACGGTATTGCTTTTATTGTTCACTAGCAGTACCTGTGACTTTGTCCACGTTATTTGCTGTTTTATTTGTTTGCGTCGAACCATCATTTAAAAAAAAATTAAATTACAAAAGTTGCGCTATATAACACCAGCTATATAAACTACATGGGACCTAAAGTCATAGTTAGGTGTTAGCACACCTTTGCCTACCCTTTCGAGGATTTAAAGGCGAGAATATTGTATGTAGGTATTAAAAAAAATCTCGAAAAAATCAGCTCAGCCAATGTGATGATTGGGATCGAGAAAAAGATTCACAGATATAAAAATTCTATGTTGCATTACTGTTAAATCACCTTGTTAAGTTCATGTGCAATATTAAAAAAGAATGGTAAATTACCCAACAAGTAAAAAAAAAGGTGATTTTTTTTCGAGGCACTAAGTTAACTTAGTAGAATCCTAACCGTAGCGAGGGATTCTAGATAGAAACCTGAGCAGATCGAGGGATACCTAATCTATATATTTACGCATTTTCCAAATTCAATTTTTTATTTCACTCAGTGAAAAAAAAAACGTTTTATTCACTGTTTTTGATGAATCACGGGCCCTTTTTCGAAGGGATTGATGGTAAAAATGTAATTAATACAAGCAGACTATTCAATTTTATTTATAAGTACCTATAGATGTAGATCCCCTTGTTTGTTTGTAAACGTAATAAAAAAGGTTGAGTCAGTTTCGACTGCTTGGAATTGGATATTCATTCGAACTTAAGTTTATAAGCGAGTAGTGAGGGAAGCGAGGAATGTTACGACCTATCCCCTCTTATACGGAGGGCTGACCTGAGTCGAACATAGAAGCTGTTTCATTCAAGGCTGATTGTATTACAACCATTACAATAGAGGCATTATCAAAATTCTGGATTACGATGAATAAAATGTTGCTATTTTACAGTAAACATTATTTCTATTTCTTCAGCAGGCAAAGGACTTTTTTACTGTGTTCTAGGTGGAAAACTTCTCAGGTGAACTACACGAAAAAGTGGCACAATATTTGTGATTCACCAGGTACTCCATAAGTCAGGTGTCCCGTAAAAACTCGTAACAATTTTTCATTTTCCATACAATATCGTATATTTCCAGAATGAATTATGTTTGATTAAGAGGGATGGTAGGTACAGGTGGCTTTAAGTATATAAATAATAAATAAATAAATAAATATTCCACAACATTCTACACAACGCCATCTAGACCCATGGTAAGCTTTTATAGAACAGAAGCATATCATCCTCTCTGAATTCTGAAAGATGAACGTGTATGAATTTTTGCCCGTTGTACAGATATATCTGCTACATGTATACGTGCATAAAGCGAAACTGCATTTCTCATTACTTTAGAAAAGTTTTAGACGTAAACTTGGCTCACGATCCGAGCTGTACTGATGATATCCTAGAATATTTTGCTGAATCTCAGTATTATGGTATGAATATGAAAGTTTGCGAGGATAAGAGGAGGAGGCAGATGGATGGATGGATATTACTATTTCATGCAAGAAGTCAAGATAGATTAAATCTGGAATAGTACCTGTTTCTACACTTTATCTAGAGCATGCAAGTGGAACCGAACGTATCAAATATTTAAGTAAGAAATTTCTTAGGGCATTCTCCAATTTTTTTTCTTTTGCTAATATCAAAATGCGATTTACATGTCGTGGCAATGACTTGTAGATTTGTTGCCGTCTTAGTACTGTATAAACATGCACAGATATATTATACAAATACGAACAAGAAGAAGAAGGAAATTAATTATATTCTTTGCTCCGTGATACGAACTTGAAAAAATGCAAATTTTGTAGTGTTTGGGAATTAGAATATTTAAAACATCAATGTAAACCTTTGAGAATGCCGTAAGGGGAAACCGGTCAGGTTTAGAATTAAAATAAACTCATTGAAAAAGTACAAGTGTGTTATTCAATATGTGTAGCAGATTCCACCAAGTGCCATCAATCTCCAGTATAAACAAAAATAAAGTATATTAAAAAAAACTGGTCCTTCATACAAAACTGCTTGCATAGTATGTATGCAGGATCAAGAATCTCAATACATTTATCCCTAAGTAAATGAGTACTTTAAAACGGATTAATGTTAAATAGCTGTACCTACACTACTTTTTATCTATTCGCACTTAAGTGTTATATCCTCGGGCAAACTGTTCAGTAGCTATTTCAAAATCACAAAATATCTAAAAACAAAATAAAAGAAATCTCTTGAAAACTGTTTTTTAACGAAATTGTACCTACGCAACGCGTCGAAACACATACTTTTGGTAAACTGCTATTTATGCCGACATCGATCGAGCTCTCGAACACAGAAATATATTGGCTAGATACGGCAATGTGCAAAATAGCATACCTATATATTGAACAAGATAACACATTTGGTTGGTAACACAACTGTACTTTTTATTGCCAATGGAAACACTCGAAATATACATACCCATACATCTACAACAACACAAACTTTCATAGATATTTTTATAATACTAGTAGAATACAGTAAAATTATTTTTGTAGGTGAGAAAACTTTCAGTAGAGTACTTTGAAATGAGTATAGACGTAGAAAATTCAGACAATTTTATTAACTTTTTTATTTTATCTTCATTCTTAACTTCATTTATATACAAATATAGACGAAGTACCTATGTACATTCTTTTTTATTATTATTTTTCTGGCTTCTTGCTGCGCATTTAGCCAATGTCAAGCATATGATATTATAACTTTCGTTAAAATGATTGATGACGATGATGATAATGGGTTAATGATGTTGATGATTATGATAATGACGATAAATGAGATGATTGCTGCCTCAGTAAATTTGTGGGGTCTTTACTAAAAGCTCCCTGGGGAGATTTGGATTGAACACGTAGAGTCACAATTCACTGTAATATGCCACTTTCCTACACGCGTGTGAGTTGATCCAAGATCCAAGATGTTATGTCTAAAAATCCACCATTTTTATACATAAAAACTCGAATTCACAACAATTCCGGAAAATAAAATAATACCGCGATGCGTCCTATACGCTTTCCCGCCAAAACTCCCATGTACATTTATATTACGCGAAATTCACTAAAGAAACTGTCAGTCTACATTTAAATTAAGAACACTCGGAGTTCGAATGGTCGAACAAAATTTACTGCGTCACCGCTCTCGAAACAGAAAGGTCGCTCGATATTAATTATAAGAATATTGTTCCTACCCTCAATAGTTTCTAATTACGTTATAGGTACTTGTGATATCGCGCCAGTACTAACTTTATTGCCTTGCGTGCCTTTAGTATATAATTGGCGTTTTCACAATCACTTGTAAGCGTTAATTAGAAGGTAAAATTAATATTTGGTACCCTAGCACAGTATTACACGAACTAAGGTGCTTTTTAAACACGTACTTTCTTAAAAACGGAATGGATTTATTTACATTCATTATGAACCTCTGAATTCGGTCATCGCAAATGGCCATGAAATTTATTTATTTTTATGTATAGCATTCACTTTTATTTGACTTGATTTTATAAATAAACTGCCGGACCTAACCGATGCCGGAGTCCCCTCCAAATAAAAAAAAAAATTCTAAATCCAAATTACATTATCAAATTCCATTTCATAGTTGAACCCGAAGGAATCCGATTACAAATTATTTTCGATCTTAAGACTTGTTTACACAAAAACGATTTTTTATCAATATCAGTTCCGATGTTCTGGTGTTCAGTATTCCACAATAATATTTCACAGCATTGTACACAACGCTATCTAAACCCATGGTAAGCTTAACTAGCTTGTGTTAAGGAATCTAGAATGCAGATAAACAGTAACAACGTCTGATGTTACTAGTATACACAAAATAAAACTAATGGTATAAAATCAACAACCTTCGTTTCTATAAGTACGTAAGTACTACCTTCACAATATGAGACTCCCACATTCTAGCACGAGACTAAGAGAAAGGAGGACAATAGAAATAGAAAATAGAAAGGAATAAATAAACCATATTAAAAACACAATACTATCATGACAAACAAAAATATGTTTACAAATATATCTAACAGGAAGTAATTTGTTGAATAAAAAGTTATTGTAACTAAAATATGTTTTAAAACTTAAATAGTAGGAGAATGAAACATTGCTGTTTCTACAAGAGTAATGGCCGTTGTTATGATTGTATCAAGTTAGCCGTTTGTTGTTGGATGATAAACGCAACGTATTGTGTTAGTAATGAGTTTCCAGTGAAACGTGGATGCAACTATTTGTTGGGTATAGTTATAAACTTTTATTATTGCCTTAAACATTTTCCAGAATTGTGTTTTGTAGAACAATAAGAAATAATTATATGAAACTTAATCTTTGCCTAAGGTTAATAAACAGATATTGAATAATTCACTTGTATGAATTTTACAGCATGAAGTATGCTAACTATACAAATCGAATACATAGGGAAAAATAATCTTTTCGGGCTCGAACCCGCGATCTTTCCCTGTGATTGTAACATCATTCATTGGTTCCGATAGTTCGTAAGAATATCGGTAGATGACTCCACCGTCGCCTTAAAGACGGATAAGAAGGGAAATTTAAATCACATCGGGCGTGTCTCGGTAGTCGGTCAAGGCATTCCCCCTGTAAGGGATAGATTGCGGGATCGAGTCCCGCCCGCCGTAAGACGATCAGGTTCAGAAATTTATTTCTGAACCTGACCGTTCAGAAATAAATTTAAATTCAGTGAAAAAGTACAAGTATATTATTCAATATGTGTAGTAGAATCCACCAAGTACCATCAATCTCCAGTATAAACAGTTAATAAACAGCTTTGTATAGTGAAAAATCCAAACAGAGAAACAAACACTATTGCTACAATGTGCAGCAAGACCATTTTCTACATCTATTTATTATTCCATACGTGTGTATTATTTTGGTGACTTTATTATAGAACGGCAATTCTTAGATATCTATCAATAGCATATATTTTTCTCTCTGCAAGAATTCCGAAGTTTCTACGTCTGTGTTTCAAGAACAAATATTATGTTTACGTGACATGAACACTAAAAGGAGACGAAGGGATATTCAATAGTTGCCACTATTTTGGCTTTTGAGGCCGAAAGATTCTCTTCGACTTAAAAGATTCGACTTATTAGGAGGGATAAGTTATAAAATGAATACATCTTATCGAACCTATTACACTTTTTTGTCCCTTTAAATAGTCTCACAGAAAAAGTCAGGAGACTGACCCAGGTCTTTTTCAGATCAGACTAAAGATTTACCTTATTTTAGTAGAAAATAACACTTTTTCAATTTGAATGAATTTTTATAGCATTTATTATGCTAACTTGTTTTGTTTCAATGTCACAAATCTGATTGCTACGCTAATACACCTCTGCCTACCCCTTTTGTGGATTTAGAGACGTGAGCATATCTATGTATGTACAAGATTGATTCAAAATGCGTTCAATTTATTGCTGGTTTGTAAAGGTTGTATTAATATTTGGATATTATTAGCACTAATAATTTCATAGGATTAAAAATTAAAAGAAATTGCCATCAAATAATATTTTTTTATGTCATTAGAAATGTTATTCCTATAATAGTACATAGTCCTCGTACATAATAGAAGTAGGCTAAAGGACTCCTAAAAGTTGTACAATGGGGAATAACAATAGTTGGACCCTTTATTTCTTGTTTGACCAACTGTACAGTCGTGTCATCAAGGAAAACATTTGATCAGTTTGTAGTTAGACAACTTCTTTGACTTTTGTTGAAAGGTTATTTCTTTATATTTAGTTAGTGTTTCAAGTTATTTTGCCGACGAATTCTGTAAAAATTAAAAGGAGGGATGTTAATCCCTCAGTACTGTGGAGTACCTAAGCGTAATTAAATGAGAGGGTGAGTACCCAAATATCATGACATCTAAGTGAATGTCGTTATTTATTCAGTTGGTGTCAGGTGCCTAAAGGTACAGAATATAATGGTACCTGCTGACGTACTGAAGGTTACACTAAAAGCAAAAGTCACTATGTAGATAATCATGAAATAATGGAACAAAAAATATCAAAAGCCAGATCGATGTTGCCCGAGAAAAACCCAATAACTGTAGGAAAAAGAAACAGATAAGGACCATCTCTAAACTAGGAACCAGGGCCTATCTACTAAAGCTAAACCACGCCGTCGTGCCACAGTGACTGTAAAAAACAGCTTAAAAATAGACTTTAACGCGATATTGTTAACGTTTAAAATTAAATGACTTTTAGCAGAGTACCTATCGAAGTTTAGCGGGTCTATATGTGAGGCTGTATATATCTATCTGATTTTAAACAGCCCAATCCCTTGGTCGACGTACGACACATTGTAAGAGATGGCATGGCCCAAATTTTACTCTCCCGGGAACCATGCTGCCATACTAAATATAAACTACTACACGCGGAATAATTACGTATCTCAAAATAATGGATGACTACGCTTGACCGCGGGAACAATTCTTGTCTGAGAGATCCCTACTATCAGCCCATTTATGTTGGATTATTTCACCCATTTTCCCCTATAACGACTGGCGTACATGTTAAGGCAAGCTTAACGTGCTCTCCGAGGTCGTGCCTGACCAATGCAAATACTATTCATGCAGACAAATATTTGCGATGAGCCGGGACCAAAACCTCACCTCTTGCGTAGCGGCCACCTTCAATACCGCCACGCCACGGAGACTGTCCTGAGAGATCCCTTAACCACTATCCATTCAACAGTGTTGTAAAGTTCACTAAATTATTTCCATAACTTCAAATTCAGGAATGTTACCTAACAACATTTAGCATCAAATTCATTTCATAACCTGAACGAACCTGAACTAAATTCTGCGGATCGCACAGAAAGCATAACTAAAATGTATGCAACTAAAGCGATGAATTATTCATCTAAAGGTACGACTTTATAGCCGACCGCATACAACAGCAGCCTACAGCATACAGCAAATAAAGCGTACCGTGAAACAGACTTGAATGATGTAATGACAGAATACCGCGGCTATCATGACCTCGTGTTGTGTTCCTGGCAGTGAGTAGGGTAGCCAGAGCTCACTGGTGGAGAATTTTTTTTTCTATAAAAACGTCAATTTGACTTCACCTCGCCTGATGGTAAGCTAAAGGCAAAATGTCGGAAAAAGGGTCACCATCGTAAACAAGTACCATGTTAACAGTGGTGGCACTCAGCTGGATGGCCTCATCAGATGCCTTTTCACGCCCCGCTTAAAGTTTTAAGCTAAGCTTAAAGCTTTTGTGCTGTCAGTGGGAAGACCAAAGGCTTGTCCAGTTTTGTCTTCTACACTGACGGCATAGAAATCCTTCAATTGTTTGGGCGCAGTTATCAACAATCAATGTTTAAAAATGATTGTAACATCATTCATTGATTCTGATAGTTCGTAAGAAAATCGGTAGATGACGCCACGTCGTCGCCTTAAAGACGTATAAAGTGGGAAATTTGAATCATATCGGGCGTGTCTCGGTAGCCGAATTGGTCAGGCATTCCCCCTGTAAGGGAAAGACTGCGGGTTCGAGTCCCACCCGAGAAGATTCTTTTTCCCTATGTATTTGATTTGTATAGTTAGCATACTTAATGCTGTAAAAATTCCTTCAATAGAAACTCTTTATTCTTACTAGGTCGGCAGCACGAGTGTGATCACTCTGGTGTTGCTCACATCCATAGGCCACAATAATTACTTTCTATCAGGTGGGCTGATGCTTGTATGCCTCCTAAGTAGTATAAAAAATGATAAATTGTTTAGTTTATTGTTATAATTAATTGCAGTTTCTCAATGGTGCCGTTTACATGTATTGAAGTAGATATTTAAGTCTATTTTACGGTACGCTGTATCTGCTGCTGGATACTGCGGTCTGCGGTTGACTACGAATTCATGCCATAACGAAGTCTATGGCTGTTGGATGAATAGAATTCCCGAGCAGCGACTGTTTATGAAATTGTGAATGTTATTCTATAGGTACTTAGTATCTTTTCTTACGAAAATATCAAATTTGTACTTTTATGAAAGATTAATGAGGGTAGAGGAAGGTTGTGTAAGGACAGCCAATTGTGACGTCAGTATATTTGACTGTCAGCAAGGAGCGCGGGTTTGATTTCCGCTTAGTGCAAACATTTTATGCATGATTTGCAGTGGTCTGAGTATTTCCCTGATATAGAGAGCATGGTAGTGGAGTCTTCAAATAGTCTGATTACGGGTTTAACAACAATACTTCGATATCGCCAATGAGTTGAGGGGGCCAGATGGCAGTCACTTCAAAATAAAGAATGGAAGTTCTAAAAACATCGGAAAAAATGAAATGCTCAAGTGAACTCACGACCTTTATCTTACAGGGGGAATGCTCTTCCAACTGAGCTATTGAGCCACACCTGAATCATTTCAAATTTTCCTTCTCTTTATATCCGTTTTTAAGGGCAACGGTGAAGCCATCTACCAACATTAACTTAACTTAAACTTAAAAAGAACTTAAAAGTTAGCATAATAAATGCTATAAAAAAATTCATTTCAAAAAGGAGGAGAAGAAAAAAATGGAAGGTCAGCCGCATCGCAGTGAGTCTGGAAAAAACATATCGTGGCTCTCGGAGCCCGAGTTTAAGGCGTCGGATGTGACCAGGATTAACACAAGGATGATGATAAGGAAGATTGTGAAATATGTAAGCACGTAGGAAGTAGTGGTGACAATTATAGTGGAGTGGGTCAATCACTATCATCATCACTACATAGTATAAAATAAAGTCGCTTTCCGCGTCTGTCCGTCCCTATGTATGCTTAGGTAAAGAAAAAGTGTTCCTATATCTTTAAAACTACGCTACGGACTTCGATACGGTTTTTTTAAATAGACAGAGTAATTCAACGTATAATACATGCTTACTATAGTAAGGTTGCAGCGGGTACGTGATCTGACGCCACGAGGGTGGAAAAAAACTCACGGGACGAAGTTTGCCGGGTCAGATAGTTATATATATGACTATAATATAAGACTATCACCTATTTTGTAATAAGTCTTTGACAGTATACCTACGGCATTTAACTTTTCTAAGGAATAAAAAAATACATTAAATAGAATGCAATAAAAGAGGTACCCAAAATTAGTGAGCCATAAAATTTGGTGGCATGCTATTCTAGCTAAGTATAGGAGAAGATTTATGTGAAGGTAGGTTGTCTGTGGAGCGTTCTCACCACTAATTGCCGCTTTATCGACAAAGTAGTGCCGAAACTCTTAACTATAGGTACTAGAGAGGACAGTTGTCGATATTAGTATACAATAATGATAACAGGAATTAACGTGATCATGGTACATACGTACCTTCGGTGACATCGTTTTCCCCCTCCCGAGGAGGGCCAGACCGTAAGAGATGGCCCTGGATCATCCGGGATACTAGAGATATATCAAAGACAACCTCACCTCCGGCCTAGCACTACGACCCACAGTCGGCGTGTGGTTTTAGTCGGTTTGCGCCCGACATAACCTCCCCCTCTAGCTTTGGTGGGGGAAGTATCCGAGGGGATTTCTGCACGTGCTAGGCCGGAGGTGAGGTTGTCTTCGACATATCATGAACGAAGAAATTCACCAGTCCAGCGCCAGTCGCCGTAACCGAAATCGGCTGGGAATCATCATCATTCTAGGCTATAATAATTAACATCAGCTTAGCACAGTCCACTGCTGGACCTCTCCCAATGTTGTGAGGCTTTGGCCTACTTTTTCCACGCTGGTTGGACGGGTTGGTACATGGTTTAATTTTGAAGTTTCCATTTCTCACAATGATATCGTTGCATGTTTTTCGGTACCTAACACCCTACTGATGAGATGGGCTGACATACTTTTTCTGCGTCATTAAACGGATAAGTATATTACAATAATACAAAAAACAAATACTACGACCCATTTTGCAGGAAACAAAAGTATAATCTCATCAATATTATTACTGGATTTCGATCACGCATGGTGCGATCGATACACACCATATGACTGGATTCTCACGCTGCTGTATGCAAACTCAATTGACCTTCGAATGGGTATATGTTTAGATATTAGTCGAATAAGGTTCTGGACTATATTTACTAGAAATTTTTTGCGGTTCAAGAACGTTAAGTTCCTAATAAAGTTAGTAATTATTAGGGGAAGAAACTCGCCGATGAGCGATGGAGCAAAAAGGTTCTGGGAAGACGACCCCGTTCGGGCAAGCGTAGTGTAGGATGCCCAATGGCCAGGTGGAAGGACGACCTCACCAAGGTTGCCGGAAAGCACTGGATGCGAGCTGCTTTAGATCGGTCATTCTGGAAGTCTATGAGAGTGGCCTATGTTCAGCAGTGGACTATGTGTGGATGATATGATGATGGTGATGAGGGGAAGAAACAGAAAAATATAATAGGACTGCAATAGGCCTGTTTTGTGACTACGCTTAGTCATCTTTTTAGAATTAAATCCTGTATATTATACAACTTACACCAAAAAAATTTTGAAAGGTGTATGGGCCCTCCATGGTCATTGGAGACCAAGCAAAGCTTACCTGCAAGCTAGTACTCCAGCTCGAGGTCCTTGAGCTTGGCTTCTGCTCGAATGCTTGCCATCTAACTCACTAACGCCTGGAGGAAATTCTACAAAAGAGCCTCCAGCAGGCGTACTGGCTAGCAGTTGATATTGACTTGGATCTCAAAGACTGAGAAAGGGCCCAAACACCTATCCACCCAACACCAACCATAAAACATGTTACAAGACAGTCCTGCTGTCCATTTAGCACAGAGCTACGACAACCTTGGTAGAGATGGTCCATCCTCAGTAACGTCACCTAGTTCGACCAATGACAATATTCTATCAAGGCTATTTTTTTATGAAATAGGAACGAAAAAGAGCAGACGGATGCGATGGTAAGCGATCTACGCCACCCATGGACACCCGCAACACCAGAGGAGTCACAAGTGCGTTGTCTTCCTCTTGAAATAGAACGCTCTTTTTTTGAAGGTATGAAGGTCTATTGGTATATCGGTATTGGTTTGGTGTAGTTAGAGAATAACACAGATGTAGTTACTAAACGAGTGATAGTACACTCTAATAGTCTTCTTCTTCCATCCCTTAGTCCTATATCTATCTGGTGTCAGGTTTTCTTGTACTTCTGCGCCAGGATGTTCTTTACCGGGTTGTCTCAGGGGCTTGGTTCTGATTTTTAATTTCCCTATTGATATTGGACCACCATGCAGCGGGAGGTTTTCCTCTAGGCAGGCGTTTTTTACTATTCAATGAAGTTTTCACAGAGTAATTCTCATCCCATCTTCATATGTGGCCATACCAACTAAGCCTGCTTTCCCTCTCACGTACTCATTCCGTATCCTGCCCAGCGCAGCATCTTTATTTCCGCTACATGTAGTTGTTACATGTATGTTGCTATATGTTCGTGCTTTTTTGTTGCTGTCCAGCACTCCGCCCCATACAACATCGTGCGCCGCACGTCTGTCTTGTAGATTTTGCCATTGGTTCGCATTACATCCGCATTGGCATGTGTTAGAACAGAACCAAGGTACTTAAAGTGAGTACACTCTAATAGTACCAACCTTTAGTCTTAATTCATCCATACCAATTCTCCTCACAAAGGAAAAAAATATCGTACAATCCACAAAGATATCGATAATGGGACCTCACTGCTTGCTACAAGCGCGTTAGGGCCCAGAATGAAAGTACCTAATGATCTGATTATACAACTTGACCGTTTCATTTGTTCTCATTGTTATTATCTTTAGTATTACGACATTTTATAATAAGATCATTGTGTCATTTTAATGAGATTAATGAAAGTTAGTATTACTCATTTTTATTTATAAAATTATTATCTAAACTTGATTTAAACGTTGTATCACAGAGTACCAACACTGCCGTATTACGGAGAAAAGGCTTAACTAACATTTTTTTCAAAGTTGAGTTATATTAAACACTTGTGGCACCAAAGCTTACTGGTACGTGGTCTGAAAGTGAAATGAAAGTTTCATTAATGAAAATTGTAAATACTTTTGACGATTTTTTTTTTCAATTCTTTTTCAAAAGAAAAAATGTATCTTATTCTATTTATTTAAAGGTACTTTAGTGGTACTTTAGTTTGTGTTAAGAATTTTTTTCGTAATTGTAAGAAAAACAGAGGTTGAATGGATGCAAATACTTTAATTAAAAAAGTAAAATTGCGTAAAAATAACAAGGCGCTCAAAAGATTAACCAATAAATTACTTCGAATTCTTCTTAGAAGTTAACTAATTATAAAATGGTAAATGATCGTAGCCTCTCTTTACGCTATTAAAAAAGGAAATAAAACCTGTAGCTTTTGTCCTACATTTCATTAATTAATTATCAGATTCACTGTCGTAGATTAAAAATTTTTGCAATTTTATCTAGACAGTCGAAGACAGTCACCATCAGGCGGACGATTCAAAAAGAAATTTTTTACCTATTAGAACTTTTTTTTCGATAAACTTCTAACTGAGCGAATCGCCTCTATACTTTAGGGTTTTGAATCCTACAGTAATAAATTCAGTTCATGGTTCATAATAGAACATTATCAAAATATTAATTTAAAATAAGAGTCGTTTTTGCCACTGAGCTTTAAAAAAAGATGTTGCTGATCCTATCTTTCAAGCTGGAAATAAGTGTAGCTACACGTTCTAAAAATTTCACTAAAATTAGTTTCATAGTAATTTTAGTTTTACTTTTTATAGGCTCACCCCCTATTATGTGGGACCAAATAGAATGATTGGTGAAATGTGGGTGTTAATTCACCTCTGCTTAACCCCAGGCGATGAAGGCGTGATTATATTATGAAAGTATATATTTTTATAATATTAGAATTTAATTATGACTCCAAGTAATCATCAAAGCCATATCTGCGTTTCTAAAATAATTCGATCACACCACGATGTTCTAACCGCTATATTTGATTGGACTACATTAGGCTTTGAACTGCAGTGAAAACCGCAAGACACTTCAAATAGGTAATTCAAAATGGCTATAAATCTAAATTTATCAACGGAATGAAATCTACTTCTATTTTCACTCGACTGCAGCAGTGAGGGTAATGTTTTTTAACCGGTAGGTCTTAATTAAATAAATAAATAAATATTCCACAAAATTCCACACAAAGCTATCTAGACTCATGGTAAGCGTAGCTTAACTAGCTTGTGTTATGGAATCTTGAATGCGGATAAACATACTTAGATTTTTTTTTGTAAATATATACATACTATACATAGAAACACCCAGACCAATGCAAATAGCCATATTCATGCATACAAATATTTGCACTAAGCGGCAATCGAAATAAAATGCTTTTTAGACCTAAACTAAGCGTAAACGCAGTGTTTATTTTGCGTTTTACAGTATATATAAATATTTGTAACTACCGTTTCTCATAAATTACATACATACAGTACCGCCTCTCAAGGGTCCCATTAGAATAGGTAGAAACAACGTGCCTCTAAATACGTACCTAATAATATAACAGCAACGCAAATTCAAATGAAGCCCAAATCGAACATGTAACCCCCAACTAGTCATTCATCAACACACTACACCAAACATGTTACAAACTTGTGTTACATTTCTGAACAAGGTTACATTTCTAACAAGAGTTTTTTGGTAATCGTCAAAAATGTTTGACATTACGATTGCGTGTCTGTGTCTAGTGGCAACACAAAAACCATCAATCAGATACCTTTTAAATATTCACGTGATTTTTGGGAGGACATCGTGAGGGTGGCTCTTGTGACCTTTTTGTTTGCTTTACAAATACAGAGAGATTTTATTTGCCAACATTCTAAGTTAGTTTTCGACTCGAAATATATCGGGAAAAAGAAGAACTCAAATGGGTCTAGAACCCACGATCTTTCCCTTACAGTTCAAGTCCCACTTGAGTTCTTCTTTTTCCCGATGTATTTCGAATTTAAAAGTTAGCATAATAAATGCTAAAAAAATTCATTCAAATTAGTTTTCGACGTTACCACGTGTATTTTAGAGCCTCACCAAGACCTTGGACCCAAGGCAACCTCACCTGCCTACCGGCAGGTGCCTGCTGACTGACAGATGAGCTTTTAGCGCAGTCTTTCCTCTTGGAGCAGTAAGGTCAGACGGCAGTAATATCACTGCACCAATCTGCAGGTGAGAGTGGCTTGCACTCCGTAGATCTTTATATGGACACCCAAACACTTCAGAAACGATGAGTCTGTGTTTCAAAATGTATTCGGGCTGATTTTGGCATCCCGACAACAACAAATTGAGCCTATTTTGCGAGGGGTGAGTTTATGTTAATAGCAACGTAAACAAAACAATTGTGCTTAAATTAAAGTTATAAGAAACTCAACCTTATAACGAAAACATGAAGTCATTTTCCTTTTAATCGTTTTCTTCAACGAAATTAGGTTAACGAAATTAATCAGAATTTACAAGTCATCCCATGTAATCGTGTGTAAACGTCATTTCACGTTGGTGTAGAGTCAATTTTGAACGTAAATGGGAGTTCGCAACATTCGGGGAGTGACGATCAATCCTGGGGCTTTAATTCTTTGCAACTGCAGCGATACAAGTATAGGAGTTTGAGCGCTGGTCGCCGTACGGCATTCGACGTCGCGCCTTCGCCGCTGCTACCCGCCGAACCAGGTACCAATCCCAACATGTGTCTTTCGAACATAATTTCTAAAGTGAACATTCTATTTTCAAATCCCATTCTAAACAGGCTAATTAAAAATAATATATATTAATATACCTTTTTTTATTTTTTTTCAAATTAATAAATTTAAATTGTGTTTTAATTATAAATTTTGAAAATGAAGTGTTCATTTTTTTTAAATAATAGTACAGTGTTGATGAAAAGTTTAATATTTGTGATTTTAATGTACACTTATAGCAAAAAGTTTACTTTCAAAGGAACTTACGTAAATGTAGCGAGCTCTGGGAAACTTTTTGGAGGGGTTTTTAAATGAGCAATCGGTTTTAAAATTATTGTTCATCCACGTGGGAAAAGACACACCCTGTGGCACATTTTTTTTACTCTGTACCTATAAGTCGAGCAATTTTACACGTTAAGCATTTTGAAACGAATTTAAACTTAAACAACTTACAACACTTAGACAGTTTAGTTTAAATTACTTATTAACAGTAGCGTGCTATGACGTTTCTTGCCATCGTAAAGCTAACTTTCGACCCAAGGGACTAACATTCTAGTTCTATTCGTTTTAATGCATTTAATTTGTAGGGCGGATTACGTAAGACGGTAACTTTAAGGTCTCTTCATTCCAAAGAAGTTTTTGTGAGCCCTGTTAATTCTGTTCGGTTTTGCCGCAGTTTCTAGTGAACGGGCGATATGTGTGCTTTTTGTGTTTCAAAATTGTATGAATGACAGGATTATAGGGCGTTCTTGTTTTGTTACATGTAGCTTATATACTATATACAATACTCACGCCTGTATTAGCTACGAAGGGGTAGGTAGAGGTATATCAACGCCCACATTTCGTCAATCGTGTTTCGCTAACACAAGTATTGGTACATGGTGAGCATTTTATCGATGCCGTTACGCCCTAACCCGTAGGGCAAAGTATTGGGTTAGATGTGTAGATACTTATTTATAACAGGCACATAATAATGCATTGTTCTCACGTATCTTTTGTTCAAGAAAGGTGCCTGGTTCATTAGGAAACTTACAAAGGGGCGTAAAATCAACTCGAATAAAACAAAATTATTTCTGAACGTAACGTTCTTTGCTTGAGTCGTTAAATATTTATAGGATATCTGAGGAAAATATATAGAGAGTGAGTTTTTTTGGATTATTTGCCAATAAAATATAACATCTTTGAATTTAGTGTCGAATTTCAAAAGTATTCATTAATTTCGAATACATAGGGAAAAATGAAACTTCTCGGGCGGGATTTGAACCCGCGATCTATCCCTTACAGGGGGAATGCCTTGACCAACTTGGCTACCGAGACACGTCCGATGTGATTCAAATTTACCTTCTATTTTTATCCGTCTTTAATATATGTATAGTTAGCATACTTAATTCTGTAAAATTCATTCAAATATTCATTAATTTATTGATTTTCAATATATATTCAACCTTTACCGATACTTGTTTTTAAATAAAAAAAATTTGTCCCGTTGATATAATCTAATCATATAGGTAACTATCGGTTCACATACCCACATAATAGTAAGTTTCTTCCCATTGGGTTTTAAAGTCAATATAAACACATATAAAACAAAAAAGCACTAAAAAAAATATAGTTATATGGCTGTGTTGAAAAATGTTATGAATATCCATGTATTTCATGTTGAGTATGTATTGAGCTATATGTTTTTTAAATTTAAATTACTACAAAGGCGTTAACCATATATTTCAAGTGTTCTTCCTAACCCCTACAAATACTACTGTTTTTTTTTCGGTAGAACTGAATTCGTAGCGGTGGTTTCCTGAGTGTCTTTCAAACCTTTTTAAATCTTTAAATGCCAGCCCAACACTTTAGTAATTACTACGCCTCTAATTGCAACTTACAGCGGATTTGCCCATTATAAAAGTCCAGATTAATTTAAAGTAAGATGCGTTCTTACCCTGAAAGAGTTCGTAGCTAATTGGTAACAGGGAAGGTTAGGACATTGCAGGGTAAGCAATAGTAGTTAGGTTAATCTAGCTAGTCTTGGGTGACCATTTTCATATGAGACACCGCCGTTCTGCAGAGAGCATAAAGTGGTCTCTCCTCCATGTTGGGCTACCGGTGGGGGCGGTTCCCGTACAAAATTCAATGGAAGTCGTTACAGATAATTAGAACCATAAAAATTACCTATAATTGATTTAACAACAAAACTTTGATATTGCTAGTGGATTCTGGAGATTAGATAGCCGCTTCATAGTTAGACTGGCAAGTCTAGTATAGTTTAGTTAGAAAAACCCATAGAGGATAATGATTGCATTTTTATCTTTTATCAGAATCTTTTAAAGGTATTTATTAGCTGGCTTTTGTAAAAATAAAATATTATTTACAAGTAAAATACTGTACAAAAAGCTATAACACTCGAGTATTGTCAATAAAAGAATTTCAGAAAAAAATACATCACAATTTCTGCAAATTCGAAATTCAAATAGTTGATCCAAGAACAAATTACACATTTTATCAGATGTCTAGCCTAGATAACGATTGATTCGTCCCAATCAACTTTATTACACGCACAAAAGTTCTACGGCACATTTTATTTGTCTGTAAACCTTTGTCATTTCGAACTTCGGGCAATGTTGACATTGAACGAATAGAATTTATTGGAATGTAATATTTTGTTAGCAAAAAATTTGAATTTTTGCAAATAAAAATGTTTTTGCAAAAAAATATCTTCTAAGCCTAAAGTGAAATATAGGGTGTAATAAAATAAATAATTTTATATAGGTGTCCATAATTGCCACTAGCTTACTAACACCTGAGGCCTATACGTTCTGGTTAAGCGAAATTATTTTATCCTTTTACACAGCTCACTAAAAAGGATAGAAATATATAGGGGTGCCTATGTCAGTTTCTTTACTTCACCATAACTTTTATTAATGCGTCAATAAGTTTGGTTGAACGATGTATTTTTTACGAGTGATACCGGCTATAATTGTCTTGTAAAAAAGAAATTCAACACTTTTGATAGGGCATTCATGTGTTTCAGTGATTATCAGTATCAGCCATTTGGTTACCGGTTGCCGTCAATGTTATACTGACAAAAGTTTTTAGTCCATAAAAAAACTGGATGCTGTTCATATTTTTATTTCTTGATATTAAAATATCTGGTTTGACCGAGCTTTGCTCGGTATTTTTTTTTTATAAATTTGCTAAAAATGAATCCTAACTAGATCGATTTATCGCCCCTGAAACTCCCTGTATACTAAATTTCATGAAAATCGTTGGAGCCGATTCCGAGATTCCAATTATATATATATATATTGCTCATTTAAAGGTATAAGATATATAAAAAAAGTATCTAAGTATGTTTATCCGCATTCTAGATTCCATAACACAAGCTAGATAAGCTTATCATGGGTCTAGATAGCGTTGTGTAGAATGTGGTCGAATATTTATGACATGTAATAAAAAATACCTAAATGCCATTTGCACAAAATGGCATGCAGTATGACCTCCGCATGTATATACGTGGACTTATTCACGTAAATACTTGCGGCAGCCGCTGTCTTAACTTCGGCTGCTGTTACGTGGGACCTGGATACATAGTTTTTATTCGCAATAACATTTTATATTTCTAAGCCCAAAGGACTGAAACACAACCTTTTGGTGTAGCAAATGTAATCAAATTCAGACCCAACACGAAATGTGTACTGAATATGTAAATTCTGAACATAAAAAGAAATATTTCAAATGATTTAGAAATGTAAGTTACAGGATCGTTATCCAGATACTAGCTAGAATGGACGATTTTGGGCATAATGACTTTCATTTAAAGCTATTAAATTATTGTAATAAGCACTAACTATTATAAATTCTGTTAGTACTGTAATTTAAGAAACTATATCTAGTGAGTATCTTATCAGAACAAAAGTAATAACAGTAAAAAATATAAATGTCAATTCATGCCAAGTTCATCTTCTTCTTATGTTTCAAACGTATCTGTAGCTTACAGCTTCATCCGTGTGGAATTCTGATTCCTTTCCTACATTCATTCATTCTATTACTGTATGCACATTGCACATACGTGACGTCACTAGCGGCGCCATCCGTAAAGCAGCACTGAGCATACTTAATAGTATGTGCATGTGCAACATTCATGCTGAGTCGGTGGCCATATTTGAATTCTAATAGGTTTATAAGTTACTCTTTGTCTTCAATGTCCTCAATATAATAGCTATTTATCTGGTTTTCTAAGTAAGAAAAGTCTGTTAACAAATAGAGGAGAAAAGGGTTCCTCAAGTTTTTTTCTTTTAACGTTAATATGTACAAAATATTATTAAGTATTATAGTATATTATTAAAGTAGTATCCACTACTTGAACAATATTTTACTATTTTTCAACGTCTGTGGCATTTTTCGCCTAAGGCCTGGATCTAAAGAATATATCTTCCCTTAAACTGTTAGCCTTTTAAAATAAACCCTTAAGCTAAATAGACTCAAAGGCTTTTAAGCTTTTAGCAAAAAATGAGCATAAATTTTACCTAACGTAGTATTAGGCCTTTACCTTCTTCAGAGCATTATGTCTCAGTCTGCAAGCTTGGGCCCCAAAGACCTTGGCCGAACGGACGGGGCCCCATTAACAGCCATCACTCTTATCACCAGTTTTATTTTAATTTTATGAGTGTCATTTAAAAGAAGTATGTTTATGCTGACTCAAAATATCATTAATATTTTTTCACGCATTTTTCAAACACCCCAGTTCTATAATTTTCATTGCTTTTAAGCTCTCTCAGTTTTTTTCCCCGCTTGTAGGGGATGACAAATGGTCGATATCCCGTAATATATATTCGACGCCTCACAGGTGCAATGATGTGTGGTGGTAACCCTTATGTTAGTCAAGGGACTTGTAAACCAAAAGGTTTATTATCTGGCAATACAGTATTGTAATTTATTACTGTACTTACTTTAAGCTGTTTTATTGTATCGCAATTCATGAGTTATATGTTGTCAGTATGTTAGTAACGTGAATTTGATTTACATTTTTTTTGTAATATAATTTTATATGGTAAATTTTCACTTTTCAAATTTTTAATCTTTAATTCTTTCAATTATTTTATATACAATAATTTGAAATACAAATGAGAAAACTATTACAAAAATAAGTAGGCAAGTATACTTACTATTAGACGGGTTAAATATGTAACCTTCTTTCTGCTGCAGTAGGGTAAAAGGACTGCGTTTGTTTAGGAATTGTATGTATATTTACCTCGAAAAACGCATTTAAATTAGGCAAAGTACAGTTACATAAAATACAGTACAACTCGTAAAATTTTAAAAAATGTTTGTTTTTCTTCTTCTTCCAAATTTTTTCCCTTAGCTTTATTACTTGATAAAAGTAAAAGTAGAGGAGTTCATGGCTAAGTAGGGCGCTCCTCTTTCCCGATGTATTTCGAGATTAGACAATCATTTAATTTCTTAAATCTTTAATTTCAAATACATAAAATGAACAGTGTATATTCTATTCCAGAGGGTCACTTGTTTAAACTTTCTCAAACCCCTTCCAGCTAAGTTAAATTGCTTATTTGAAGAATGTGTTCATATCAGTGACATACGGGTCGAATCCACAAACTTTTATTTGCAAATTCATTGGCTGCTCTAAAAGCTAAATAAAGGCAGCTTTTGAAGCCAACAGTCAATGAATATTCAAGTTAAAATTTTGTGATAAAAATTTGAAAATGTTAAAATATGAGTTCATGTCAACCCGCAGCTGCTGCACGATAATCTTTTTATTGGACAGCCGGGACATAGCTTTTATCAAATAGCTTGGAAACTAACGTGAAGTGTTCACATATTTTCGACGGTTGCTGCCTTTTATTTTAGAAGTTGAAGTATGTTTTGTTTGTGAAATCTGCCAATACGCGTGCTCCGAGTGCAAGTTGTTTAGTTGTTGTCAATGTGTGTCATGTGTCAGTGTCATGAAATGAAATATAAAGTGTCGCCCATCACCTAATAGAAACTGAATATAATGGAAACTGTTAAAATGCAACTGAAATTGTTTAGTAGTAATGTCAATATTATTCTATTTCTATGGTGGGTTCACTTTTCACTTTTTATGAATATGAATATTCGCTTAATGGTTGAAGTTAATTAAAATAAATCTCGTTCTAAACTTCAACCAGAACAAATATAAAATATTTTACAATTTCCATTCACATATCGAAAGTTCCGATCAAGTATTGACTCTGGAAAACCTACACACTCGTGTTTTATTCATATTTCTTATTCAATTCCACTTCCAAAGATTGAAAAATAAATATTTTGCATTAATTCTATTTTTTATTTACTAGGCTGCTATATTTATGTATCCGGAACTGGCCTGTTACAGAACAATACAAAAAAGTAAATATTACATTTATAAATAGAACTCTTTAACTGAAGAATACAATTTGTTTCATGTTGTTGTCATTTGTTTATCCTTCGTGACGTTATTTTGAAAATTGCAAGTCTTTAACACCACGAATTTAAGTCGTGAAAATTTTCGTGCAATGATTTATTACGATTTTTGGCAAGGGCTAACACAAAAATAGTGCGTTAATCAACTCGTTGCGACTTTTGGGGATGAAGCACCATCAAAAACCACAGTTTGTCATTGGTTTAGTGAGTTCAATCGTGGGCGCTCTGTGCTTACGGACGAAATTAAAGAAGGTCGCCCTAAATCGGTTGTTGTGCCTCAAAATATTAATGCTGTGCGGAAACTAATAATTCAAGATCGTCATGTTACATATCGCGAGATAGAGGCGTCTTTGGGCATAAGTATGACGTGTATATTTAAAATATTACATAAACATTTAGCTGTAAAAAAAATTTGTTCACGTTGGATTCAGCACAACTAGACAATTGATTAAAAATGCGTTGATTGGTGAAAAAAAATGTTAAAAAGTACAACCAGGGTGCATCAAAAGCTGTCTATAATATCCACACAGGTTATGAATCTTGGATTTATGCGTACGATCCAGAAACTAAACAACAGTCAACGGTTTGGGTGTTCCAAAATGAGCCGAACCCAACAAAAGTCATTTGTTCAAAAAGCACTTTGAAGCAAATGGTTGCTTGTTTTTTTGGAATAAATGGACATGTGGTTACTGTGGCACTAGAGGATCGTAAAATGGTTAATTCTGAATGGTACACGACCATTTGTCTGCCAGAAGTCGTTCAAGAAATAAGAAAGAACAACCAACAACGCAGAATCCTTCTTCATCATGACAATGCTGGCTGGCCACACATCGGCCTTAATAGCTCGGTATTTGGAAGATCAAAAGATTGAATTAACAGGTCATCCTCCGTAAAGCACCGACTTGGCCCCCAACGACTTCTATTTATTCCCAACCGTAAAGAATAAATTGCGTGGTCAACATTTTTCAAGCCGTGAAGAGGCTGTTGATCCGTTCAAAATTCACGTTCACCTCAATACGAATGGAAAAAATTGGTTCCAACGTATGTAAAAGTGTAACGATCATCAGGGTTAATATTTTGAAAAGCAATAAAGCCAAAATAAATGCTTTAAGTATGTTTCACTTTGTTATTCCGGATACATAACTAAGTAGCAGCCCTCGTACGTAAAAAATCCTCGACTGCCGAGTGAGATTTTTTCATCTGCGTATTCAATTTCATTCATTCTCATTAACTTCACCCTGTACGTTCAATTTTATTTGTAAAATTGTAACGACATAATAACTTTCTAATCAAATTCTGAAAAGGGTAACCCCTCGGCTGCTGGGTGCGATTTTTGCATTTGATTATTCATTTAATTCATCAACCTCATAACCTCAACCTGTATTTTTGTTTATATTCGTAAAGTTGTGGTGAGATAATAACCTTTCCAATGACAAGTAGTTATAACCCTTGCCTGCTGAGTGTTTTTTTTTTTTTCATTTTATTCATTCTCACTAACAGAACTTTTCTCTGTGTGTTACATGTTATTCGTAAAATTGGAGCAACATAATAATTTGCTAATCGAATTCTGCTAGGTATAACTCTGTTACGTATAACTTTATTTGCATCAGTAATTGTATCGAGAAAATGTTACATGCGATCAGTCATTTGTGGAAACAACGATGAAAAGGATTTAATGGGTTAATTTTGTTTTTTATATTGAATGCCCTGTGTGAAAGAAACTTTATGCATTTTGTACATTCACTGTATATTATATCGTACTAGCTTTTGCCCGCGGCTCCGCCCGCGTGGATGTCGGTTATCGCGACCAAACATAGCCTATGTTCTTTCTCATGGTTTAATCTACCCCTATACCAAATTTCATCAAAATCGGTTCAGTGGTTGAGGCGTGAAAGCGTAACATACAGACAGACAGACAGACAGATAGACAGACATACAGACAGACAGAGTTACTTTCGCATTTATAATATTAGTATGGATTTGGATTAGGGCCTACCTGTGAAGATAATTGTCGGTGTGTGTAAATAAATAAATTAATAAATAAATATATCTTAGAAAATGTGAGCCGAGTAGTATTAATATTGCTTTTGTTTTTCCATCCTTTATAATATGAACAAGACAAAGTGTTATGTGTAAATATTAGATAGATTGTACATTGTGTCAAGCATAAGAGTATTATTTATACATATTAGAATTATTGTAAGAGTTTAATATGCATTAAACAATAAATAACAATTTAGGAACTATAAACTTAAATTTACGCGAGCTGAGTGGTTATATCAAGATTAGAATATAAAAATCGCAGTTCATTTTTAAAACCACAAGATGAAGAGACAAAAAATTAAACCTATTTTTTGCCGCTCTCTATAAAATGACAAGAAAAAAATTATCTCTTAGAACTCACAATCATACAAAAAATAACCTGCCATAATCGAAAACACCTTAAGTGGTCCTATTCATTGTCCCAAATGCCAATATTTCACTCTATAACCATTAAAAAGAGCGATAATTTATCATGAAAAAAAAGATGGAGAGAAAATATCCTCGGAGTTTGATAAATTCGAGGACTCTTGCAAACGTAACGATAAAACGAAAATATTAAGTCTACCACCAGGGACGTGGCAAAAGATTGGAAAGATAACACATTATTCCGTGGTTCCGCCTGCGTGCCATTCTGAGCGTTAATTGATAGCCTCCGTGGCGTGCTGGTAGTGAACGTGACTGCCACGCAGGAGGTTCGATTCCCGCTTAGTGCAAATATTTGTATGCATGAATATGGCTATTTGCATTGGTCTGGGTGTTTCTATGTATAATATGTATGTATTTACAAAAAATATATATATTTAAGTATTCTAGATTCCATAACACAAGCTAGTTAAGCTATGCTTACCATGGGTATAGATAGCGTTGTGTAGAATGTTGGGAAATATTTATTTATTTATATTTATTTAATTCTTGTTATATTATAAGTTTGTTCAAAATAAAATCTCGATATAATCACAATGGATGCGGAAGTCGGAGGATCGGCAGAAATGCCACATTGGGCTCTCCCAATGTGGCATTTCTGCCGATCTAGCAACGGACTGCAATAGGTTAATTGATTGATAATCATAATTTCTGAAATATGAAAAACGATCGCGATACATTTTTTTTTACATTTTGGGTGACTGAAATTAGATTAAGACTGAATTATGTACAGATTTATAATATTTTCACAAAGTTTTTAATATAATATTATTAAAATGTATACAGTGTGATCTAATACAGTTCTGATTATACTGTTGATAAAAAATGGTATAAAATTGTTTTGGAACCTTTTATTAAAATTCTTCGTAGGTAAACTTTGCATAAAATAAATGTTCAAGTTTTTTTATGCAAAATCGCTCGTAATGAGGCAGAAATAAATACATAAATTTCGCGTTAAAAATAAAACTTTTAATGGCCTGCCAAATGTTGAATTAAGATAATGAAGACTGTCAACCAAACTGTGAACTGGAGTGGATGTTTAACTTCAAACTTTTGGTATAAAACCCAGTAACATGAAACTTTCGTCTGAACTGTTCAGGCTAATGGACTAGTCTAGTTTATTTAAACCGTAAAACTGGATATACGTATGAGTATATTTTTCAGTTCAATTAATTAACTTCTGTTCAATTTTGTAACCAATGTAGGATTACAAAATTGAACAGAATTTAATTAAGTGAACTGAAACCATAATTTGTGAAAATGGAAATATTAATGGGTAGATCCAAAAATATTAATGGGTAACATCATAATAATTATTCTTCATTGCATGGATTTGGATAACAATCAGATCCGTTATGATCATACATCGTGATTGACTAACAAATACCTAAACATTTTTACCAACTATGTACCTTAGCTTGATCTATTAAAGTACATAAACTTAACAACGTCGTAAAGTAATCCAACAGTCTATAGTAACAGAGAGTCTGTTCATTCAATTAAATTGCACAGCTTGTCTTGAACAATGCACAATCGCAGCTGTTCCTAATACAATACTTTATGAGAGTCGACATGGACAGCTAATTTCCTACAGAGAACTCAGTTTGCTGTTTCCTTTGCTGAAGACTGACAGTGCGTGAGTTACAGGGATGCATCTTTGTAATAAAAAAATTAATAACAATTAAAATAGAATTGTTATAAGGCCTATGTTCAGTAGTGGTCTGCGGTGGGCAAGTTGTTTGATTGATTGATTAAACCTATCATGATTTATTTGAAGTTATTTTGCTGACAGTGAAAGTAACCAAAAAATCGGAATCCATATAAATATACTGCAAATACTCTCTACGATATTTTCTTAAAATCAAGCGTCTATAATATTGAGAGTGCTTGTGTACTCTGAAGATGACTATGGGTTATTTTTATAGAGAACCACTGTTGAAAGTTAGAAAGGAGATGGAAAATGGTGGGCCAAAATGTAATAAGTTGAGATATGATCTAAAAAATTTGTTATATTTTTCTATCTTAGAATATGAAAAATCACCTCAATTCTCAATCTGGATGCGGAGAAATATGAGAAAATAGTTTTCGTGAGATTATCAATTTGAGTAATCGATTACACTAAAACATTTGCAGTAAATAATTAACTCAAAGTAATTAAATGCACTATATATACTTACATGCAATATAGTGCATATAATTACAGTCTTATTATTAAATCAAATATCAATTAATTACTGAAAAAACAATATTAATGATTATCGATTTCATATCGATTCAAATCTCTCTTATATTTGTAGTCTATGTCACTGACATGACAGCTGACTAACATTGACACTAGACAGTTGCTGACTGTTTTTGTTTGCTCACTCATTTCGTTCTCAGAGCACAGAGCCATTCAACAAGAATTGAATTGAATCACTCATTTCGTTATTCGTGTTTTCCGATGAGTTTTGAATGCTTTCCCGATTATTCGTCATTGTTTACGACAACTGCTTTGTTGTTTTACGGATTCTGACCCTGCCTACCTTGTACGACCCTTGCTTTCACCTTGGACACCGAACCGTTATTTTGGATTTTACCGCCGGCTTGTGGATTGGATATTATTGAAACTATGGATCGCTGTGTGAATTGTGGGATATCCACTGGTCACTGCAATACACTGGGCCGACGGCCCTTACACGATGAAACAATTCTGTCAGTGATTCGGCAATGGCTTGCACCTCAGTCTGTAAGTAAATACCTATAACCTCATCTAACCAGCTACCATCCTGGCAGGTTTAAAATGTAAAATGTGTATAATAGAAGGCGAATAAAACGGCTACTATATTAAATGTTTTTTCTTTTATTTTAGACATCCTTTCCCTATCTCCTTACCTATTACCTACCTATCGCTTGAAGTCGTTTACTTTCATTCATATGATTTTTCAAACATGTTCTAGTAAATATAATAACTATTAGTGCAAAAGAACACATTTTGCACTTCAGGAATCAGCTGTTAGTTAAAGATTGTAACATAACCTCACTTTTACATAATCTCTTATATCTCTGTTCTCAGATTGACAAAATCCGCAGGATTTTCAGTGAAAGGTTGATAATATATAAGCTATTAATTGACACCACTTTCATCTTCTTACAACTAGGCCCAAGATTGTATGTGATCATTTCAGTCTCCTTTAGTTAAAAAATTTCTAATGGAGCAAACTTGGTTTTTTATCACATAAAATGAATCGGGACTGAAGCAAGCGTAGGCAAGATAAACAAAAATACATTCATTGGTAATAGCGATTTTTGTTAGAAGTGCTCATGGCCAGGTACGTTCATTTTTCGATAAACGATCAGTAGGTTAAGCTATCTAGCCACGGTTACCATTTGAATGGGTGACCGCTGGTATTACACAACACATGTTTCGTGGGTGTCTTTTGAGGATAATATGAGGTGCTACGACAGTGAACGTTCTGAAATTCACCAAGCATAGATTATTACAAAACAATCCACGCGCGTCAGGACCTCATTTGTCTCACGATTTAGGTCTCAGATACGTGTTCCTAAGATGGGGACACTATTGTCCCCACAACCCGAAAGGGGCCATCTCGAAAGAGATTGTCCTGGGTCTGCCGGGGTGCGAGAGATATGTTTTCTGCAATCTCACCTCCGGCAACCAAAGACCCATAGACGGCGTGCGTTTTAGTTGGTCCGAGTCCGACATAACCACCTCCACCGGCTCCAGGGGGGTGGTATCCGTGGGGATTTTTCGCACGTAAAAATTTCTTTTCTATGTATATTACTATAATTTACCACAAGTTGACATCATAACCATTATAAACTATAATGGTAAATGTTACCGAGACATAAAACGATAGTCTACGTTTTCGTATTGGCCATTACAATTGTGCTGTTCGATATGTGCCAATCTATATGCAAATTGATCATTTAGTGCGCAATCGCGTTGTTAACTAAGCTTGTCGAGTGCTCCATTTAACTAAATTATTTGTTCGATTGTTCCAGGTTCCGTGTTAGTTTCAACAGTACCAGATATACCAAGTGAGTGTTTTGCTTTGATTATTTTATCTACGTTATAGTAGGGCAGGTGTAGACGGAAACATGGTAGTAACTCGAGCGCGTTGGATTAAGCTAGGGGAGGCTAGTTACGTATGACAAATTTCACCAACCGGTACGCAGCCTTTAATATGGGTGGGTGTGCAAGAAATAAATTCATTCTTATAATAAAAGGTGGGTTCGTTACTAGCTAACAAGTGTCAATTTTGAAAACCTTGCGATTTAAGCGTAACCTAAGGGCGTGGGAAGCTTGAAATGAAATGTCTGTATTTACTTGAACGCGGTCTCTTTTCATGTTCTTTTTCTGGATTACAGGAACTAGAATAACTAAAAAACGTTACATAAGACCAAAGTAATACAAAACATGAATTAAGATGGATGATATACTTATTTATTATTATGTTATGTATACGCTTCCCCCACCACTAAAAGCAGAAATTACGTATTCTTTCTATCATCTAATCTACCAATACTAATAGGTTTTCACGACGCTCGACTCACTACAATTTTAGCTACGTGGTCGCCCTACCTATAATAAATGTCTAATTTCAATGTATAACTATCGTATAAATTACGTGTATATCATATCTAATAGTTGACAGATGAACGGTGATTTAAAAAAAAAAATGCAAGCTGGTGGAAATATCGTACAATCAGCATCAAATCGATCTTGACCGGCAAACTACTGAAAATGATTTTAATACCGAGGTATTTTTTGTTTAATTGATCTTAATTGTATTATCGCCCGAACTAAAGGTGTGTACCAAATATTCATATTCATATTCATTTATATCTCGAACAATGTTACATTGTATTGAAGATCTTAATCTTATAACAACAATATAAAAATCATCCAAACAATATGTACATATACAAAGAGACAGACAGAGATTGAAATAACTAATGTATCAAAGTCGCTTGTCCAAAGAAAAATTCTCAAAAAATGTCAGAACAATCAGTCAACAGGAAGAGGGGAATAATTACCAAGGTATTAGGATCATTTTTAAGCACTTTGCTAGTCAAGTCAAGACCGCTCTGATGCTGTCCAATCAAGAACCAATTACAATTTTGTATGGAATTCTGGACGTTCCGTTTTGAGATACTGAATTTCAGTTACTAGATTTCAAGTAGGTACCTACTGATTTTCAGACTTTAAATTTCAGTTTATAATAGTTCGGGACTTCACGCGATAAATTATGGAAAACTTACTTTTACCGACGTTTCGGGTGCGTTACAGGTTACAGCACCCGTGGTCACGACTTGACAGGCCTGCGAGTTTCGCGTGGTGTGCGGGAAACATTTTTTGTGCGCCTACCCTCCATTACTTTCACATCGAATGTAAGGCTGGCGACACACTACACTCACTGTCAGTTTTAGATGGCATTAGCACTGTGTTCTTGGGTTTCACTATTTTGATCACTGGATTCCAGGTCCCGGATAGTTTGAATCCATCCTCCCTATCGAAATTTTAGATTTTTTCATTTTAATTGCTTCACGTAATTCGTGAATAGTAGTGGCGATCAGTGGAGAGAACTTTGGGTTGATGAAGTTCATTTTTGTAAGTTCATTTTAGTTATATTCATCTAGTATCCAACTATTTCATTCCAAAGATGTAATGAATAGTTCTAACTTAAAACAAAACTCGTAAATTGTGAGGACCAAGTAGTGACAAGCTGACGGTATAAATAATTTAGTTCGTAAATACAGAAAATAGTTGTGGAACTTGCCGGGTTAATTAATTAATGTTAAGTTTGACTTTTAGCTTGTTCAATTTAAAGTTTACTTACACAACTATGTCAACAGCGTTAGTTTTCGGCGCTTATTCTGTGGTTCCCGTATTAACTGTAAACAAAATTGTATTTGCTTTTATATATTGTTTAATTTACTCACAGATTTTCAGTTAAAGTTTCTAAAATTTACTTTTAAATGGCTCAAATTTTTCTTGTGCCACTTTCTTAAGTTAATACCATAATCAAGTTATGATAAATTAGTCGTGTTTGTACAAGAAAAGAATAGGAGAAGAACTATTCTAACATAAAAATAAATTAACGATTGTGACACATTTTTCCTTTTTTGAAATTCTCATCTCTTTGCGATGGGGCGCAAACAGCTGAACGAAATTTGATGTGGTTTTTTATTAGAACGGGCTTGTCCAAAATTAAGATCTTACTGCTCTTTGATCGCAGTTCAGCAGAATCAGAGATAATCAAATTTTTAATACAATGTACAATGAATCGTCATAAATACAATGTTTTACTCAAACAAAACTTAGACCAAGTTACTAACGTTACATAACATTATGAGTCCATTCGTTCAATTTAAAAGTAATTTTCACGCGAAATAGTCCTTATTTCACATAGTTACGTACCAGGGCGAGATGTAAAACCAGATTAAACAATACTTTATTTGCCATTAACGTGGAGGTGCTACAATATTTTTTTATTTTACCGCAACACGAATATTTTCATGAGAGCATGCTTGACCAAAAATTTGTATACCTAGTCTGAACTTTTAAAGTTAAGTAAAGCATACATACATAATATACTCACGTCTGTAAATCCCCGAAGGGGTACGCAGAGATGTATTAGCACCCACTTTTTGCAACTTATGATTTTCGATCCCATGACGTAATAGGGTCCGATTCTATAATTGTCGTCTAGCGGGCGCTTTTTTGAAGGACTTAAGTAAAGCAGTCCGTTCAAAACCCGTTGTTTTGCTAACGGGTACTTCTAACTGAAGGTTTGATACTTGTAACTTAATGAACGGTGGCGAGTAAGACAGATGTGAGTACCAGGATCGTAAGTGGAAAAATATTTACTGCGTAGACATGGAAAAGAGGCATGATTGTATGTATCGTACCTGTGCCTTAATGTCTTGCTAATGTTGGTGTGCGATCGTAAAATCCTAAGTTCGATTCACAATTTAGGCAGTATTATTGCGGTTTTATGTTAGATGGTAATAAACTCGTCCATTTTACATGGGGTAAGAACACTAAGAACAGGTAGATAGTCAAGCGTGAATAATAAGTACCTACTAGAAGTACATAATGACTAAAACCTGATAGTAAGAAACAAAACAAAATCTGCATCAATGGAACTTAAATTAGAAAAAAAGAAGAAAAAGAAAGAAAAAAATGCGTTAATTTTTGTATAGCTCCAGCACATATAATACAATACAATAATTATCCAAACTACATAATACCTATTACAATTCCGAAACTAAATGATTAAAGAAACAAAAAGTTTGCAACGGCAACATGACCCATCATTCCTCATCACTATTTTGCATCTGCAGCCATTACTTAATTTACGTAATCTGTGACAGGACAGCAAGTGACAATAATTGGTACATACAATTATTTAAGAAGGCAACGCACTTGTGCCCCCTGTCGTGTTGCGGGTGTCCATGGGCGGCGGTGATCGCTTACCATCAGGCGATCCGTCTGCTCGTTCCCTATTCCATAAAAATAAAAAATATTTTTTTTGATAGTTAGGTTTTTCGGATTATAGAATTTCTGCAAATAGTGATACTCGCGTAATGTATTTCAATCTACCAACACAATCATGTTGATTACGTTCATATCAACCGTTTAGTATTCACAATGTTAAATAGAAACATAGGTACTTACATACATACGTACGGGTCAAACAGCAAAACCCTTACTTCTGAATTTGACTTCGCCGCGGCAGGGTTAAAATACGACTTAAACTTTATAAAACATTACTCAATCTGTGATAACAATGATAGCAATCCCAAAAACCCTTCCCTGCTCACCTATGCAAATAGAGTCCGAATGTAACCTTTGTCTTGTTAAAGAAACATGAATTATGTACGGAACCTTTCTTGCTACAAACTGGAACGGAGCCAACAGATAACAGTGTAATGAAAATGTTACCAGTTAAATGAATACAGTTAAAAGTAAATAACAGTTCAATGAGAATTTTAATATCGTGCCCACAGTCTATGGGATCCTACTTGCAGGATAAAGTAGCCTAAGTGCTTTTCCAGATAATAATTTATCCCTTAATTTCGGATTTAGAATGTTCAGTGTATTTTTTTATTTTGTTGTAATAGTGCCTTGCATTAGTTATATGAGTACCGATGATTCTGCTAACCTCAAGGTGGAGAGTAGGTTTAATCGTTTATAGAGGTCTCTAGGTATTAGAACTGATACTCATTTTGACGTTTATGACAGGACAGGTGTCAAATGAGCAGTTTTCCAGTAGGTACATAATCAGTTGGTTTTTAAAATCATCAAGAGATGGCGCTAGCATAGCTTTTGGTAGTTTTTTTAATTTGCATTGTGGAGGCCAATTTAGTCTGAAAGAAAGAACTGAACGAATGTCTCAATTTGATTATTTGCTGCTTCTGAAGCGTTCAAGTTTGTTTGTATGTAATATTGCAACTTTAAAAAGTTGATACCTACATAATTTTAGATAAGTAATAATACATTGTAGTAAATACAATAGTCTTTGTTTTCAGTAATACGTAACTAATATTCAATATGCGGTGTGCTTTTCATACATACAGAAAACATTTGATTCCACAAGAAATTACATTACGAAATCAATGGATTAGGGCACGCTCTTCTTACCAAATGTGCCGAATGCGCCATCTAGCCCGTCTTTAGGAAAGCTTTAAATACCTACTAGAAAACTGCTCATTATATCAATCTCATACTTTGATCATTCTATTCTAATTCATTAATTCTTTCTCTCTCTAATGTTTCATTCATTCTATTTTAATTTAATCTAAACAAATACGAATGCCAACCTCGGTTGCTTCGGTAGCTCGCACTTCGGAGCAACTTCGAAGTTTGGGGTTTACCTACTCTCTAACCACAATTTTTTTTATACATTTTAGCTTTCATGAGAGAGATAGCCGTCGTATTCCCTCTCACAAAAAAAAAGATCTCGAGAGGAAAACCTACATTAGTTCTCAATCACCACGTACACCAGCTACTTAAAATGCATCTAGTTCTATATCTATCTATACTATTATTTAATTGTAAATTGGAAAGGTTTGTTCGCCATGGACGCAAAAACTACTAGACGGATTTTGATGCGGTTTTTTTATTAGAAATGTCTTCATCAGACGTAAAATTTTACGTTTGTTTGATTGCAATCAAACAATACCCTGGTACATTGGCATGAAGTACCAGGCTCACAGAAATTTTAAGCAACTATAACTGGATCACAGAATCAGGAGCAGTGTGTCCCAAAATATTCTATTTCGAACTTAACGCGGACGAAGTCGCGGGCAAAAGCTAGTTACATAATATATTACCTTCTCCAACCCACAATAATTCTCCGAAATTGATCACGTTAATTTTTCTCGACTTCCTATTAGGTCGACAGACTAACTTAATTTAGCAGATATTCTGCACTGACGACTTTATGGTTCCATCCCAAATGAGATGAGAAAAACATTCCCTAATTGTGGTTAACGAACCAGTTTCGGTTTCAAAGCTCCAGCATTCAGTTTTCCTTCTCTACTCAGAATTTAGTTTCAGTTCTCAGAGCTAATATAATCTAGTTCTGAAGTTTTATTAATTTAGTGCTATTTCACTATTTTCAGCCGTCAATTTTAGTAGTTGGCTTGGCTTAATTTTGTGTTGGAGTTAACGTATTATTGTTGAGGTACACAGTATTATTTATTTTGCCATTTCTACCCTACATACTTCACGAACTTGTAATAAATTTACACGAAAACTCAGTGTTTCTGTAAAATAGCACTTTATTTAATGTAGGTGCAGACTGGCAATATACACAATCACGGATTCTCCGACTATTAACATACTATAAAGATAACATTGAACTTGTCTAGCCAGTCTTATATAATGCAATATCAGATATATTGTTCCAATTGTCTTGGGGCTACGTAAGATGCTCAGAATCTTTCGAGATAATATTTTCACAAATTCGCGCCAATTCAGTTTCAATTTTATCACGAACACTTTATGAATATAAAATGAAGTACAATGTTTTCGAATTTATTGTTAGTACCAGGTATATGTATAGAGAGAAAGCTATAAGTTAGATCAGTATTTGGGTTAGAATAATCTCATGATTATTGTTCTTGATTATTTGATTATGGTACACAATAGTCTACGTCATCTTCATCTTCATTGTCATTATTATTATCATCATAGGCCTCCACCTCGGAGTCCGGGAATTCCGGGATAGCGCTAGACAGTCTTCATCCTCTAAACATTTTCCCAACTCTGTCTTGCTATGAAGCGGTTAAACTTCTATATTTTCCGTGAAGCGACTGCCACCTTCCCTTTTTTTTTTTTTTTTTTTTTCGTGCGGAAATCCCCTCGGATACCCCCCCTGCCGGAACCGGAAGGGGAGGTTATGTCGGACTCGAACCGACTAAAACCGCACGCCGACTGTGGGTCTTGGTGCTAGGCCGGAGGTGAGGTTGTCAAAGACATATCCCTCGCACCCCGGCTGACCCAGGGCCATCCCTTACGGTCTGGCCCTCCTCAGGAGGGGGGACAACGGTGTCCCCAACTCGCCCCCGGAATGGGGAGGCGCGCTGTTCAGCGCGCCGCCGCCGTGGCCTGCTTCTGCTGGGGTGACAGGCGGCTCCACCCGTCACCCCCAGGCCCGCGCTCATGGGGGACGGAGGTCAGTCAGTGCCCTCCGACGCCCGAGTTGCCTGCGCGCGCGGGCGGCGCGATCCGCGAGTCTTTCTCGCTCGCGCCGCCTCTCCCGCTCCGCCGTCTCCTTCACGACCATTACCTGCTCGCTGAAGGAGACGCCGGCCGCCCACGCGTCCGCGCAGCGGACCATTGCTGTGAGCAGGGTGGCGAGGGTGAGAACTCTCACTCCCAGGGCCGCCACTAGCTCCCGCCTCGGTTCAGCCCATGCCGGGCACTCGGTGAGCGTGTGCAGCCCCGTGTCCTCGCTCGCGTCGCAGTGATGGCACTCGGACGTTGGCTCCTTTTCGATCCGACACAGATATCTCCCGAAGCACCCGTGCCCGGTGATAATCTGCGTCAGTCGATACGAGAGGCTGCCATGTGGCCTCTCGAGCCATTCCCCCATGATGGGCCGTACCGCCTCTATGACGGCATGCCCTGCGCGTCGTTGCTCAAGTCGTCGCTCCCACTCCGCCACCATGGTCCCGTGGAGCCGGGACCTCTCGGCCCGAATGTCTTCGGGCTCGGGATCGTATCCCCGCTCCCGCGACTCCTTACGGAACCGATACAGTGCCGCAAGGGATCTCGCTTCCAGGATCCACGGTGGCGATCCGGCTAGGAGACTCGCCGCTTCAAAGGATATCGTGCGGTACCCCCTAATGGCCCTGCAGGCCATCGTCTGCTGCGGCGCATGCAGCAGTTGCACGAACCTGGCCCGCAGGGCGTCCGCCCACACGGGGCACCCGTACAGGGCCATGGACCGCACGACACCCGCGTAGAGTCTCCTGCAGGAGTCCTCTGAGCCCCTCAGGTTGGGCAGCAGCCGCATCAGCGCGTTAGCTGACACCAACAGTTTGGGGCGCAGACTTCGGAAATGCTCTCCGAAGTCCCACCGACCATCGAGTGCGAGCCCCAGGTATTTCAACCGGGGCTTGATGTCGATGGGAGTACCTCCTACTGTCAAGCTGGATCCCGGGGGTGGCCTGCGCCGAGGACCATGAAAGAACAAGGCCTCGGATTTGTGCAGAGCCACCTCGAGACCCAGCCGCCGGATCCGATCCACGACTTGAGCAACAGCGGTCGTGGCCCTCTGGGTCGCCTCGCGGTGTGTAGCGCCACTCACCGTCACTAGCGTGTCGTCCGCGTAGCACGTGACGGTGGCACCGAACGCGAGCTCACCGCGAAGCACCCAGTCGTATCCGATGTTCCACAGGAGCGGCCCCAGGACCGATCCCTGTGGGACACCGCACGACATCTCACGCCTACCGACGCCGGTCGCACTTGGGTAGATGACGGCCCTCTCCGTCAGGTACGCCCCGACTATGCGGCGGAGGTAGAGAGGCACATCGTGGTACACGAGCGCCTCCCTGATGCAACTCCAGGGCAAGGTGTTGAACGCGTTGGAGATGTCCAAGGACACCGCCAACATCACCTCGCCCCGGGCAACCGCATCCTCCGCCAGAGTCCTCACGCGCATGATGGCATCCACAGTGGAACGCCACCGGCGGAAGCCGTACTGCGTGTCCGCTAGGTCCGGCCCCACTCTAGAGAGGTGCTCGACGAGGCGCTTGGCAATCACTCTTTCGAAGAGCTTGCCCACCTCGTCGAGCAACACTATGGGCCGGTACCCGGACGGCTCGTCCGCCGGGCGTCCGTCCTTGCGGATGAGGACCAGTTTCCCCGTCTTCCACATCTTCGGAAACTGGCCCCGCTCCAAGCATGCGCTGAGGAACCCTCGCAGTCGGGGTTCGAGACCGTCTTCTCCTAGAGCTAGGACCCACGCACGGCCTGGAATGCCGTCGGGTCCCGGGGCGGTGTTCTTCTTGGCTCTAAGCCGTCGCACCGCCAGCTCTAGTTCTACCCAAGTGACCTCGGGCACGTCGTCGTCAATAACCACGCCGGGCGCATCAGGCGACCGAGGTGGCGGAGTCATCTGCGGCGGAACGTGTTCCGCCCGCGCCGGGAACAGGGATGCCACCACTCCTCCAAGCAGAGCCGGCTCGAGAACCTGGGTCAGGGGAGGGGCCCGGGGGCGCAGCTTTCCTCTTACCAAGCGGTAAGGCCGCCCCCATGGGTCCCGCTCCAGTGTCTCCAGCAGCTCCCTATAGGAAGCTGCCTTGGACCGCTTGATCTCCGCTCGGAGGGCATTCCTGGCTTCCCTGTATCCCTCTTGCAACTCCGCCACTAGGGGATCTGTGTCTGCGGGGCGGCTACGCCTCCTACGGAGCCTGGCCCACCGGCGGTGCGCGATCACGCAGGCTTGACGCAGCCTCGCGATCTCCGCAGTCCACCAGTAGACCCGGCGCCTCGGACTATAGGCTGGAGCCCTAGACATACCCGCATCGCAGACAACAGTCATGGCCTCCCGGAACCACGCCGCCTCGTCATCGATGTCGTCAGGCCTGTCCGGCACCATGGCCCAGGCCTGCACGGAGGCGGCTTCCAGGAGAGCATCCCTATTCAGTCCCCTAAGCACCCAGCGCGGCTCGCGTGGGGCCGGTGTGACCGGCGCATCACTCTCGGGGGGGGAGACATCAAACCGAACGTATCGGTGATCCGACAGTGTCTCCACCTCCCCGACAACACGCCAGTCCCGCACACGTTGCGACAGCGAAGCGCTCGCGAATGAGAGATCAACGATCGAACTCGCCCCGCGCTCCGCCACCCAGAACGTGGCTTCGGCCCCGCGGTTCTGGAGAACCAGACCGAGAGTAGCGGCCCAGCTCTCCAGAGCCCTACCTCGCGGGTTCGTGTGCCGGGACCCCCAAGCCTCAGACCAGGCATTGAAGTCCCCAAGCACAAGAACCGGGCGAGGGTGACAGGCATTGACGACGTCGGTCAGCCGCTCCAGCGACTGCCGATACTGCCCTATGCGTCGGTGTGATGCCGGCGTGAAGTAGACGGCCACGACCGCAATCTCCCCCACACGCGCCGCTACGATGCCATGCTCCCTTGCGATCACCACAAAGGGAGGGGCACCCGCAGCGGCGTTACGCACCAGTGCCGCCGATCCATCCAGGTCGACCACCCAGGCAGGCCCGGGGGGCCGGTGGGTGTACGGATCGGCGACAGCGGCGACGTGTATGGACCACTGTGCCATGCTCTGGAGCAGAAGAGCCTGAGCATCGACACCGTGGCCCACGTTCGCCTGCAGGATGCGGAGTTGGGGATCCATTATGGAACCATCTCCGCATCCCGCTGCGAACTATCGGCGGAACGCCCGCCTCGTGGCTTCGGCTCCCCTCCGGTGCAGGCCTTGCTGCCAACCCGATGGTCGGCCGGTTTGCCCCCCGCTGCACACCTAAAACAGTGCAGCGGAGCCTCGCAACCACCGGCCCTGTGACCGGGCTGGCCACAGCGGAAGCAGCGGTCGCCGACCGTCACCTCCGCCGTGCACTGCACCCCCACGTGCCCGACCGACAGGCACCTAAAGCACCTGGCCGGTCGAGCCTGCAGGAGCTGTGCCCGCACCCCAACAACGCCGTCCACCACGAGGACCCGCCGATCAGCAGCCTTTTGAGCTGCCGCGATGGGGCAGCCGACAACTGCCGCCCCCTCGACAACTGCCGCCCCCTGTAGACAACTGCCGCCCCCTGCTGCCACCTTCCCTGAGACTTTACCCTCAGATTAGGTGAGTTCAAATTATGTAGACGTGAACAATAAACAATATTACCACTCACTAGCTAGTGGTTATATTATAAAAAATATGTAGTTAAATCATACTCTTCGAGACACAGAGGACGTGATAACTTACTCGGTCATCATTTAGCCACGAGCCCCTTAATCATCCGTACTGATACTAATATACTAATCCATACTAATACTATAAATGCGAAAGTAACTCTATCTGTCTGTCTGTCTGTATGTTATGCTTTCACGCCTTTTAACCACTGAACAGATTTTGATGAAATTTACATAGGCTATGTTTGGTCGCGATAACCGACATCTACGTGGGCGGAGCTGCGGGCAAAAGCTAGTATACCATATATTATATCGTCGTTGTCAAACCAAAATCTGCTATGTGCATTTTTTATAATTTTAACATGATGAAAATTGCGATTGGATTTTGACAATTGCGACTGGTAAATGAACCAATCTATTGCATGAAAGGCTATGTGCTTATTAGTACTATACGACGCACTATGACATCTTATTCGAATATGCTATGTGGAGCAGCTAGAAATTATTGTCAAATAAAATCTGCTAAGTGAAGAGAGTGCACATAGCAGATTTTGGTTTGACAACGACGATATTTAACTTTGCAAAAGCGAATTTTTCCTCAAAGTTACTAAGTTAAAGCCACAGTTCGGTTTACCATCAGTAAAATTTATCGGAAGAGTTAAAAAAACATCGTTCTATAAAAAGACTATCCAGCCGCTGCCAGGCCAGTTCAGAAACTGCTTCGTATAGTACAATATAGATTTCACTATCAGCCCCAGACTATCTAGACGAACTTTGTGTCGACTACAGTTGGCTATAACGAAAATATCGACCACTGAACTTATATAAGAGGCGAGGCACACTTGTAGGCCGATAGTTTTGCACAGACTCAATAAAATTAGAAGAGCAACTTTTATTTTTGTTACCTTTATGAAACCGGTCTCTAAAATCAACTAGCTTTTTCATATTGGCCACGTTTATGTGATTTTAGCTAGCGGTATGTAAGCTAAAAGGTGATAAATTATAGATGCCAATTATGGTACAATGGTTGGCCTCAGGTTGACGGGCTCTTAAAAGGCCCAAGATGTTAGGTTAGGGTATTTTTTTTTATCGTGCGCAAAATCCCCACGGATACCGCCCCCACGGAGCCGGTGGAGGCGATTATGTCGGACTCGAACCGACTAAAACGCACGCCGTCTTGGGTCCTTGGTTGCCGAAGGTGAGATTGCCGAAAGCATATCTCTCGCACCCCGGCAGACCCAGGACCATCTCTTTCGAGATGGTCCCCTTCGGGTTGTGGGGACGTCGGTAGAGGTTAGGGTATGGTACGGCAAAAAAGTGGAGCCATATCACTTGGTCCTTGATGGGTTCCTTTTCATTGTATGACATTGCAGTCCCTGTACGTATTTATTCTACATAGGACAGGGTAGGAGATAGTTGAATTCTACTGCAATTTATTATAATGCTATAAAACTAAAATTGAAACATCGCACAAGATAATACTATTTCATATGAAAAATATAAAACTTGAACATTATAAAATATTGGAAACTATGTACATGCCAACGCATTTGATATAAAATATTCAATTTTATTGAATCTGTGAAATGTGGCTTCGGCTCGTAGTTTATAACAATAAATAGAAATCACTTCATAATATTTTCGAGAAATTTTACTCCACGTATCCTGCCAATATTAATAAGTCTGAAAGTTTGTGGAAATATTTTATACTAGCTTTTGCCCGCGGCTCCGTTTGCGTGGATGTCGGTTATCGCGACCAAACATAGCCTATGTCCTTTCTCTTGGTCTAATCTAGCCCTATACCAAATTTCATCAAAATCGGTTCAGTGGTTTAGGCGTGAAAGCATAACATACAGACAGACAGACAGACAGACAGTCAGACAGACTGTTACTGTACTTAAGTATGGATTATTGAATCATGTTGTACGGATCTGGCTGAAATTTGGTTATGTACTAAATTTCTTTTTATCTAGGCTTTTTATCCCAGAAATAGGTTCCCAGTTACCATGGGTACCGGGAATGGTATCATTATTCCATATAGGCAGAACCCCAGCATCAGTTAATACTATGAAAGGGATGACATTGTTTTAGAAGCTACACGACAGATTGCCTCAAAGGAATGCGTGTACTTTAGATTTGTGGGGAGTGTTTGATTAAACTTAAAGTACTTACGGGACGGAGTTTCGTTCGTAGGGTCTTTTATTTGCCTTGAATTTTAGAACCTTTTATATAAAGTTCTAGTATAACATATTATCGAACTGCTAAAGTCATATTAGGATTCTCTGCATTTATATTTAATAAGTTTTATTATTTTATTATGTACATAATAATAATACTTAATAATTATTATAAATAAAAATCTAAAACAAGATTTGTGCAAAACTGCAGGTTCAGGCGTCAAAGAATTTCTCCCCATCATCGACGTAAACCGCGAGGGTGGCCAGAAGGCTGGCGGCATTGCCACGCTGAATGGCAATGACAATCCTTTGCGCAAGGAATAAACCAGCCCACGGGTAGTGTCTATTAAACGTTGTCTATTTTTTATAGGATTTTTATTCAATTTAAATAGTTAGCATACTAAGGGCCGGTCCAACCAAACGCGAGTAAGGTTTATTGTTAGAATAAACAACCAATATGTGGGTGATATTGCCTGTTTAATCTAGGAATAAACTTTACTCGCGTTTGGTCTAATGTACCATAAATGCTTTAACATTTTATTCAAATCTTTGCATTTATTTTAATTATAATATCAATCAATTCAATCCATTAGCCTATCGGGTCCATTACTGGATATACGTCTCTCTGAATGTTGGGAGGCTCTGGCCTACTGTTTCAACGCTGGCCAGACGGGTTGGTACAGGGTTTTATTTCAATTTTTCCTTCTCTAACAGTGATATCGTCTGCGTATTTTTCCGTTAGTCTTACGGCTCTCATTAAATAAGATGGGATGGCGATACTTGTATTCTTTCTCCGTCACCATAGTCGTTATTACTCGTTACATTTACAAATACATTTCATTTTATTTTTCACATTATTGACTTCTTTCTCGGAAAGTCTATTAGTATTTAATTTGTTTGATTCGTGACAGTCGCCCTAATCGTGTCGTCAATAGTGGTTAGGGCGTGACCGCTGGAATATTGGTCGTGATATTTGATGTTGACAACTTAATAGTTTTGATCATTAATATTATTGATTTGTTTCGATAAAAATATGATTTATTTTATTTCGTAGGTATATTCCACTCTTTTTAATGATATTTTTTCTTTGTACATTAGGTTTGTTACTAGAAAGAAGAAAAGTTATGATCGAGCGCAGCTCTATACCAATACTGTTATAAAATTCTGCGAGCCTTAACACCTGATTCTATATAAGTGATTTTTTTGAATGTATATAAAATTTATTGCTCAAAATTAAAAGCTAAAAACCATTACAATATCTACCATGTTTATCTCTTATTTACTTCTTATCTTCTTGTAAAATATGATCTCTTGTAAAATATAATCTACGTTAATTTTATAATTAAGTGTATCATGTTAGCTACGTAATTGGTTACATAATAATATTACAAGACTTTCGAAATGAGGATACTCTAATTAGGCCACCTTTTGCTCTCATTGGGAATATGTTGTTTTAGTTAATGAGCATAATTTCAAAGCAACTGATTCTGTTTTGTAATTTAGTTATGTAAGTTAAAGACGTTATAAAGAGTAAAATTAAAAAAAAATAGGAATGATATTTTTTTTACACAGTTCAGGTCACATATTTTTAAAAATGGGATATTTTTTTTAGATTCCCACTCAGTTCAGGTCAAGTAAATTTGTATGCATTTATATGTTGCATTGTGCATGTATGATCTGTTGGCCGCGGCTCCGCCTCCGTGATCTTTCAAGTTGGATCGAACTGCACATGGTGGTGTGCAAATTTGTTTAAAATCGGTTAAGTAGTTTAGAAGTCCATCGCGGACAAACAACGTGGCACGTAATTTATATATATTAAGTTATTTACGCAATTTAAAAAAAAACAGTTAGGTCGGCTCCACAAACCTATTAATATTATAAAGATAGTTAAGTTAAGCGTACCTACTTTTGGTCTACATAGCGCTGTATATTTATGTAGTTTTCGTCGTAAATACAGCACATATTACATATATATCTTGCCGAAATACCTAGTATAATCAAGAACTAAGCAGTGCAACACATCCTTTCCATGCCGCACCATACAGTCTTGGAATGCATTACCAGCACACATATTTTCCTTCTGCCTACAGTCTTATAAGTGGAGCGTGAAAAAGCATCTGATGAGGCCGTCAAATTAAGGGCCACCATTGCAACATTGTTGATATATGTAGTGGTGACCCTCTTTCCTGAAACTTTAGCTTCAGTTTAGCTTCACCAAGCGACGTGACGTCATATTACCGTATCCCATATAAAGATAACCTAATATAAAGTTAAAAAGTAATTGATTACAATGTTTAAGTTTAAATCAAATGAATCTTTCAGCCGCTACGCAAATTGCACCCAACAAATGAGTTAATTCAACACAAATAAATAACTTGAGTCACGGAATTGCTGAATCCTCGGATTGTGAGCCTCCCCCGTCAAACAAGGGACCAATTTGTAATGTAAATTAAGCCTATTGATTATGTACTGGCTACATCCCACAAAGAAATAAAGTTACTGATATAACTCGTAGAATAAGCAAGCTGAAGGTACAATGGACTGGTCCTATCAGTGGAAGGATCGATATGGCCAGTGAAGCAAACGAGTCCTAGAGGGAAGATCGTAAATCGGTAAAATAAAAGTGGGACGTCCCCTTTCCAGATAGACCGAAATCTGCAAAAGGTAGCCGGTATAGACTGAGTATGGATGGTGGAATCAGTTCTAGAGCTATATCGCGAAGATTGTCCGACACATCTACCAGGCTACAAGTTACTAGCTCCGATACCCGCAACTCTACTTGAGCGTATCCCTCCTACCGGGGCCCGATGGATATAGTATAGTATCCTTACGATCGCCAATGAATGTGGCCGTATCAGCGAAAATTACTCTCCAGCATTGATGTCATGGACGTAGAAATTACCTCGGGAACGAGAGCTCCTCACAAAGTCAAATTCAAAAATAATTTATTCTGCATAGACCATTAAAGCGGTACTTACCAAACGTCAATATAAAAATAAATATTAAATACTAGTTTAGCGAATGGACCACACCGGTTCGAAACGCCGCCCAGACCTGAGAAGATTCCGGCAAGAAACTCAGCGGGGTTTTTTTTGGTCTATTTACAACCATTCACATAGTCTAACACTTATGGTCTAGATACAGTTCTTTGCTTGAGCAGCATTGCAGAGCGAACAGCTCATTTCCAAGCTTGTTTATCATCTGAATATTCTTGGATTTTATGATAGCCTTTCTGGCACACACGATCCTTACGCATAGCACAACGTACACAGCTACCGCAGCATATTCATCTGGATAATAGGAAGCTCCTGCTAGTGTCTCTCTAAGACTAAGACTGCCTTAAATAATACACGTTGCAAGTTGTGAAGATTTTTTCGAAGTAAATATTCTCTTACTGAAAATACTCTGGCTGAACCGAAAGTGACTAATAGTCATTTGACGATTCATTATTAAAATAAATAAATAGAAGAACCCTCGTATTCCCTAAGTAGTGTTCTCAATCCACAGTGTCAAAGCATTAATACCTCATGATTTATATCACAATTAGCCAAATCTCTCGTAATGACGAGGGTTCGTTCAATATCTAGAGGTCACCTGACAAGTGGAACTTAGCTGGACTTCATGAATAGTTATTAGCGAATGTTTTTGTTGTATGAATATTTATTAGCCTTAAATTGGATTTGAGAAACTGTTATATGAATCATTAAGTAAGAATAAATTTTGAAAGCCTTTTTAAGAATACGCACGGATTATAGATTTTGTATTTTAAACATTTTTAATTTGTTCAGAATCGTTAATTTATAGTCGTTACCTCAAGTTTTTTTAAATATATCCAATGTAGGCACAGACACTACTCATTTAGCCACAAGTTTTTAATGGCAATATCTGAATTTTATTGCTGAGTAAGTGAGTAGTAAGTAAGTAAGTATTCAAGCAAAAGTGAATCATTGGGACGAAAAAAGGGATGCAAGCCTAGATGAATAATAATAATTGGATCCTGTCAACAAGTTTTGAAAGAAAAAAAGAAAGAAACATTTATTCAGTGCAAGGTGGTCACACAAACAATTACTCATAGTAATAACATAATAATATTGTTTTCAATACAGAACTGGGTATAAAAAAGTGTCTGCCACCTAAGTAGTATGAAATAAGTAGAAAGAGTGAAAGAAATGTGATGTATGTGAAAAAAAGAAATGTGTTTTCTCTTAAATTAAACATAAACGACCAATAATGTTAAGCAATTAATTAAGGATAGAGTACTCAGCAAACTATCTCGAAATAAAAAACAATACCTAATTTTCTATTTCGAGTTCCCTGCCCAAATTGATAGCATTCATCACTGCTAGTTCTTATTAAAATTTCACACAGACAAGGTTAAGTTCATAGCACATTCCTGTTCGACTGGCTCATATGCAATTCATTGCTACTGAGAGCAATTTACTGTCGTCGTAAAACGTTCTGACACTAATAAACTATCGAGCACGAATGAGGATAGTGGGTTATTTTGTAGAATTATGGAAGAGGGAACACTACATGAGTTGAATTGAAAATTAATAAACATAGATAAACGTCTTTCTTTATTCCATTTTAGGACAACTCATTGCTCTGCTTGCAAGCGATATACACTACTTATTATTTTATTTCTGCTTCCCTTTCTCATCATTAACTTGGCTTCTAGATTATTTTCTTGGTTTTATCCCTCGTAGTTCATTGGTTTTAGACACAACAAAAAAAAACAAAAAAAAAACATGTAGCAACAAGTCCCTAAATCAAACAACAAACTCAGTAAATTCGTCCAACAAAAATAACCAAAAAAATAACACCCAAATGACACATTACTTAGACTAAACAACTATTATGATAACCAAAAGCCATAGAAGGCATTTCACCAAATAAAAATAAATGCTCCACAAAAGAACAAAAGCGCAATAGAATTAGACGACCTCTTAGAAGTAATGAATGGGGCCAAAATAATTGTTTACCAGAGAAATGTGTGAACTCAAAGCATAAGAGTGTTATTCGGGTTGGGCTTTGTTGTTCGTTTTATTATTATGTGAACATAACTGAAAGTTGTAGGTACCTATTCATACATTATACATTATCCTTGCTATGTTTGAGATAGGTTGTATAGGTTCCCTACCAGCATCCTTGAGACTCAAATAAACGTGACCTACAAGTTAGTACACTTGCTAAAAAACGGATAAAGCTCCGAGGAAGCAGATAATATATCAATTAAAAGTGTGAATTTGAAAGTTTAAATTTTGGACGCTATACTGGCGAATCTCTATGAGGATAATGATGCTTAGAAACAAGAAAAAAGACGAAACGAGAAGTATTCTAGATCATATAAATAAATGCATATTTCAAGTGTGGCAATGCTTACTAGTTTTTGCCTCTGCTTGAGTTAATCTTAATGGTGAAACAAATAGAATCAGGAAGTTCAGCAACATAAATATAAATAAGTATACGAAATAAACTAATGATAAGTCCACGAGTAAAACTCGCGTGTGATATCCATTAAGCTCCCACTTCTAGATTAATTACGTTTAAAAAGGTATTGTCACTTACAATAACTAACAATGAACAACCTGTTTGAACTAGTGTTAAAACTTTATTACGTTCAAATTTACTGCCTTGCCTCGTGACACTTAATGCAGAACTTTTAACTGCCAACCGCTAACGAGGATGCCATAATTCATATAAACGATGTAACGAGACTATATGGGAGTTTCATTATGATATGTTTGGGCAATGACATTGTTATTAAGATATAACGAAATTCCAGCAATTAAATTTTACTTCTGAATCTTGACGGAAAGCATAGAGTGTTATTCTGTTACTGCTATTGGGAAATTGTCATCATTCTTCATTATAATTGCATTTATAGTCTCGGTCCCATCCGAGGCCTTCATCTCGGAGTCCAGGGTTTTGTTACTGCTATTAAGAAATCGTACTGGATCCGGGGATACACTTTCTGCTTTTACTTCTTCATTTCACATGGTCTTCTATTAGGAAATAGTCGTTGGGGGTTTTGGTGGTTGGATCAAATGCACAGGTTAATAGAGTTAAAATATGAAAGCCAAGCCCAAAGTGAATTTTGTAAAGTATTTTTCGCTATTAATTAATTAATTATCAAATAAAGTAATCACTTTGGGGTAAGCTAAAGCTAATTAATACATATAGCAGAATAAAACTGAAAACAATAAAGGACACGTTATAAAACCACCGAAGTTTAGTACAACAGAAACCAAATAAATCCGTTTACCAACACAATCGAAAATAATAGTATCCACTGAAACTGAACGTCAAAAAGGTCATAGAATCTACCAAACAATAAAATTGTCAGCATATCGCGCTGAAACGACAAGTCGTTTCGCAATCGAATGAGTTCATGCAATTTTTCATTTTAGATTGCCAGTAGTTCCCGCTCTTTTGTCCCACTGGCGATAACTCCGTTGACAATGCCAGTGACTTTTATTTTTAATTTTCCGAATAGTTAACCCGTTAAGCCACGAAGCCCTACAATTTTTACGGTCGCTAGTTTTTGTTGAGAGCCAGCGCGTTTCGTGTGAAAACTTTATTTGCCTTAATGATAAGCCTAAACCGGTCTAACGAAGTTGTTGAGTTATATTTTTTGCTGCGAAATATTTCTGGAGATAAATGGGCTTAGATAAAGAAAATTTGTCCGCGGGGTAAAACTTTTCTCTCTCATTGTTTGATTATAATTTGCGATATTTCGGCGGCTTGCAACCTTGAATATGAAATTTTGTACTTATTTTTATGTGGTAACATTAAGTTTATGTGTTTTTGCTTTTAGACCTTTCCAAAATACGTAAATATAATAAATTGTCCCAATGTTGTAATGACCTTTAGGGTAATCATAAAACCAAGTTTATCCAGAATTGTGAATATTTTGTTTTTTATAAATTTACTGAATTTCGATTACATCAGGGAAAGTGAATCACTCAGGCGGGACTTGAACCTGTGACCTTTACCTTAAAGGGCGTGACTCAATGGCTCAGTAGAATAGAGAATATGGTGCTCGTCGGATGCTTATATTTAATGTCTTAGTTTAATCTAAAAAATATGCATATAAAACTAAGATTTTGCCTAAATTAACGGATACTATGACTTTTCATTAGTCTTAACTTCCAAAATAGGTCAAAATATAAACAATCAAATGAAGACAAAACTTATAACTTTTTAGATTCTTTAAGAAAATTTCACTTGACTTACTTGACTTGTCAAATGTAGAGTTTACGATAGTAATAAAAATGGGACACGCCCCTATTGTATAGTTAGCTTTACAATTTCATTCTTTAAATATTTCATAATTAAATTGTTAGAATTTGTTTTAAACCTTTGCACGTTTTGGTAAACAGGGAAGATAACCGTAACTTTCGAAACATGAAACCAAGCCCTTTTCGAGCTGAATAGGGAAAAATATTTTTTCACAAAAGACTAACTCGTACTCAGAAAAAATAAAGGTATTATATCGACCTGCAATACGTTTCTTTGGTTCTCGTAGCTCCATAACATAAAGAAAACATTCTACACGATAAAATCCTTTATTTTCGCTGTAAAAGACAAGTCTTTGAGGGTTGTTTGTTCAATATTTTCTTTTGAAACTTGCTATATATCTGTCGAAATATCTAGATGAAATGTCAGTCATACGCAATCTAATATTCCGTGTATGTGACTGAAATATTCATTTTCGAGTGTCTGTGTATTAGAAGTTTATTATAGAAATTGTCTATAATTAATTTATACCCATGGATGTATGAAGACATTTCAACTTCCTCGGTGCCCAAACCCTGTAGCTAGTAAACTAGCCGATTAATGGAGGAGACAGACTATTTTCGAACGGGTTAGATGAATATCGCTTCCATAATAGCCCAATCTTAATTCAAAACTTGATCCTGGATATTATTTAAACAAAAACTAATTAAACTGAGTCAATAAATTATAGTATAGGCGATATTTTTTCTAGTATTAATCGTATAGTAAGCCATACAAAGAAAACCATGTCGATAAAAAATTGGTTTATTCGGTATTCTATGTAGGTGATTCACGTACCTGCTATGTAAGACGATATAGACGATGATTTTTTTAACTACGGAACTCAAAGGATAGTGTAGGCCTAAAATGTGAAGACTAAAAATCCTTCGTTCTGGTACCTCGCTGAGTATCATAAATATTTATCGCGTCTATAATAGCTTTTTTATGGCTAGGATTCAGTTCATCACAAGGCGCCTCTTCGGGTCATCTACTATACATGAGTTTCTTTTTTTATGGTGGATACAAAAAGTATTTGTGCGTTATATTTTTACTTTTGTTACACCTGGGTATATTTTGCGTCGAAAAGATAAAGAAAATTACTAATTTTGGCAATTTTCTTTTACATGGCTCCTATCAATTTCATTGTACTTCGCTTGATGGTAAGCTAAAAACTAATTCTCAGGAAAGAGGTCTACCATTTCAGACACCAGTAAAATTTACAATGGTGGCACTCAGCTTGACGGCATCATTAGATGCCTTTTCACGCCCCGCTCTAAGGTTCCGGGGACCGTAGACCGTAGGAAGATGTTTTGTTAAATCGCTTTTGCCCGCGGCTCCGCCTGCATGGATGTCGGTTATCGCGACCAAACATAGCCTATGTCCTTTTTAACCCCCGACGCAAAAACGACCGGGTGTTATAAGTTTGACGTGTCTGTGTGTGTGTGTGTGCGTGTGTGTGTGTGTGTGTCTGTCTGTGGCATCGTAGCACCCAAACGGATGAACCGATTTGGATTTAGTTTTTTTTGTTTGAAAGGTATATTAGTCGGGAGTGTTCTTAGCTATGTTTGAAAAAAATCAGTCCAAGATGGCCGCCGCCACAACATGTTGGAATACATATTTCTTTATAATTCCCTCAATATGGGTGTCAAATGAAAGAGCTTGACGAGTAGATCAATTTAAAAAGTATAAAATAAAAATTAAATTAAAAATTTAAAAAACCCCCGTCACAAAAAACACTTCCAAAAAGTTGAAAATAAATTAATAAATTTTAATTCAACGGTTGCCAGGTCGGGGGACCTTACGATATAAAGGAGTACTTAACCAGTTAAGGTCCCCCGTCATGGCAACCGTTGAAATAAAATTTATTAATTTATTTTCAACTTTTTGGAAGTGTTTTTTGTGACGGGGGTTTTTTAAATTTTTAATTTAATTTTTCATGTTCTAATCTACCCCTAAACCAAATTTCATCAAAATCGGTTCAGTGGTTTAATCGTGAAAGCGTAACATACAGACAGACAGACGGAGTTACTTTCGCATTTATAATATTGTTTTATTGAATTCAGGGTCAATATCTCTCTTCATCCTATCACCAATCCCTATTGCATCAAACCAAAGTTTGCAATCTGAAGCCCAGGGCCCACTCTCTTACAACTCCATTTTTTTGATAGTTGGGAGCTTTTATGGGAACTATTATTATTTTACCCCTCTAACCTCAAAAGGAAAGCCTGTGCCAGAGATCCTTCATTAATCAGCTGGTGCATATTATTATGTGCACCATTCTGCTCGGGCCCCGAATATCCACGGGCCCCATATATATTGTTATTGTCTGGGGCCCATACTCTCCTATACTAAAGCTATTCATAAGTATTAGCATAAATTTGAAGCTTATTCAAATTACTTGTGAAATTCATACTTCAAGTTAGTTACTGCGTTAATCAATTCACCTTAATTAACATTTTGTACCATGTCTTAATACTTTAATAGGATATTATATTGAAAGTGTTGTATCCTTCTTATAATTTCGAGTCCTTGTCGAGGCTGTTAGGGTTGAGACCTTTCCTCTTTCCTCCCTTAGGATATAGATTCTGTAATTTATATATAGGACATCAATGTGACTTCACCTCGTCTGTTAGTAAGCTAAAGGCAAAATAAATAAATAAAATAAATATTCCACAACATTCTACACACACTATGCGATCTAGATCCATGATAAGCTTAACTAGCTTGTGTTATGGAATCTAGAATACGTATAAACATACTTAGATACTTTTTTTGTAAGTACATACATATTATACATAGAAACACCCAGACCAATGCAAATAGCCATATTCATGCATACAAATATTTGCACTGAGCGGGAATCGAACGCGCCTCCTGCGTGGCAGTCGCGTTCACTAAATGTTATCATTACAAACACTAACAATGTTATATGGTAGCCCTCAACTTGTTGGCGCTTTTTACGTCATTTATGTATGTGAATGTATGAGTATGTATGAGTATGTGAATTATACGTAGATAAGTTTTACTTGGCAATGCTTAGTTTGTTTCTAGATAGTACTGAGTATAATGTGTCATAATATTTTATCTTACGGATAAGACACTTCAATATATTTTGATATACATATAGAAATCCATATCCATACTAATATTATAAATGCGAAAGTAACTCGCAGTCTGTCTGTCTGTATGTTACGCTTTCATGCCTAAACCACTGAACCGATTTTGATGAAATTTGGTATTTGGATAGGTTAGACCTTGAGAAAGGACATAGGCTATGTTTGGTCGCGATAACCGACATCCGCGGGCCGCAGGCAAAAGCTAGTAATAAATATTTAAATGAAATATTTAAATGAAAAATATTTAAATGAAATTTTTATAAGCATTTATTATGCTAACTTTTAAATGCGAAATACATCGGGAAAGATTTTTCCTGATGTATGTTGAATGTTAAAAACACATAGGTACAATAAAATCAACCAAACATTGTTTATGTTCAATTTGCCAATTATGTCAACAAATAACGACGTATTTGTGCAGGGTCGCATACGACTGTGACGTCATTAAATATGCAATCCCTGTAGGGGGTGGATAGGGATAGGATAGGATAGGGGACTCTTTTGTCCGCACTTAGCCTCTCTTTTGGGCCATTGTGCGTAGAGAGTGCTGGCTAGAGCAGCCAGCCTAGCTCGGCCCAGAAACGCAGAAGCTTACTGGGGGCTTCACAGGCTTCGCGGAGCGACCTCACTGTGCCGAGGATTTGGGATCGTTGGGCGGCCACTGCCTCGCATTCCAGTATTACGTGGGCGGCCGTTTCCTCGGCGCTGAAGCACCCCCTGCAGAGGGGACTATCCGTGACGCCGATGGTATGTAGGTGCTTGTTGAGGGGGCAGTGGCCCGTTATTGTCCCCATAATTGTCCTTAGACTTGTTCTGTCTAGTCTTAGGAGACGTTTCGTTAGCCGTTTATTTATCGACGGCACAGCCTGTTTTGATTGCCTGCAGTCGATGGTTTGTACCCATCTTTGGTTATGTAGTTCCACAGATCTCTGGCGTATCCAGGTACGGATCTGTGAAAAAGGGATCGGCAGTAGTGGTAGTGGGCCAGCAGTGGTCATATCGGAGCCCCTCCTCGCGAGTTCGTCCGCAGCATCGTTTCCGTAGGACCCACTGTGCCCTTTTATCCACTGTAGCTTTACTACATTATGGGTGGATAGCTGGTTCAAAGCAGTTTGGCATTCTGCCATTAGTGTGCTGTTGGTTGTTTGGTGGTTTAGCGCTTTTAGGACGGCTGTGCTGTCGGTTAGGAGCTTTATGTTAAAGCCCCTAACCTGCTTTTCGCTTATTGTCGTCGCTGCTGTTGTTATGGCGACACACTCGCATTGGAAGATTGAGCTGTGTTCGCCTAGTGGAAGGTGGATATTCAAGCCAAGGTCCAAGGAGTGCACGCCGGCTCCTGAACCATTCTTTGTTTTGGAGCCGTCAGTGTAGACGCGCATTTCCTTAATACCAGAGTAGTCCTTTTCCTCGGCTTGCGTTGTTATCTGGTATTTTTTGTTGAAGAAGTGTTTTTTGAAGGTTTTATCACAGGGAGCAGCTATTAGTGTTTTGTATTCCATCGCCCGCCCAAGAATTGTGGTGTGGGGACTATTGTGGTTGTTTCCCCAGAGTCCCAGGTGCCACATTCTAATGGCGGTGATGGTGGCTTCCTGTTGGATGTATAGGTCAAGCGGCGTTAGGTTCAGAGTTACCTCCATAGCTGCAGTTGGAGTGGTTTTCATGCATCCGCAGATTGATGAGCAGGCCAGCCTTTGGAAGGACTTTAATTTGGTAATCACGGTAGACAGTTCCGTGCGGGTCCACCATACCAAAGCCCCGTAGGCTAGCATGGGCCTTATCACCGCTGTGTATAGCCACAGTGCTATTTTTGGCGATAGTCCCCATTTGCTTCCCATCATTCTTTTGCATTGGTAGAAAGCGATTGTGCACTTGTTCAGTTTGTAGTCAAGGTACCTGTTCCAAAGCAGCTTGCTGTCGAGAATTACACCTAGGTATTTTACTTCTTCCTTAAGTGTTAATTCGGTTGCGAAGAGTTTCGGGAGCTTGTATGGGCCTGGTGCTCTTCGGTTTGTGAACATTACTAGTTCGGTTTTCTGGGGGTTGACCGAAAGTTCGTGCTTTGTGCACCAGGTTTCTGTAGGGGGTGGACAAAAGAACGTCAATAATGGTCGAATATCTACCTCCCACTGGAGCACTTATAGTTCCATTATTATATTCGTAATACTCTTTATTGTAGAATAAAAAGATCAATTCATTGGATATTTTTTATAGGTACACATGTTCAAGTTAATAGTATGCACATTTACGTGTGAAGGTGTATTGTATACTATACAACAATACATGGTAAAAATATGATATGCCTCGTAGTTGGAGTTACACAAAGATCTTCGGAATCCAAATTGACCCTACCTGCGAGTCACCTTTACCTACTAAGAGGACACCTCCCAACAGTCGCAGGCTTTCTTCTCGAAATCGAAAACTTAGGCCATGTCACGCGGAGAAGAAGTAATCGAAGCGGTGGCTCCAAACTCAAAGCCATGCAATCAGGAGAAACGCTGAGATGATGGCGACCATTATACAATAATCAAATACATCAACGGCCATATCTTTACCCGACTACCCAAGGAAGGAGGGTAATGTTTTTTGATAAAATTGATTTCGGAAAATGATTTTTCACAGATTCAAGACATTATTAGACCTGAATATTTGGTCTAAACTTTAGAACATGGAAGCATAACTTTAATATGTTAGCGACTGTATTGTATTAGCACAAGTACAAACCTTAGTAGTTTTTTTTGTGCTTTACAAAGTCAAAAATATGTAATGTTCTGTTTGATAATAAACGAATAAAAAAAATGCTTCCATGTATTCTTGGGAAAAAGGTCTCGGAAGACAGACGGACAGACTATGTCTGTCTTTGTTTTCACTGAACCCCAAAAAAACAAATAATTTCAAACCGGTTCAAATGTTTCATCAAATAACATGAAATTACAACAGCCAATCAAAATAACAATATCGGATCCCAAAGTATCAATATACCCAGGCTTACAAAGGGAACGAAATATTTAGGTCCATTTTCGCCAAATAATGGCAAAGCCGAAGCAGCTGACGCGTGTAATAGAGTAGGAATTGTTTTGTTTAAGATTTCAATAGCTTCTAGAAGCCGTCAGAAATGAGTGGGAATTTTTTGATGTCATAGTTTGCTTTTTGGCAGAATGCCAATGAGGCCTGAAATTACAAAATATTAAATAGTCTCATCTGCTACAAAGGGCCCGATTAAAGTAACAGTGGTGCGTTTGATATTTAATTCTATTTGTAATTTTATTTATTAATAGCTGTTGTTCGTGTTTCCAAGTATGTGGATTGCTAAATTACTTTCATTGGAACCTATTCTTGGGGTAACGAGTAAATTTCAGCGAGATTCGTTTAGCCAATTTGAGCTTTACTGAGTAACAAAAATCTATACTTCTTTACAGAATTTCAAATGTATAGCAAGTAGCATTAACTAGCTTACCATTAATGATCTCTTTGAAATACATCGGGAAAAAGAATCGCTCAAGTGGGATTTGAACCCACGACCTTCCCCTTACAGGGGTACTTAATGCTCTTCCAACAGAGCCACGCCTGAATAACTTCAAATTTCCCTTCTCTTTATATCCGTCTTTAAGGGCAACGGTGGAGCCATCTACCAACTTTCTTACGAACTGTTGGAACCAATGAATGATTTTTCAACTATTTTTAAGCTATTCCCTCGATAGAAAGTAGCCTATGTACTGTTTCAGATTATTATCTATTTCTGTGTCTGACTTCTTTCTGATTCGGGTGATTTTCTAACCATCCACCAGATCTCCCTACGGTTCGTAGTTTCGCTCTAAGTAAAAGCCACAAACGCGTAAATCAATAAAAGCTTATAGTGCACTACTTGACATAGGCCTCTTCCAATACTGCCATGACGTACCCATGGCACCCAAATGTCGCAAAATTGCTGCTGTAGTTTTTCCAAACGACTTCAATATGTAGTTTGATGAGCAGGGCATGAGAAAGTTCCTACCGGTTCGGCAGCACGAGTATTACGCCTTTGATGTAAGCTACGGTAACCACTGCCACCAAAAATTGCAAAAAGCACCAGCGAAAACAAAATCCTCCAAACCCTTTTCTAAACAAAATATGTCCGACCTGACAATATACGAGCAGGCATAACGAGATTCGGGTTTAACCCTATGAATTCACGTGCGAAATTTTTGATTGTGTTCGGTACCTTTAGGGATTACCATGTATATTTGCTTATCTACATTATGATTTATTGCTTTAAACATTAGTTTTTATCGCTTGAGTAAACTCATTGTTATTTACGAAAATATTGGTTAGAAATTCGAGTACCTATATTAGGAATTGTTTGAATGGTTTTTGTTCGAAAAGAGTAGAAAATATTGCATAAATACGGACGGTACGAATGAAAACTAATATACTAGCGTAGTTGCTATTACCTTTGAACATTCGCCTACATATTTTAGAAACCCTATAGTGTTAATATAGTTTTTTTCTTCTTTTTATTCTAAAAAAACAATGTTTCAGATATCATTATCACAGGTACTACGCCTCAGGCTTTCACCGCCTCAATTCGGATACATGAACATGAAATCTTCCCATAATATTCAAATATAGAATCTCAAAACCACGATTTCATACCACCAATCCTGACGCTCCGATATATTCCCGTATTCAGAAGGTGCAATTTCTAATGTAAATATTTGAAACGGCTTCCACGAGCCTCGCATTTGACGCACGTGAAAAGTAGACCGCATTTTGTTACATCATGTTTACTTTACTAAATGCTGTAGATTTACACGAGCATTTCAGGGTTATTAATCGTGGAAAATACATACATAACTCACAGTGTACGGAGGTATACTTCAAAGTCACATTTTGCATAATAAATATTTTTTTAACTACTTACTTGACGTTATTTCATTTACTTTAATTGTAACCTAAATTATCTTTTTCAATATTCTTAAATCCATTTTAAAGCTTTTTCTGTTCTGTGATTTTAACATTGCGTAAAATTTATTGAATACTGATGATAAAATTGACTACCTCATTGTTTTACCTTTTGTATTTTCACGTCACATAGACACATAACAAACCTTGATAAGGAATCAGTGTATGCAAATGAACTGTACCGGAATATCAAGAAATCTTTATCCAGTAATTAGCGTCCCTAGATTTCTGCGGTAAAGCGGAATTAACGAAAGTGCTTGTCTAGTGGAAGAAGGTACAAAATAATATTGACTGTAATAAAATATTTCCTTCTAGTTATTTTTTTTACCACTTATTAACTGCTCGAGTTTTTTTACCTGATTAGAATGTACCCTAAACGATAACAGTAAAACAGAACTCTATTTAGGTGCAGGTATTTAGCCATTTTAATGTTTAAAATATCAGTATTATAAAACTACTACTATATGACTGATGAGTCGAGGTAAAATCTAATATATAAAATTCTCGTGTCACAGTTTTCGTTACCATACTCCTCCGAAACGGCTTGACCGATTCTCATGAAATTTTGTGAGCATATTGAGTAAGTCTGAGAATCGGCCGACATCTATTTTTCATCCCCCTAAATGGTGCAGCGGGAACAGGATCTAAAAAATTGGCGGTACGAAGTTCGCCGGGACAGCTAGTAATATATATATTTTGGCATGACTTAAGTACAAAGGGAAAGTATTCTTTAGTCTGTGGTACGGAAAAGACTAAATCAAATATTCTGTACATAAAACCAAGTGACAAAAGAGCTGTGAAAGCCTGGCGGTGGCAATAGGCCATAAAACAGTCCCGGTGTATTAAAATAATAAAGCAAGAAAAGGCCTAAGAGTCGTCTGGCTTAGCCCATCTATTTCAGCCGCCATTTTGGATTCTGATGCTTCACAGCGTAGATAATTGAAAAATTCTGCACAAGAACTCTGGAGAGGTTCGAAAAGATTAGGGTGAAGTTATAGCGGTTTGAGAAATAAAGTTCAGAAGATTGCAGGCTTTCAACGTCTAGAGTTTTGCTCCAGTTTGTTCTACAAAATGTTAGTAAGTTAAGTATCTTTGTGATATATTTCGTCTCTGAAGTTGGGATACTTTTTATAGCGCTCTAATAAATAGCTTTGAGTTTTTAAACGTTTAAGTTCTAAGTTACAATCGAGATTTAAATATTTCTTCTTAGAGCTGGCACAAAATTTTGTTTCTGTGAAGAGTAACAGTACTTGAATGAATTTTACAGCATTAAGTATGCTAGTTAAAATCACCTCGGGCGTGTCTCGGTAGCCGAATTGGTCAAGGCATTCCCCCTGTAAGGGAAAGACTGTGGGTTCGAGTTCCGCCCGAGAAGATTTATTTTTCCTTATTTATTCGATTTGTATAGTAACAGTACTAACTTTAAGCGTTGGAAGTTTAGTGGTTAAAGAGTTAGCTTTACAATCGAGAGGTCCGGGTTTCAAATCCCCAACATTACATTACCGACATTAATGTGCTCTTAAGAAAATTTATTTATTTTATCCGATGGTCTTAGGGTTAATTCTAAAATAATTTTAGTTATCTTAATTCCTTTTAACAAATAAGCCATGTTTACCAAAATGTTTTAGAGCTTTTTGGTGACATTTTCACCAGAGTTAGTTCTGCTACCTTACTTAAAAACTAGCTTTTGCCCGTGATTTCGCCCGCATGGATGTCGGTTATCGCGACAAAACATTTCTCAAAAGACGTAGGTGTACGAAGTTTCATGCTTCTCACTTTGAAAATGACGAACTTTCCATACAAACGTTTATCACCTATTTTACCTTCTTTTTAGTAAAATTTTGAAAAACACTGATACACGTTTTCATTTATTTCTCAAAAGACACGAAGTTTTCACGAAATTTAGTGCATCTAGCTCTAAAAATGTCGGACTTTCATACAAACTACCATCCCTTATTTTAGTAGCAGAATTACCAAAAATCCTTTCTTAGTGGATGTTTACATCGCAAAATGCATCTACTGTCAAAATATCAAGTTTGTAGGTCCAGCTGTTTAGGCTCTACGTTGATGAGTTAGTCAGTCAGTCAATCAGGACAAGTAATGGTCCTACCACATAAGGTTCAAATTCCTCCACAATTTGACCCAAAGTTCATGTGACTTAATAAAAATAATCATAAATCAGAGACCGGGTTCTTACTATTGGAAAGAAAAATCGACCTTATCCAATTTCCGATCTTATTGCACACAGCATATGCCGCCAAGCCATCAGAACTAGTACTTTCGACGTACTATTTCCGCAGAGCAATATCCTGGAATGTTCCTCGTGAGTTATGTAAAGTGAGGTTAGTTGAATCTACCTCTGGCTACAATGGCTATCTATCCGTGATATCACGGAATTGCAGATGTTACCTTAGAAAGTTAGATTTTTTTTTAAATCTTTATTTATTATGGTGTTTTGATCCAGTAAAGATATATCAACCCCATCGTACCATATTTCCTAGTGACCACAGTCTTACAATAATTGTTACAGTCTAGGTAGTACATTTATTATAGGGAATCATTGCTGAACTATTGTAATCAGGTGACATAGTTTTTGGGCGGCTTCTGAGCTTGGATAACTTATAATACTTTGTATTAGACCCACATCCAGAGTATTTGAAAGTTTGATAAAAACTTTCTTTTCCAGTTATGATGAGACTTTTACAAATCAATAGATTAGCCTGTCACAGTCCACTGCTGAATATAGGTGCCCAATATGCGCCATTGCCCCTGATCCACAGTCTTCGGCATCCAGGTAATCCCAGTCAAGTTTTTCAGTCCCCCTGGACAAGTGCTAATTCGCTGGACATATCATGGAATAGAATGGCGAATGTATGGGATTTGACGTATATGACAGTCGTGAACGAATGACATACACACATCAAAAAAAGTTTGCGATCACTTTGAAAAACTGAAATCTTTTTTGTTATACAATAACACTAACGGGAATTAACGCGATCATGGTATAGGTACATACATACCTTTGATTTGCCTGACGTTTCGACCAGGTTACACCGGCCGTGGTCACAGGCTGACTGGCGCAGTAGTGCACGCCCGCCGTCTTCGAGTCCGTGAGGTAGAAGGTTCTTCATCTACCCGCACATTCTCGATATTTTGTCTTCGCCATGTACCGTCACATACCACACTCACAGTGTCCCTATTCTGTAAGCAAACTGTCCGGTCTTTATCCGACTGTACAGAAAAGCGAGGCTGCATGTTTTTTTATCACTGGATTCCATGTTGCAGATAATTTAAACCCATCTTCCCGATTGAAATTTTTATGTTTCTTAATTTCAATCGCTTCACGTACAGTTCTTGAATAGAAGTGACGTTCGGTGGAGAGGACTTGCGTATGGTGGAACTCAATCCAGTGATTAGTACCTGCTTCTAGTAGGTGTTCTGCGATCGCGGATTTGCTTGTCTGGCGATTCTTTACAGCTGCGATGTGTTCCTTGACTCGTTCAGCAATAGTCCGCTTCGTTTGTCCTATATACGAACTACCGCAGCTGCAATCTATCTTATAGACACCCGGACACTGTAACGGTAAGACATCCTTCGGTGTGCCCACTATGTTATTTACTTTTATGCCTGGTGTGTACACTGTCGGTATGGAGTATGTTTTTAACACGGAGCCGACTTTGTCCGTTACTCCCTTGACATAGGGCATATAGGCTGGCTGTCTGCTCACCTCTGGATGTAACATACCATACCATGATCGCGTTAATTCCAGTTAGTGTTATTGTATATCATGGAACGCGAGAGTTTAAAAGTTAGTATCTTTTTTGTTACTGTAGATTATATTATGATTTTTTCTTCTTTTTATATTCTTTATTTATAAATAAAGAATCTAAAAAAATCTAAATCTAAATAAGTCCCTTCCTTAAAAGGTTCAAATTTCTCCTCCACAATGTGACCCAAAGTTCATGTGACATGTGAGTGATGATATATGAGTGTAATAGAATAAATACTGTGAAAAAAGTACAAGTGTTCTCAATATGTGTAATGAAGATTCGAGTTAATAAATAGATATTTGACTCAATTACATCAGAACGTCTGAACGGACTTGTATGGGACTTATTTCAGAGGTAGATCTATCTAAAATGGCACAAATAATTCTACGCCCCGGTATAGATTCGGTATAAATATTTGTCGGGAATCACACGACATTGATTTTAAGTGGCCGAGTGGTACTTCAAAAGCATTAGTTCACTATCTATCTTCACAAAGATGCAAATTACTCGAAACTTATAAGTCATTACATAGGGCAAGGGTTATCGGAACTACTATCTAAAATTCGGAACCCTTGGCTTAATGGTAGTGTTCCATTAAGGTAATTTACGAGTCCTATCCCGTCAAAGGGTGTTTTGGGCCACAGATAATGTTATCATAGGTACCGAATGACTATACTTAGGGCAAATTGGAATTGAGTATATTTAGGAAATCCATACTAATATTATTAATGCGAAAGTAACTCTGTCTGAATGTCTGTCTGTCTGTCTGTCTATATGTTACGCTTTCACGCCTAAACCACGGAACCGATTTTGATGAAATTTAGTATAGGGGTAGATTAGACCATGAGAAAGGACATAGGCTATGTTTAGTCGCGATAACCGACATCCACACGGGTGAAGCCGCGGGCAAAAGCTAGTATTTCAATATTTTCCATAGTTTCGGTTGCAATGGTAGCTTAGTGGTTCAGGAAACGGTCTTAAAATCGAGACATGCTGTGTTCTAATGCTATCCATTACACTACGGACTCGAACAACAAGCCCGAAGTGCACTCGTTTTCATCCCCCGAAGGTGATTGCCTGACTTGTATAGAAGCGACAGTTTTCTGAACGGTGAGGATAGCTTGGGTTCCTAAGATCTCAGCGAGACCCCGTAATAAAAAAAAGTAAAAATTAAAACTAAATTTACACCAGAAGATCTAACTGCCTTAGAATACATCCAATATCTCAATCTCAACTTAAGGTGATATAAAAGCAACAATCGCAGAACTCGAGCAAATAATGACTTGCCCTTAAATTATCGCTGAACTTCGCCTATAAAAAGTTCACAACCACGGCTCTTGACATTTTAACGAAAAGCTTTCACTTCGCGATGGGGAACTTTTAGGAGAAATTTTATGTTCTGATACCTTATTGTTTCTAAAGTGCATAGTGCCTCACGCTAACCACTCTCTAAGTGGAAGGAAGAGAGGTAAATAGAATTTTTCAATATTATTATTTAATATATTAGAATTAACAAAGACGGCCTCGACGGATCACTAGATAAAGTATAAAACAAAGTCACTGTCGCAATCTGTCCGTCCCTATTTATGCTTAAATCTTTAAAACTACGCAACGAATTTTGAAGCGGTTTTTTTAATAGATAGAGTGATTCAAGGGGAAGGTTTATATGTATAATACATGCTTAATATAGTAGAGTGTGCAGCGGGAACGGAATCTGACACCACGAGGCCGGGAAAAAATTGATGGTACGAAGTTCGCCAGGTAGTCTTTAAATATACTTATAACTTTTACCCGCCGCTGATCCCGTGTGGATGTCATCAAAATTGATTCATTGGTTTAGGCGTGAAAGTGTAACAGACAGACATACAGTTAGACAGAGTTACTATCACATTCAATATTAGTATGGATATACATTTAACTAATCAAATCAAAATCAGCTTAGTAGTAGATAGTTATATGGCAATATGAGGATAGTAATAATGTATCTCGTCTCTGAAATCTTACTCGAAATAGCTTCACAAAAAAGTATTAGACGTATACCTTCCAAAATTAAATCTCTCATATTGCTACAAACCACTATGTAAGTTTTAAATGAATATCACACCGTCTTTGAAATTCGAGACACCCGTCATTTCGCTTCGTCAAGTGTGAACCGACATTTATATTCTGCGTTGGCGAGACTATGACCAAATAATCATGTCTTTTGAAACGGACATACGAGCTCAGTGGCTATTATTATTGTATATTGTATTGTATATTGAACACACAAAGGAGTAAAGGATACACCTTTTCACATTGAGTACTTTTCACGTAAATTACGGAAGGGGTAGGCAGATACCTATATTTTCGGTCCACGTAATAGGAAGTGAGAATATTGCTCTATCCCTTAGTTACTTTCTATGAAACCCATGGGAAAAATTGGGGTGACTCTATTCTTATCCACCGGGAAGCAATAAGGAAACAACTTGTATACTTATCTCATTTACCTACTATATATAGTAATGAACGCAATAGTTATATATACGTTGAATTATATTCTGGTGTCTCTATAAGACGCGGGTGGCTGGGTGGTTCAGTGAGCGTAGTATGCGCCAGCTGTGCACGAGGTTATGGGTTCGATCCCCACACAGGACAAAAAATTGTGTGTTCCACAAATAGTTGTTCTGAGTCTGGGTGTACTTTGTGTCCGTTAGTTGTATGTTTGTAAAAAGAATCCATGAGCTCTAGATATGAGAATCATGTAAAACAATAATTTTACACCCCGTGGCACTACTCAATGATATTACTAGTAGCTAGTACTATTATCTATTCTGTGCTAGTAGTGTCAAGTGTAATATTCTTTCCCCATGGCACTACTGGTAGTGTCAAAGGTACAAATTATTCCCCAAAACACCACCAGTATTCGGTATAAACTTTAATGAAAGTTTATGAATAAGAAACTAACATATTTCTTCTTTGTATATTCCTTAGACAGTCCATGGATATTATTGCTTCGTCTAGTCAATTGTCTAGTTATCACGGCTCCTTAGATATAGCCTGGTGATATACAGACAGTCATAAGGACAGTAGAGTCTTAGTACTAGGGCTCCTTATCAAAAGGGTAAACACGGAAACCTTAAAAACGCACTCACGTAAAAACTACAAAAGAGAAATATTGAGAGTACAGACTGTCCACAGAATATTATATTTTATTTCCGTAAATTATTGCGACTAGATTCAAAGAATTTCCAGCCTTATGATTTCCTAGTTGAGCCTATTTTTCCGTAACAAGGGTTGTGGTAACTGAATTGATCACAAATTCAAGTCAATGTGGTTCAATGGGTCGAAATAATGGGCTTTCGTGGTCCATTTGAAATATTGGAGGATGGCCAACGCTGGCAGTAGGTATGCACGAATGGTTTATTTTTTTGTGATTTAGTGTCTAATAATTGATTGAGGTTTAAGTTATCTGTAAAACAGAAAATTATAATTTAAATAGCCCAAATTGATATCCAAAAGCGAGCTAAGTTAGTAAAATTAATAAATGTATTTAAAGCAACGTCAACGTAAAGTCTTAGTAACAGCAGTCCTGAGTTTATATCGTGGTTATTACACAGATGAAACCACAGCACACAGAACACCTAGAAATAAATAATTAATTGCTTATAATAAATTGCTTATTTATTATTAGATTTTATATTAATTGAAAAGGTTAGCGGGAATAGCAGTCATCATTTAACGTTTATTACCCGTGTTACTACCAATCTTACTACTAGTAGTAACACCGGTAATTGAGTTACCCTTTTTACTACTAAATAATATAATAATAATTTGACATTTATTTCGGACTTGAGTAATTTTAGAAGTTAATTTTGGTTACTTGCAATATTTAATTTTACGAAGGAACGTAAAAATGTCAACACAGACTAGGCTAGGTAACATAGTTAGATTGTTTTTGGAACGTAAATCACCTAAATGTTTTCACTTGCAAAACATTCAGCGGCTTCAAGATGACATTTCCCAACACCGATCTCATCAACATATACATCGAAAATACTACTGTAATGCCAGCTAGTGACATTATACAAACATTATGTTTAATAAACAACATTGTCTCCAACCGACTTAACATAAATGTGTTGTAATGTACTCTTATTTTTATTGTAATGTTGATTGTTGAAGATTTCAGTATTGAGTTTCATACCTAATGTAATACTAGATTATGTTATTTAAATCTCAACTTCCATACTAATATTACAAAGAGAAAGACTTTATTTGATGTTAGTGCTTGTTGGTAATGGATAAACACAAAACGACTAAATCCATTTCAGTTTTTTTTTTCACTAATTGAAAGGCACATTATCAGCTTAAGCTGTGAGTAATGTTTGTTAGTACTGAATATTTTTATACTTATGATATATGAATAATTACCAAAGCTAAACTAGTCATAAAATTAAAGATATAGTAAATAGTAGCAATTATACCTTTTAGTTTTTTTTTATAAGAATCATGCAGCTAGCCTCTGCACACTCGTGTACTGATTTCGACGATATCTATACCCAGTACTGGCATTGAAGGTACACAAAATAAAACAAACCAAAGTCCACGGTTGTACCATACAATTTAGGAAAGTTTGTCTTCAAAAATGTTATCTCAGTAAATTCTGAACGAAAAATTGTTCTTTATTTGCGCTCGAGATTGTCTCATAAAACTCGGTGTTCCTTGAAATTGTAAGTTCTTATTTTAAAATGTTGTTCCAGATTCAAAAATGACTCTCTCCGAGTTCAGACGGAAGAAGCTCCTCTACGTGTTCAACGTTTTCTTCGGTGAGTATCGCAAGTACAATATTTGATTACTAGATAAAATGTTTCGATGAAAAAAGTATTATTCGGGAAATACACCTACATGGTGTTTGGGTATATGGGTCCCTCTAAGTTCTTCGGTTCAGTGTCAAAGCAGCCTCACTTGCTAGCCAATGCAGCTAGTACACCTATAAATATACGGACGTGGCAGGCTTTTGTCTTAGGGTTGGGAGGTCAATGACAGTCGCTCAAAAGTCAAATAAAAAGAGAGGAGTTCCTAAACAGATTCTGGACTCCAAAGTCAAAGCCTCGCATGCACCAGTTAGATGATACAGGGTCTGCAGCATGAGTATGACATACCTGGTGTAGCATTAGTCCACGTCCACGGTAACTACTTTCTATCCGCATGCTAATCTGCTACCAAGTTGTATATAAAAAAAAACATTGAATATTATTCAACTAGCTATGTAATCCTCTCCTTACTCAGAGTACTTCATTAATATCTTATTTAAAACCCAAAAGCCCAAATATAATCATAATAAAATCATATCCACGTAAGGAGCAACTCCCAAGAAACTCAAGTGCCAATCTTTTGAAGAGCTCATTATAAAATCATGCCGCGCAAACTCTCATAACCACCATTTACGAGTACTTTGGTAAAGTAAATAATGGAAATCCTATTATAAAGGTTATCCAAAATAATTATTAAACAAATACTCTGGTTAGTAGCTGGTGAGTTTTTGTGCCGAATGGCATGCGCCTGAAATTATATAGGCCTAAAGGGAGATTGCTCATTTGATACAGCCGGCATCTTACCTCACCTGGAGCGGTTATTACTTGTATTGTTCGTATGAAATATTAGCCATCGGTACACTCACTACATCAACTCCATAAGCTGTTCGCGAGTCCTGCTTACGCGTGCTGGCAATGTACCTACATTCGCTGACAACGCAATTTTATGTGTAATTGAAGTGATTCTGATTAATGTTTCATGTCAAGCATTGCTTGGCCTCGATAATTTCTTTCTATTAGGTGACCAGCACATAATAGAGTTTTAGGAGACAAATACAAGTGAATACAGTAAGACGCTATCGCCTATAAAATAATAAATGGTTTCAAAGTTTATATTGATGAGTTGAGAATTTTATAGACCTTGTTAAAAGTTTGGCATTGTTTCAGATGTCAATCAGAGCGGCACGATAGAGAGGAAAGATTTCGAGTTGGCGATAGAGGTGAGTTATTTGATTTTTACTTTTTTATATAGGTAGTTCATACAGCCAAAGAAATAATTATGCGTATTCACTTAGATTCACGCAATCTCACACAAATAAACCCGTCTGTTTACATGTGGAGGTGTGTGCAAAAGGTGTACCTATACTTCTTTCCTTGGTCGTGTGTGCTTAAAAAAAGAATTCTTTTTTTTCGAAGGAATATCGAGTGAAACACCTAGGAAGTAATACATGCATAAATGGGTGGACAGGCTTAGATTGACCTCATCGAACATCGTACATTGCTTAAATAGATGATGTATAAAAAGATCAGGTCAGAAGCACTTGAAGCCGGTGGGCTTGTAGAAAGGTTTAATTACCTAAGAAGAAACTCGTGAATCAAGTATAGAAATAAAATCGATGGTGTGCTGTTCTGTCTACCACACAGGTAAAAAGGCGTGAATATAATGTATGTTGAATATTTTGTTACATTCTATAAAAAAATATTGTAGGTGTAAGTATTTCTAGAAAACACATAAACATGTAATTCTCATAACTTGAATGATTGATTGATTGAGAGAATATACGGAACATTTATCATTTATCTGTTCCGTAAAAAGTCCTTCGACAGGTGACAATTTGTCGTAAAGAACTTGTCATATTTAGTTAATCATAAATGGAATACTCAATTGACATGACAAGTAAATATATTCTGAAAAAAATTCCAGATACTACTGTCGATGGTACCATCGGCAAGGGAAGACCTAGGCACACATACCTGAACCAAGTCGGGGAAGTTTTAGAAAAGGGGCAGGTCAGGAATACCCTAAACCGACGAACATGCTTGAAGAATGTAATGAGAGTGAATGAAGCGAGAGTAGTATGTCAGGATCGTAGCAAATGGATATCAGTGATCTCTGCCTACCCCTATGGGAAACAGGCGTGATTTTATGTATGTATATAATTATGTACTACCTACTGTCGATGTCACTCTACATTGAGCTGTATCCATAACCAATACCATTACATCACTTTTCAAATTTATGCCGGAACAAAAATTGATATACACTTAAATGCATAAAATATCTGCAATTTCATGGTATTGTTATAACTTCCTGTTCAATTTAATAAATAAGCATACATTTTATTGGACGGATGTAAATATAATTATTCCTTTGTTTGCAGGCTTAAATTTTATTGTAAAATTATTGGCTGTATAAAATTCAATTGTAGTGTTACATTAATTCGAAATCATTGTGTAGCAATGACGTCAATATTATTAAATGTATAATCGTAATATTGTATTGTAAATTGACGACTTCTGGAAATTGCCACAGTGGAGTTTGCGCTTCAGTAGCGTCTAGTGCGATTGGTGTAATATTACTTGAATAAATTGAAATTGTACGCTTTGTGCTATACTGGATGATTTTATAGTGGTTATGTATAAAAGGTATTTGGGCACAGAGTCGATAGCAAAATCATCTGAGAGTATTAATTTGGCGAAAGATTTTTTTTTAAAACCCCCTGTCATTTTTCCTTTCACCTGAACGTTATTCCCATACATTATCAAATAAAAATTTTGTTTCGCCAAATGAATACCCTCAGATGATTTTGGAATCGAAACTGTGGCCTAATTCCTTTTATCGGAAACGACTATAAAATCACCCTGTATAATACTTGTACCTATACTCAATGTAGACACACAGTATTATAATAATCGTTTATTTAAAAAAAAATCGTAGTTTATACATTGTTGGGGCTTCCCAGTAAGTAGTCATGGACACTTGTGATGGGAATGCCTCGCTCTTCCTGCGTAGCATATTCTTGGATTTATTACAAGTTAGCTTAATCTAGACAGATGTGGAGTCAGTATGTGTATTTATTTATCTATTGTTATTGTATATATGTGTATGTTTATTATATGTATGTGTTGGTGGGTGTGTGTGTGCGTATGCGTATGCATGAGTGTGTGAATAAGTCTTTGTGTGTATGGGTGTGTGTGTGTGTGTGTGTGTGTATGTGTGTATACGTGCAAATGTGTTTTTACAAATAGAGAGATTAGCCATTTTACCTAAGTAAATCTTGTTAAAAGTTCTTCAACATTTTCATAAGTAAGCGTGTTTAGCCATTTTGTAATGGAGACCTTACAATCATGAAGTAACATGGGGTATAACTGAAGAATTTTATTTATCTTATTATATAAATATGGGGCTTGGGCAACATACTGTCGTTGTGCATTCTCTGACAACTGTAGTGATAAAGATAGAAAAAGGGATGCCTGGATGAACTATCAGAGAAGATGGAATAGAATTACAATTTTCAACAGAGAAAGACCTAAAGTTAGTTCGTACTTGGTAGTCAATCGCATTACTGGGGATTATATTACTTCGTACAGTATCTAAAGTGGTTGCTTTTTTATAAAACACGAAGGTAACATAATCTAGAAGTTGCGTCAGGCGCGTGATGTAATATCGGTGATATCAAATCAAAATCATTTGCGAGAATGTGGTATAAGAGATTCTTGGCTCTTTTTTTTCAATTTTGCCACATATTTTATGCATAAATGTGATACAGGATTCATTCATGTACTTATTGGCCCGTCGATCAATAAACGCATTAAACTGGCTCATAAGATATAGGTTAAACCTAGTTTAAGAGGCAGTATTTCACTTTCTGTGGTAATACAATAATGGCAACATTTTGACTGTGTTCAAAAATTGTACCTAATTGTATCAAATATTATATTCTATTCTATTCACCAATCAAATAACTTTACAATATTGGTGTTATAGAAATTGGTTTCGCAAAAATGTCTTTATAAGTACCTTTGCGAATTACTTTGAGCGTCTTCACAGGTTCCTGCTTGTGTACACTTTTTTACATGTTTAAGTTAAGTGCATATGCTCACGTTTATTTCCCTCCGGGGAGACAACAGCATGCCAGTTGCTTATATCCTTACATGCTTTACAAGCTTCCTCTACAGTAATTAAACTTTTCATGCAAGCCCACCAATTTCTTTTATTAATATTCCGTGTCGAAGCGATTCAATAGCTACAATTATGTTCATTACCATCACAAATTTTCTGATTCACAAATTGTAATGAATCTTGATTGAAACGGGGAAAATGCTAACCATTTACACATCGCAATCGGACATATTTTTCACATGTGTTAAGCAGTATGTAATTACTTTATCAGATTGTTATGTTCAAGAGAAATATCATACACTACGAGTATCTGTTGCAATCCTCCATTTCACCTCAATATTTTACCTTGCACGGGTCGGACCTCGATTCTACTTTTTTTTATATAGGACACGTCAATTTGACTTCACCTCGCCTGATGTTAAGCAAAGGTAAAGTCTTGGAAAGAGGGTCACCATCGGAAACATGTACCATGTTAACAGAGGTGGCACTCAGCTTGACGGCCTCGTTAGATGCCTTTTCACGCCCCGCTTAAAGGACCCGGGACTGTAGGAAGAAGGAAACACGTGAGCTGGCAGGGTGTTCCAGGTCTTAATGGTGCGGCATAGGAATGAGTCACTGAAACGCTTGGTTCTAGCTGGTATACTCTGCACCGTATATGGATGGCATCTTAGCCCTGCACGTGTCGTCCTGTGTAGGAAAGGAGAGGTTGGGACTAATTGGAAGAGAGCTCGTCAGAACCACAGTGGTGCCACTGCAAAAAACGGCATTAAATAATAAACTTTAAAGCGATGCTGTCAACGTTCAAAATTAAATGACTTTTTGCAGGGTAATTGAAAAATGTAATGAAACTGTTTTCATTTCATTTTAAACTTTAGGTGTATAGAAATAAAGTCTAAAATTTAATGTCATTTTGTGCAGTGACTTCGGCACCACAGTGGTTTAGTTTTAATAGAATCGAGGGCCAGATCGATACTGGCCAGTAGAGTACTTTACTAGTTAAGATCGATTTTACTATACAAGAGCCTCACAATTATATTCACCTCAACGATGGTTTTCAGTTGCTCACTTGATTATTTAGGTCAGGTCAACATCATTAGATTGCATTTTTAATAGCGAAAGTTGGGCCATCGTGATGTTACGACTTAACCCAAAAAAATACTCTTTGACAGCCTCTGTGGCGTGGCGGTAGTGCACGCGACTACTACGCAGGAGGCGCGGGTTCGATTCCCACTCAGTGCAAATATTTGTATGCATGAATATGGCTATTTGCATTGGTTTGGGTGTTTCTATGTATAATATTATGTATGTATTTACAAAAAAAGTATCTAAGTAAGTTTATCCGCATTCTAGATTCTATAACACAAGCTTATTAAGCTTACGATGGTGTAAAATACAACATTTTACACCAATGAATGAATATTTATTTATTTATACTCCTCAAAACCATCACCTGAATAATTTTGCATTCGAATTGTTCTTCCAAGTTGGTATAGTAAAGAAGATCATTCAGCACAATATGCGACAACTCCTCGCCTATTTTCTGATTGATTACTATTTATCAATAACACCCAATTGCTGGCAATAATCCCGCAATTAGTAGCGAATTATTTCCAGAGCGATCAATGTGTTATTCTGTGATATGCGAGCGGTTAAACGGGTATTAAGGCCGCGTGGAATTAATCTATACGGAATGAATAGAGGTAGCGTGAAAATAGAAAATTGTCCATGTGAGTCCTCAGATAATAAAATTCCTTTTGTGTTTATATACCCATATACGTACAATACAAATATACATGAGCTTTTCTTTACTCTGTGGTAAGACTTCTTAAAAGTTCAACAACTTTTTGGAGAGAAAACTTAAATATAGTGAAAATTCCTACGTTATATGGCACACCGTGACTTTATTTGCGGGAAGCGCATCGCGGTATAATTTTATTTTCCGAAATTGGTATGAAATAGGAGTTACTATGTTTTGAATTTAAACAGCCGAGCACTTTATATGTAGATGCGATCTATCTTTAACTGTCAGTATGTTATTGGGAACGGCGGTAAGTCTTCTTCTTCTTCGTGTCAGTGGCAACAATTTTCATTAACCCTAAGTAATAACTATTCAAAGGAATACATAGTTATATACTCGTAACTTAGATCAATTTCTCAGCTGGGTGTTTAGGTGTGGAATAGAGGACACCCTTGAGTGAACCAATATAAGTTGCGATTTTAGCGAATAAATCAAGTCCAGGGTTATTTATACTAGTCTAGGTTTGAAACTACTCCAGGCACACACGCCTGGAAAATCCGATAACCTGTGGCCCAAATACAAAAAAAAAATCGTAATCGTAACAAAAACGTATCGAGAGAACGGAGCATTGTGATTGGCCGGCTTCACACACATACAGGTTCACAGTAGGCAGGTGGCCAATGGCAATGCTTCGATCTCTATGTTTACCACACGACTACGATAGTTTTTCGTAATTGGAGCTTTCGTGGTCTAAATACGGAATTTCGATATGTCAGCAGGTTAAAGAGATTTGATGACATTATAGATGCATGGAAAATTGAAAACCATTAATCAACCTAAGTTAGGATGATTGTTGTATAGCCATAAATCAGTTAGAATTAGGTCACAAATTATAATCTACCAACAATGCTGTCCGCAGAAACGGTATTCCGCAATACACAAACAGATTAACAAGGCTGTTGTAGAAAGCTATGCGGTTTACGTTTTCCAGGATTACATTTAACAGTTGCACTGACAATATACGATCGTTATCCAGTCGTGGAAAGCCACAGGACGGTTTTGTTTTTTGACGGTTTTGCGACTACCAATGTTTTATACATTGCTGCTACGATAAAAACATTGAATAAATGTAATGTTGGCTTTGATTTGGATTGTTTTTGTGAATGGTTTTTAAAGAAGTTGGCAACAAAAGTAGCTGAATACTAACAAATTTAAAAGCCTTATGTACAGTCGAGAAAGGAGATACTTTTTCATATAAAGTGGTATGTAAATGTGCAATCGTATCTCCATTGTCGACAGTAAATTGAACTTTTTTGTTTCTTAGTTTGTATTTAATAGTTCTTTATGTTTTTTTTTTTGTTCACAGAAAATCTGCCATCTCCGAGGTTGGAAACCAGGTGATGCAAAAAACACAGAGACGCACGAGACAATGATCAAGATTTGGGACGGCCTTCGGAAGAGAGCTGACTCCAACAAAGATGGACAGGTAATCTTCACAAGCTTACATCACTGGCAGTTTTTCCTATCTACCAAATGGTGCAAGAAATACGAGTCCTTTTACAGAATAAGATTGATTTGGTTTGGGAAATACAAGTAGTAGTTTCTCCAGTGTAATCTTCCGTCTCTCTCATCTTAATATAGATTGACATCGAGTAGAACTATGGTCCATTACCTACATACGGAGTACAAAAATACCATTCTTTTTTATCACTGAATTTTCAAGCCCACGGTATCGCTTTTCAATTTGCATTTTTAGATAGCGTAAAAAAGTCAGAAATAAAATAGTACTTTATCACGGGTGGTCAAAAATAAAGTGGAGTAGGGAAGTCATCAATACAGCACACATGCACTGATCTAGCACGAGTGATATGAAATGCAGTACTTAGAGTGCCAACTACAAGTGTAAACAACTGCAAGAGAGATAAATGTAAACAAAAGCAAACAATAATAAAATGTAGATTCCATAGCCCTTGAGGTTGAAATGGTTTCCACAGATTGATTTTTTATTCCCTTTTCACGTGCAACCCTGCAAATAATGGCTATAAATTTTGATAGCTTAAACGCTTTTATATATTGCTTCCCCATTTGCTTAATCCTTTGCGGGGAACAGGGTTTGATGTTTCTGTGATACATATAGGAGCGATCCTCCAATAGCAAAGTGTTCATGCCTGGCGGGCCACGGCTCATCTTTTACATGGGGATACTATTAATTATATGGTTTGAAGCAAGAAAGCTTCACATTCGCGATCGAGGATCAGTAGAAGTATCGAAGAAGAAGAACTAAACAGCTTCATGTTAATAGATGGCGTTAGGGCCCTAAATGTGGTATCGCCACTAAATCTTTGTATTCAATGTATTAATTTTGACGTTTCATAACAGCAATTCATTGGATGTCTTTATTCGTATTTTAATGCAGATATTAGTCTGTGTTAGAAATACCTGGGAAAATTGGGCATCGTCATTTTAACAAAACCCCTCTTTGCAACTTCTATGAGGCAATGTTCTAAAAGTTTACGTACGAAAATAAAAGCATTGTTAACATGCTAATTACGAAAACAAAGACACTATTATGTTACTATATAGCTAGGTTAAAGTTTGTAACTTACCATAAGTAATGTACCTTATCTCTAGATAGTCTAAGAGTTATAGGTCTAATGGAGATGTTACGTTTCAACTAACCATATACCACGTCTAAAAAATGACTATACCTTTCTAATACTTTGTAGAAATTTTGTATGAAAAGAAAATTGTACAGACAAGCGTTCAAGCAACAATAAAATTAGAACCACGAGCAATACTTAGTAATAAATTAATCACAAAACAAGGGCTATTTTATTAAAAAATATTCATTAACTTCAAAAAACGGTACCCGCACACGACACAAAGCGTGTCTCTCATCAAAACCGCTAAAATAAAAGACATAACCTGCTTTTATTAAATTCTCTACTCGAAATTTTTTAATCAACGATCATTCACAAAGCGCCTTAATCACAATAATCTCATTCAGGTCAATGTCGAAAATTATGTCACGTTTCGCGTAATAAATTTTCCAAAGGTTTTTATTACAATTTTGCAGTTATTTGGACTTTTCATAAGCCGACGCCGACAGTTCGCTACGGGCATTGTTTAAAGGATTATAGACCAAGAGCCTATGCACATCAAATCTACGTCATAATATATGTAAAGGCAAAATAAGTTGCTCAAAGCTTCAACAGTAATATGCGGCGGCGTATCGTCTCTCTATCGAGGTAGAGAGTTTTTGATTAACAACAACTCGTGGGGCTGGTTCAACAGCAGGTTCGCCGGCAATACAATGAGGTGTGGATACAGTATCCCTTTACTGTGTGGTTTTAGTCAGTTTAAATCCGACATAGCCACTTCATCGCTAGGTCGAACAATGAAGATGTCTAAGCAGCCAAACAGTTTCGATGGCTGAAACCCCTTGCTCGATACATCTAAATTCCTGTCACGTACTTACGCATAAAAAAAATCAGCCTATACTATTATGTAGGTTTGGCGTTTATGAGCTCTTGAACTATAACGTAGTATGTAAATTGTCTCGCCAGTAATACTTGTGACGTTTTGCGAGCCTCATATGACTTAATCATGTAATGTGTCTGCGTTATTAAATTGTATGGACTCAGTTCTTTTAGATTCATATAACACGTTCATAATATAAAATTGTACGGTTTATATCTCACTATTGTTATAAATGTGAAAGATTGTGAAGATGTTTGGGTGTTTGTTACTCAATCACTCTCAAAAAGCTGAATGAATGTTAATATTATTTGAGGCAGGGATACCCCCGCACGACATCTCTCGCCGACCGAGCCCGTCTTACACATCTTCGGAAACTGGCCTCGCTCCAAACATGCGCTGAGAAACCCTCTCAGTCGGGGCTCGAGAGCGTCTTCTTCGCCTAGAGCTAGGACCCACGCTCGGCTTGGAATGCCGTCTGGTCCCGGGGCGGTGTTCTTGGCCTTAAGCCTTAACACCGCCAGCTCTAGCTCTACCCAAGTGACCTCGGGCACGTCGTCGTCATCCACGCTGGGTGCCATAGGTGACCTAGGTGGCGGAGTCATCTGCGGTGGAATATGTTCCACCGCCCGCGCTGGGAACAGGGAGCCAACGACTCCTCCGAGCATCCATTTTCGAAAACTTAATGTATGTCAGGAAAAATATTGCAAAATTTCCAAGACTTTGTGACAGGCACAATATAAATACTAGAAATAAAAGCAATCTTGTAGTTTGTCATAGCAGACTCCATAAAATAAGTAATTCTTTCCAGGGCAACTGTATTCGCTTTTTTAACAAGCTTCCTAATGAAATCAGAGATTTACCTGTTAATAAATTTAAAAATACAGTAAAGAACAAACTGTGCCAGAAAGGCTATTATAAAATCCAAGAATATTTAAATGATAAACAAGCTTGGAAATGAGCTGTTCGCTCTGCTGTGCTACTCAAGCAAAATATTGTATCTAGACCATAAGTTTTAGGCTAAGTAAATGTTTTGTAAATAGACCAAAAAAAAAAAGCCCGCTGAGTTTCTTGCCGGAGTCTTCTCAGGTCTGGGCCGCGTTTCGAACCGGTGGTCCATTTACTAGTATTAGTTAGTATTTAATATTTACTTTATGTTGACGTTTTGTAAGTGCCGATTTAATGGTCTATGCAAAATAAATTATTTTTGAAATTTGAAATTTGAAATTTGAAATCTCCGGCTGGAGAAACCGGGTCAATGGCGGGGCCCGGGGGCGCAGCTTGCCCCTTACCATAAGGTAAGGCCGCCCCCATGGGTCCCGCTCCAGCATCTCCAGCAGCTCTTTATGAGCTGCTGCCTTTGCCGGACTGCTGGGCGTTACCGTGGGTTTTTAGTCGGTAGGAGTCCCGCATAACATCCAAGGAGGATTTTCGCCCACGGTACAGAAAAAAACAAAAATAAATTATAATCTGGAATAATAAATTGGTTACCAATTTTTCAAGCAGAGCCGTTGACAATAGCTAGTATAAAAAACATAGGGCAGATAAGGATTCTTTTTGTGCGTGGAGAAACTTCGTTCGCCGATTGCGGAACAAATCCAATTAAACAATGAAACAATGACGAAATTAGATTTTTTGATTTCATAAGTTTTCTTTGCGGATGTTGAAGCAAAACAAATGTTGTTTGTATCGTATTTTCATTGTTTTGTAAAAAGAAAGAGTACCTATAATTTATGTTAGAATATAAGCTTGTATTGTAATACGTCTTCATAAAAATGTACGGAACAAATTATATCATAGGTCCAAATTTAGTTTTTTTTAGTGTCTAATCTATCACTGTAGCGTAATTGACACTTCTGACTAACAAAAATGAACAACAGTGGACAAAACGTTTAGCCGCGGTCTATTGAAAATTAGAAGTACCACCCTAGTGCAGACAGGGGACTGCACTGGTTAGTTTCATTGCAAACGTTGCAGTAATTGTTAGGTTAATTAGTCTAAACCTATTCGACCTTCTTCATGAACTCAATAGCTCATAAAATTCGTAAGATGTCGAACGATTTTTGTTTCTTTTATAACCTCATCTACTTCTTTACCAGGTATCTGTGGAAGAATGGAACTCCATGTGGAACGACTACGCCCAGAACCCATCAGCTGCTCTTAAATGGCAGCAGCTGTACGCCCACTTCATGTTCCAATTGGAAGACGCCAGCGCTGATGGGACCATCGATAGTGACGAGTTCACCACCGTCTGCTCCTCCTATGGTATCGACCCTCAGGAGTGCAAGGTCGCCTTCAGTAAGATGGCTAAGGTAAGAACACGCCTGACTTTATTAACTTGGCTAAGTGGAAACCAAGCAGGTTAACACATTAGTAGGTAGCCAAGTCCATTCTTAAAAAAATTGAGACCCCTTCGTGCCTCGGAGGGACCGGTTGACATATAAAAATCTATTAGCAGTCGTTACGGGTAGTTGGATACCTAAAAATTCCGACAGTAGCTGGTCTAACTTTGATATCACCAATAGGCAGATCATCAGAGAATCAGGTAACGGCAACTCCACAGAAAATATGTTCAGTTCAGCCGCGTAGCAGTTAGGCTGAAAAAAGTTGACCCCAGACTCCAAGGTCTTGAAATTACCCTGCTGAGTCGTCTTTGTCATTTGTCATGACTTTTGCCGTTATCTATGAGTCATAACTCAGAATAACCCGGTGAAAGTTGTGCACCCTATAATTTCTACGTGGCACGGTCGTAACAATTATTACCGTGTCCATGGCTATTCCTCTGTAATTATCTACCATTGAATGGCACTGATGGTATACGTGGACCAATAATTAGTCTGTTTTTCCATTAAGATTTTTCTATAACTTTTTATTCAATTTTAACTGCTCCTTGGATAAAATAATACATGAAGTTATTAATATGCCATAAAAATCAGCGGTGATTATACTACGAGACTGATTCTACGTAATGAAATAATTAGTACCGTGAAAGGCCACAACCTGATCACGAACTTTTTGTAGCTGTCAACTACTGAGCACGGGACTATGAGATATGAGCCCAGCTGTCAGTAAGTATTGATACTGCTGCGTCATCGAAGCAGAAAATAACATTTTCTGCATATTAAAGCAACAACAAGATTAAAAATATTGCGGGTAGATGTAAATTAGTTCCACCAAAACAATGTCCAACGTACGCCCTTCTTTCGCAAATGCAAATTTTGACTAAATTAGACAACATCTGTCATAAACCTAAATGGTCTCCTCGGGGAAGTCCCTAAGCTGTGTTTTAATTAGAGACAGGCTTCCGCACTTTACTACCTTGAATAAGCACAAAATTAATTGTTATGGGCTGTTTTAAAGAGCAAAGTTAGCTCAAGCTATTTAGGAGTAGTGTAGGGTTCATATTTTCATTTCTGCCACAGGTAGCAAATTTAGCCGTTTATTATGTACTTTTGATTAGATTTTTTCTAAAGTAACCTAAATAGCTCCTTATTACATCAGCTAGTTACCAGTAATTACCGTCTAAATCAGCCCACCCATTTCGGAGATAATATGCTATATCAAATGTTGTCTTTGAGAATTTTTGCCTATATTTATATCTTTCTAGGAAGGAAGACTAAATAAATCGAATACATAGGGAAAAATAAATCTTCTCGGGCGGGACTCGAACCCGCAGTTTTTCCCTTACAGGGAGAATGCTTTAACCAATTCGGCTACCTATGTATTTATTTCTATAGTTAGCATACTTAATGCTGTGAAATTCATTCAAGGAAGGCTTCTTAAGTTTTATAGATAACTAGCTTTTGCCCGCGGCTCCGCCCGCATGGATGTTGGCTATCGCGACAAAACATAGCCTATGTCCTTTCTCAATGTCTAATCTATCCCTATACCAAATTTCATCAAAATCGGTTCAGTGGTTTAGGCGTGAAAGCGTAACATATATACAGACAGACAGACAGAGTTACTTTCGCATTTATAATATTAGTATGGATGTTTTCGTTGTAAGTTCGATTAATAACACTTTTATTTTAACACTAGCTTTTGTGGCTGCGGCTCCACCCGCGTGGACGTCGATTATCCTGACCAAACATAGCCTATGTCCTTTCTTAAGGTCTAATATACCCCTATACCAAATTCCACCATAATCGGTTCAGTGGTTTAGGCGTGAAAGCTAACATACAGACAGACAGACAGAGTTACTTTCGCACTTATATTATTAGTATGGATTACAACTAGGAACTTTAATTTTATTTATTTCTATAGATTAAGACATAAGCTACGTTTTATTCTAGAAAAGCAAGACCAGATAATTATATAACGTTTGGCGCAGTTCTTGGATCATAATTTATTGACTCTCATATCTTTCAATAAAGATAAGTAATGATACAATTGAATGGCGTGCTTCTTATCTATATGCCTCGTTTTTATTGTTGATCGTAAACATTTTGTGTAACCACAGCCTACCTTGATTCGAACCACTTAGGGATTCTTTCGGGAATTGATGATCAGCCGTCACGAAACTCTTTTGCAGATTTCGTGTTCACAAATTTTTGCGGTTCATTCAATTTCTTTTTGAATATTTTTCTTTTGAAGGCCCTTTTTGAGCAGACGATGATTAAAAATATCCCAAAGAATTCAGTAGATGTAGCCATTGCGATTTGTGGGTATAGGATCTCAGGATTCAACTTAGGGCTGGTAAAAAAAGCACAGAATTGCAAAAAAATAATATTTAATGTGTACTTTTTGGTGATAGGCCCAAAACATTTAGTTACCTAATCCTCTCTCAAGTGAAACTATACGATTGCTGGTGATTTCCTATCATGGCATGTATTGCCAAAGATCTCTTTTTCGACCTAAAACGATTCATAATGAACAAACAAATCGATTTTATACAACATGGCAATGATGCCAGTCTTCTGGGAACGTTACCATGTTCCCAAATATGCTGTTTCCAATACTTGGTATTCATATATTTCGTACAGGCAGTTTACAAGTATTGCAAAAACCATTATGGGTCCTGAGTGGGTCGTTTAACATTCCAGAACCGTGCGTGGCAAAAACTTAATCATTGTCAGCCGCAGACGCGCACAGGGTTAGTGAAATAGTACGAATAAGAGTTTTTGGTAGGCTTTAATATATTTTTTAAGTGAAATATGTTTTGTATCCTGTAAGCACGAACAGTTTGACTGGATAATGCCTTTTCGGTTTTCCTTCTTCGTCGAGTCACTGATTGATTATTCCGACTTTATGTAAAATATTGCAATACTTAGCCCAACCACAGCGTTACCCGTTGCCTTACACAGCAACAGAATAAATTCTGCATGGACTGGGATGGGGCCCGCAGTCGCAGGGCACTTGCTGCTTGTTAATATAGCCCCATTTTAACATATTTTCCTTGCGATGGGTATTTTTTGCCCTCGGACAATTTAATTTATTCAAATTCTATGCCATCGTGTTGATGGAATATTAAGTCTGCAATTAAATTCGTGTTAAAGATAGCATACAAAATACTTCAAAAAATATATGATATGACATCTATCTATTTAATTTGATCTAGATTCATTTAAATACGAGTCAATTTTACAAAATAAATAACATTTTCATTGTGAACAAAGGTGCCAATGGAGCGAGATTTTTCAGCTGACGGATAAACAATTTAATAAAATTTACTGACTGAATTAATTTCCTGGCAACAATTGTTGACTCAATATAAAATCAGAATCAGCAAATTTATCAGCAGTGGCTATTCAATATTATTAATCGTTTGCTCAACACCATTGTACACCATTATATAATTGTCTACTACTTAATCATCCTCCATTGTACTATTCTTAAACGTTCTTAAGCATTGTATGTTTATAATAATGTACTTAGTCTAATTTAATATTTTTCCATCAGGGCAAGAACAGCGTCTCATGGGAAGAATTCCAGGAGCTTTGGAAGGAGTATTTCTCTACCGAGGACCCCACCGCCCCGGGCAATTTTATATTCGGCAGAACCAGCTTCTAAACATCCTCAAAGATGTTCACATCACACCTCGAGCCACACAAAAGTGGATGAAAGAAGATTTTGCGAACCGTCTAACATTCCAAAATAGATTTAATACGAGGGTCTTACAAGACGGCTTTAGTCCTGACGATGGAACTACGCTTCCAGAGTCATAGCACGTGACCCTATTTGTGTCAATATCCTGGCTTTTGATCCATTCACCAACAACAACATCGTGAATACCGGAATTCCGAATATTGGAAATCGGAATTATTAAAAACTCGCATAAGGATCAGCGGCATTAAAATAAAAATTTCATTTCACGTGTGTATGTGTTCATGAATAGAAATAATTCTTATATATTTCTCTTTGAATAGCAGAACAATTTCAAATTCACGTTTTATGACTAAGGCTCAAGTTTACTAGTACTTTTCAATCTTTAGATACTATTACTTACAACGAATGACTTACTCACTTTATAAATTATTACATAGCATATCTAGTAGACGTATCTAAGTGATCTTCAAATTTCTCTGGCGGGTGTAACCGAATTATAAACAGCTGCTTGATTCTGAAACAAACATAACATTTTAATCAGACGTAAAAATAAAAAGACATAAATTTTATCTTTTTCCATGTGAGACAAGTGTCTTTATCCTCTCGAATTGAATATCCATAATAAAACGGCATTAATTTCTGAACAAAAGTTCAAATTATGCAAGCACCGTAAGTATTAAGATAGAAATCTGAACCTTTATCCATTTCTATTTTACTTCAAAATCTATAATTCTAGATCATTTTTTTGTTTTATTTTCAAGCAGCTGTTTCCACTGCTTAGTATTAAATACTGTTAATAATGAATCGATAGGGTTACTGCACAATATGTATCTATTTAATAATATATCCGATGTATCAAATTCCTTGAATTGTTAATTTGCAGTGGCCCTTATAAATATAATAATGTTTATTGTCGTTTTACTATATAATAGTTATGTTTCTGAATAAAGATTTTAATATATATTGTCCTAGTCAAATGTTTTGTGCTCTCAGAATCTATGGAGGTTTCATCTTGTTAAGTCGCTATACTATAGATAATATAATAGGCAATGATTAAATGTATGTAAATAATATGATGCGTTTCATTTGAATTGACAATGAACGAACCAAAAACCTGAATTCTTACAACATTACCAAAGATTGGCAACCTAAAATTATAGAAGGCATGAAAACAGAGGTCAAAAATAGTTATGCGTAAGGTTTGTCAGAAAATAATCTCAAAATTAAGGTACGAATATTCGCGCTAAACAGGAATCAAACAATTCTCTAACCCTCTTCCCAACCCGAGAGCCCAACGAAGCAGTTTCATAACTCCCATCATAAATAACGGCTATCAAAGCCCCCGCACACCTGTGCTCAAGGTGTATGAAAGAGAAAGCATTACGGGAAGGAAGAACAAATTTCCCAGGAAAACTATCAACCTTTAACATTTCTATGACAAAGGCCGACCATAAATTTCTATGGGATATAAAATATAACCGAACGAAGATACGTAGATATGCATACTTCTAGATCCGTTTGGAATAATAAAAAAATATATCGATTCAAGACCACCACTTGACTACTTTTTGTAATTATCATACAGAAGCCTGAACTTTGCCTTCAGCTTACCGCCAGTCAAAATGAATTCATGTTAACGTGTCCTATATATAAAACAGCCTTTTAAAGTCAAAGTAAAAATATTGTATTCAATTTTGAACAACAAGGTTGCTTGAGCTTCTTATATGATATATAATATAATCTACTGAAAGCTAAGTTTACCCTCGCTTCCGAGGCACTGGTGCAGAAGAAACGGCGCAACAATCATCATTGCAGTATTTAGCAGTTATAATAAGGTAGGTCGATGTACAAAGGTAGGTTTAAAATTAATTAACTCATTTATCTTGTCTCTGCGTCCCGTTTCAAATTTAAAATTCAAAATTCATTCCTGCCTCGAAGGTAGATTAGTAGATACATATTATGAAACCTACTACGGTATGAGGGATCAATATCCGGTATTATGGTAAAAGGCCACACATGCGAATTTAGGTCGTGAGGAAAACATACTCCCCCGAAATAAGTTCGTTTAACGATGGAAGGGACGCAATTGTCGATGAATTGCGATTGCAAGCTTGTTAAAACACAACAGTTATTCTTTTCTACTGTTAAGAAGTAGAACACCTATGAAAAAGAGACAAAGCTGTAGAAAATATAGAACACGTAACAGATGCAAATGGCCATCACGCTCATGCCATTTTCAGAGTCATAATTTCGGGTCGATCGCCTTCAGTATCAGATTAACAGATGTCAAGTTATCGACCATATTATCTAATAAAATGATTATATTTTCTTCGCCCGGGCAAATTTCATATTCCATAATATTTGATAGTGACCTAAATGACGAACTTTCCATACAAACGTTTAGAACCTATTTTACCCTCTTAGTAGTTAAATTTGGAAAAATGCAACACAGGTTTATGAAATTTAGTACATCTAGCTCTGAAAATGACGGACGTTCATACAAACTTCCATCCCTGTTTTAACCCCTTTAGTAGCAAAATTTCAAAAAATCCTTTCTTAATGGATGCTTACATCATAAAATGCATCTACAGTCAAAATTTCAAGTTTGTAGGTCCAGCGGTTCAGGCTCTGCGTTGATGAATCAGTCAGTCAGTCAGTCGGGACAAGTAATTCTATATGTACAGATAGATATTTCAATGAAATATTTCAAATGGATTATTTCAATGTAAGGATCGTTTTATACATTTTGTTAATGTTGAACAATTTTGACGGCGATAGACAGCGACAGACACAACGCAGTAGTTGCTCTCGATCTGAATTTTATTCGTAATATGATTTAAATTTGCAGTTCAATACGAAATCGTATCATTCGGCCATCTTACCCTTATTATTATCGTACCGTTTATGCATCTCAATGGTGATGACGTCACATTTTTGTTGAGCAAAGTCTGATTTCAAACGATAGTAAAAAGGACAGTAAATTTCCCATGAGGATATAAAAAACCCTCGAATGCAACTGAAGGTATTACAAACTCAGATATTACAAAAAGTGCTGTGTTATGCTTATGACGGATCAATATCCGGTATTTATAGTCTTGCCCTTGATATTATCTTGATCTACGGTTGCGAAGGTGATGACGTCACAATTTTGTATTTAGAACATTATTTTGAATAGTGTGGCATTACTATGGACCTGCTTAAAGTACCTAGCTAATTCTAGAAGGATATTTTTTTTCACCAAAGTCAATTTTAATTTAAGTTTGAAGAGAAACAAGGGTGGTGTTTGTAAGTATCTTGCAGCCAATGTATTAAAATATTTGCAAAACAAAAGAATTGTTGTAATAATTATTTTACAACACTTCTTTTAACAATTATAGCGATTTCTGGTACCTAGTGTAGCATCCCACAAACCTGGTTTTAAGTGTTAATTGTAATTGCTGTAATATATGTTAATGAATAATAATAATTAATAAATGTATGTTTAGTAAAAAGAGTAGTAAAAGTGAAATTATTAAAAAATATAAATGAGTAAATAGTTCTCAATTTAGCCAACAAAAAGGATCTTTCATACTCTTTATACTCCGAGGATGAAAATCACGAATTCTTACAAAAACATTGAATTCAGAGTTGTAAATTTGCACAGGTAAACACAGTCTACCTGTCGCTCTTCCGTTTCTAAATCAACTCGCTCATATTTCGGTAATGAACTCCCGAATTTCATCAGTACACAGGAATACTTCGAAGCAAACTTCGTTAGCACTCCCGATAATTTGTAGGCACCAAATCTCTGATATTGCTAGTAATGCAATTTGATTTTCAGGTGCATTCTGCGAGAAAATTCAGTTTGAGATATGTTTCGCAAATGGCAGTTTTATCACTAAAAGCAATTTCTTGATTAAAAATATAATGATAAGATGGATTATCTATAAAGCAATTGAGACATACAACATAGATTTTTATACATGAACACCGTAAACTGAGAACCATCATTTTAATGTAACATTGTAGGTTAGAGACTCTGGTGACCCACTTTTCTAAGACCACCATGAGGCGAGGCGAAGTCATGTTAAAGTGTACTATTAAAAAAAAAACAAAAGTAGTCCCATGCACCAAAGGTGTTGCAGTTCTTAACGCGACCACCTCGCCAAACACAATGTTAAAATCAATCATCGCCTGGTGTTACCAACAAAAAAAGAACTAGAAAAGCTATCAACGAAATTGGTTCACTATGACAACCCAATATCGCACCAAGTAAAAAAAAACAAAAGGGTGATAAATTACAAAAACATTTGTTCTTTGTCGGCGAAATTACCTGTCCGTATGTTTTCCGGATAAAACCTTTCCCCTTACTTTTAAAGGATTAGTTCAATTTATCTTTAGTATGGAATTAGGGAGGTTTCCTGTCCCGGTATCTTTTAATGGTATATGTTTGTACCAGGACAGGGCTAAAAGAATTGCAGCTTGGTTTGATATCGTTGCATTGTTGAAATAAATTAAACAAGAACCCTCTTTTCGTGAGAATTTGAGTGTTTGAAATTTGAAATTCTATATCGAAATTCAAATTAGAATTGGCTAAAACTAAAGCATGTGCTACACGGTTTCAAACGGCGGTTTGAAACAGAGGTTTAAACAGTGTAGATAGTTGTTTTATGCCAAATTTCCTTTGACCTTCAAACATCCTTGGCAGCAAGGCTTGCGTTCGAAATCACTGGTAGAAGCGTTGGTTTAAAACTTGCTTGAAACCGTCTAGCCGCTTGATTAAAACCTCGCGAACGATAGTCGCGTTGCAGTGGCGAGCGCAGGCAGACGCACGCGATGACGACGTTCTCAAAATGGCTAAAGAAGAAAAAGAACGAGCAGTATTTACAGAACTTCTCGAGCTATATAGAGACTTGCCATGTCTTTGGGACTTAACATGCGAGTCGTACAAAGACTCGACTCAAAAAAATTGTCATTTAACCATCGCTTCATCCATATTCTTTTTTTTTTTCATTTGCACACAAAAGAACAAGACACACCTCAACTCTTTGTTCTTTAGATAGGTAAGGCGCCATGACGTTATTGTAGTGAATATACAGTGCGAGTGTAGAGACGTCCTATTCACGCAACGTTTATACACCACTGATGGTTTCAAACATGTTTTAAGCGCAATGTGTAGCCGTCAAAGCGCAAATCTGGTTTTTCTGTTTCAAACTGCCGGCCGCCGTTTGAAAATTCTGACGAGAATCTCAGTGTTTTTTTTTGTCTGCAACATTGTTATCTTCATGTTTTTCTTTTGTTATTCTATTTTTTGCGTTGCAAGCTACTACAGCTGCAAGACCTTTGTAGGATGTTGACCTTTCTAGATTTATATTGAGAGGAAAGGTTAGTGAGGCACCAAATCTCTGGTATCGCTAGTGATGTGATTTTATATTCTGGTGCATTCTGCGAAAAAAAATAATTTCAGATATAGGTTTTATAAATGGCATTTTTTTCACTAAAAGTAATTTCTTGCTTATAAAATATAATCATAGGATGGAATCTCTATAAAGTAATTGGAATATACAACATAGATTATTATACATATTATGAACACCGCGAACGATGAATCTTGACGGTCTCAGTCAATGTAACTTTGTAAGTTATAGATTCTGGTGACCTACTCTCCTGAGACTTTACCATCAGGCGAGTTGAAGTCATGTTGAAGTGTCCTATTTAAAAAATAACTCCTTTGTTGGTGTTGCAGTTCTAAACTCGACCACCACGCCAAACACAATATCAAAATCATTACCAACAAAAAAAACTAGAAATTCTATCAACGAAATTGGTTCACCATGATAACCTAATACGGGTAACCTATTGAAATATCGAATTTCTGTTACCCGAATCTTAAAATCCCAAAAACGGTTGGTAGAACTTTTAAAAGACAGATGTAATGAATGACAACTTTCTATAATTCCGTTTTTCATTTCCCAGATGAATCAATTTCCAGGTGCACTAAAGCCAAATTTTCAAATAGTATTTTTTTGTTTTCCATAGTGTCATAATCCAAATATACTTATACCAGATTCTCAGAATATTTTTTTTTTGTTTCCCATCGTACCATTTTCCAAATAAACTATTACCAAATTTTCAATTGCCAGTTGCCTATTACAGATAGGTTTAAGTGTCAAATTCGACTCAGTAGGTTAGGTTAGGTTAGAACTGCGACCCCCGCATGAGCCGAGCGAGCGAAGCGAGCGTGCCGCGGCAGCGGCCGGCGAGTGCTAGAAAAATTCGACTCAGTAGGTTAGGTTTGTTTGTTTGTCTGTCTTTGTGTTTGTTTTTGTTTGTCTGGATATCAATAAACTGCATTTCAAAAATTTGTGTTTTAAAAGTTCGGCTTTCGTGCATATGGATTACGGTCATCTGGATTTTGTGTATTTAGATTTCGTGTGTCTGGAATTCGTTCGTCTGGATTATAAAACGTCGTACAAATGAATAAATAGGAAAATGAAATTCGGAGTTGCGATTATATGGCAAATAAAACTTCGGAATTTAGAAAACCGGGATTATGAATAAATGGCCAAACGTTTTCTGGATTATGATATTCGGAATATTAAAATTCGGGATTAAGATAGGTAACCCCTAATACGAGTATCTCACCAAGTAAAGAAATTGGTAGGAAAAGTTAACTTACTAATTACTCCAAACTCCAAAATATCATTCCTGTCAATGAGACGTTATATTAATAAAGTCGTTTGAATTTGAAGGCGTAAATTATTAATAATTAATAACTTCGTAAGCTAACTAATTAATGGGGCCGTTTACAATAGCCCTTCCGCCATTAGCCCTTATCTCATGTTTAATTAAACAGAGCAGACAACGGGTAGCGACATTGAGGCGTCTTGAAGAAACAATAATGTAAGGAAAGTTTTGTTTTCAGTTCAATGGTTTTTATATTTTGTTTCTAAAACCCTGGGCCTTCGAGTTTTAAAGGTTTTATTAAACTTGCTTTGTTATTATATTCGTTGAAATCTTGCAATAGAGATACCACATAAGAGGGTTAGCTGAGAAGTATACGCGAAAAGTTGTATACAATTTATAGTATACAACTTTTCGCGTATACTTCTCAGCTTACTTCCGTACTTCCATACTAATATTATAAATGTGAAAGTAACTCTGTCTGTCTGTCTGTCTGTCTGTATGTTACGCTTTCACGCCTAAACTACCGAACTGATTTTGATGAAATTTGGTATAGGGGTAGAGAAGACCTTGAGGAAGGACAAAGGCTATGTTAAGCTAGTTTTTGATAAAAAAACATGTAAATAAAAGTTTTTTTTTCCCGTTTTTTTCGAGACAAATTAAGGGGATTACTCGCGTGCGGTATAAATCTATTGTTCACCGATTTTTATATATAATATGTTCATTATTAGGCGCTTCAAGGATTTACCCAGACTCTGATTAGCCTGACATTACGAACAGGTTATACCAGCCGTGGCTGGTGACTTGCTCAGCGATGCCGTCTTCGAGTTCGTAATGTAGAAGGTTTTTCATCTTTTTCGTATTTCCCGACTTCGTTTTACCGAATATAAATATTCCAAATCGTTTATTTTGCTCGTTAAATAGTATTAGATAAATAATTTTGTCACAGAGGTTGTACATTAAAGACATATTACTTACATAACATAACATAAACTCACGCCCGTATTCCCCGAAGGGGTAGGCAGAGGTGCTAGCACCCACATTTCGCCAGTTTATGTTTAGGTCCCAATGTAATAGGTGGCGAGCCTATTGCCATTAACCGGGCACTTATAAACCTGCGATAAATACACACATAACTTCGAAAAGCATCGAAAAATCATTGGTGTGTGCCATGGTAAACCTGGGATCGAACCCGAGACCTCGTCTCATCAGTCCATTACCCATACCACTAGGCTTATTATTGCTTACTTATTATTTATTATTGCTTAATCGCTATTGTCAATAATGAATTCCTATTGTAACTACAAAGGTTCAACAAGTTCCCAATTAAATGTGCTTGTTTAATTAATACAAACAGAAGCGACTTGTTAAGCTCTTGAACTGTTAAGTAAACCAATCATACTATTATGATAGACGACAATTTTAGATAGATAGATAGATAGATAGATAATTCTTTATTGTACACCAATAGACTTACATTGGAACAAGTAGGTAGCATGATACAGTTTAATGTCTGATGGGCGGCCTTATCGCTGGAAGCGATTTCTTCCAGGTAACCTTGGGATGGACAGTAATGTGCTAAAACAGGGGCAATACGGCGTAGTTAGCAAATAAGTCTTATACAAGGGTTTCAAAGCGAAAAAAAGATAGGGACAGAGTGAGAGAGAGAAATAAAATAAAATAAATATTCAAATACATAGGGAAAAAGAATCCTCTCGGGCGGGACTCGAACATTCAATTGTTTGGGCGCAGTTATCAAAAATCAATGTTTAAAAATGATTGTAACATCATTCATTGATTCCGATAGTTCGAAAGAAAATCGGTAGATGACGCCACGTCGCCTTAAAGACGTATAGGATGGGAGATTTGAATCATATCGGGCGTGTCTCGGTAGCCGAATTGGTCAGGCATTCCCCCTGTAAGGGAAAGACTGCGGGTTCGAGTCCCGCCCGAGAGGATTCTTTTTCCCTATGTATTTGATTTGTATAGTTAGCATACTTAATGCTGTAAAAATTCCTTCAAAAAATAAATATTGTTATTAAATAATATAAAATAAGTATTTTAATAGGTATTTATTTGAAGTAAGCTTACTATCTGAAAGGTGGCTCTAAAAGGATATTCAGATCCCAAGCCTATCTCACTTTTAAGCTGGGTATACCTACTTTTGATATACCTAGTACCTAATATTTTTATTCAACGGTTGCGATTTCGGGGGGATCTTGAATCGTTCCGATAATATATTATAATATACTGAGTACTTAACCAGTTATAGTCTCCCGATATGGCAACTGTTGAATCAAAATATTACTAGGTATATCAAAAGTTAAAAGGCAAAGACAATTTATTTTCAACTTTTTCGAGGTGTTTTTTATACCGTGTATGCCTTCAACTCTGAGAAGGATCTGTGCCTTCTCAGAGTTGAAGGCATCCAACTACAACTGTTTCTGTTATCTAAGTAGGCACAGGTACTTATTTTTTACTTATTAAATTACGTTCAGTGTCTTTTTGCACGCACATTAGTATATTGGGAACAACCACACTGTCTTAGGTATTCATTTCAAATTCCATTTTCTCTCAAATGCTCACAATTCTGCGGGTATTCCCTTTTTGACTCCACTTTTTTATCAACAAGTCCAAAAAAAATAGTTACATTTTCATCCCATTTTCACAAATCATTCCATTTTATTCCATTCCATTCAAAAGTATTGTAGTTAACTATTTATTTATAGAGATAAACAAAGTATTTCACACTTACAATACTACATCACTTGCAGTGACATTAAATAATGAGGGGTATCAACAGTACCGTAACCCTTTCTTATATATCCGCATTATAGCAGAAGGTAAAATATATAAGAAATTTCAATGTCGTTTGTCAACGTCTGTTCCATGCCTAGGCTAAATTGGAGTCCTGGGGGGATACCATTGAACATCCGTAACTACGGGCCTGCACGAAACACAAACGACAGACATTGCATTGTACAAAAAAATTTACTATTGAGATACCATGAAATCATCCGCAGCCACCCGTCGCCCTAGTAAAAGTAAGATGGGAACACTGTGGTTGCCCGCAGTGACCCGAGGGGGCTTTCGAAACCACAGGTGACCCTGGCTCAGCTAGAGTGCGAGTTAAGCAACATTATGCCCCGATCTGAAGACCCGCGACGACGCGGCGGGGAGTATCCGAAGGGAGTGCCGCAAGAAAAAAGTTACCATGAAATTCATTAGTTTTTTTAAGCCTTACTGGAATTACAAGTACCTACCGTATTCAAATCTGATTTCAGGAGAAATGTGTTCCATAGAACTGACTGTCCGAATATCGTTCCGCATCTGTTTTATTCCATGGTAGTCTACTGGTTCCATTGTGGACACGGAAGCGATTGGAGAATTCTAAGATAATAGCTTTGCTTCTCCGGAATGGTATTAAGCTGGACTTCACTCGATGAATAGCGCAGTGACTTATGTGATCATTGTACTAACTGTGATAATTGGAAGAACGCCACTAAGAGTGTCCTACTATTATTGTGAGGTTTCGCACTCACTCATTTTTGCGAAATCCATTACTGCTATGCCAATTGTTAATGTCAATTAGTTATTCGAACGATAGGATATTTTATCGAATAGCCACACGTACTAACTTGGTAAACCGTTAGGAAACGAGCACCCTGACACTTAACAGGGACGCTTTTTTGGCTACAATGTATATTTTTTCAGACTCCATGCATTTATTTAAATAATTAAACTAGTAGTTCCGAGAACGGCAGGCCTCGCGAGGCTGTCACATTTTACTGGTACCCTTTAAAAAATTCACTATCCTTAAAAAAGCGATCTGTATCTTCTTTTAAATAGCACTGGATGTTTCATCAAATATTAATGATGATCCATTCATAAAAAGATGCTACAGCAAAAAAGGGAACAAACCGAAGTTCTCCTTTACCATACATGTTTTTACAACTACCTATGAGGAAACAAATGTCCTTGATGTTTCAGTCAAAAATGCTGATCACTTTCAAAGGTTTTTTGTTACATTTAATTCATTGATAAATCGTTACATATATGGCAAAAAGAAACTAATAGTATGTGGTGATTTTAACATCAACATTCTAGAAAATTGTTATGAATCTAGAGAATTTATACAGCTGACACAATCCTATAATCTAAAAATAGTCATTAATGTACCTACGCGCCCGGACAGTGGCCGGTGTCTTGATAACTATCTATCAAATATACGGGGTAGTAAGCATGAAGTCATTGACTTTGCCTTTTCTGACCATAATGCTCAATTACTTCATATTCCGACAAAAGCAAAGTGTGAACTTAAATATTGGTATATTGAAAGGCGTGATTATCATAAAAATAACATTCATAAATTTACTGAATGCATTAATGCACTTAGTTTTCGCGAAGTCTTTGAGAGTGATGATCCAAACACTGCTTTTACAGAATTTTATGAATTGTTTAAATGTTTTTATTACCTTTGTTTTCCAGTAGTAAAGATCAAAATTCATGCAAAGACCAAGCCTAAATGGATCACCAAAGGCATTAAACTTTGTTGTAAAAGAAAAAGGTATCTATTGTGGCAGTATCGAAATAATCGTACTGAGCGTAACAAAAAAAGTTTCACAGACCTAAAGTCCAGATTGGACCGAATAATTAAATTTACACAGAAAGCCCAAAATGATAATTTTATAAAAAAGTCAAAAAACAAATGCAAGGCCACTTGGACCATAATTAATAGCAATAAATTCAATATACCAAAACACCAAATTGATCACGTTGTGGCTAATGATAATGTTATCAGCGATCCTACCCAATTAGCTAATGTATTTAACAACTTCTATATAAATCAAGTCACTAAACTAAACCTTAATTCCACAAAAAGTTACCCTAGCAATAATCTTAACTCCTTGTTTATGCCCGCATCATTGCCAAATGACATACATAAAATAATAATGAATCTTAAATCAACTAACAGCACCGGTTACGATGATATATCTGTTAAAATATTGAAACACGTGTCTATAAAATTGTCTTTTGTCTTGAGCCATATAATAAATCTGTGCATATTTCATGGCGTGTTTCCGACAGAGCTCAAAGTAACTGTTATAAGACCACTTTTTAAGAAAGACAATAAACATGATATAAACTGCTACAGACCTATTGCTTTAGTTCCGGTTATATCTAAAATATTTGAAAAAGTGATTTACGAGTGTCTGTATAATTATTTTGAAAACAAAAACATATTAGTAGAAGAACAATCGGGTTTTAGAAAAAATAAAGATATAAATATTGCTATTTATAAATTTCTTAAAACAGTAATGACTGAAATCGACAATAAAAATCAAGCATGTGCTCTTTATATGGACTTATCAAAAGCTTTCGATTATGTAGATCATGAAATTTTGCTAAACAAACTGAATGCCTATGGTGTAAGGGGGAACATATTAGATTTAATAAAATCGTATCTTAGTGATCGAAAGCAGTCCACTCAAATCTCTAGGTTATGTCCTATTAAAAAAACAATAGTGAATTACTCTTCTGAGCAGCAGACTGTTGTATTTGGTGTCCCACAAGGTAGTGTGTTGGGGCCACTGTTGTTTATAATTTACATCAATGATTTTCCTAAGATATTACAGCATAAAACTATACTTTTTGCCGATGATAGCACGATTTTATTCAATGCCAAAAATAAACAAGAAGCTGAACGTGAAATAAATGACACTTTGTCCATCAGTATAGAATGGTTAACTCAGAATAACCTAAAAATTAACATAGATAAGACTAGTGTTATGACGTTCAGAAATAGGGTCAACAAACTAGAAAACTTAAATATAGAATATGACAACAACAACATTAAACAAGTTCAAACAGCAAAATTTTTAGGCTTAAATATTGACGATAATTTGAATTGGAAGAGTCATATTGAGGGTCTGTGTCTGAAGATAAACCAGTACTCATATGCTCTTTATAGGCTATCCAAAACATCAAGCATGTCCACAGTCCTGACTGCCTATCATGGATATGTCGCACCAATTATAAAATATGGTGTAATTTTCTGGGGTAACTCTACTAATGTAGAATATGCATTTAAAGCCCAAAAGAAATGCATAAGGGCCATCTGCAATATAAAGACAATTGATAGTTGTCGATCCTTTTTCATTAAATTAAGCATTCTGACTCTACCCTGTATCTATATTTTAGAAACTGTTATATTTGTGAAAAAAAATATCCATATGTTCGAAAAGATGAAAAGTAGGAGACATAATTTAAAAATTTGTATTCCCATCAACTCCACATCATACCTAAACAAAAGTATTTTCTGTATGGCTTCCAGAATATATAATCATCTACCAAAGTTAATTCTTGAGGAACCTTGTATCCAAATTGTAAAAAACTTACTTAAAAAAATGTTACTTGAAAAATGCTACTACTCTGTGGATGATTATTTACAAGATAGTAATTTATACTAGCATGATTGTATAAGTTACAGTTGATTTGGTTGTTAGTTTGTTGTTGTTAATTATTGAAATTTCTTAGTTTTTAAGGTTAAAATATTGCACGCCGCAAGGCTAAATACAGTGTTACTTAATATGAGAACTTAACATCCAATGTATCTACCTGTATTTGCAATTTGTGATAATAAATAAAATAAAAAATAAAAAAAAAAATCATAAAGATCTGTTCATAAATAACGGGACACTAAACTTCCCCCCTTTTCTCCCCTATTTTCCAAAATTGAATAGTTTTAAATCAAGGAATATATGTTATGTACCAAGTTTGATGAAAATCGGTCAAGTAGATAAGGACAAAAGCAAAATCAGCTACCTTGTCGAAACTGAGACTCTCTCGCACCGTCCTTCCTGACTTCCTGGCTTTGATGTCTCATATATACAAGATTAATCTCTTATTGGTATTAAAGCAAATAGGGATAAATCTTATATCTACAGTAACATTGAAAGCGTGGACACACATAATATTTGGTTCTTGGCTCACAATACATGCCAGAAAATAAGTCGTTTATCTGTCAACACGCCAATAAATAATTAACTGACGACTATATTGATATGCCATGAGGAAAGAATGTAGCTAAAATAATAATCCAAAAATTTATGGAGTGTATTTCTAACATAGATTGGACAGATGCGTAGTCTCATAAAGACCTTGTCACTCTACTCACTCATAATAAAGAGTGAGTAGAGAAACAGTCTTTATGAGTTATATTTTCCAACAATTTGATGTCAGAACTAAGTAATTTACTAAACGTGAACATGACCGCTACGCAGGAGGCGGGGTTTCGATCCCCGCTCAGTGCAAATATTTGTATGCATGAATATGAGTATTTGCTTTGGTCTGGTCTTGACTCGGAGAGCACGTTAAGCCGTCGGTTCTGGTTGCCATACGAATCTGTATGACAGTCGTTATGGGGATATTGGGTGAAATAGCCCCACATAGAAGGGCTGATCACTCGTCTGGTCAAACAGCGTCCCCAATGGGAGTAGTAACCTCATCTGCAAGCCGGGTTTCCTATTGATTTACTGATGAGTTTCTGGGGGAAACTTTCCTTTTGGAGTTGGAAAATCAGACAACAATCACTTATTATTATCATTTTTTTTCCACAACATTCTACACAACGCTATTTAGACCCATGGTAAGCTTTTATAGCTTGTGTTATGGAATCTAGAATGCGGATAAACATACTTATTATACTTTTTTTTGTTAATACATACATATTATACATAGGAACATCCAGACCAATGCAAATATCCATATTCATGCATACAAATATTTGCACTGAGCGGGAATCGAACCCGCGCCTCCTGCTTGGCAGTCGCGTGCACTACCGCCACGCCACAGCCTCTGTGGCGTGGCGGTAGGCGGTTATAATTTTCCACACCAGCTAGGAAAACTGAATATAATTTTTTTATTTGCCCCACCAGTGGAGACGATTGGTGGGGCAAACTGGAAGTACCCTTTCGTTCATTTATGGTACAGTCAACCAAACGCGAGTAACGTTTATTCCTAGAATAAACAGCCAATATCAGCCACATATTGGCATTCTAGGAATAAATTTTACTCGCGTTTGGTTAATCCAGCCCTAATTTTTTTATTATTAACTAGCTTTTGCCCGTGACTTCTTCGGCGTGAAGTTTGGAATAGAAAGGTATATGGCACACTGCTCCTGTTCCCGCGACCCAAATAAGGCAAATGTACCAATGTCACAGAACTACTGATCCCTTGACCGTGACCCTCAGGAACCTATACCCGGGATAAAATAAAGGCCAAACGGGATGAAAAATCCTATGTCCGTCTTCTGGTTCTAAGCTACATTCCCACCAATTTTCAGCCAAATCGGTACAGCTGTTCTTGAGTTATAAATAGTGTAACTAACACGACTTTCTTTTATATAGATAGGTATAGTAAGTAGGCATACAATCATTCTTCTAGACATTTTATTGAAAGAAACAGTCTTTGCTAACAAAATGGCTTTGAAAAAATCTCTGAAGTACAAATACATAACAAATGACAGATGACAATTTGCTAAATCCGCGGCTGCCAGAGGTCTGAGCCGTTTCAAATAAATCATGTGCCAAATTGTAAGGGGGTGCTGAATAGATGGCTTATGGAATTCGAGGTAAAGAGTCTTATTTGTAAGCGGTTCTTCGTCTTCAGTGGCAGGTGCTCAAATCGGATTGGGGGTGTTCAAATGTGGATGAATAAAGGTTTAGGCGTACGTAAAACAGGGATAGCGAAATTGGAGTCTATTGAATAGTACATAATAAGGGCTTTTTATGTTCTCGTGATGGAAATAAAATTTTATTGTTAGAGGATTTTTAGCACCTGGCTCTCGAAAGATACTGATTAGAAAGGAATTAGCTTATTGAATAATAAAAATTTTATATTCGCATGTCAAATTATTTTAGCAACTTATTCTGAATAGGTAGATTTTGGAACTGATCGTCAGGTATTCAATTCAATTCAATCGTTCATTTGCTTCGGATATGGTTACAGAGATTTTATTTAAAACTAGTAAGTACAGCATATTCTGATCCATGGAGCGTGCAAATATTTAGTTAGTTTAATCATGTCAATTATATTCATTCTATGCAAGTTCATATTTGAATGTAATCGATAAAGCACTATTTATTATGCTAACTTTTTAAGTTCGAAATACTTCAGGAAAGAAAGTTCTCAAGTGGGACTTGAACCCACGACCTTTCCCTTACAAGGGGAATGCTCTTCCAACTGAGGTATTGATCCACACCTGAATCACTTCAAATTTCCCTTCTCTTTATATCCGTCTTTAAGGGTATATTATTTCTTCTAAAAACGTATCAATAGAGATACTATCTTATCACTTTAGGGACGAGTTCTCTGCCTACCTCGCTTACCGTGAACACTTCAACACATGAATCCTTATCAAACAATGATTCTATCTAAATACGTGAACAGAGACGAACATTGTGTGAAACAATCTTCCTAAATAGCACTGAATACTGTGGACATTTTTTTTTTATAGACTTTCGAAGTGATTACGATCACATTAGAGTAGTCGATCAGAGTATTTTCGATCATATTTTTATGTGCAATGAAATGTTGAATTTGTTTAAAATTTATTAACGTCCAGTAACCTTAACCTCTGCAGTTATAATTTCATAACCATTTTTATACCTCTTTGGTGGACGACAAGCTCACGGGCCACCTGGTGGAAAGCGATTACAGGGGCCTATGCACGTGTACAACACCAGAGGAAACACAATCGGGCTGCCGTCCCTAAAACCATGATTATATATCATATGATGTTATGTAACGAATAAAATTTATTCTAAACAGATGGAAAAATGGACATTATGCTACAATATATTTATTATACTTCATGATCATAATGTTTTCATTGGTTAAGTATGTTTGAAAAAATGCCTAAAAAGGTCTGAATAATGATCATGACAGTGATCACGATCGTAACGATTATGAGATAGAAAGTATGTCACGATAAGTGCGTTCCAATTATGAAACCAATTAAAAATAATTTATCTTCGATATTCAACCTTACTCAATAATTCTTTCAATTTGGTGGCTTCAGCGTCGACCACAGGAGGCTTCAGCCACGGAACCATAAAATCATTGACTCATACAGCATAACATTATAGTTACAATAATCGAGATCAGTATGAATTGTTCCAGTTTCAAACGTTAGTGAAATCCATTCCTAGTATCTCTGCCCAAAACTGCTTTTTACGCCCCTATAACGCTTTCCACTTACGGCTTTTTGTCGCAAATGGTGCGACTTAATGTCAATATTAAATGAAAGGGTTTACTTATACTTCCTCATTCGCACAAGCCCAAAGAAACAGCTATGTAAGTACCTTCATAAATGCAGATTAACTTAATATCTGGCTGTAATCTTGGCACAAAATGGTAGCCATAACGTGGCAGCAGTGAAATTTAATTTTCACTATATGGTTTTGGTTTTGAACAAGTATGAAATAATAAGATCATTAGTGGTGTTTTACTAGTATTTGAGTGAACATAAGTAAAACTTGTTTATACTTTTTTTCAGGCGGGTATCCTCACGGAATAGACCTCCTTCGGCCGTAGCCTGTAAATGACTGTAAAGTGACCTAATAAGGCATATCCATCTCACCTCGGTTGACCCAAAGTACTTGTTTGTACCTATCCTTAAAATAAGATACGAGGACTGCTGGGCATAAGTCTTCTAAACTTTCCACCTTTAATTTCTTTACTATCCCACAAATCTAGAACAGAAAAAGCGAATGTCATTCGGCCAAGGTTTCGTCAACCAATCCGGCCTTTACGTTCCTTCTCCTGGCTTCCAAAAAATGAGCGAAAAAGTACATAGGTATGACTAATTTTGATAGATCGTATGACTTATTATTATCAATACTTTAGCGTGACTTACCCTTCAGACGTTTTCTTCCTAACTGATTATAAATCACGCGTTTTGAAAACTTTACTGAATCGGGTCTCTGTATTGATCACATATTTATACTACGCTGTAATCGTGTAATCGATTCAGTCATAAAACTGTCTGTTACCGATGCTAACGATAGCATGATATATGCTTAACCCGTAATAGAGCAAAAAAATATACAAGCTAAGTATAATATAGAAAAAGTTTTCGCACAAAACTGCGCGCCTGAAATAAGCCGCCAAATTATTATGATTCGTATCAGAACTTTCATAGGCGTACCTCATGCATGCCAATTTATTTTCCGGACGCAAAAGTCGGAAACGGTTTTGCCTGCCAATTAAATTATAACTCGAACAGGAAGAAATTTGAGGGTAATAAGACGGAAACGCACGCACATTTGCATGTAAAAGGAACACACGAGGTGCCCTAAAGTGATTCGGTGTGTCAAGGTCCTTATTTTATCGATTCGCGCTGGGTAACTTAGAGATGGTCTGAATGGTCTGAAACGTGAATAATTAAACTTGCACACTATTATTGCGTACCTACAGGATTTTTAAATATCTATAGAAGCCCGTGGGTATGATTTTGAGTACTACAATAATTCAAATATATTCTGGTGCATTGGAAATTATTTGAGATGGGAAAAACAATTAGAAGACGATACACTTTACCGTTACCTGCCTAACGTCCTTATACATAATAATTATATTGGACAAGTTTTCATTTCTATTGGTACTGCCACTCAATATTTTTGTGTCCAGATTGCCTCATGCTCCGAGAAGGAACCTTCCAACTTTTTTCTCTTTTCTCTGTGTATCCATATAAAATTGATATTACCTACGCAATCCAGTTGCAATGTTCAGTTGATTGTTCCAAATGGATATTTTTCCATGTGGACTATTTGTTTGTGGTTATACTAAATACTGCTATTGGCATTCTAAGATTTTTAGGATAGGTAAGTGCAGCTGATTTTAATTTTACATCACCTTTATCTTTTTTTATATGTAATTGTGGTATCAAATGACATAGAAAACAACTAAAATCATCCATCCATATACTCACGTCTGTAAATCCCCGAAGGGGTAGGCAGAGGTGTACTAGCATAAAACTTAAACACTAAATAATTTACCGATTTACCAGCCAAGTTCAAACCTTTTAAATGGTCGCCCTGACAAATTGCTATTTTAGACAGGGCAACATATACCCACCAGCCATGGACATAACTCCGTAATATTTGCAGGTTTTTGTACTGTTGATTGAATTATTCCACTTGAGTCAGCCCTTTCGCGGAGTTAATTTAAAACCTGGGATTAAAGTTATAATCCAATTCAAACCTTCCCATAACAATAAAGATAAAAACAGTTTCAAAACCCCACCTGCAACCCAGATCCTTGTCAATCGAATTCATTGCAGCTTCTTACCCATAGACTATACATCTCTCCTATCGAGTTTACGATACCCTTATCTCAGCCTAAACCTTTCGTGAAGAGGAAATCTTTAAACAAAATACGTGTTTGAATCTAAATCTGTCGTCTTGAACAAACAAGGGTTTACTTTTAAACTAAAGGTTTATTTGTGTTTATCAAAGTCACTCATGCGTTGATCTTTCTAAGATAAAGATTAATGTTAAAGAACGTTTGTGTTCCCAACGGGTTGTGGAAAATATTAAAGATCAACAGCGTCTCAGTTAGCCTGGAAAAGACTGAGAACTCCACGCTAAAGGACACGGATGCAAACGGGATTAACGCATGGAGGATGATGATTATGTTCTAGAACGATTTACACAGCTCCATCTAGACCCAAATTAAGTATAGGTAGTTTCCATCCGTCCATATTACTCTCGTCTGTAAATCCTCGAAGGGGTTAGCAGAGGTGCATTAAGCACCCACGTTTCGCCAATAATAGTTAGTTTGTTGTGTGAATTTCTAGAATATGGATAAAGAATATAGAACGGTGTAGAGGTCTATGACAAGCCAATCTCACCAGCTGGTCGGTGCAGCTAGACGTTATTTAGTAATGGAAGAAGTTGTCCCAGAGTTGAAAGGTCAGATAGCATACCAAATAAAAGCAATAAATGGGCCTGGGCACCAAAATGCAAACTTAGAACTCATCTAAAAATCGGGTGATGATTATTTCAATTAAAAAGAGGTTCAAATACTTGTGTAACTTTCGAAATACATCGGGAAAAAGAAGCGCTCAAGTGCGACTTGAACCCGCGACCTTTCCCTTACAGGGGGAATGCTCTTCCAACTGAGCTATTGAGCCACACTTGAATCACTTCAAATTTCCCTTCTCTTTATATCCGTAAAGGGATGTATTTCGAATTAAAAAGTTAGCATAATAAATGCCATAAAAATTTCATTCAATTTGTGTAACTTTTTTAGATGATCCATTAACAATATACCGACACATTTATACAGTCTTTCATCCTATTAAAAGCAAAGTAAAGCTTAACATACATCTAATGACTTTAGATGACGTATGATCCAAGATGGCGCCAGCAAAAGACTTGCTTTCAAAGGTTTTAAAAGACAAAAGATTCAAAGACGAGTCGAGGTTTTCGTTTGATTAATGTCTTCTGCCAGCTGCGCTTGGAAATACTGATAATGTTACACTCACTCTATTTACTCTTTAGGTTGGTACAGTCAGCAGCATAACAACAAGACTGCCACTAGGAGCTGTACTACTCAGGAGTTTTTGTATATATGAGAGTGATGTGTGAGCGGCACTGTACGCCATACAACAAGAAAGTCACCTACATAAATCGCTGAGTACTACAAGATTTGTTCGAAAAATATGAAAAAGACGTTAATGATGAATAAATTTAAGCATCAAAGTTACGTCGTTTGCCTCCATCCACTCCTCTACAGTCTGACTATGGCTATTGAAGTCACCAATGAATGAATTAAATGTAAGTATTTTTTAATCTTCAATGAATTATCTTTCTTGTTAATTAGGTACATAAATATTATTTTCAGTGAAATCATGAAGATTTGATTGGTAAATTGAAATGTATCAAGCTATTATTCTTGCTCAGTGTATAAAAAATGGGAGCTTACAAGAAAAAATGGGGTTGAATTCGACTCGGTGACCTGATGTGTTCTGGTTGCTTGTTTACGTAATAAATAGCTAGGCTTTGAGATAAATTGGGAGTTTTTAACGTGAATGAACTGCTTACTAAGATACATGTTCTAAATTTGTAGAATGGAGAGGGAAGTGCTTTCGGGTCTTTCACTCCTAGCTGAATAAGAGGCTCTAGTGCAGTTTCTTTCGAGAATGGGGGATCAGAGAGCAGTAACCTTCACCGGAGCTGGAAGGGGAGGTTATGTTGGACTCGAACTGTCTAAAACGCACACCGTCGGTGGGTCGGAAGGTGAGGTTTTCTTCGGTATATCCCCACTGACCCAGCACCCCGGCTGACCCAGGGCCATCCAGGTTTACTATGTCAGTGAGGCTAGCAATGACGTGGCAATGACGTAATCGTGCCGAATAAAACTTTACTTTGTTCCATAATTAAGTACGAGTATACACTACCTACCCTACCCCAAAGGAATATCCTAGGATCCGTGCCAGGCGTTGACTGTCTCCCCTCCAGATATCGCCTACACCCGCATAACCTGATCGTATACCTTCCATTTGCTACACATTGTAAATAATTACTAACTTTGTCCCACATTCCACTAAGCTTCTCCCATTCGTTGCCAATTAAAATAAAAAGGTACATTTTCAGGAACATTAAACGCCACATGGCAATGAGTGAATAAATTTTAGTACACATTCACATTTTACAGCCACTTCAGAATTGTGTAAAAATATATCGTAAAAGAGAAAATGTACCTGGCTACAGATACCTAAGTATAAATATTTTACAGACAATTTTTCAAGGTAAAATTGTATGATTTGGAATGGAACAAATTAATTCGTCTCGATTATGAAGTAATTTCAATGAATATTTATATTTAAAGTAATTGTAATGTTGAATAATAAACACAGACAGAATAATAAACAGATTATCCCACTAATATAATAATGGATGAATGGATTGATGTTTGTTACTCTTTCACGTCTAAACGGCTGGAGCCATTTTAATCAAATTTGGTATGGAGTTAGCTGACACCCTGGATTAACACATAGGCTATGTTTGATCGCGATAAACGACACCCACGCGAGCAGAGCCGTAGGTAAAAGCTAGTATTATTATAAATACGCTAATGCCATTGCAGGTCTAATTAATACCAGCTAAGTGAGTATTGGTATGAGTGACCATTCCTAACACATTGAGACTTCTTCGTGCCTTGGAGAGTAAATTAAGACAGTTAGTCGATTGACAACGCGGTCTAACTACAGAATTTCAATATCACCTGTGGGTTGTGGAGGTCAGATGATCATCAGATCATATTCAAATATCTCCACAAAATACTTAAAACGAAAATTTTATCCGTGACTAAGAGCGCGCATAAAGCTAGAAAAAAGTCAGATTTCACCCGCACACTTCATACGTCCCGCTCTCGTCTGTCCACACGTCTGGCGCCCCGCAGCATTTTGTGTGACAGCTAACCGCCTTGTTTAGTACGCAGGCGCACAGTATACCCAAAATAATCAGATAAAATTTGGCAAAGTACGAGCTGGATCATTATCTAAAATAAGGTATACTTTGAACACACAATAATTTTATTTTTGGTGATAGATAAAATGAGTGGGATTTGTAAAATAAACATAAGCATTGAAATATTATAGATTCTATCGCGTATATTTGTTATTATTTACTTTTTATACGGACGTTTCGGCTGCTGCAAATTTACGCAGAATGAGCTCACCCATTTGCCAATCATAAACCGAAAGAAAATTAATGGGTACCGCCTGCTATCAAACTTATTTCGGTCTTTTCAGTGGCAGTCGGGTTTTTAATTCTTTAATCATTTGTTTTATTTAATTTCAATGATACTCGCCAAAGAACATCGATATATTAATAAATAAATAAATTAATATATTAATATATAAATTTATTTTTGGTGATAGATAAAATGAGTGCGATTTGTAAAATAAACATAAGCAGCTTAGCTTTAATAAACAGCTTAAAATATAGTGGTAAAAAAATGAATGCATATTTTTTGAAATCTTCAAATATTTATATTAAGACATTTTTATCACGATATAAATTTTAATAAATTTTCACTGTATTATTATAATTTGTTGTATTTTAGATAAAATCTCCCTAAGAACTCTGACGATTCGCTGAATAATTTTACAGGTAGTGCATAAATAATACGAAAAAGTAAGTTATAGAAATAAAAATAATAATATTCTTATTATTTTTTTTTTGCTTCCAGAAGTTTAATCTGCCTTTTATTTGACTGTATTGGCTGTAAGTTTTCCATATGTAAATAAATAAATAAATAAATAAATAAATAAATTTATTTCAATAATAATTACAAAATGCTTACATGTAATATACTTTCAATTTTGTTATAGGTAGATAAGAATAAGATAAACAAATGTATATTTCATACTGAAATTGGTTCAAGACGCCTAAAGATATTACTTTCAGTTCATAAAAGTAGACGATCACTGTAGAAATTTAATTTGAAAAAATATATTTTTAATCTATAATTGGAAATACAAAAAGAGCTGAAGTTATTCTATGAATGTGACGTCAATAATGTGGATATTACGAGGACGTTTACGAAATTTTGTAATTTTGCTCGACATATGTGATTTTAGAAATGTGATTTCATAGTTAAACATAACATAACATAAACTCACGCCTATATTCCCCGAAGGGGTTGGCAGAGATGCTAGCACCCACATTTCGCCAGTTTATGTTTAGGTCCCAATGTAATAGGTGGCGAGCCTATTGCCATTAACCGGGCACTTATGAACTTACGATAAATACACACATAACTTCGAAAAGCATCGACAAGTCATTGGTGTGTGCCATAGTAAACCTGGGATCGAACCCGAGACCTCGTCTCAGCAGTCCATTACATTACCCATACCACTAGGCTACCGCAGATTTACCGCAGTTAAAAACTGTATTAATTCGAGTTTAAATGAATAAATAAGGAAGATCATCTCAAATACTAATGAGTAAATGAGCTAGGTACGGTATTTACTTATTTTTATTACATGATTTTGATTATTCTACCTGAAACCTACGCCTATTTGTGAATTTTTGTGGAAAAGGTTTAGGAAATGACCTATTAATTATTGTTTTGACGGCTAAACAGTATGAAAAACTTACTACGTATTTTCCTGAAAACTATCTATTTCTTGAGTGTATTACTTTTAACTAGTTCATACAGAATATGAAACTAAAAATATTCAATGTGGACAAATTTTTCGAAAAATTCAAACCACAATTGGGGCTTCAACGCTAGAGTCGTGAACTCTGGCGTTCCAGTGCTCTTACTCTGAGCTAGCTTCCACCGGCGGTCGTCCGTGTTCCATGTGGTCGAATTTTTCTATTACTTGTTTTATATTTGATTTGCTTGATTTATATAAATGAATGTTTAACCAAAGCAAAGGAAATGGCTAATTATGTAGTGAGATTTTGAAACTCACTTATCTAATATATTTTTATATAAACAGTACTAGTCGGGATGTTCTCTACATTAGACGTTGATCTGAAAAAAAGGCAAAATAAATAGTCATGGTTCTAATAACTTCATTCACATCATTTTAACGTAACATAGTAACAGTTACTCAAAATAAATAAAACAACATGGTAAATATCCCGGTGAGTAATCACACTACACACGGTGAGTATACCACTAATGTGAATGTGTGAATCTCAAACCATACCATTCTACTTGTTTATATAACACTCGGCGCTGGCTAGCCAGTTCCTTTGCTTGAACTTAGCTTACACGCTACTGCGTGTCTAGATTATACAACGTTGCATATTTTATAATTCTATTTAGTGAATAGAATCCTAAATGTTTACTGAATGAGAGAAAAAAGCGATGCGACTGGATCGGATTCGTCAGCTTATGTTATATTACGAGCTGAAGCAACTCTGAAAAGCATTAAAATTGATAATACAATGTATAAGTACTTTCGCAAAATATAATTATATTACTGCTATAAAAAATAACATTAGTTACATACTTCAAGCGCGAGGTGGTCTAAGACATCCATTTGATTTTCATATACTATACCCGGGCTGCCTGGCGACGGTTGATACAAAAATTGTACTTAGTAACAAACTAAAGAAAATAAAGAAATATGACTTTCGACAATTAACCATGAGTTGGATTCTTAGTTTTTTATATTCTCTTTTAGAGTTTATCTTTTGATTTTTTTTATTTCCCATAATTTCGACGAACTTTTTCGACGGAAAACAGAAAAACAGTCCTCTCGTCTCAACGTGGCGACCCCGACTAACACGGCATTGACAGCTCATAGAATGTCAAAAGGCATTAGGAGTTTGGGCCTTTCGCACGAAAGCCTGCAGAGGCCGCTAGTGAGGTAGGGTGCCATCTGACATTTGACAGTAAAATTGTCACTCAGCGTTCAGTTGACGTTCAGTATTGTTTGAATTTTATCATATATTTTCCTATTAATTTCCGTTCCGCTTATCCTCTCAATATCTCAAACTGTGCTTATACTCTCTCTAAATTGTATCTGCCTGTTTGCTCTGCAATTTTTACTTTGAAAATGCCGTTCATTGAATGTTGTGTACCGTCATGTCGGAAGACCAAGTACGATGAAACTTTGTATCGATTACCTCGAAATGAAACATTACAACGCAAGTGGCTCAATCAGCTCGCACCATATTGCCCAGGACTTGTACAGTTGACTTAGAGAAAGGAAGTTTGTTCAAGACAATTTGAACCAAAATGTCTCATTGGCAAGAAAAGACTTTATAATGCTAGACATGCCAGGTTAGTTGTTTGAATAACCTATACAACTCACTAGAGTTAGGTAGGTACTAACCTACCTCTTGTAATAATACTTTTTACAATTTTTGTATTGTTGGCTTGTCACAAATTAAAGCACTGATTGTTATAATTGTTAAACGGCTTAACGTGCTTTCCGAGGCACGACTAGACCAATGCAAATAGTCAAATATAAGCACACAAATATTTGCACTGAGCGAGGATCGAACCCGCGCCTCCTGCGTAGCGGCCGCGTACACTACCGCCACATCACGGAGGCTGTAGGTAAAGTGGTTACTACAACCAAAGATTCTTGATATTTATTTATCTTCAGTTTAACAATTACGATATGGATGTATTGTAATTAAAATAACATTAAAAAGCTGAATGGAGAAATTGCTTTACATGGATATTGTAAAGCAATTTCTCCTATAACCTCCCTAAATTAATGAGTTATCAAAAGCAGAACAATGATAGAATGTCTTGGAACATAAGTAAAATCACATAGAATAAATTGTTTATAATTTGTGCAATATTTGTACTACATTTATCAACGTACATAATATTACTGACATGAGATTGTTCATAAGTTTTGATTGTTTTTATTATAACTTGTTAATCTTCTATTACATGTTATCTTACTGCACTGCTTAAGGGTAATAATTATATATCTCTACCTACTTATCTCCGTCCCGTCCCATGTTGTGAAAGATATTCCAAGAGATTGCCTAGTGTGATAAGGCCACCAATTGAGTCATTAAAGTGTGGTGAAATATTATATTACTAAAGCTAAACTTTTTTTCAGCTGTGAAGTCTAGAAGAGTGCGTTTGACAAGCAGTATTAAATGTTTGTCCCCAAAAGGCAGATTATTGAAAAAAATTAAAAAATGTCACTTTTTGTAAATTGATGTCTGTAAAATGCTAGTTTGTTTCTTGCGCCGTTTCTTCTCCAAATATAGAATTAATAAAAAATAAACTATTGTTTCATTCTGTGTCTAGTACCAAATATAAAAATATAAATCATACAACACCCCAACATAGAATGGGCTATCGACTAACGACATCACTATTATCGATATCGTTATTAGGTAAAAATATGAATATGGCCTGCCCTACACGCAGCTCACTTTTTTTTTTAATCTACGTCACGTCACGTCAATATGACATGATGGTATGCGATGCGGACCCGCTCCTTACGATTCAGTTTTTGATCAGAAACTGTCTTATCTGTACGTAGTACATATATAAGCTACTAACTAATTGATGAAACAACAGATGGCCGGCACCTCGCGTGAGGTGCGATAGCAAGAGACCGTTATGCGCGGAATAAGAACGTCGTAAGCGCCGAATTCGTTTTTTTTTAATTACTCGTAAATTCCAGATAATTTTAACAAAGTGAAAAATTGAGTCACTAGATTTTATAATTTTATACTTTGTACATAAAAATTGACTCAATTATATGAATAATCTTGAAAATAAATTAATTATAATCAAAAATTAGGCCTAACTTTGTGATCTTATTTTATCGACAAAATATTAATATTTTATGTTTTCACCAAATTGAGTACCTTTCAGATATAACGTATTTCTATTTTATAAAAAACAAGCTCATTTGTGGCACACTTTCGGGTATAAAAATCAAATCAAAGATCGGCAATTTTCCTTTATACCCCCTCTACATGACGCCCGCCATATAATATTGTCTTTCTATTGTCCTAACGTCGTTAAACACCGATAAGTCTTTAATTTTAATTAAAAGTTGTACTCAAATAAGCCCCTGAATAGGCAGTTAAAATATAATAACAACCGCTGGCTAAGCTTATTAATAAAGGCCCTTTTGAGAGTGTCGTTGCGTATTTCTAATCTATACAAGGCCTAAACGCAGCAGCTCGAGTATACATCGTAATGCAACTTACAAATTTATTATTACCATGTGTATAACTGTACACATGTATACTGTTTGTAATTTCGATAAGTACAAAACACATTACACTTGATTAATAAATAATAATGCTTGCTTAGATGTTAGTACCGTTTTTTTTTATATAGGACACGTCAATTTGACTTTACCTCGCCTGATGTTAAGCAAAGTCTCGGAAAGCGGGTCACCATCGGAAACATGTACCATGTATCGTTAGTAGCTGTAATCCCAGTCGCATCCGAAGCTTCACTCTCAGTGGAGCCTGGGTTCCGCTTTACCAGTCTATCTGCGGATTTGGTTACTTCGATATTATATAAGTACCTACTAACGGTACTTATATCTAAGCACGCAGTCATGCATGCAGCACAATCAGCGTCATAAATATCTTGATGACGAAGTCTCGAAATGATCTTCAAACTGTTTTATTGATTTATATGGTATTTTTGTCCAAGCTACAGGTGTGAACCAAATATCAGAACAGTCAATCAACTGGAAAGGGGTCAAAAAAATTGAATACCTTGTTCGCAAAATTGTTGTATACATGTGTGCGTTTACAGCAAAGGTATCTCCTTTCCTTCCCCTTCCCACTCTTCAGAGCACACCACTGCCACTGCAGGATCACCTCACTATCCTCGTTATGGATGTTCGCAGCAAACTGAATAACAAAAACTATATCGAGAGTATCATCAAATCAGCCAGAGTCCTGAACAGAGTGAGATGTTTTTTGACGCCGGAGCAGCGGTGTCTTCTATACAAGACCCAAATTCGTTCCTGCGTGGAATACTGCTCACATCTTTGGGACGGCTCCGCAAAGTACTTATTAGATGCTCTCGACAGGTTGCAGTGACGTGCGGTCCGCATTATTGGGGATCCTGAGGTCACGAACACCCTCGAGTCTTTGCAGATGCGTACAGATGTTGCGTCTTTGGCAGTTTTCTAGCGTCTCTACCATGGTGAATGTTCTGACGAGCTCTTCCAATTAGTCCCACCCTCCCTTTTCCTTCACAGGACGACACGTGCAGGGCTAAGATGTCATCCATTTACGGTGCAGAGAATACCTGCTAGAACCAAGCGTTTCAGTGATTCATTCCTATGCCGCACCAAGACCTGGAATTCCCTGCCAGCACACGTGTTTCCTTCTTCCTACAGTCCCGGGTCCTTTAAGCGGGGCGTGAAAAGGCATCTAATGAGGCCGTCAAGCTGAGTGCCACCACTGTTAACATGGTAAATGTTTACGATGGTGACCCTCTTTCCGAGACTTTGCCTTTAGCTTAACATCAGGCGAGGTGAAGTCAAATTGACGTGTCCTGTATAAAAAAAAAAAAGTATACTTACGTACTACAAGTCAATCACAGAATCGACTGAAGCATACTATCAACGTTATGTATATTGATGTGGTGCAGTATAGAAGCTTCTTTATTTGGTCACTACAAAGTGTATGCTAGTATTTACGTAGGTACTGTTTGTCTCCCCTAGACGAGCAGTAAATGGAAGGCAGAATGGAAATACGCAGCATCGTTAACACCAAATCGATAGTAGCGAAATGAATAATTCTTAGAGATTTTGTATCGAGGGAAGTTAAGTTTCATTAATCCTTTGCCGACGAATTGTTTAACGAGCTCTGCTTTAGGTCTGCAGTGAAATGAATTCTGTATCAAAGGAACTCTTTTTTGTTCTTCATTAATTATTTCCGGCACATTGAACATTAAAGAATAAAAAATATCTCTTCAGGTATGAGAGCTACAAAACAAAATTAATGTACTGCAAAATACTGAAATAAATGCAATACTAGTGCTGTTATCACCAGAGTTGTCTTGTCATAAATCTTTTTAGTATCTGTCACATTCAGTCATTGTTTTTAGTGTCCATTTTGGGATTAAGTCTATTTGGGATATGATCATTTTCATCATACAAAAATCAGGCAATTTGGTGTTATGGGGATTTGAGCATCAGACGTTTTGGTATAAAAACGTATTGACGTATCAGGCATTTTGGGAAAAAGTTGTACTCGGCCGGACCTCACCATGTGACGTTAACGATGTAAATTAAACAAACTTGAAATAGCACGGATAAGAAGCATTCGCGATTAAAATTGATGAAATTGGTGAGGAGATTTTCTTACAATAGGTACCTATGATTTTAAGAGAAGGTTCATATCTGACGGAACATGCGTCGCGTATTATAGACGCTGTACGCTCGACGCACTAACGTAGCATCGGTTGAGTGTGAACGGTCAAGTGTTTTTCTATACATACATTTGTCTGTTCTGGCGTTACGCGACCGATAATACGCAACGCATGTTCCGTCAGATAATATATGAACCTTCCCTAACGCACGAGCGCACGAGCGCACTTATAGTACAACCGCCCCTGGTTAAGACACTTTACACCTTTTAGTTAAAACAGTCTGCACGTTTCAATTAAGACGTTTTAATCCGCAGGATTACGATCAGTTAGGTTAACATACATAAGGATTTTGTTGTTAGTTTCGATATTGTTAACTATATTATCTGAGCTCAGAGTCACTCAGCGAGCTATGGAGAGGGCTATGCTTGGTATTTCCCTACGTGATCGCGTCAGAAATGATGATATTCGTAGGAAAACAAAAGTAACCGACGTAGCCCAGCGGATTAGCTCGTTGAAGTGGCAGTGGGCGGGACACATAGCGCGCAGAACAGATGGCCGATGGAGCAAAAAAGTTCTGGAATGGCGACCGCGTACGGACAAACGTAGTGTGGGACGCCCAACGGCCAGGTGGAAGGACGACCTCATCAAGGTCGTCGGGAAGCGCTGGATGCGGGCTGATTCAGATCGGTCATTCTGGAGGTCTATGGGAGAGGCCTATGTTCAGCAGTGGACTATGTGTGGCTGATATGATGATGATGATGATGATTATCTGAACCAACGCACGTACATAAAGTATTACTTGAGCCATATATCTTGGATCTAAAATGTGCTCTTTTCGCGCAGCACACGTTTCTTGTATGTATTTTGAATATAGCAGAGTGCCACTGCGGTGGACGAGCTCAAATTCACCAAGCATAGATTATTACAAAACATTCCGCGCATGCCGGGACCTTTTATATATTGCGATTTAAGTCCAAGATATATGGCCTGAGAAATACACCACAGATTTGTACGTATAACTTGACTTAACTCTGCATAAATCCATGCTTTCAGTTAAAAGGGACTATTTTACGATTAATGGTTGGTTGGATGATAAAGAGGTATGGGGCTAATTGTGCGCTCTTCGTAAATCTGCAGTTCATTTTGCTAAGCTTGCTTAAAAGGTAATTATATTATAAAAGGTAATTCAAATTCGGTTGGTTAGATTATTTCTAGGTCACGACTCAAGAGTCCGAATCCCGTCCTGTGGATGAATATGAATTTTTCGAAAATAAATCGGGAAAAAGAAGCGCTCATTTGGGACTTGAACCCACGACCTCTCCCTTGCCCCTGGAATGCTCTTCCAACTGAGCTATTGCACCACACCTATATCACTTCTAATTTCACTTTTCTTTATATCCGTCTTTACATTATACATTTTTAGAAAAAGTTAGCGTAAAAAGTTTAAATTAATTTTTATAATATTTATTACGTTAACTTTAAAATTCGAATACATCAGGAGTCCCACTTGAGCATTTCATTTTTCCCGATGTATTCGAATTAGCGTAAAAGGTTATAAAAAATGTTATCAATTAAGGCGTTTACACGAGGGGACTTTATTTACACGGTTACTATTCTTGAAAGGAGAGAACGTGTTCTATAATTGAACTGACAATAAAATTACTTAAGATTGAACTTAGCCCTTAATAGTTGTTTCAACTATACAGTCTTAATAATATAAGCAAAGTACTTGATCCGATAGCTTGCTAACCAGGCTTGACAAGGAGATGGATGGTACAGTAAATAATGAAAATGTAGAGATCGATGGCCGTGTCTACTGCATGGTTTATCAGTTAATTACTAGGTGAATATATCACATAGTTTTAAATTAGATTAAACGTGTAACCAAGATTGTAATTAATTAACAAATAAATTAAAAAACAATCGAGGCAGTCTTTGAGGGCTGTCGATAGAAGTGAAAACCAAGCTTAGGCTTCACTTATTCTGTCGTTGGGTGAGTGTTCGGTGATGGTTATGTGAGGTTTAGGATTTTTGCCCACCCAAAAAGAGGGCTCAACAACGTGCCTAAAGTACATAATCATCATTACGTAAGTACCTGCCACATCCCAGGCTTTCACCTTGGAATCCAGTATCCACTCAAATAAATACATGCTAGGATAAGTGTATCTGCCATGCAGTTTGATTAGTTCTTTTATGGAATAGGGAGGCACACGAGCAAACGGATCGCCTGGTGGTAAGCGATCACCTCCGCAACACCAGAGGAGTCACAAGTGCGTTGACTTCCTTTCAATAGAGAGTACGCTCTTTTCTTCTTCTTTACTTGAAGGTTTAAAGGTCATATTGGTTCGAAAATACCGCTGGCGACAGTTCATTCCACAGTTTAGTTGTGCGAGGCAGAAAGTTTCTCGAGAAACGCACAGTTGTGGACCACCAGCTGTCCAGATACTGAGTGTGGAACTGCTGTCGCGTGGAACGATGGCGGAAAGAGGCGGCGGGGATCAATCCGAACAATTCCTCAGAGCACTCCCCATAGTATAGGCGATAGAAGATGCAGAGTTATATGAAGCAATACAGAAGGAGAACAAGGGTGGAGAGGTGATCCTATCGTCATCTTTGAGGCCCAAGCAAGCTTCACATACAAGTAGGTAAATACTGGACGCTCTGGCACAGTGGACCCCAAGGTCTAAGGCAAGAACTTTCGACGTATCTCAATAGGAATATGGGGTGGTGTGTATGGGGTCCCTCCGAGATGAGACGTGAGACAATGCTCCCACCTTACACCCAGATGGAAAAGGTGAACCGTGTGATCGTGGTCACCCAGGTGGTCTGCGCAGGTGGACGGTAGAAAAGTACCGGGTAAGTTGACCATAACCTTAATCTCCCAGTGACCATGATTATAAATAATAAAACATAAAAATAATATCTAATAAAAACAATGTTATTTCAACAATTTTCCCCACATTTAAAACATTACATACAAATGTACCTTTATCTATCCTATCTTGACACAATGCCATTCAAAAGGGCAATTTATCCTCCAAACACTGAGTATCTTCTGTCATGCGTGTGTTTGCGATACCCCTGGGGATTCCCCTTTCTTGTCCCAACCTTGTAAAGACCGCTTCACACGTTTTGAAAGACTTCATTAATCCTCAAAGGAGTAACTTTTTGAGAATACCAAGTTTATTTTTGGGGTTAATAAAGGGGAAAAGGGTAGTTTCTAAAAAATGCAAATATTGGGAACTTTGTTATGAAATATGGAGGCACAGTTTAAATATGAGGTGAGTCCGGGTAGCTCAGTTGGTCAGAGATCATCAGGTCATAAAATAGGGACTTTTACGTAAAATAAAAAAAAACACGAGAATTAGATTCGTGGTTCAAGTCAGGAGTCGAGGCTTACCCCCTATTACGTGGGACCGAATACATTGAGTGGTGAATTGTGGGTGTTGATTTACGTGTTATCTAACCCTCCGGGGATAAAGTAGTAATTATATGTATATGTATTGTAGTATTTTGGGTAACAATTTGCATTAGCCTATGGTAGTGGTTGAAATATGATTACATCCTTTACTGGATCCGATAGTTGGTAAGAATGTCTGGAGTGGATGCTTACACCATAAAAAACCTCTACTGTCTAAATTTCCACTTCAGTTCCAGTTCCAGTGGTTTAGTCTCTGCGTTAATAAATCAGTCAGTCGGAGCAGGTACCGTGTCAACGGACAATGGAAATAGGAATAAAAGTAAAAATAATTGAAAAGAACAATCGAGTGGACAAAGGGTTAACAATAAAAGAACCACAACACGTGGAATATATTTCATAGCCATGACCTGTTCTAAAAGGGTTAGTCGCGCACACTCGAGCACAGTCGATATATTTGCTCTAAATTTACGCGACGTGGCCCGACTGGCGTAAACGAATGAATTTCAACGAGTTTAAATATATCATTTTAATCGAAAAATGTGATTGTACTGTCAACGACAGAAGTTATGGAACAGTGACAATTGTAAAATAGGTCTTTACATTATGTGTCTAGTCTGTATCAAGAAACCGTAATTGGTTAACAACGCCATCGGAAACTAGTGAGTCGTGAGTCGTTGCCGCGATTAGAATGTATACCCAACAAGATGTGATAGAAATAGATCGATGCAATTTCTTTAGCATCGTCTTAAAAGGATATTTTTATAACGCGGATGGAGCTTCGGGTATATAATACGCTTGGACATAACTGTAAATACATTTCTCATTTCGGGAAAAAATAAAATTAGAATTATCATCTCAACTAAATTGAGAATGAATTTAATTTGTCAACGACTTGACGAGTTTCCTGTGGCAATTATAATTTTAATCAAAATATAGAACTCCACTAAGGGTACACTTAAATATTTGAATATTCAGAACTTATAATGCTTTTCTAGTCTGTCTTCTGAAAGACTTGCCATCCCTACCAATTCCAACATTAAATGAGAATGAATGAGATTTAGGTACAAATCTAATCCATGCGAGAGGGAAACTTAACAAGAGAAAGTCTACTTATAGTGCTCCGTTAACCCTGGGCACAAGAAACGACTCAGGGAGGTTTTCTAGTCATGTGTTAAACCTCCTCTTTCTGCAATAGATGATGTCGCAGATATCTCGTGATCTTACTCGGTTCGCGCCGAAATAAACTGTTTCTCGTTAACTAGATAGTACCTGGGGTCTGTCTGTCAATCGAATTTTGTAAATCTATCGATCAAGATCGCTCCCGGTTTAAAGACTGGCCATTTCAATCCAATCCCTCTATACGAATGGTGGATTGACGAATGTATGGGATTTGAAGTTTATGACATTTGGTTGACGACTGACATAAACGTCAAATTCAATGCAATGGTCGAGTTCAATGCCAAGAAGACCCAGGCATGTGCGTTTACAGCAAAGGTATCTCCTTTCCTTCCCCTTCCCACTCTTCAGAGCACACCACTGCCACTGCAGGATCACCTCACTATCCTCGGTATGGATGTTCGCTGCAAACTGAATAACAAAAACTATATCGAGAGTATCATCAAATCAGCCTCGCGTAAACTCGGAGTCCTGAACAGAGTGAGACGTTTTTTCACGCCGGAGCAGCGGTGTCTTTTATACAAGACCCAAATTCGTTCCTGCGTGGAATACTGCTCACATCTCTGGGACGGCTCCGCAAAGTACTTATTAGATGCTCTCGACAGGTTGCAGCGACGTGCGGTCCGCATTATTGGGGATCCTGAGGTCACGAACACCCTCGAGCCTTTGCAGATGCGTAGAGATGTTGCGTCTTTGGCAGTTTTCTACCGTCTCTACCATGGTGAATGTTCTGACGAGCTCTTCCAATTAGTCCCACCCTCCCCTTTCCTTCACAGGACGACACGTGCAGGGCTAAGATGTCATCCATTTACGGTGCAGAGTATACCTGCTAGAACCAAGCGTTTCAGTGATTCATTCCTATGCCGCACCACTAAGACCTGGAATTCCCTGCCAGCTCACGTGTTTCCTTCTTCCTACAGTCCCGGGTCCTTTAAGCGGGGCGTGAAAAGGCATCTAATGAGGCCGTCAAGCTGAGTGCCACCACTGTTAACATGGTAAATGTTTACGATGGTGACCCTCTTTCCGAGACTTTGCCTTTAGCTTAACATCAGGCGAGGTGAAGTCAAATTGACGTGTCCTGTGTAAAAAAAAAAAAAAAAAATTCATACATTTGTATTTCTATTCCAGCGAATTGCCACTTGTCTAGATTTTTCCACTAAACGCGTCTTTTAGGGACGCGCTGTTTAATTGTTTTAGACGTAATTTAAGAAAGAAAGAAAATAAATTTATTTCTCGCAGCTGCAGCACATACACAGTAATGTTACGAAATAGATCGTTAAATAATGATCGTTGAATATTTGTATATTTAAATCCTAATTTATGACTAAATTAAAACTTACCTAACAAAATTTTGAGAAAAAAAAGATATATTTAATGTTTAGATTATTACTTTTCTGTACTTTTTAGAACTCCATTGAAAAGCCATCATTAGACATTATGAGAGTTTGCAGACGCCAAAAAAATTCAAAGAAACCTATTTGAATGAATAAAAATGGTGGCCAAATAACCATAAATTTCAACTACACTTACCAAAGATTCTATCGAATTAGATCCGTGAAATGTCAACACAATTCTGCTAGCCCTCATCACGCTGAATTGAAGCCATATAAATATTTGCGAACCACTGTCCCGTACCAAATCTCTAAATTGAATTTACTAAGAAAATTCCACTCTGATTTCAACTAAGCAGAACACAGTAATATGCTTCGGAAATAAAAGAATATATCTTTTGATTTGAATTACTTTTATGACTCACTAACTCTTGCCCGCGGCTCAACTCGCGTGGTTTTTACAGGAATATAAAATAGGCTAAACAAGGTTTACCTAGCAAGTTTTATAATTATTGGACTTCCGATTAACAATTTTCTACGTAGCTGTGAGCCTTTTCTGTTTAAAATAACACCGAACGAATAAAAAATGAAGACATATTTTTCCGAGGTCTAATAGCCACTACAAAAGAGGTCCAATGGAGTATTTTTATTTGATTTAATTTTGAAGGTCCAGTGGGCACTTAAATAGAGGTCAAGTGGGCACATTAATTATTATATTTTGAAGGAGGTCCAGTGGGACCTAAAAGTGAGGTCCAGTGGGTACTTTTGTGAGAGGGTAGAATCTTGGAGGTCGAGCGGGTACGTAGCCGGTTTTTGGTTATTGCGACCAAACATAGCCGATGTTGTCAACATCTAACCTACCCCTATACCGCATTTCATGAAAATCGGTTCAGTGATTTAGGCGTGAAAACGTAACAGACAGATAGATGCTTTTCCATTTATAATATTAGTATGAATTATGACTTTCTAACTCATAATATGTATTTTTTTTCGGTGTAATTCAAACTATTGCCAGACCAAAGACTATGTTTTTATACTTAGACTTAGTTTTTATATGTATGTTATTACCGATATTTTTTTTTTTTTTATTTTTTTTTTATATTTGGTCCGTCAATTGACTGCACTCCGCTAGATGGCAATAGGACTTCTCTGTATTAATAGTAGATCTACTTCCAAATCTATTTTTCTGTAGTCTTGAGCAGGTGCGGTCGCAGCCTTATGTTTTCCCTTTTTTTTAAAGAAAACCTGATTCATATACCTCAAAATATTTGTGATGAGATCACGTTCACATCGGCAATGTACAAATATAGTATATTTTTTTTTTTTATTTATTTATCAATTTACATAGTGCAGGTATAAATAAAGGTATAGTAGTATTTATAAACCACTGAGGTTTGAGCTAATACTACCAGATACTTCTATAATATAATTGACAAGGTAGGTAGTACACAGATAAATACGAAATATGAGCGAACAAAATAACAATATTTTTACATGGTATATATTTGTGACCTTGCTATATAATATAGCCTCGATCATTACCCTACCGCCATTTTTCAACCCATATTCAAACTTTCACCTATTCACTAATTTGATCAACAAAACTGGGCACCACATGCTCCTTAACTATATTTGACCTAATTGGGCACCATAAGCTCCTAAACTATACTTGACCTAATTACCAAATATTACGAAACTACCACATGTTCACTATTGATCTGGGAGAACTTCGACAAGTTTCAGAGACCCAAGTCGTTGAAACACGCATTCTGTGCTTGGGAACCGCTTTCCCTGACCGAGGCCTAACAAGGACAATTTCATTCAATATCCTTGAATTAAATATGTAATAACATAATATGTTATAATTATAAGGGAAGTTTGAACGGAATTACTTGAAATAAAAAAGAAGGAAACCAGTTATTAAGTTGAATTACATTACCAACTATTTTAACTATATAATTCTACAATACACATAAATTACTATACACGAATATGGTTAATTTTTTCAGGCGAAAATACAAATATATTTATAAAAGAAAATCGGTCTAAGAATGTTAATCCGCATATTAGAACTCATCCATCAATCAATTAGCCCACCGCAGTCCACTGTTGGACATAGGTCTTACGTCAAATCAAAGCTATGTACCTATGTACCTATACCATGATCGCGTTAATTCCCGTTAACATTACTGTATAGTTTAAAGCCAGCTCTACGCTTCGCTTCCATCAATCCTCACCCTTATCTCCCCACAAAAAGCAGATATAAAACGATGGCTATATTATTCATCTCATTTCTGTGACAAAAGCTGCGAATGTTCCACTGATTTGCAAGTCAATGTGGAACAAAACCACAAACGTAATAATAGAAGCTAACTGTACTGATAATGTGAGTACTATTCTCAATGGAGCGAGAGAATTGGCATATTGAGTTACTAGAACTGACACTTGCGAAATTCGTTCTTTTTGTTTTAGTCTGGCTGAAAATAGTATTAACTTACTTCTAGATAGGATGGGAAAGTTTATGTTAACGGTTTTGAAGACTGAGTGCCAATTTTTGTAAGAATTTGTTCAAAGTTCAGTCTCGATCTGAACTTTAGAAGAACGCTCTACTATGCCAATGTTCTGGCGCTTTAGTGGCGTTCACATTAAGCAAGCGAGTATTCTAAGCCCGTATTCTAAAATGGTATGCAGTTCTGAATTACGATTTATCTGAGGACAGATTGTATAGACTGTCAAATCTGTCGATATTTGATATAATATAATCTGTCGTAAAGAATCTATGCGAGCTAATACATATAAGAAAGAACAACGAAGGAATATTTTGTCTCTGTTCACACTAATAGAATTTAACGGAGCCCCTCTCCGTACAGATTGAATTTCATTCGACTGAATGATTTTTTAAAGCATTACCTAAGTATGCTAGCTATACTAATCAAATACATCAGAAAAATGAATCTCTCGGGCGGGTCTCGAACACGCGATTTTTCCCTTACAGGGGAAATACTTTATAGGGCCACTGAGCATTGATTGCGGGTTCGAGTCCCGCCCAAACGATTAATTTTTCCTGATGTATTCTATTTGCTCATTTAATGTAAATCGGCCTTTATAATGAATGTGGAATATTCGTCTAAACTTTCGACATGCTAGTTAATTACTTATGCCTATTCTAGAAATACTATGCAATGGCCTAATCTACTTAGATAATACCCACAGTTGGGAATTAGTTCACAAACTAACACACTTATGGACATTAAGACTATTTAGGTTTCAGTTGAACGTCATGCTTGATGCAGTTTAATGCAGATGCAGATATTACTACAGAAGCCAGTTGATCGTGATAGTGAAATTATTGAGATATTGAAACCGTCAAACTTCTTAACAATGTTCTTGTGACTGTCCAGAAAGCGCTATTTAGGTCTCTTTTATGTGGGATGCGATGGCTGAGGCGCACCAATTAACCATTCATAGATCAATCACGGACACAAAAAGCTCGTGTAAAGGTTTACACCTTTTTTTTCGTGCGGTAATACCCAGGGGTACCTTGTTGGGGTGCGAGAGATATGCTTTCGGCAATCTCACCTCCGGCAACAAAGGATCCAAGACGGCGTGCGTTTTAGTCGGTTCGAGTCCGACATAACCGCCTCCACCGGCTCCGTGGGGATGGTATCCGTGGGGATTTTGCGCACGATAAAAAAAGGGTACCTCGCCCGCCGGAGCCGGAAGGTTATGTCGTACTCGAACCGACTAAAACCGCACGCCGACTGAGGGTCGTGATGATTTACACCAAACCTATCGGCTCAACGTCAAATTATTTGAGTGTAAATAGTGACAAAATAATTGCCTTGCAAAAGTTCTTTCCAGAGTAGACTTTGGAAAGAACTTTTGCAGGAGGTAGAAGATGGAGTATTTATTATTTTAGTAGCTTGTGGGTACAGTTTTGTGGGTACAGATTGGAAACACTCAAAACATCCGTTCGTTGTTCTTTCTTTGAAAACAACAAAAATAATGCTCTTGTTATAGCATCTTTATAAATACGAGCTTTGATCAGCTGTGTCGAGCACAGTGCTGCGATCAACCCTGATGGTGATTGTAATTGATCGATCTACGGTGACGTCACCCAGTTTGACCAATCAAAATGTCTATATAAGTGCTACGCTGTGCACAACACTGTATGGTTAGGGAATTACACAGATACAGCCATTTTTTTACTGGTTTTTGGTCGGTCCGTATAGCACAATGCGCGAACTTTCCGAATTTGGTGCAAGATTTTTGTTGACACGAGAACGAGAATCAAGGCATATAAGTTCATACTGGACACTACTCCTGATCTTTAGGAACCGGCTTTGGGATCCAAAGGTTCAGCTTGCTAATAAGCTGATATCTAAACCGTAAATACGCGTCGATAGCTTAGTGGTTAAGGAGTCGGCCTTACGATCGAGAGGTCCCGGGTTCGAATCCTGGCCATTACACTACCGACGTGAACCCACTCCTAGCACAAGAAATTCAGCTTAGTTGGAGGGGTTAGAGGGAATATTAGTAACTTCGGTCCTAACATCTATACATATAATAAATCTGTAAACGATCGATGTCTGTACATGGAAAGGAAATGAGAAAAAATGTTATAGGGGAACTTTCTAATCGTAATAGAAGCCAAAACAACGTTTTTTGGAATTTTTGTCTGTTTGTCTGTTTGTCTGTTTATCTGTTTATCTGTTTATCTGTTTCTCTGTTTATCTGTTTCTCTGTTTCTCTGTTTGTCTGTGAGTTTGTGCACGGTAATCTCAGAATCGGCTGAACGGATTTGGTTGCGGTTTTCACCAATAGATTGTGGTAGGCTTCACTTAACATTTAGTATTTGTTTTATTGAAATCGGTATATAAATAAAAAAGTTATGTCAATAATAGCAAATCACGGCTAACAATTTGTGATTGTGTGAATAGACCGAACCAATAAAGAAGCAACAATGCTTACAAGAAGATATTATTTCAATCATAGGAATCTGAAGAACTTCTAGAGGCAAGAGTTACTACATCTCAGCCAAGTCAGGTTATTTTACTGCAGAATCTTCAGCACAGCAAGAGTCTCGACAGAATTCACATTGTTCTCGAACGATGTTCTCTTGAATCCGATAGATTAGTGAGCAGCTGGTTCGGTAGAAAGACTCCAAGTCTTTCATAATTAATATCATCACGCTAATATAATAAGGAATGGGGCAGAATGTTTTTATGACATATTTATGTAAACGTCTATTTCACATTATGATTCCATAGTAACTGTGGCTCAATATGTCTGCGGTGGACTTACAACTTAGTTGAGTCGCGTTCGAATCCATATGTAATTTTCCTTTTTTTTTGTTTTTTTTTTTCACTTTTGTTTAACTTTTTAATTTTATTGTGTATTTGTTGTATTTTATTGTATTTATAGTTTTATTTGAAGTAAAATATAAATCCTATGCTTATTAACCTATAGGTAGTTCACAAATCTAGGCTGTGTGACAGTAATAGTAGAACTTATTATATGATATTCTTAGATCTTTACAAAATTATTCATTTTGGATAGTGAAAAGGTGGTCCCACCAGCCTGAGAAGTCATAAAACTGAAACTGGTATACCCCATTGATACCGATTCCATCACATCGGAGCAAGTGCAATATTGGAATCAAACCGATTAAAATTTAACAGAGGACTTGGGGCATTGGGGGGTATTCTGGGGTTAGGTTCCCCAGTATACCGGCCTTGGTAAATAAGTAAATCGTTGCACCTTCTCTGAAGCACGTATTCTGGGAGATAGTTGTCCCTATCGTATTACCGTCTCTACCATGGTGAATGTTCTGATGAGCTCTTCCAATTGGTTCCACCCTCTCCTTTCCTACATAGGCCAACGCGTGCAGGGCTCAGATGTCCCCCGCATACGGATCAGAATATTCCATCAAGAACCAAATGGTTTGGTGACTCATTCCTATGACACACCATTAAGACCTGAAAATCCCTGCCAGCTCACGTGTTTACTTCTTACTACAGTCCCGGGTCCTTTAAGCGGGCGTGAAAAGGCTTTGATGCCATCAAGCTGAGTGCCACCATTGTTAAGATGGTACATGTTTATAATGGTGACCTTATTTCCGAGTCTTTGCCTTTAGCTTACCATCAGGCGAGGCGAAGTTAAATTGTCCTATATTAAAAAAACTCCGGATCTCATAAAGAAGAAGACCCATGTGTGGGTAGAGCTATACAGTTCTTAACCGACTGATAAAGAAATGAAGTTACAAACCACTTGGTTCGAGATGGCATTATTTCTACCGTATGTGAGTACCGGAGGAAGGAGAGATTAGTTGAAAGACTCCTAATAGGCTCTTTCACTCGCCGTGGTGCGGTAGAAATGGTAAAATACCGCCAGAGAGACAACGTCTCTATGCAACTGCAGACATTATACAATGTTAGTGACCTGACTACTAACGCACGCCGCTGCGATCTTATCGATTCAGTCTAATAAGTATCTAATAGTAAATACGTAAATATATCCCAGAAATGATAACAGTATGCTAGGAGAAGCCAAGCTATGTAGTAGGTATGTAAAAGAGACCGAATGTGGGCAGAGAAACACTCAGTTCCGGTAAATTTCATCAGACCAAAAAATTCCGCCGCGTGGACATCAACTCCAGTGTCAATTTGGAAGCATCTACATCATCTGCTGGACACAAGCTTACCAATACAAGAAATATATAGCACAATGAGGCTATATGACCCCATCCCAGCAGCAAAATACAGCATTAAGCTGTATTTTCTCTCTTGCCCACTGCCACAGAATAGATACACTAGCGTACCACTGCGCCCCCTCTTCTCGGCCTGTGTGTAAGGCAACGAACAACGATGTGACTGTGGTCGATGGAATTTATCATAAAACTGGAACTACCCACCATTGGCTCGGCAAAGAAGAGGATCACTGCTCAGGGTGTGCAAGGCTCCGGGTTTTCTTGAAACTATTTTGTGTGATACTTGATGTATTTTAATTTGTTCAGTTCGTAAGTGGTGGCAGCATGTTTTAAGAATTTGGGAGGAGGGAAGAATAATTAAAACCATTAAAACTGATGAACATTGATATGTCCATATTTAGCAATGTTCATCCACATACTTTATAATGATTTCGTTAGCAAAATGTAGAATTTTGCTGACTAAATGTTTTGTTTCTTTTTTAAAATAAAGGAATGTTTCCTTTGTGTAAAATTCACTATTTCCAGTTTTCGAGTACCTAATTCCGTTCCAGTTGGGATGAAAATCTTCCACCATGTATATAATGATGAGTTTGAGCTATTCCGAACTTAACGCGGACGAAGTCGCGGGCAACAGCTAGTTCTTAATAAAAATAAAAGATATCAGCTTATTATAGTTCACATACTTGGAATGAAACCACACTGTTCCATTTACCATACTATGTAGTTCCATTCTCTTAAAATACGGGCAGCCATTTATAAATTTGGGAACATTACTACTCATTAAAAAAATACTATCCACAGATTCTCAAGTAAGTAAGTTGCATAAACAAAGTTAAAGTGTGTCAGACATTCTGAGCTAACCAAATTGTATATAGATACCCGAGATAGCGAAAGAGGGCAGCTCTAATTAAATTTTTAGCAAAGTGGTAATATTCATTTCAAAATATTTTATGAATATTTATTTCTACGATTGAACTAGCTTCTTGACAAAGTATAATAATATAAGGAATGATATTTCTTTCCATGGGTCTCGTACGAAGTGGGATTGACCAATTGAAGATTTATATAATCTTGAGTGTAAATAGTTTAACTAGCTGGTGTTATGGGTATAAAGATATTTCAAATACAATTTTTTGTTATTATTTACGTACACATAACCAATCAAAGCAATTTATTCTCAATCTTGAACAATAAATTTGTTTCTTATTGCCATCAATTTTAATTCTACTTAATCTAAGTTTACCACCGCTCCAGCGCGCTGGTGGAGAAGAAACGGCGCAACAAACTCCACTGCTACATTTTTAGACTTCAATTTACAAAAATATTTTTTTTTAACGCAAAATGTGGACGAATATACTTAAAGGTTGGTCAATGCACATATTCATGGAATATTTGCTTTAAGCGGTAATCGAAACTGCCACCTCTAAGTTAGCAATCAAACGACCTACTCCGCTATAAGGTTCATTAAGCAGAATAAGTATTTACGTACACAAAGGTACTTAATTAAAGACTTTGGCAGACTTTAGTGTCTTAAGGGCACTACTGGGATTAATGAGTGAGAGGCATTGAGAGTGAGAGGGTTCGCACTGAAATAACGTGGCTACGATAATGATGTTAAAAATATATATCTTACAAAAGTAAGTGACATTACAGACAGAAATCTGCGTAACAAACATATCTACTTCCATGTTATCGGCTTAGCAGGGTAAGTGATTCCTTTAAGGGGGATGGTATACGTTTTTATAACAAACTGCCAGAATCGATCCTTGGTATGCCTGACAATAAATTCAAAACCTTTGTAAAGACCACCTTATCCAAAAAAGCATACTATAGGATAGATGATTACTTGAAAGATAAAAATGTCTGGCTTGAGCATGGTGCAGGCCCCTCGTAAAATGCTATAATTACAGCATGGTACTGTATTAGTTACGTGACTTATTTGTTAATTTACCTATGTAATTTTGTTTTAATTCTTACGTATAAAGTGTTTTATAAACTTGTTGTGATTGTTTATCCAGACGCGAAATATACATTCGTCCACATTTAGCTTTAAGAAAATAAATATTGTAAATTGACGTCCAAAAAATGCCGCAGTGGAGTTTGTTGCGCCGTTTTTTCTCCACCAGCGCCTTGGAAGCGGTGGTAAACTTATTTTATTATTTTAAATATAAACAATTTTATTGTTCTATATTGAAAAATAAATGACTATGACTATGACTATTAACTATTTTGCAATAAAATATAAGCCTCTCTTAAGCTCTAGTCAATCTCTGTACCAAATTATTGGTTGGTTGGTATAGGCGTGAAAGCTAACAGACCGACGTTTACTTTTGCATTTATAATATTAGTAAGTATGGATTAGTTTTAAGACAAATTTTATTTCAATTGATCCGCAAAACATGCCGCCTCTATCAGAACCCATGCAATGTACACCCAGTTTTAGATGATGGCTATTAAACAACTACCATCATTAGTCACTTCTGAAATGACTGAAAAAGCTAGATGGCTACTGAAAAGTGGTCGTAACATCGGATTAAAATCAAACAATCCTCCATACTAATATTATATCCATACTAATATTATAAATGCGAAAGTAACTCTGTCTGTCTGTCTGTCTGTCTGTCTGTCTTTCTGTCTGTCTGTCTGTATGTTACGCTTTCACGCCTAAACCACTGAACCGATTTTGATGAAATTTGGTATAAGGATAGATTACACCTTGAGAAAGGACATAGGCTATGTTTGGTCGCGATAACCGACATGCACGCGGGCAAAAGCTAGTAACAAATATATCGAGATAGAATCCGGTAAAAGTGGTTCTATTGTCAAAAAGGTTTCTATTCTATTCTATTAGATAGTTTCAAGCTCCCACGCCTCTTTAACAATACAGTTTTATCGTAAACTAGCTTTTACCCGCGGTTCCGCTCGCGTGGATGTCGGTTATCGCGACCAAACATAGCCTATGTCCTTTCTCAAGGACTGATCTACCCATATACCAAATTTCATCAAAATCGGATGAAAGTGGTTTAGGCCTATGTACCTATGTACCTATGTAATACAGACAGACTGACAGACAGACAGGCACGAGTTATATTAGTATGGATGTTTCTCGTAGCGTGTATGTTACACATAGACGAAGCCGATGGAGTATTCAACATAAAGATACTATTGAGTCTGCAAGCTTCTAGAATCAGTCAGAATTAATAATATAATTAATTAATTTTCATCAGTCGTATCGTATTTCTTGGTTGAAAAGGTTATTATTTTAAGAGCACTTCCATAATTATAACCCAATTTGAGTCGTAGTTAAGTAGTCCAATTTCATAATCGTCAGCCGAAATTTCAGATTAATTCATTTAAAGGAACCTAAAATAATGTTTACAAAAGTAATAAATGCAATGATTATAACCTTCACAATATAATTTTGTTTATAATAATATTTTGAGACAATTCACACGCTAACTAGATTCCATTAAAAATATATGGGATTCTAAGCCTGATTCGGACCATGTTGTGGTGTCAATCAGCCAATTCAAAAGAGGCCATTCCGCGATTCACACCATGGTCCAAATATTTCTTGGTGTAAAAGAGGAACGACTCAGAAAATGTAGGTATGTGTATAGATATGCGAGTAGATACTCGTAGATAGAAAGATACTCTATATTGCACAACAAACATAAGAAACAAACCTAGTCAATAACATAAAACATAACATAAACTCACGCCTGTATTCCTCGAAGGGGTAGGCAGAGGTGCTAGCACCCACATTTCGCCACTTTATGTTTAGGTCCCAATGTAATAGGTGGCGAGCCTATTGCCATTAACCGGGCACTTATAAACCTGCGATAAAAACACACATAACTTCGAAAAGCATCGACAAGTCATTGGTGTGTGCCATGGTAAACCTGGGGTCGAACCCGAGACCTCGTCTCAGCAGTCCATTACCCATACCACTAGGCTACCGCAGAACACCTATTCTTTTTTTTTCTTTTTCAGTTAGAATATACTTATTAGGTACATACCTTAATACCTGAATTTTAAACCTAAAAAAATTTTTGAAGTAAAGAAGAGGAATTATTGAGAGTACCTACCTACGAGTCCTTTCGCTTACCAATAATTTGGTTTTCTTTAAATATATTTCTTTAAATATTAAATAATAATATTATTTAAAGAAAACCAAATTTCACTCCTATAATTATGAAATACTAGCTTTTGCCCGCGGCTCCGCCCGCGTGCATGTTGGTTATCGCGACCAAACATAGCCTATGTCCTTTCTCAAGGTCTAATCTACACATGTACCAAATTCCATCAAAATCGGTTCAGTGGTTTAGGCGTGAAAGCGTAACATACAGACAGACAGACATACAGACAGACAGACAGACCGAGTTACTTTCGCATTTATATTTATTATATCTATTTATTTATATATTGTACATTTAGATATAATACTGTACCTAATTAATTAGTGAGATGATTTCAATAAAGTACTTATTTTCGAAAAAAAAAGTATGGATACCTATTTGTTTAAATTTAACTTGGGAGTTCAAATAATTCTCTACCTCGAACAGCAATACTCGTAACAGATTGTTGGTATACGTAATATGTATGTATACTTGTAAAGCAGGGACAGTATTTATTTCTTTGATGTCTCCAAATCTCAATGCGATGTCCGCAAGAACGCCTCTTGAATGGATTTCATCAGATTTTTTCTTTTCTATCTCGATTGATTACTCCCCGACCAAACGCGAACGAGAAATTTACAAAAGAAATCTTTTAAAAGCTGTCTTTTTTTAAGGAAACGTTTTTACTCGTAAATACAGTGTTTATGTTTTACCATTATTTCTGTGTACTGTTATAAAATTGTAAATCTCTTGTGTAGGTACTTTAGATATCTATAATATAAGAATGAATCGCTGAATGTGTTGGTAAGCGTACCTATAACTCAACAACGCCTGGACCAATTTGCCCAATTCTTTTTTTTAAATGTTCGTTGAAGATCAAGGATGGTTTTTACGGCAAGAAAAATTCGAATAATTGCCGGGAACCGACATCCACGCGGGCGAAAGCTAGTTTGAAATAAGGGGGAATTTTTAGACGCCTGAACTTGGTCCCACCCCCACTGTTTTATACGACCTCTTTTTAAATATTCTTTTAAATGTTTTAGTTTGACTACTACGTTTTCTTCCATTTAATTTGAAACTGAATCTAAAAATAAATAAATAAAATAAAATAAATAAAAAAATAAAAAGCACTAAGGTTACATTCATTGCCGATGACACCCCACACTTGGCAAGCCTGTCCTATGGGTGCCAAATACGTTTGTACGTGATCGGTAATACATTGTAACGTAAATATTTAACAAATAACCTAAATATTTACTTACATATAACATAAGTTTAACTACTAAACTTAGTTCGAAAAACATCGGAAAAAATGAAATGGTCAAGTGAGACTCGAACTCACGACCTTTCCCTTACAGGGGAAATGCTCTTCCAACTGAGCTATTGAGCCACACCTGAATCATTTCAAATTTTCCTTCTCTTTATATCCGTCTTTCTTTTCGAACTTAAAAGTTAGCATAATAAATGCTATAACAAATTCATTCAAATACTAAACTTAGTTTTAGTTTAATATTTTTAAAAACCTATAGTGTATCTTTAAGGGCCGGTTCGACCAAACACGAGTAAAGCTTATTCCTAGAATAAACAACCAATATGTGGATGATATTGCCTTTTTATTCTAGGAATTAAACTTTACTCGCGTTTAGTCGAACGCATCATAAAGAAACGTTATTAATATTATGGCTATTAAATTAGCTGTCAAACTAACTAAAAACTGTAAAACTAACGATTTGATGAAATAGTGAACACAGGAACTAAAGTTGTTAATATCTAATGCATACTGTTTTATTGAGAATGAAAGACGATTTAGCAAGATTTAACATTAGGTACTGAAGGACGTCTTCAGTCCACTGCATTATTGGTTTTAGTATAAGATCATTGGTTTTTTTTTTATAAACCCACGCCTGTATTCCCCGAAGGGATAGGCAGAGGTGCAAGCGGGTACATTTCGCCAGTTTATGTTTAGGTCCCAATGTAATAGGTGGCGAGCCTATTGCCATTAACCGGGCACTTATAAACCTGCGATAAATACACACATAACTTCGAAAAGCATCGACAAGTCATTGGCGTATGCTATGGTAAACCTGGGATCGAACCCGAGACCTCGTCTCAGCAGTCCATTACCCATACCATAGGCTACCGCAGATATTGGATTTTATCATTAAATAACGTATATACGCTATGCAGTATACCTATCTATCGTATAGCTGATATAGCTCGATGCATATATCTTGGACCTAAATGTGCTCAATATTCATGCATTTGCACGTTTCTTGGATGTATTTTGAAGATAACACTGGATGCTACTGCGTTGGCCAAGCTCAAATTCACCAAGTACCTACCTATAGCTTATTACAAAACAATCTGCGCGCGCCAGGACCTTTTTTTATCTCGCGATTTATGTCCAAGATATTTAAATCGAGCAATATGAAGTTGATAATACTACACATTCATACTAACAAGTTTTGAGCGAAGTAACTGTTGAACTATTCAGATCACGACCAACATTCGACTTTGAATGGAAAATATGACTTTAGTTCCTTCTACTTTGCATTTCGACAACTTTGCAGAGTGAGCTGAATATCTGTGAAGTTCTAAAAGACGTTATAAGGGGCTTTTGAATATATTCAAAAGAGTTTTTCTTACATATAGGTATTCGTCTTGACTTTTGTCCTGCCTCAATTTTGCTAAACCCAAACAACAATAGTGCCACCGACCGCCACTGCAAAAAATGGCACTTTCATTTTGAACTTTAGGCGTATAGAACTAAAGTCTAAAATTTAATGTATTTTTTTGAAATGACTCCGGCATCACAGTGGTTAGCCTTAGTAGATTAGAGGGACTGGTTAGAATAGCGTATTAGCTTATACCTGCGGCCCCATCGTGGATGCAAGCTAATGTGGCATACTGTCTTGGAAAAGAAAGATTACGGAAATTGTAGGGTACCCAAAATTGTAGGGAAGCAAGAAATGTGCTAAATAGGACAGAACAGACGCCAGCAGTTAGTAGGATACTGTGGGGACAGAATGCTGACGGGCATTAGAAGGCGCCCTTTTTTTTATTCGTATGGATATCCCCTCGGATACCTCCCCTGCCGGAGCCAGAGGGGAAGGTTATGTCGGACTCGAACCGACTAAAAGTGCACGCCGACAGTAGGTCGTGATGCTAGGCCGGAGGTGAGGTTGTCATCGATATATCCCTCGCCCCCTGGCTGACCCAGGGCCATCCATTACGGCCTGGCCCTCCTCGGGAGGGGGGACAATGGTGTCCCCGACTCACTCCCGGAATGGGGAGACGCGCTTTTCAGCGCAGGCACCCGATCGTGCGGGATCGCTGCGCCGGCAATCGCGTTCGATACGGGCAGTAGGTAAGATACGTACACCTTGAGTCATAAGTTCGAATCAGTAAAGTGTCTCAATATAACATCCAAGTGTTTTAACTTCGGCTACGCAACCTGATGAACCCTTCAAGTGGAAACGATACCCAACAATACTTTTCATAGTAGGCAAACAAATTATCAGAAAAAGTGCAAGTAGATATAACGACATTAATTTTCATGCATAATATGTTTGCACTAAGGGAGAATCAAACTCGTGACCATGACCTCTCTACCGTTACGTCACACCGCTCGTCAAGCTGTCGATGTGGTTTTCTCCCCCGGTAGCACCCCTAGGGGAGACAAAAGGATGATAAAGATGGGGGGATTTAAACGGTACATGAAACTCAGCAGTTTAGCCTTAAATCGCACCCTACAAATCCCTACCGTCTCCGTGTAGCATAACACAATAATAGTTATATTATACACTTCATATCAGAGATGAAAACCGCAAATGTTACAATGCATTTGCAAGTCAATGTGGGATCAAGCCGCAAACGTGATAATGGCATGGCAGCTTACTATCTAACTATACCAGCTGATAAGAACTATCTAAGTTAGGCAGACGATATAGAGAAAATGCACTGCCGACGGACGTGTAACAACTGGCAAGTAGGTACCGTCAAAACAGCTCTTAATACCGTAGTTTTGAGGTCATTTTGAGACTTTGTAGGTCAAGATATTTCTTACGCTGATTGTACTACACTATAAGTTGGGAAGAAAACATTTATTTTTCTTATGTATTTGCTTTTCTTCATCAAGAGGTAGGTGAGATAACAGACCGCAGTCAGTTTCTGTCTTCACATACACGACTGGCTATTAACAAATCGCAAGAATAACTTACATGATTAATTATCTGGCGGTTAAAAACCCTGACAAAATAAAATTTCATAAAAGGAAAAAGGAATCATCTAGGACTTAACTGTAGTACTAAACCAGTACCTTTCTAGAGGGAATACCCTAACTAAAATCCTACCCTAAATTCGTATTCTAGAATGACACTCAGCCTGAATCTCGATTTATCTGAGGACAGATTGTGTAGGCCATTTGTCAAACTATCAATCTGTCATCAGACAAATCGTGATTCAGGCTGAGTATCATTCTAGAATACGGGCCTGAAACTCTGAAACGATCTACCAATATTTGTTCAAACATTTTAATTAATTTTTAAATACTTTCAAACCTATAGTACATATTTATGCATATTTATACCTATTTCGTAAGTTAATAAGTAAAATAACCACCATTTAACGAAGGGAGGTGATGAAGGCTCGTAAAGTTGCAAGAAGTTTGAATGAGATACATAAATCCGCAAGAAACTTTGTTGCACACACAAACTGGAAGTGTGTCTCGTACTTAAAGCAAAGCTGAGTAATTGCCTGTTTTATTAATAAATGTAAAATTGAAACATTTGTTTCAGAATAATTATGAATTTGATACGTATATAAAGAAGAAGCTTCAAGAAGGAAAGTAATGTAAACATTGGTAGGAAGTTTTCAATACATACCTAATTGAAAACTTTCTACCAATGTTTACATTACTTACCAATGTTTACAGTACAGTTACGCTAGTACTATTATCTATTCTGTGGTACAGTGATGATGAATGTATGGAGTACATCTTTTTTTTTTCACTCTCACTTCAATCACACACACACACACACACACACACACACACACACACACACACACAAGATGTACATAAATAAATAAATTGAACTCACCTGCAAATTAGTACAGTCAGCGTCCGAAATATCATAACTACAAAGTCACAAAATTATTTTAAAACTATAAGGTATTAAGAGCAAATCAAATTATTTCATTGATTTAATTTGTATTATTGTTCGAACTAAAGGTGTGTACTAAATATCACAACAATCGGTCAACATTGCGGGGAAAACCAAGAAATTAAGATCATTTTGAGTACTTTGTACGTCAACATCTTTCTGATTCTGACTGTACACCTGCCGATTGAAACGAAACGAAACGATGCTTTGGCGCTGGATTTTCTCATGGGGTTTGGAGGTCAGTTAAGACCCAAACCAAGCCTCTCCTGCAGGCAGTAAAACCGCATCAACCCCGCAGCATCAACCCCGGGCTCCGATATAATCAATTAATCAATTAGCCTATTGATTGATTGACATGGACCTGTCTGAAGGTTGGGAGGCTTTGGCCTATAGTAACCACACTGCACTGGCCAGACATGTTGATAAATAAAATCTTGTGGTTTTATTTCGAGTTTTCCTTTTCTTTTTCATTTTTTACGCTTTTTTTTCGTGTGGAAATCCCCTCGGCTCTTTCGGGGGAGGTATCCCCCACCGAAGCCGGAAGGGAGGTTTATGTCAGACTCGAACCGACTAAAACCGCACGCCGACTGAGGGTCGTGGTGCTTGGCCGGAGGTGAGGTTGTCTTCAACATATCCCTCGCATCCCGGCTGACCCAGAGCCATCCCTTACGGCCTTACCCTCCTCGGGAGGGGGGACAACTCTGAAATAAAATCCTCAAATATATATAAAGAAGTATGATGCTAAAATTGCGATGATGATCGTATTTATCGAGCTTACGTACCCATTAACGATTGAGCAAAGATTTATTGAACCTGTTAATAATATGACTTAACTGGGGAAGTAATTAATATCAATTCGATGATGAGGCCGTTACTGCCTGCTCGTAACACATAGCAGATACAAATGGCTGTCGCATAACATCTGTGCCTTTCGACAGCTTTATATGTTGTCTCTTGTAGGGCTGGCGATATTTTGAGATAGTGTCGAAATGTACAATAATGGTAACGGGAATTATTGTGCGTAGGATGAAGTTCCTCTCATAGTATACAGGTAGCTGCGCGTAATATCAGTTGTGTTCTAATTGGCGTCACGACAACACGTGTTATGAGTCAGCGTGCACCTTATACATCCCAGCACTAGCTTAGATGCTCTTCGTGGACAATATTGTAATTATGCTTCGGTGTTTCGTTCTCGAAATTAGATAATTACACTTGTAGTCCCACATACAATGTCGCCACTATGCACTCAGTTAAAAGAAAAAAAAAAAAATAAGAGGTGGGTAGGTATATTGTCATCTCTTAGATTTACCGCGTTCTATACGTCATTCACATTTCAGTGCTCCGCCACTTTGTACTGCTACTGCGTTATAGTTTTTATCGTTTGTTTAGTGTTCTTTTTTGGAGTTTAACCTTAAAAATGCCGAAGAGAAAACGTGATGACAAGGATTCATTGAGTTATATCAGGAAGAAAATAAAGAAGTTGGAAAGGAAACTGCAAGGATTTCGTAGATCAACGTCCTCAGATTCTGAGCAGATGTTATCAGAACCTCAAGGTATTGTTAACTTATAATAATACAATATACAATACATAACATATACATAACATGTGGATTAACGCTGGAGCATAGTTACAGCGAATCCTTTATAATCTCGGGTTAACGATGCAATGTCTTGAGCTCATCTTACCCGCTGTATACGAATGTTGCGTGAAGGTCACCTGTTTAGGTACCTATTTAAAACTACGTAGCCAATATAACGTCCACGCCAAGCCACGATATAACGTCTACGTATATTTTAGCCGCTGTACATGGGTTCATGTTCATGCGTGAAAAAAATGTTACCTGTTTAGGTACCTACCTACATATTTATTACTTACCTGTTTAGTTAAGTAATCATTACCTGTATAGGTACCTATGTAATTGATAAGTACCTGTTTAGGTACCTACGTAATTGTTACCTGTTAAGGTACACACATAATTGTTACCTGTTTAGGTACATAATTATGAATTACGCGCTAAGTAGGTACCCACAATGCTTTAAGCATTGTTTCTGCTATTTTTATTTTATTTGTTTCGGAATTTTTTTGTTAATTGGAATCGGAGAATAATTAATACCTATCCGACCCGGTGAACCTTGATGAACCAGTACCATCAACCAGCGCGTCTAACTTAACACCACCGCCAGAAACAAATGTACCTGAAGCTGCACAAGAGCTTCTCCCACAGTTACCAGCTTTAAATTTTGGGAATTGACTCTTCAACCACTGGCAAAGATATCCAAAAGGACTTAGCCATACGTTACCAATTCATAGCCACTTCTGGTTTAACAAAAGAACTCCGCAGGGAACTTTTAGAATCTTATTTGACTCCAGCTAACTGTAAGCTGATAGATGCACCTTCCCTTAATCCAGAGATTAAGGTAGCTGTCAATGACGTCTTAGTGAAGCGAGATAAGGCTATTCAAGCGAAACAAAAGCAGATTGGTAGCGCTATAGTGAGGCTATTACAATTCTGTTGTCTAAGGAAACAAAGGATCCAAATATATAAAAATTACTTGTGGATACAGGGCGCATCTTGTGTGACTGTCAACACATCTAAAAGATCAGATGCTGCTGACTAGAATTGATAGCCGCCTACTCTTTGGACAAGAGCTGGCTGACACTTTAAAAACGGCTAAAGCTATAAACAAGTCAGAAGCCGAACTGAAGTCTATGCCACCTCCTAAAGTTATAGGAACAAGCCAAGGCCTCCACCGTCCAGCAAGAATTTAAACTGGAAGTCTTCAGCCTCGTATCGCAGACCGACGACGGGGCCACGGAGATCGAAGAAGTCTGCACTCTCGACGAAGCAACAGCGCGCTCAGTCATCCAGAACGTCACTTCCGAGCAACAGCCGCAACCGCCGATAGATACTACGATAAGTTTTGCCGGCAGGCTGTCATTTTTATAATCAATGGTCAAAAATAACATCGGACCGAACCATACTATCAGGGATTAAGGGTTATGAAATCCCATTTACACAAACCCCATATCAGATTAACATACCACAGTCTGGTAATTATTCTCTTTCAGAAATATGGGTTTTTGACCAGGCTATAGAAAGATTACTATCCAATGGTGCCGTTTCAAAATGTCGACCTTGTAATGGTCAATTCATATTCATATCGAGTATATTTTTGGTACCGAAACCAAACGGAAAAACTCGCTTTTTCTAAATTTAAAGAATTTAAATATTTTTATAAATACAAATTATTTTAAATTAGAAGATCTTCGGACAATTATTAAGCTTGTAACAAAGAATTGTTATATGTCAACCATCGATCTTAAAGATGCATACTTTTTAATAAAAATTCACGACAATTCCAAAAAATATTTACGATTTAAGTGGAAAAATAGTATAAACAAATTTAATGCTGTTCCCTTTGATCCCAATACCACTTATGTATTTACTAAAATTATGAAACAAGTTGTCAAACTATTGAGATGCGCTGGTAATTTGTCAACTATATAGCTAGACGATTTATGTCTGGTATCACAAAGCTATAGCGACTGTATTGATAATGTTAATGTTACCAAGAAAGTACTTTATTCTCTGGGCTTCATAATAAATGAAACAAAAAGTTCTATGATTCCTAATCATTTATGTAGGTTTGTAGGGTTTTTTATTGATTCTAATAAAATGGAAATTAGTTTACCGATTGAAAAACGTGTGAAGATAAAAAAGGAATTGATAAAATTTAAAAACCTAGATAGATGTAAAATAAGAGATTTTGCTCGTTTAGTAGGACTTTTGACATCGGCTTGCCCAGCTATCGAATATGGCTGGTTATATACGAAAGGGTTTGAGAGAAGTAAATTCTTAAACCTAGAAGGTGATGATAATTATGAGAAATTCATGAATAAACCACCAATTTTGGAGCCAGATTTTGATTGGTGGATAAATTCTATCGATAACTCTATATATAAAATAAAATTTGATGATTGTAATTTGGAAATCTATTCTGACGCCTCAACTACGGGATGGGGTGTCGCCTGTGCAGGAAAGGCAGCCAGTGGTAGTTGGAGTCAGGAGGAAAGAAAGCAGCACATTAATTATTTGGAACTAATGGCTGCTTTCATCGGTCAAAAATTTTTTTGCCAATCAGTTATTTAGGTGTCAAATCATTTTACGTATTGACAATACTACGGCCATTTCCTATATTAATCGTATGGGAGGTGTGCAGTTGCCTCATTTAACACAACTTACCAAAGATATATGGCAAGATGTGTGGGTCGAAATGTTTTTATTTCTGCATTGTATGTCCCATCAATTGAAATTAGCATCGCCGATGCCGAATCAAGACGAGTTCACCCCGATATTGAATGGGAATTATCAGATTTTGCTTTTCAAAAGATAATTAAATTCTACGGCCAACCTGACATAGATTTTTTGCAAGTCGTATAAATAAAAAAATTGATAAATACGTATCGTGGCACAAACGTCCTGACGCATATAATATAGGCGTTAAACGCTTTTTCTATGAGTTGGTCCAAATGGTATTTTTACGGATTTCCCCCTTTCGCTATCATTCTCAAAACGCTGAGAAAGATTATTAGGGATAGAGCTAGAGGAATACTACTTGTCCCAGCATGGGCCTCACAGCCGTGGTATCCCTTGTTTAACAAGCTATTGGAAAATAAACCATTGACATTTCGCTTTTCTAATGAATTAATAATATCTCATTCCAGCAACCGCCAGATACACCAGAGGATTACCCTGGTTGCCGGTGTATTGTGCGGGAATCTTTACTGAGAAGAAGTATTCCTCCAGTATCTATTGCCATCATGTTGGCGTCCCTGTCAGATAGCTCCATCAAACAGTATGACTCTTGTTTGAAAAAATGGTAATTTTTTTGTAAGAAAAACAATGTCAATACTTACGAGGCCTCCGTTCCAAATATTATTTATTTTATTACTAATCTTTTTAAATCTGGTGCTCAATATGGTACACTGAATAGTTGCAGATCGGCGCTGTCTTTAATTTTAGGAGGTCATATCAGTAATGATGATCGGGTAAAAAGATTATTCAAAGGTATATTTAGACTCCGTCCACCTTTGCCAAAATATGATTCGACCTGGGATACCTCATTAGTTATAGAAACTCTGGCTAGCTGGGTCAATTTTATTACTGTTAGTAAAAATCACAAAAAAGTTGGTTACTTTACTTGCACTTGTTACAGCACATAGGGTCCTAACCCCTAAAAAATTAAAAATGAGTATTACGAGTATTATGAGTAACTGTTTCAACTAACGAAATTTCTATAAAGATACCTGATTTAATAAAAACATCTATAATCAGCTCGGCGAACCTTGATCCCTATGACAGTTCATACTAGTGACGGGTCGTGTCGATATATCGCAACTTTTTATAGGCAAAGGCGTGACTTGCATTCAGCCACATCGATAAACATGTTTTTAAAATATAATCTACATTACTATAATTATAATGCTTGTTATATTTACAAGTATCCGTGTATTTGTATATGGGGTTGCCAATATTCCGATGCAGAGGTAACATGGTCGGACTGTATAATTTTAATGTGAATTAAAATTTTAGTTATAGCAACACTATCTGATCTGTCACTACGCTAGTACTGTCAGTTCGCTACGCCAGTACGAGGCTAACGCCTTGTATGCGCCACGTGTTTTGTTGTGTCAACGGAATCCTTTGTTTATTACTATTGTTGTTTTCTGTTTTTGTTATTGTTGCTGTTTTGTTTTTGTTGGTGTTTCAAAATGCCGAAAAGACTGAGAAAAACTGTACTCAACAGTGAAACGCGGGAGTTTGTTGTACGCTTGCGTGACTATTTTGCTCGCGAACTACAAAATGGCGGACCTTTGTTGCCACTTGACAACGTACGCGACCGTGTTGCTGATGCTTTGGGAATTGGCAAAGCTACCGTTTCCCGAATTACAAAGGAGAAGTTCGGCGAATCGTCGATGGAGGAGAACAAATTATCAACTCCAAAGAAGAAAAAACATAATAGGGCACGACCCGTAACTAACCCCGATGATTTCGACATGGCAGCGATACGAAACCATATTTACGGCTATTATTTTCGAGGTGAACTGCCGACTTGCACAAAATTATTAGCGTCGCTGAAATCGGCTGATTTATTTAAAGGTGGATTCACTTCTCTCAGACAGGTTATAAAAAAATGTGGATTTCGTTATGGGAAGTGTGACAAAAGAAAAGTGATAATGGAGCGGAAGGACATTGGATTGATGAGGTGTGATTTTCTACGACAAATAAAAAACATCGAGAACTGGGACAAGGTGGTTTATCTGGACGAAACGTGGCTCAACGCCAATCACTCAGTCTCCAAAACATGGACAGACGACACAGAGAAATCCTGTACCAAAGCACCAGAAGGCAAGGGCCAGCGTTTGATTATCTGCCACGCTGGCACAGCCAAAGGTTTTGTACCTAACTGCTTGTGGGCCTTCAAATCCGTGAAAACAAGTGATTATCACGAAGAGATGAATTTTGAGAATTTCAAGAAATGGTTCACAAAACTATTAGACAATTTAAACGAGCCCCACTACATTTTAATGGACAACGCCCCATACCACTCTGTGCAAATTAATAAAGCGCCTACCGCGAACAACAATAAAGGCGAAATAATAGAGTGGCTGCAAAACAATGGTGTGGCAGCTAATACTCAAATGCTGAAAAAGGAATTAGTTAGATTGTTGAACCTTCATAAACAGCAAACAAAGAAGAAATATTTCTTGGATGAGATGGCAAAATCAAAAGGGCACACCGTGATTCGGCTACCGCCCTACCACTGCCAATATAATGCAATCGAAATGATATGGGCGCAGATCAAAGGTGGGTTGATTTGTATTTATTTTAACATGTTTTTATTTAGGTCACTGGTGACTGTCTAGTCGGCTAGTACTATTTAAAGCTATTTTATTTCACTAGCAAATTGCATTTTTATTTTTATCCATGTGCTTATATCAATTACACACTTTTAACGTACAAAATTATGTACTTATAATGTACTTACCCCGATCTCGCTCTTTGACTTTGCATCATTTTCAATCTAAACCATTATTGTTTCAGGTTGTGCAGCCAGGCTTAACACCACTCCACCATTCACAGCTAATAAAATGCTTACGTTGCTACAAGAGGCATGTAGTCAAGTGACTCCGGACAATTGGAGGAAAGTGGTTGAAAAGACGAAAAAACTATGCTTAGATGATTGGAATCGAGACGTGCGATACGACAATATAGTAGACCAGCCGTTTTTAATAAACATAGGAGAAAGCAGCTGCAGTTCGGATTCCGAGTCTGAGACGCAATCGGTGACACCATTGTCAGATTCAGATTAATGTATATTAAAAAATCATAAATAAACCGCTTTTGTTTTATTTGAGTAGGTATATACAATAAATTTGTTAAATCTCCTTTATTTTATTATCGCAAACAACTTAAATGATTATAAATCTGACACTAAGAGCGTAGGTGCTCTATTGATGTATTTTGTACACTCGTTTCCATTTTCGATATTTGTTTATCGATACTTTTCCGCACTAGTCGATATCTTCCAAACGGAGTAACTTTTGCAGGACGTCAACGTAAAGTCTGATTGAGATAATTTCTTGTAAGTGTTAATAATTATTATAATTCCAACGGGATATTATTGTAATTGCATATATCTGCCTAAAATTAATAAATATCATTTTTAGACACCGCCAATTCGATTATAATATAACGGTGACGCTACTACAAGGTTGTGTCGTGGGAATAACTGTCAGTGTCATAGGGATCAAGGTTCGCCGAGCTGATTATAGTGTAAATTCAAAAAACCCCATGCTTATTTAGCTATACTTTCGGGACAGACCAGAGACTGATATGTCCAGCTAAATTATTAATTGATTACTTACGTGCCACCGAATATTTACGTAATAATCACACCTTTCTTTTTATTAGTACTAAAAAGCCCCATAATAAAGTTGCCGCTCAAACTTTAAGTAGGTGGATAAAAAGTACCTTAGAGGTTAGTGGAATCGACGTTAGCATCTTTTCTGCTCACAGTACTCGACATGCCAGTAGGTATATCTCGAGCTCATGTAATGGGTGTCAATTTGGATCTAATAAGGAAAACTGCCGGAATGTCTGGCACATTCACCAGTTTTGCCAAATTTTACAATAGGGTAATATTAACTGATTCAAGAGAACGGTTCGCTAGAAGTATTATTGAAAATAATTAATTAATCATTTACATGAATAATGTAATGTGTAACTAAATATCATATTATTATTGAAATTTAAAGGATGTATTACCATTTAATTACTTGTGATTTAAATTAAGCAGATAATGAATCTTGGCCTTGTCAATATTTCATTGAATAACCTACTAAATTTCACAATTATCTCTCAATATCTACAAGTGTAATTATCTAATTTCGAGAACGAAACACCGAAGCATAATTGATGATTAAATGAACTTACCTGTAAGTGAAGTTCTATCATAATTATGTGAGGTGTTTCGTTCGAAGAAATTAGAGTCCCTCCCCCCCTAACTTAACCCTCAACATTGTGAAATTAAAATCGTTTTCTATTGTCTCTGAACTAAATGACGTATAGAACGCGGTAAATCTAAGAGATGACAATATACCTACCCACCTCTTATTTTTTTTTTTTTCTTTTAACTGAGTGCATAGTGGCGACATTGTATGTGGGACTACAAGTGTAATTATCTAATTTCTTCGAACGAAACACCTCACATAATTATGATAGAACTTCACTTACAGGTAAGTTCATTTAATCATCAAAAATCTGCCAAAAATCTTAACAGGTGCTCTTCGTGGGCATGGCTAGGTGCTATTCGCTCAGGTGCTATTCCGCTGGGTGCTGTACGTCGACTACACCACGTGATCATGGTATAGGTACATACGAATTTTTCATTTGCCTGACGTTTCGACCAGGTTACACCAGCCGCTGTCACAGCCTCAGCGGTGCACACCCGCGGTCTTCGAGTTCGTGATGTAGAAGGTTTTTCATCTACCCTCCACGGGTAGATGAAAAACCTTCTACCTACATCACGAACTCGATTCTAGATGTACTTTAAATTTTCTTTTCGCCATATACCGTCACATACCACACTCACAGTGTCCCTATTCTGTAAGCAAACTGCCCAACAACTTTCCGACTGTGCAGAGAACCGTTAATATTATTATACCTATATCATGGAACACGATAAATTAAAAGTTATTAGTGTCGAAATGTGTCAAAAATCTATATAATAAAACTGTTGCTCGCGGCTCCGCTCGCGTGGTATTCTGATTCCGTTCATCGCTAATAGTAGCGTGATGATATTAATTATATAGCCTCTGTTGGTACTTGATAATGTAGTTTTCTAATGGTGCAAGAATTTATGAGATCGGTCCAGTAGTTTAGGAGTTTACTCATTACATACAAAAATATAAATCTTTCCTATTTATAATATTAGTAATAGAAGTATAGATAGAAGCTGCCTAAACCAGTGTCTCTATCCATGTGGATTCCGGTTTCCGCGCCTTTTGGAAATATTTCCGAACGTGCCTTACCTACCGATTGCGATCAAACAAAGGTTTTTAAGTTTTAAGTTTAAGTAACTCAGTTGGCAGAGTATTATCCCTGTAAGGGAAAGGTCGTGAGTTCGAGTCCCACTTTTCGCATTTCATTTTTTTCGAACTTAAAAGTTAGCATTATAATATGCCATATAATGCTATAAAAATTCATAAAAAAAAAGGTTTTTAAGTCTGATAAAAATCTATTTAGTAGCTTTTGCCTCCATTACGAAAAAACCAAACAAATAGTCAAGAATTTATAATATTTTTGTATTACAATACATTAACGTTCTCTAAAAATGATAAAATAGGCAGATCGTCAAACAGCCTCTGTAGCGTGTAGTGAACGCGACTGCCACGCAGGAGGCGCGGGTTCGATCCACGCTCCGTGCAAATATTTGTATGCATGAATATGGCTATTTGCATTGATCTGGGTGTTTCTATGTATAATATGTATGAATACATAAAAAAAGTACATAAGTATGTTCATCCGCATTCTAGATTCCATAACACAAGCTATAAAAGCTTACCATAAGTCTAGATAGCGTTGTGGAATTTGTGCGAATACATCACTTAGCCAAAACAGTAGATATTTGCTTATATCATATTAATCCTGTTTTTCTTAAGGCTCACTTTGTTACCTCAATGAACAAAGAAATTCAAATAACATCAAAGTGATAAACTTCTTGACTTTTAATCTCAATCTCATTAAGTAAATAACCACGATATTCTTTCAAAGTTTCAGTTTATTTATTCATCTAAAATCTATTCTAATACTCTTTTAATATCTTAAGCTTATACTTTAAGTCACTATTATAATACAGCTGTAATCTGTTTTAGTTCCACTCTTTGTCTCTATATTCAAGTTAAGGTAGAAAAGATAAAATTAGTTCCATAATGTATGTCTCTTCTAAGACCTATGGGCCCACTTTTTAAGCATGTCGGTTATCGTGACCAAACATAGCTTATGTCCTTTCTCATGCTCTAAGCTTCCCTATACCAAATTTCATCAAAATCGGTTCAGTGGTTCAGGCGTGAAAGCGTAACATACAGACAGACAGACAGACAGAGTTACTTTTGCATTTATAATATTAAAGTATGGATTATATTTACGCTTACACTTCAAAGTATATTATGACAACATCCACATTCAGTCACTCTGATACTATACTTTTAGAAGGTTTCTTCAGGGTCGGTAGCACAAGTGTAACGCCTCTGATGTTACATAAGTCCATAGGCCACGGTAACCACTTTTCATCAGGTGGGCCGTGTGCTTGTCTACCACCTAAGTGGTATAAAAAGCAAATAAATTATTTGTTTAAGTGGAGCATGAATAGGCATCTGATTTGGCCGTCAAGCTGAGTGCCACCACTGTTTACATGGTACATGTTTACGATAGTGACTCTCCTTCTAAGACTTTGCCTTTAGCTTGAAATCAGGCGAGGTGAAGTTAAATTTACGTGTCCTATATTAAAAAAAATGTCTTGATTTGTAAAAGCACTTTGTCATGCGCTGTATGATCACTGTGGATAGATAACAGCCCTATCCCTTAGTTGTTTATTACGACACGCACAGGAAGATATGGGGTGGTCCTATTCTACTTTACTCGGGACCAACACAGACTGTTTCAATTCTCTTTTGTCTCGCTCCTTCGCACTACGTTCTAATTAAGCTAGAAAAGGTGAAATTAGCTGTAATGCGTAAATACACATTAAGAAGCTATTGTTGCCCCGCTATTGTGTCAGCCCTAGCACGAACCGAGGAGCAACTAATAACTGTGAGTCGCGAACATTGCACGTCATGCCGTTTTTATTACGTCTGTTTCTTTCATTACATACTTAATTGCTTATACTTTGTTGAAAATGGAAAAATGTTAGTGTATTTTTATGTTGTGCGTCTTCTAAAGTAAGGTAAACTGGAGTATTGAGAAGCGCTTTTGAGCATTGTTTCTATATTTTTGATGGATTTCATCACTATGATCACCCTTCTTCTCACGTCGGAGTTCGGAGACCGCTTTCCAGTTTAGGTGTGACTTGTGAACTTTGATATTTCCCGTGAAGCGATCGGAGGCGCGGAAATACCCAGACCAATACAAATAGGCTAATTTATGCTTACAAATATTTACACTGAGCAGGAATTGAAACCACGTCCCCAGCGTAGCAGTCAAATGAACTACCGTCACACCATAGAGACTATCCATCCGTTTCATGACTGTATCATAAGCGATGGTGTGATCGATAATAAGATAGAAAAAAATATCCACTCTAGACTTGAGGGTTCTTGAGTTTATAGCTGTCCGGAAACACGGATATATCTTACAGGGATATAGCCTAAAGGCTGTCTCTTACAACCTGTTTCGTGTAATTGTGTGTATTTTTGCACAAAATCCGCATAATGAAAGAAAACAAAATTCGCCACCCACACCGTCCAATATTTGTGCAACGAAATCTCACCAAATACTTGTCCAAACATTGGCTACTTCACACGTAGCGCCTGTATCGAGTTTCAATTTTGAACCGAGACCTTGTGCAAATACTGCTAGATGTGTTATATTGAGCATGCCGCACGTGACCCGAATAGCGTATTATCATGGACTATTTTGATTTTTTGGAAAACATTTATCGAAGTTTAGAATAGGGCGTTGAGTATTTTCAGAGTTGAGTGTTACACGTATGCATCAGAGTTTCTGCTACAGCGTACATACAAGCGTTAATTAATACAGTGTAGAAGCTTTCCGCGTATTTCAGCCATACGAACGTAAACTAAACAGTCAACCAAATAGTATACCTGCTGCTGACACCGCTGAATTGGCCAAGAGAAGATCAGGGGTGACAGTATATGGACCGGAATTAATACTACCCATACTTCAAGTACAGGTCAAAACTTAGCTACGAAAAAGTACAGAAGAAACGCCACATCATATTGTGCTTACAGAGTGCATGAGCGTGGCCGAACAACGGGCGAAATTCCTCCAGTCATCAGCGTCGCTCCGGGAAGCCTGTGGAAACCTGAAAAGGCTGCTGGCTTTTTGGGAGGATCTGGGTTGGTTGGAATGAGAGGTAAGATGGTACGCACAATGGCCCAATCAAGAGGCTAAGTGCGGAATATCCCAGGTAAACTACTAACTAACTAACTAGTATACCTCGGGACACATTATCTTGGAACTAAGTCAAGAGACTAATAGGCCCCCTGGCGCGTGCGAATTGGTTTGTAATAATCTATGCTTGGTGAATTTGAGCACATCCACCGCCCTAGCACCCCATGCTATCCTCAAAGGCACGCAAGAACGTGTACTGCGCGATAGAACATAAACAATTCCATTAATAAATAAATAATTATTTTCAAGCTGTATAGACTTAATTAACTGTTCAACGTAGTTCAATGAATATTTTTTTCTTATTAAAGATAGACAACTATGCATATAGCAGAGGAGTGTCCACTCCGTCGTTTCTCTGGAGGAATGCGTGAGCTTCATGACCTCACACCGCAATAGACTGGCTTCGCCGACTATACGTTGACATATGAGGACTCGAGCAGGGACCATACGAAATGATGAACGGTGATGATCAATAGTCAGTATAAAAATGACGAGTAACATTGTGAGCAATTCATTGTTCATTCGTCATCATTCAATCAATCAAATGACGTAATATATTATGTGTTACAAAGTGAGTGTCGTACTTTTATCTAACCTATGATAAAGCAGCCCCTTCCTATCCCAGAGGTAGAAATATGCGATTATATAAATGTAATTACTATGTACCTACTTGAATAAAATCTGTATTGACATACAACTAAACACGACATCCCATTACCTAGACCAGTGAGCAATCGAGACAAGTATCAAAATTATATATGACAGCATACAAAATGTGTTTCAGCCCTAAATAGACGACATAATATAGAACTGTCGTAACGCCACATGTGCGACAGTCATTTGTCTCCGTTGTGTTACGAGAAGGCATTACAACTTCATCATCTTGTAAACCATAAATTGGTTCCTCAGTTGAATTACACCATGGAAGGGGTTTTAATGTATTTCTGTGTGATGTGGTAATTAAAACGTTAACTGTTTCGACAATCCCGTCAAGATTTTGAGGCGAGCTAGCCTCATTTGCAAACCAGTGTGATAACATATTGAATAACGCACTTGTACTTTTCCACTGACTTTATTTCTAGACCTGACGATATGAAAAAATGCAAATGTTGTAGTGTTTCCGAATTATAATTTTTAAAACATCAATGTGAACCTTTGAGAATGCCGTAAGGCGAAACCGGTCAGGTCTAGAAATAAAGTCAGTGGAAAAGTACAAGTGTGTTATTCAATATGTGTAGCAGATTCCACCAAGCGCCATCAATCTACAGTATAAACAGTGTGATAAGGTTAAGATGAATGAAAGAAGAAAGTCCAAAGGGTCAATTCTCGTAATAAACATCTGTTTGATTTTCAATATCAATCTAATCTGAATCTACCAAATGTCAAAAACTATCATAATAATTGAATGATCGGTCTTGAAAATTGTGTGTACGTACGTGTAATTTTCCTCCTCTTTATATTCGTCTATTATAAGGGCGTGCAGCCATCTACCAACATTCTACAATAGTTACCAAAGAAACTTATGTTAGCTGGTCCGCGTAACAAATAAGAGCGAGAAATAATTTAATGTTTGCAATCTATACAAGTACTGTGATAAAACGATACTAGCGTGGAACGAAACGTGTTTGTTACTCGACGACGCGATATTTCAAGTGAATTGCACAATCTTGGCAACGATAGTGTTAAGTGTTATATTTGTATCAAGAACTGTACTTTATTCTTGAAGATTAAAACTAATTTATAGGCTAATACGAAATATTTCGGGAATAAGAAGCGCTCAAGTGGGACTTGAACCCACGACCTTTCTCTTACAGGAGGAATGCTTCAACAGTTCGCAAGAGAGTTGGGAGATATAAAGAGAAGGGAAATTTGAAGTGATGCAGGTGAAGAGCATTCCCCTGTAAGGGTAAGGTCATGGGTTCGAGTCCCACTTGAGCGCTTCTTTAGTAGTTAAAAAATCTCAACATCTGTACACACAAATCGTATATTATATATTACGATTTGTGTGTACAGATGTTGAGATTTTTTTACCCGACTACGGTGAAGCCAAAAGGAGGGTTATGATTTTGACAGGCTATGTATGTATGTATGTATGTATGTTCATTTGTTCCCTCATAGCTCCTCAACTACTTACTAGAACTGGACAAATGAGGTATCGTTACAAGCGGCTTTATCGTCCGATGGTTATAGACTATATGACGTGTCACTCAATCTTGTGTGGCGCCCTCTAGCGCTCATAAGTTACTGTGTTAAAAAAATAATTTGAGATAAATATGCCGTGTTTGGTATCAAATTAAAGGGCGTAATAAGCACATTTCAAATATGTATAAATTATTAGCTTTACTTGGCCCCAAAATTATATAAATAAAAAAAAAGTTTAAAACTAAAACCCGACTACCGAAAAATCACGCTTTAAAAAGTAACAAACAAGAAAATATAGGATAGCCGTGGTCGTATGCCACTTTTCCCTAGAATATATTGTTTTGTTAGAGTAAGTTTTTTTTTTACTCACCCAACACATTTATTATTTTTATAACATTGTTATGACTTTGTAAGGGTCCGCCGTGATTGTAATATAACGGCTAATATATATTCAGGTGAGTTTATCAGGTTTATCTTGAAGGTACGAAGGGTCGAGTGAATTTTTAAAGTAACAGCTACATAATTGGTACAGTAGGCTTACGTTGTATTTTATTTTAGGTGATTACGTTCTTGGATTATTGCATTACGGCTGGTATTCTATTTAATATCGTATATGTGGAAGTTTATGAAGGTGTTTGAATGTTTGTTACTCAATTATACTAAAACGGCTGAATAGATTTAGTTTAAATTTTGTACAGAGGTAGATAATATGGTCGAGATTAGGGCATAGGTACTTTTTATCCCTAAAATAAGCTTCCATGGGATCAGCGATTCTCGTAATAATTATTAGAGATAATAAATTATTTTTAAAGTCAGATCTAGTATTTACATTAACTGTAACGTGAATACGATTGAGTCCACATGTTATTTTTATCCGACTTTGCTAGTTAGGGTTATGTGATGGTTTTTTGTCTTAATTGACTAACTATTGTAATAATCTCCAGAATTACTCACTATTAGTTACATTTTGTGATTATCGACGTTTCCTTACAGAATAACATCATAACAAGAGTCATTCATTACATTTTTATAAACTGTTCCAGCATAACAAAGCATATAGATACTTTCTTACAGGTCGATACAGTACACAACAGGAAGATTCAAGTATAAAATGTTTTTTGTTCCTCCATAAAAACGCACTCCGCAAAAAGGCTAGGCCGCATTCATAGCGCTCACGTCGGAAAAAAAATTAAATTCAAAAAAAGAATCTTCACAACCCTTTCTGTTGGAATAAAAAGGTTCATATACCTACATTGCAAAAAATATTATAATGTAGCTAGTGAATGTAGACCGCAGATGTGCCAAGGGACGGTGTTATCACAGCAGGGAGTGGGCTTTTTAAAAAAGTAACGGAAAACATAGCCGTATGCAGCCATATGTTGCTTTCTAAAGAACCTGAGTTATGTTTAGCAATAATTCCCTATCAGTTTGGTTCATTTTAGAAGTTGTCTTGTATTTTTAGTAAGGCAAATAAAAAGTTATAAACTACTACTCTAGAAAATCTAGACTATCAATTATTCTGAGGCACAATTCAGACCAGGTTAATTAAAAAGGGTTATTTCCGTTTTGACTTATTATTTTAATTTAGCCAGATTTTAGTGTCGTCGGATTTTCATTACGTCAGATTTTTGTTTCGACAATAAAAATACAATCGCCATGAAACATGTTAAGAAAAGATGGTTAAATTTTTTATGCTATATAAACTTTGCGCTCTATAATTAAACTTACCTCAAAAAGGAAACCTTTTTTTTTCAATAGAAAAAACTACGAAATGCTTAGTACTACAATTTGACCAAAAAAGGGGATAAATCTGTTGTTGCAAAAGACATGAAGATTGAAAAACATAATCCATGACCCAAATGAAAATTTTATTACTACAATAGAATGCTTCAACATGCTAGGTAATGTATTTCGTCAGTAGATTGCCCATAACAAGCGTCATACATCAATATAATTTATTAATATTTTTATGTATTTTATTTTGCACTTACTTGTACGTTTGACATAACAAAATGACACGCTGTCAGAACAAAAATCTAGCAAAACGAAACCCGACGAAACTAAAGTCTGGCGAAATTAAAATCTGTCAAAATGGAAAAAACGGATTATGAATAAACCTTATTCTATTTAACTAAGACTGAAAACAGTAGGAATGCAGTAGTGTGATACGACTTTTGTACGTTGTTGCATACTATTTTAAGCTTTGCCTTAATTTATTCACTTTGATAGATAATAAACTTAATTATCACTTAAAAATTGCTCGGGTATTTTTTGGCTTGATATATGAAAATAAAAAGCTGTGTCCCCAATCTGGTCCGATAGGGCCCTTATGGAGGAATACGACCTCGGAGAGCAGTGGCGGGCGCCGTGGGCGGCGTTTCAGCACCATCCCTGGAGGGATCTGGTACCTGACCCCACCACTAAGCCACCCGGTTTTGACAGTTGTCGCACGGTGTGGTCAAGGGTTCAGAACTGGACACGGAAGATGCAACTACCATCTTCACAAGTGGGGACTTAAAGAAGCGCCGGACTGTAATTGTGGACCACATCCATCTGGTCCAAAGGACCTCCGACCGATTAGCCTGCTGCCATGCCTGTCGAAGGTTCTTGAAAGAGTGGTTAGTAACCAGCTGTCTAAATACCTAGAACACTCAAACATACTTCCAGCAAGGCAGTCAGGTTTTCGTAAGGGTCACAGCACAACCTCTGCTCTTTTGGATGTAGTCGACGATGTCTTGGAAGCCAGAGACCAGGGTATGGGTACAGTCCTTACGTTATTGGACTTTTCTCGTGCCTTTGATGGTATAAATGTGTCACTGCTTCTATCAAAGCTTGCTTACTATGGCTGCAGTCGAGAGGCAGTGGGGTGGTTCCACAGCTATCTTACAGGCAGGTACCAATTTGTACAGGTGAGGAATGGTGATACAGGCAATATGGTCGACTCCGCGCACCGCCCAGTGACTCGTGGCGTTCCACAGGGTTCCATCCTTGGACCGTTACTCTTCATCCTGTACACTGCTGATATCACTGAGGCCATTGATAATTGTAGGTTTCATCTTTATGCTGACGATGTTCAGCTACACTTGTCTTTTCCTTCAGCTGACAGTCTGGCATCTGTAAACCGAATTAATGAAGATTTAAGCAACATTGCAAACTGGTCACGTAGGAACTCTTTGGCTTTAAACCCAGAAAAATCCAAGTTCATCATTATGGGTACCAGGCAAATGATAGAAAAGATAGTGGAACATCCAATCAATGTAGGGATAGATGGATGCGCTATAGAGAGGGTATCAGAGGCACGTAATCTTGGAGTCATTTTTGATGAACAACTTCAGTTTGAGACCCATGTTTTGCAGGCTGTCCGGAACTGTTTCTTTAGACTGAAATTACTATACAGAATACGTCCATACATTAGTGCTGATATCAGGTTGCCTTTATGCGAGTCATTAATATTGTCAAGACTAAACTATGCTGACACTGTATACGGGAGCTGCCTCCTTAGAAGGACAGAGCGACTCATACAGCGAGTACAAAATGCCTGCGCACGGTTCTGCTTCACCATTCCACCGCGTACACACATAACACCATTCCTAAATGAGGGTAACATATTGAGAATGGCGGAGCGGCGGGAGCTACACCTTGCTACCTTGCTGTTTGGTGTGGTGTTAACACAAAAACCCCATTACCTCTATGGTAGGCTCTCCTGGTCGAGGGACTCAAACTATTATAGAACTAGAGGTTCAGCTTACCTCATGCTAACACCAAGCCATAAAACCACTGCATATCGGGGTAGTTTCAAACTCGCTGCGAGTCGCATCTGGAACGATCTACCGCCACCATTTCACGCTCTGAAATCTGTTAATGTCTTCAGATACAGATACAAAGCATATCTGTTGAACAAACAGAAAAATAGTTAATCCTAGACTCGGTATGCCCGCTGGAAATAATGGTGGAAAGGGTCTTTTTATTTTGGACACAAATTAATTACCTGTTTCGGCTGATATGATAGGTCTCGATTCCGATGGTATTTCACGCCTTACTTCATTTTCACATTGTCCTCATAAAAAAACATAATAACACAAACAAAACCACAAAACGAACACCTAACAAGACTTTCACTATATTATTTTGTATATTATGTAAAATTCATAAAGGCAATTTTAAGATAATTGGCTTGGCTGTCATGGCTGTCACTGGCTGTCAGTGAGTGAGCGTCATGCTGCATCTTAGAGTATGTCTATGTGCTCCATAGACATACCTAGTAATCATGTTCTCACTTTATTAATTTCTTATTTTGTGTCGTTTATAATTTTTAATCTGTTTTTTATTATTATTTTTTTTTGTTTGCTTCTCCTTGTATTATTTTACTTTTTATTATGTGTGTACATTTATGTCATGTGTGTTGTGTGCGTGACGTCAGTGACGTCACGAGTGGCCCCATCTGAAAACCAGCGCTGCGCATTCTTAACGGTATGCGTAGCATTTATGCTGAGATGGCGGCCATATTCGGGCTCGCACAGTGAAACATGTTTTTATTTTTTATTTTAATAATAGATTATATATATATACGTATTGTAGATTATAAGATATTTGTATACCTACTAAGTGGATGGATGATCATTGTGCGTGTCAAGAATTAAATGTTTTTTCTTTCTTCTTTCTTTCTTTCAAAGAAGACAACGATGCATATAGCAGAGGAGTGTCCACTCCGCCGTTTCCCTGGAGAAATACGTGAGCTTCATGACCTCACACCGGCAGCAATAGACTGGTTTCGCCAACTGGACGTCGAGGACTCGAACAGAGGCCATACGAAATGATGATGATGATGAACTCCCTGCTGTGGTTTTCCCTAGCGACTACAATATCGGGTTCTTCATAAAGGGCATTAGAAGGTTTCTTCAGAGTAGGCAGCACGAGTGTAACGCCCTTGGTGTCGCATACGTCCATAGACCACGGTAACCACTTTCCACCAAGGCCGAGTGCTTGTACTACCTCCTAAGTGATATTCAAAAAAGGGATGGATTCCTTTGAAGACTTGTACTACGTTAGACCGATTCAATCCACAGGTTCAAAGATAGTTTCAATTACCACCGGAATTGGCACTCGAATGCGGAGAGAGATAGGAACAAGATATAATCTGAACTAGGTAAAATATTTAATTAATAATTAATGTTTCTTTTTCATAACTAATTTAAATTTAATTTCGTTCCATTATCATCTTAAAACGAAAAAGCTGTTTTAGTAAGCTACTTTAGAACATCCTTTCCATTTTAGGCCGGCCGCGCACTGTAGTAAGCTCCTTTACTTTATTATGTAATATTATAAATAAGGTAATACTGGATTTATCTCAATTTTTCCCCTGGGCCCTTTTAGGGAACCTTTTACATCTAACAAGGTTATAAATAGCACTTCAAGACTTTTCTACGAAGGAAAGAATATGCCTTACAGTTCTGTGACATTATATGGTCATTTTTTAAGTATAATGCTTTCTAGGATAATATATAACACAGCGCGTTGTTATCATACAGTACCTATCTATTGGCCTAATATTCAATACACAGTCGAAGTCGTATACACAGTATTGAACATAACATAACATAAACATAAACTCCCGCCTATATTCCCCGAAGGAGTAGGCAGAGGTGCTAGCACCCACATTTCGCCAGTTTATGTTTAGGTCCCAATGCAATAGGTGGCGAGCCTATTGCCATTATCCAGGCACTTATAAACCTGCGATAAATACACACATAACTTCGAAAAGCATCGAAAAGTCATTGGTGTGCGCCATGGTAAAACTGGGATCGAACCCGAGACCTCGTCTCAGCAGTCCATTACCCATACCACTAGGCTACCGCAGATTACAGTACATTACAGTATTGAACTATCACTTAATTATTAATAATTTTTATTATTATTGGCAAACTTTTGGTTTTACAATCTTGGATTTTTACAGAAAAAACATTCAAAAACTAGTTTTTAAATCATCTTTAGACATTTTCTGCATCCAAAGTTAATACTGGAATTTATTAATTGACATATGTACAACAAATAAATAATACTAAAAGAAATTTACAACTAGAAACTACGTACTAAAATAAACTAAAAAATGTAATGAAATAAATAAAATATTTACATACATAATGCGTCGTGGAATTCCTCCGAATCGTCCCAGAACGCTACCCGGCCGGTGACGATGCAAAGTGAATTGGTTCAGCTACGAATAATTTGAACTTCGTAGTTAAAAAATATATTATGTATACAGACGAATTGAGAACTTCCTCCTTTTTTGAAGTCGGTTAAAAAAGTAGCGAACCAAAAATTTAATTCATTCATGGTGCACGTAGTAAATTCATATAAATAACTTCATGCACCGGGTTAACTTGAGATAACAGTCCTCAACCTGCTTCTTCTTTTGAATAAATTACCTGTGATTCAAGCGTCGGTAGCTTAGTGGTTAAGTGGCCTTACGACCGAGAGGTCCCAGGTTCAAATCCTGGTCAATACACTACCGACCTGAACGCACTCCTAGCACAAGCAATTTAGCTTAGTTGTAGGGGTTAGAGGGATTGTAATATTGGCATTTTTTTTATAAAAAATTACAAAATCAATATTTATTTATTGTTTCAAATATACATGTACATTAAGGTGTCATATACAAACAGTAACGTGAAGACATAACCTAGGCACATATTGATTCTCTGAACCCCACACTAGGATACCCTGTGTCATGGAGTTCAGTCTCTTCGCAGGAAAAAATAATTATTGCTAAACAAGAATCAGGCAATAAATAATAGACGTGCGTGTGTGACGCGTGTGTGTGTGTGTGTGTGTGTGTGTGTGTGTGTGTGTGTGTGTGTTCGTGTGTGTGTTCGTGTGTGTGTGTGTGTGTGTGTGTGTGTGTGTGTGTGTGTGTGTGTTCGTGTGTGTGTGTGTGTTTTTGTGTTGTATATGTATTTCACTCTAACACCTCCAAAAATTTCGGTTGCTATTATTCCTCAAAAAGATTACTTTTAATTTTGTAATATACTTGAATAACATCAAATTCGAATTTGTAACAGGTCGCTTTGAATGGTCCTCAAGGAGTAAGAAACAAAATCTATATAATCTTATCAATTTTGTGACAGTACCAACAATAGTCCTTCCAATTATCTTTTCATACTATTTTTTTTCTTGACTAAATGGGAATTTTTCCCAAGAGTAATATAAACTGTTATCTGTTACACAGTGCACATTCATGTACTTTACTTGTAAGTAGTACCCGGTATACTTCCAAACTGTGACAATATTTTGACTCTAGTTGTTCAAAGCAGTAAATACACATGGTGCGTTGATGCGAAGACAAACGATTAAAAAATAAAAAAACCCGACTGCCACTGAAAAGATCGAAATAAGTTTGATTGCAGGCGGTACCCATTTGCCAATCATAAACCGACCGAAAAATAATATACGCATTTTAAAGTTCGGAAAACATCGGAAAAAATGAAATGCTGAAGTGAGACTTGAACTCACGACCTTTTTCATTTTTTCTGATGTTTTTCGAACTCTAAAGTTAGCATAATGCCATAAAAAATGTCATAAAAATTCATTCAAATACACATTTTAACTTAGCTGGAAAGCTTAAACGAAATTCTAGTCATTTCTAAGTAACGGATTAAGTACTAGCAATTTTTAAACTACTTAGTATGTATTCTTTTTTTCATTAAATAAGAAAACGAACTCACCAAGGACTTATAAACATTTAGCACAGACCTTCAATTTTATCAAGTATCTCTACACCAACTGCTTACTATAATAACATCGTACAAAATAGAACGTTATACTTAACTGACTCCTTATTCTGAGTGACAAACCGTTCCGTAACTGCGGACTTTCGTACAAGCCGATACATTTCATTTAGTCTAGTTTTACGCCAGCTCTCTCTTCTGTATTTATTACCAACTAGCTTTTTCCCGCGGCTCCGCCCACGTGGAAGTCGGTTATCGTGACCAAACATAGCCTATGTCCTTTCTCATGGTCTAATCTACCAAATTTCATCAAAATCGGTTCAGTGGTTTAGGTGTGAAACTGTGAAAGCGTAACATACAGACAGACATACAAACAGACAGACAGAGTTACTTTCGCATTTATAATATTAGTATGGAAGTATGGATTGTATTACACACACGGTACGATTGCGTTTGAAACTCGATGTCAATCAAAATAATACCCTAGTTCAGAAAAGATTACCTTCTTTCTGCAAACTGCTTCAATTTTTAACAGAGTTCCGTAGCAAATGTTTTGATGGTACGTTTAAAATTAATGCGGATAATGTTCTACACTGAAATTAATTCTGAAGAGGGAGTTAACTTAATGTACAATGAGAGAATTATAATGATAATAAGTTTCGTATTTGAACTATCGCAATAAACATCAGTATTTCTGCAAACTGCTTCAATTTTTAACAGAGTTCCGAAGTAAATGTTTTGATGGTACGTTTAAAATTAATGCGGATAATGTTCTACACTGAAATTAATTCTGAAGAGGGAGTTAACTTAATGTATAATGAGAGAATTATAATGATAATAAGTTTCGTATTTGAACTATCGCAATAAACATCAGTATACTATGCATATTTTTTTTTTTTCTGAGTAAGTATAATGTTAGCGATCTTTATAGCCCAAGTCCAGCTGGTCTGCAAGCTAGTTTGGCCGTTTCCTCGTGGTCATACTAGTTTGTCATACCAGTATGACCACGAGGACATATATATCCTCGTGGTCATACTGGTGATCATGACGTGAATGATGAGATGGCTCTAGTGAATACTTCTCTCGGGTTTAGAGCATCAGACGGCAGTCGCCTCCGTCAGGATAGTATAACCTCTAAACCAAATCGTATAAAAAATATGGTTAAGTAAATTCTAGACTCCAAATACAATCTGGACTTACGCTAACTAGTTGACCTGTCCTAACTGCGAAGGTACGTGAACATTTATCGTGTCTATAAACTTACTAGCTTTTGCCCGCGGCTCCGCCCGCGTGGATGTTGGTTATCGCAACCAAACATAGCCTATGTCCTTTCTCAAGGTCTAATCTACCTCTGTACCAAATTTCATCAAAATCGGTTCAGTGGTTTAGGCGTGAAAGCGTAACATACAGACAGACAGAGTTACTTTCGCATTTATAATACTACTAGTTTTTACCTGCGGCTCCGCCCGCGTGGATGTTGGTTATCGCAACCAAACATAGCCTATGTCCTTTCTCATGGTCTAATCTACCCCTATACCAAATTTCATCAAAATCGGTTCAGTGGTTTAGGCGTGAAAGCGTAACATACAGACAGACAGAGTTACTTTCTCATTTATAATATTACTAGCTTTTGCCCGCGGCTCCGCCCGCGTGGATGTCGGTTATCGCGACCAAACATAGCCTATGTCCTTTCTCATGGTCCAATCTACCCCTATACCAAATTTCATCAAAATCTGTTCAGTAGTTTAGGCGTGAAAGCGATACAGACAGACAGACAGACAGACAGAGTTACTTTCGCATTTATAATATTAGTATGGATTAGTATGGATTCAGCATTCCCTCAATCAAGTGTGTTCCAATTCTCAAGTGCCAACCCTAGCATGGCTCAATCCGGGCCTTTGTCTTTAGTGTAGCGTAGCCACATCTGCCAAACAATATAACAATAGATTTCATCAATATTCTATACATATCATCCTCTTGTCGTTGCCTCGCTATTCAGGAGTAGATTAGCTTTCAGTCTAAACCCTATGACAATGCAATACTGTAATGCGACATAGGGAAATGTGTATTATCCTATAGTTAAAATAAATTATTTAACCGAGCTTAAATTAAGAATGGTAAAAGAGCTGTAAAAATTGCGTCGGTTCTTATTTTATACCATTCACCCAACCTACATATATATAATAATAGTAACTGAGTTGACTATTAAATTTTATGACGTCACTAAATCTTTTTCCAAGTTACCTTAAAACTTATCATTTTGACGTTTAGTAATAAGCAACTAATTTGAATAGTCAGTAGAATACCCAATGGTTAATGCCATGTCAAGAGCTCCCACAACTAGCATGTATATACATCATACGGAGGTAGGACACGATGGTATTCCTGTCCCAATTGAACAGTCCGACTGAGGAAGGACCTTCGCCCTACAGAATACCGCGGCCATAATAACCTTGTGTTCTGTTCCCGATGGTGAGTAGGGTAGCCAGAGCTCACTGTTTGAGTTTTTGTGCTATCATTGGGAAGACCAAAGGCTTGTCCTGCTTTGTCTTCTGCACTGACGTGACAGAAACCTTCTGTTTTTACAGGGTCGGCAGCACGAGTGTGATTCCCCTGGAGTTGCACTCGTCCATATGCCACAGTGACCACTTTACATCAGATGGGTCGTGTGTTTGTCGACCCGCTAAGTGGTGTTAAAAAGTAAAAACATGTGGTCTCTGCCTATGCCATTGAGAATAATCGTAACTTTTTCTAAGTATCAATGTAAATTCGAATACATGGGGAAAAATGAAATGCTCAAGTGGGACTTGAACCCACGACCTTTCCCTTACAGGGGGAATGCTCGACAGACTGAGACTTAAAACACTGCGTAAAATATAAGAAAAAAATACAATAACCTAAATTTTATCCCAAAAACGAGATTTTTTATTTCTAAATAATTATTGGAAACATTTACAAAGCAAAAGGTGTCATTATTTACATTTAATAGCCTGTAAAAAAGTAATCCCGGACCAGCCCGGAGGAAGGTACAGACTCGTTATATTTTTATATAAAAAGGCGGACCAATCTCCAATCGTGAGGGTAAAGGTACAAAGCTGAACCGAATTGCTTCAGAGTTGTACCGAAGCGCTGTAGGTCCTGTTCGTAATTCAAGTAAAATTAAACATGAGATACGATTTTTTTACTCTCTACTTTGACGAGATAGGATCGAATGAGAGAATATCATTAGTATTTAGCGAGGGATCGCCCGAAGGAAAAATAATTTGTCCACCAGTCGCCAGTCATAAACCTACTGTTGTTTTCATGCCATTTCTATCAGAAAATATGTAGGTACTGATTACAAAAACATAATCATATTGCATTTTTTTAGTTAGCTTGGGCTGGTACGTGCCAGCCACTAATTCTCATACAATTTGCGTTCGATTTCTAGAACTAATACGAGTATTTATGTTCCAAATTCAAATCACTTTTCCGCTCCGTCAAAAAGTTCTAAGTTATTTTGCTCGTCGATATTAGATGAACAAAGCAACATTTTTCATATAGAAGGGATGAAACAAATATATTATTTTGTTCTTAGATGAAAACAAGCGATTGTCAAATAGAAAAAATGTTGATGGAAGTGAATATGTGTGACAGTAAATGGTACCACCATACAATGGAAGGGCTTATCACAGACTGGCCAAGACTTGCACGCATTAGGTATATTGTAAGACAATGGGCAGCTTAGTGCATAAAGTAAAGCCAACGAGACAAGAAAAAGGTAAACAAAGCGACCATTACTGAGTTACGTTGCTATAACTAGCGATTATTTTCTCTGTCCTTGTCGCACATATCACGCGTACGCGACAATAGCTGAGCGACAGCTGTCGTTGCGTGTTTCGTAGTACAGGAATGCTGTCAGCACAGCGGTTCTAAACTGTCAGATCCGCCATCTTATGAGCAATTTCATTCCTGTCTGGAACGCACTTGAAGTGATACGTAATCATTTTCAAATAAAAAGTTTGGAACCGCTGAAACATTGTTTACCTTTTTTCTCTAGCTTTGTTGGCTTTACTTTACATTACAATATTATAAACTGATACCCACAGCTCCTCATTCCATTTCAAACTTAATAATATTTTGGGAGTTTTATTTATTATAAGTACCATGAAAAACAAAGTACTCCACAGAACAAACTTTTAGTACTACACTAAAAAGAGTACAATCACCGACATCCGTAACATTATTTCTTAACAACTTACCTAGCGAATAAAACTCAACTGTGCCATTTAACACAGTGTACAGTATAACACACATAAACTACGAAACATGTGCACTACAATGTACAAGTTGCAACAAGAGCTTGTCAAGTACGTGGTGAACTGGCGTAACGATGCTCACCGTAATTGCAAGCTAGTTTCAGTTTTATTGCTACGTTTATGTTACTGAAACAAACGGCTGTGGGTTAAATTGTATGGAATAAGAGTAATGGGTTTTTAATTTTATTGAATACCGGTTTAGTTACATAACACGTTAAAGGTACAAAAAAAATTAGACGGCCGTGGACGTCCTCTCACCTTGTAAATTATAAAACGACGTGTAAAGCCGCCCGCCGTATCAATGTATTCTATTGATGACGTCCTCAGCAGTTATGTCCTTCAATGTGGTAAGAACGCACCTTTTTTCATGTGGAAATCCTGGAATATCCCCACGGACCTGCATGGACTTGCGTAGGTCTAGAACATTTGGGAATCAACAGAAATCCCACTTGAACATTTCATTTATGCCGATGTATTCGAATAGTGCCCAAATTTTCAGAATGGCGGTTTTTCCAAGAGCATCTAATATCTGACCTCATAACAATCTAATTTAGCAATTAATAACTAATCCCCGTTTATAAACTAATAAATTAATGGGTTCATAACAAGGGGTCTTTCGCGGTTAACCTTTATCCTATGTTTAATTAAAAAGCCCAGACAACGACAGCTTAGGAAAGATGTGAATTCAAGGACACTATAAAAAGGAAATTTAACAAATACGGCTCAAAACGTCCACCGGTGTTTCGGCAGATATGGCCCGCGATATATATATATATATATGATTTATCATCCTAAGTGTACTAATGGGGGTCGAGAGGAAACTAAAACTTGACTGTGAAATAAAATCCACTCTCGACCCCCAGGGGCCGAGTGTAAACTATGGTTAGGGGTCCAGTGGACACATTATTTATTGGGGGTCGAGGGGTCGAGAGTGGACTAAACCTTTTTTGGTTTACCATGGGGGAAAATCGAAACATAAGAAGGGCATAGGATAGATTCTAATAATTGGTAGACGAATCACTACATAGTATAAAGCAAAGTCACTTTCCGCCTCCCTATGCCCCCCTATGCTTATATCTTCAAAACTACGCTACAGATTTTGATATCGTTTCTTTTAATAGATAGAGTAATTCAAGAAGACAGTTTAAATGTATTATACAAGCTTTTTTTTCGTACGGAAATCCCCTTGGATACCCCCCTGCCGGAGCCGGAAGGGGAGGTTATGTCGGACTCGAACCGACTAAAACGGCACGCCGACTGTGGGTCGTGGTGCTAGGCCGGAGGTGAGGTTGTCATCGACATATCCCTCTCACCCCGTCTGACCCAGGGATGGCCCTGGGTCAGCCCTCCGCGGGAGGATGTATTATACATGCTTAATATAGTTGAAGATGCAGCGGAAACGGAATCGGACGCCACGCGGGCAGTAAAAAATTTGCGGTGCGAAGTTCGCCGGGTCCGCTAGTATCTATACTATAAACCTATTTTTACGTGTGCAAAATCCCCGTGGATAAAATAAACAGACTAGGTAATAGATGGAAGAGTAGATTTACATCGATCTTGCTTTTCAAAAGATGGCGGTGCTATTGAAAAATAACCGTAACAATTTGGTCCTAAACTCAGTTAAAACAATATTACCGTCCAGTTTTACTTCGACCACGTAACAACAGGTTCACAAGGAAACCCTTACACCACGGAATTATGTGTAATTCTGTTTTTACTAAAATCTCTTGGTTTTCACATTGCAATATCAACTCTGTCTTTGATTGATGAAGGTTCTTTTTTGCGTGAATTTTCCGAAGAGGTTAACAATGTTCCATTTGAAATTTTTGTCCGGTAATGAGATACACAATGTAGACAATGAACACTAAATGAATTAAGCACAGTACAGGAATTACTTGTCGTTAGGAATACCGAATTACATAGTACAAAACAAAGTCGCTTTTCCCGTTGGTCTAAGCTTATATCTTTAAAACTATGTTACGGATTTTGATGTAGTTTCTTTTAATAGATAGAGTAATTCAAGAGGAAGGCTTGGGTTGAGCATGTATAGTACATGCTTAATATAGTAGAGGGTGCAGCGGGAACGGGATGTCAGCTCCATGGTCTGAAAATTGGAAAATATGAAGCATTTATTATGCTATCTACACAATTCGATTACATTTTCCTGATGTTATCGAATTTTATAGTAAGCACAATAAATGTGTCAAAATTTCATTCAAATATTTGGGCGGAGTAATAAAAAATCAATGTTTAAAATTGATTGAAAAATCATTCATTGGTTCCAACTTCCAACAGTTCCTAAGAATGTTGGTAGATAACTCCACAATCACCTTAAAGAAGAAAGGAATTAAGAATTGTTTCAGGCATGGCTCAGTGGCTAAATAAATCAATATCATAAAATTAATCTTCTCGGATGGGACTCGAACCCGCGATCTATCCCTTACAGGGGAAATGTCTTGACCAACTCGGTTACCGAGACGACATTGATTTGTGATAACTCCGCCTGAATATTTGAATAAATTTTACAGCATTAGGTATGCTAACTACACAAATTGAATACCAGATACTTAACACAAATCAATGTTTAAAAATGATTCATTGGTTCCGATAGTTTGTAACACCATTGGTGGATGACTCCGACATTGCCTTGAAGGCGGATAAAAATGGAATGGAAATTTGGTCTCAGTAGCCGAGTTGGTCAAGGCATTCCCCCTGCAAGAGAAAAATCGCGGGTTCGAGTCTCACCCGAAAAGATTCATTTTTAACCGACTTCGAAAAAGGAGGAGGTTCTCAATTCGTCTGTATACATAATTTTTTTTTGATGATTTGGCCTGAAATAGTTGTTATTCATGATCAATAACAACTATTTCAGGCCAAATCACCAGAAAGGGTTCCTACCCGGAATTTCTGGATGCCTGGAACACAATTCGCTACTGGCGGAAAGCCTCAAAGACGCCAGATTAAATGAAAGGCAAATAACAGTTTGTTGGATAGATTTAGAAAACGCTTTTGGCTCAGTACACCACCAGCTTATGTTGTTTGCATTAAAATGGTATAACTTTCCGTTGATCATCCGGGAAATAATAGCCTCTTATTACGATAAATTAAAATTTGTTATAAACACCAAGGATGGCCACACGCAACCTTTAAATTATAATGTAGGTCTGTCCCAAGGTTGCTGTCTGTCACCTATAGTTTTCAATATAGTAATAAATATTTTAATAGATAGTATTACCACACATGAGAGAAAGTGGGGCTATCGGTTTAAACTAAACGGTAAATACACGGAATCCATCCTCGCATTTGCAGATGATCTCGCAATACTTACTCGCAGCCCAAAGCAGTGCCAAGACCTGTTGCGTAAAGTGGATGAATTCTGTACATGGACAGATGGAATGAAAACAAAACCTAGCAAATGCTACTGTCTATGTCTGGGTAGGCGGGGTACCAGATATACCTCATATGATCCAGGGCTTAGTATAGGCGGGGAAAACGTTTCGACTATATCCGAAACCGTGCCTTTTAAATTTCTCGGAAGAAAAATAGATAACAGAGGTTGCACTCCAGCTTTAGAAGAAGTAATTAATAACTTCATTATCGATATTTATTTTTATTTATTTATTTATTTTCAAGAAAACCAACAGCGATACAGTAAATGAATTTCAAGACTATAGACTAAGAGTAAGGCTAATAACAGGTTTTCCTTAACTATTACATAAAGATTAAATCGGCTTGTGAACGGATACAAAAAGGTAGATCAACAGCCACTAAGTAATATTAAAAAAGCGTGGATTTACGACAACTATTTAACCTCGCGTCTTAACTGGCCGTTTCTTGTTTATGATATAAGCCAGAGCCTCCTCAAAAAACTAGATGCGAATGTTACGAAGACATTGAAGTCGTGGCTGGGGCTAGCTCAGTCGGCAGACCCATCGACATTATATAGAGCCTCAAATAACTTTGGAATGACGTTCAAGAAACCATCGGAACTCTATAAACATCTAAGAGTAACCAAAATGCACGTCCTAGCGAAATCAAAAGACGAAATCGTGCAAGCTCTTCCAAAAGACCAAAGTACTAAAGAGCTCGAGTCGCGCCTCCAATTCCATAAAAAAATCATGATAGGCTCGCAGACTGGTAGGGTAGGTTTGGGTAATACTAGGAGGCAGTCAGACAAAGACATAACAAAATCTTTTCTTCAAGTAGATGAAAATAATACCTACAAATTGCACGCAATGAACCTAGAAATACAAAACGAATGGTTAACACTAGGTGAATTTTGTATTCCCATAGCCTTAAAATTGCGTACCTTAAATATTTCTATTTAATTTAAAAATTTAATTAATTTAATATACGACTGGTCACCGGCTCTCCTTAAATTCTATCTCAATGCATTCCAGTTGACCCTCCCCGACCAAAGCAATCTTGTCAGATGGGGAAAAGCCACAGATAAAACATGTAACTCATGCAGTGAAGCAATTGGTACTGCTAGGCACCTACTGGTGGGTTGTAGGACGCTATTAGACCGGGGTCATTACTCGCGCCGACATGATAAGGTATTAGAAATCGTACGTGAGGCGGTAAGTTTGGCAGTAGCTAGAGCGAAAAAGGGTTTAACCACAAACCAAAGAAATGACGTCGCGTTTGTAAAGGAAGGCTGCTCAAAAAAGACAAATCAAAAGCCGTACTCAATTTTGATAGCAGCCGCTGATTGGACATTACTCGCAGATTCGTATGAGAAACACTATAAAATACCGGAGGATGTTTGTGCCTCGTCATCCAGACCTGATATATTCCTATTTTCAAAACAGCAAAAGCGTGCAGTACTAGTAGAACTCACAGTACCGTGGGAAACTAACATACCTAAAGACCACGCCATAAAAATAAACAAATACTTTGACCTGACCAACGAGTTAACCAAAAATGGCTATGTGGTTAAACTCTACGCCGTGGAAGTAGGAGCAAAGGGAATTCCAGCTAAATCCCTGTATAACTTATTTAAAGACCTCGGATTGCCAAGAGCTTCAGTAAGCTCTTTACTCAAACGAATATCTAAAACGGCGTTGATAGGATCTTACCAAATTTGGATAGGTAGAGGGGGGAACACGACTGACGGTGCAGGTGAGCGCTGATGCATCAGAAGATGGCCACCCTAAACCTACTCCTGGGTCGCAAGTCCCAGGCGCCGTCACAGTGTTCCTCTCTGTACCACGCCATGGACCCGGCGACCGCACGGTGAATCCATGGAATGCTAAGAACCGGATCTCTGTTCACCGATATCTCCGCCAATTATAGACGGATTTCAAGTTTTATTTTTTTGTTGGATAGGGTTCCCTTCTGAGGTGGTCCCATTTTCACCAGATCAAGATCTGATGATGGGATCCAGGAGAAATCGAGGGCAACCATCGAAAATTGTATGGTCGTATGGTACTTGTGTTACGTAATATATCTTACTCAGGTATATGCTTCAGGGTGCCAACATCTGATGCTGCTGTGCTGATGATGAAGGTACTGAACTCCTTAACGCTTAGGAGTTGGGAGACAGTACTGCCATTGGTGGATGATAAATATTTAGTAGTATGTAGGGCCAACGTGTTGCTTGTGAGTTATGCTTGAATCAACTTCTGATGCTGCTAGGTTGATAGTGAAGCTATGGAACTCCTTAACGTTTGCGTATGGTGCTTTTGTTACGTAATAATGTCTTACTCAGGTATATGCTTCAGGGTGTCAACATCTGATGCTGCTGTGCTGATGATGAAGCTACTGAACTCCTTAACGGTTAGGAGTTGGGAGACAGTACTGACATTGGTGGATGATAAATATTTAGTATACTACTAAATATAGCTAACATGTTGCTTGTGAGTTAAGCTTGAATCAACTTCTGATGCTGCTGTGTTGATAGTGAAGCTATAGAACTCCTTAACGGTTAGGAGTTAGGGGACAATACTGCAATTATTTATCGATGGAAACTAGGTAGGTAGTAGTATGTAGGGCTAACGTTATACTTGTAAGAGTTGGTGCTACTCCTGAGTTGATCACGAAATTTAAGAGTGAAACCGAGACAATTCCTCAATTAATAAAAATAATAAGTATGTTTATAAAAGGGTGTATCTACTCCTGATGTGGTCTCTTTTATCGTGTGGAAATACCCTCGGATTCCCCCGCCGCGCCGGAGCTGGAAGGGAACGGTTTATGTAGGACTCGAACCGACTAAAACCGTACGCCGACTGAGGGTCGTAGTTGGAGGTTGTCTTCGACATATCTCTTGCATCCCAGCGGCCCAGGGCCATCCCTCACGGTCTGGCACTCCTGGGCAGGGGGCTCGCCCCCGAAATGGGGAGGCGTGCTTACGCGCGCTGCTGCCGTGGCCTGCTTCTGCTGGGGTGACAGGTGGCTCCACTTGTCTTGTCCACTTAAAGCAACATACACTTGACCTTTAGTAAAAAAATATTTTCTAAGTCAATTACCGCTTTATTTAATATGGTGCCCTGAAGCTTATGAACCGTTACAGCCCAGCTCAAGATTAACGGATTCTTCTTTCCACATCCCCATAGCCTTTTGTTGCAATTGCAACTAAGCTGTCACTACCTTTCAATCTAGTGCCAATAGTATCATCGTCGAATTTAATAAAAACTGCAGCAGGTAACTCGTCCGATTCTGAGCGATCGCGACGCAGAGCAGACCACCTAAACGTACACACAATCGGCATTGCACCGTTGACAAGACCCTCAGTAAAATAGTTGAGCTATCATCTTAGAGTTGTTGTCATTCACCAATTTCATCGTTGGTGAAATTCTAACTGCAGCCCCATCTGCGAAATCACCAACCTGTTCAACTCGCCGTCTTTCATATAAAAGTTCCAGTTCCCTTAACTTATTGGGAGTATAATGCTCCCAAAAGACGAAAACTGTGGTTAATGGCATGCTGGACTGGATTAAACTTGGATTACGAACGCAAACCTTGGCCCGCTAAAAAGGGAAAAATAAATGATTTTAAAAAAATTGAACCGACTTCAAAACCAAATAGGAAAAAATTGTTTAAAATAACAAAATTTAGAGAGAGAATTTAGAGATTTTCGATCTGTTAGAAGTCGGTGCCAACTTTGTTGTACTGGTGCTTTGTGTACATGAATTACCTGCCATGATGCATTTAAATGAAATATCGATCATTTCAATACAAAAGTCGGTATCAAGTCAAACAGGTAAAATAATATAGCCAAGTATGATAGGCCACCCCTACCTCAACAAGTCATTATACCTACATTAATGGCATTATAGCAGGTCAGGCACAGCAAACAAAGTTGGCACCGACTTCTAACAGATCGAAAATCTCTAAATTCTCTCTCTAAATTTTGTTATTTTAAACATTTTTTTTCTATTTGGTTTTGAATTCGGTTCAATTTTTTTAAAATCCTTTATTCATTATGTATTCGATTTGTATAGTTAGCATATTTAATGCTATAAAATTCATTCAAATATCCTTTGATATATAAAAAATAAAATAAAACTTTTGAAGAGCGATATATTTATAAAATGCGGTTTAAATACACAACTACACATTTAGAGGATACACCTTGGGTATACACATCGAAGCAGCATTTGTTGCGCACACAGCAAATTTTGTTGCTTGTTTCCCCCAAAAGTGTTTTAAGCTACGATACTAAGCATAATATAACACTGTACATCATCTCTATGGAACTCGACAAGGCCATAATGTTAGCACGAGCTGTCTTTCTCGCAGATGAAGGGCTGCCCATCAAAACAAGGCCAGTCAACCAACCTGCCCAAGTGTGAAAAAACAGCGCAGGTGCCGTTTCCACCCGATTGAGAAATGTCGTTGTACAAGTTAATTAGGAGATCGCCTGAAAATGAAAGTTAAATGAAAATATATTACGCCCTGCGCTCGTGCGCCAAAATATTTCGGGCTGCAATTGATGCCTTACAGCCCTCGGCTACTAATCTACTATTTTTGCCATTGAAACACAGATGTTTAAAAAAGTGTAATGAGTGATTATTTCAAAGGTTTTAATCAGATTTCAAATTTATTTCTGCATTCGACAGTCCGTTTACTAAGACAAGTTATAGGCTGTATATGATCATGCTTTTACCAAATAGAGCGAAGCAGAAATCATAAATGTCAATTGAGTTCCCATACACTGTTTGAAAATAAATTAATTGCGAACATATGATGTGGTTTGAAGAGACGAAACTTCGATGAAGTTCGCCACGGGTGAGGCCGAGTCACGTTCCACCACGCGCAGGGCTGTCAAATAGTTCAAAGTAATAATAAGAAGCTCACCTTTTACACTGCGAAAGTCTCCATTCCCCTTTACATCTCGGAGTCCTACCCAAATGACAGGCCAATATGGACGCGCTCCAAATACAGCAGATTTGACATATTGCGCTTCGGGGTTATCGTTCAGAATGACTAAGTACCCGCCTTCAGCAGCACATGTACGGTTAGCTACGTCCCATGGAACTTTTTCATCGTGAATCTTGTAGTAGCTGCCCGTTATAAAAATAATGTACCCTGTAAAATAAAATATTTACGCTTTTGCTTGAACTAAATACAAGCTCTATAGACACAGTAAGTGGCATTACGAAGCAGAGTCAAAAAGATCTACTACTACAGACATAAATACTATTGGCAACACCAACACATTTCCGTTTCCCTTTCATTAATTGGTAAACTAACTGAAGTAGTAGTATTTTGGTTTCTGTTCTGTCACAATAAATTCACTCTACGTAGCTGGCATTTTTTATGTATCACCACCCAAAAATTTGTCCTTTTCAAACTAAAGCCGCGCACATCAATGGTCCTTTGAGCCGGATCATGAAGCGTCGGTAGCTTAGTGGTTAAGGAGTCTTGGAGCACTGGCCACTCACGCCATTGTATAGACGGTAAAAAACCACCAAGGAGGCTATATCTCTACGCAGCTGTCATGGCTGTTAATGTTTTGCATGTAATCAAACACATTAGCTTCACAAAATTAGGCTTACCCGGACCACAAGTAGGTATATTATCTTCGTTTGTGATAGATGGTACTTCTGTTGTTGCGGCGTTGGCTGTTCCGTTGGTATAGCATATGAACGGCAGTCGAGACCAGCACGGTTCGACACGTATGCTATGCCCATCCATGCACAAACAGTCCCCCTCCCGAGGGTCTATTTGCTCAACCATTTCAAACGCTTCAGACACGTCTTCCAGTAAAATACCTGAATGATTATAATAATACTGTTATTATTAGGCAGCATATTCTTTATCCTGGTGTTAATGCCAGACGTATCCGAATTTGGCAAGTTTCGGAGTCTGGTTTCCACTTTTTTTAAAGCGAGTCCCATCTGGATATCCATAACCTATTGGCATATCGAAGTACAGCAGTTAGACTATTTGTTGGCCTTTTAGGGCTCCAACTTCTAGTAGCGACTGCCGGTTCATATGACCCGAAACCAATAGCTTAACGTGCTCTCCAAGGCGCGAGTAGACTAATACAAATAGATTATATACATGTGTATAAATAGATACTTGCACTGAGCGGGAAGCCCGTGCATTACCGCTTTGCCATAGTGGCTGTCTTGTGATTATCAGGTATCTACTATAACAAAAAATACTTTTACTTTTACTTACCTTCTTCCGACCTAAATTCCGTATTGTGTCTCGCCTTGAAACCGATAAAATATGGAGTGGTGTGATTGTTAACAGCGATGATGGCCTGCATGTGCTGGAGTAGTTTCTCATTTATAGGAGACGCCAGCGTGGCACCTATGGTGAACAATCGAATGTTAACAACAAACTTTCTCTTAATTTTTATCAACTAGTAGAGCGCTTTCATAATCAATTCTCTCAATAAAAAGTCAGCCTCATGATCGTATATAGAATATAATAATTTGAAATGATTCAGGTGCGGCTCAATAGCTCAGTTGGGAGAGCATTCCCCCTGTAAGGGAAAGGTCGTGAGTTCAAGTCTTACTTGAGCATTTCATTTTTTCCGATGTTTTTCGAACTTTAAAGTTAGCATAATAAATACTATAAAAAATCATTCAAATATTATTATTATTTACGTACATTATCTTAGAACTCATAGTAGAAGCTATGCTTTGTATAACCCTTTAGTATGTCCTGAAATGTTATTATTAATTGACTGACCGCGACTTTACCCTAACGAGACGACGAGATAAAGAAAGAGAAAGCAAGAGCATGAGTCGAGTCCGAATGAGATACCGCCTCAGTGAGCGTTGACGGTGGTCTGACGTCTATAGTCCCCAGTCTCGCCGCGCACATAGTACCAAAAAAAATGCCGCTGAGTTGCTGGAGTCTTCTCAGGTCCGGGCCGCGTTTAGAACTGGTGGCCCATTTGCTAAATATATTTACGAGTATAATATTTATTTTATACTAGCTTTGCTGTCGGTATCGCGACCAAACATAGCTTATGTCCTTTCTCTAGGTCTAATCTACCCCTGTCCCAAAGTTCATCAAAATCGGTTCAGTGACTTAGGCGTGAAAGCGTAACATACAGACAGACAGAAAGAGTTACTTTCGCATCTAAAGGTAATATTAGTATGGATTGACGTTTTGTAAGTTCCGATTTCATGGTCTATGCAGAATAAATGATTTTTGAGTTCTAACTTTTTTGACTTACCTTACGTCTATTACCTACCCCCTTACCTTATCATAGTTTCAAAGCATTTCATAATGCAATGACAAAATAACCGATCAATATTATATATTACCGCGCTTTGGGCACAGCGCGACGGTCAAACTTAAAACATTGGCATTTCTTTATAAAATCGCGAGCATAGAAACAAGGAACTTAGCGTAGTTCATAGATGGGAGGTCATACTACTTCGATAGTCCGTGAACTATGGCCAAACTCCAGTAATCAATCCACGTTACCTTCACTCTCACAATGCTTTTTCGCCTCCTCCCACGTCGCTACCTCCTTATATTGACTGATTTGATATTGCGACTTCGGAATATGTACGTACTTGCTCTCCACCATATCTGTAACACATGAATCAATCAAAATATTTATAACTATATTACAAGGTTTAATTCCAAATTAATACTTTCAGGCGATTTTGCAATCAAAACAATGTTCTTATATTGTTTGCTCCTTTACATAGAACTGGGGTTTATTTTTAACTAGCTTTTGCCAGCGACTTCGTCCACGTTAAGTTCGAAATAGAAAGGTAAAGGACACACTGCTCCTGTTACCGCGACTTAGATAAAGTTTCTGTGAGCCTGTTGCTTCATGCTAATGTACCAGAGTTACAGAAATACTGATCACGTAACCACGACCTACAGGTACCTACACCCGGGATAAAATAAAAGTCGAACGGGAAGAAAAGTAACCTATGTTCTAAGCTACATCCCCATAAATTCAGTCAAATCGGTCCAGCCGTTCTCAAGTTATAAATAGTGTAACTAACACGACCTTCTCTGATATATAGGTATATAGATAATAAGAGAGATAATGCATACAAAGAATTATATTATATGGCATACAAAACTTACCAGCTGTAATGGTCAGCAAGATGACCCAACCCAGTAACGAGGATGACTTCAAAGACAGCATGGTGTTCAGTGTTCGTACCGTACGCAACCCTGCAGCACTGGTCTGTTAACTACTGGATATAGCTTTATATACTGCCCAGTGGCTTTGATAAGAGTTTATGGCCTTTACTTATAAAAAATACACAGGATATAGGTAGGGCTGTTATCTCAAAATTCTGTATGGAAATTTTATAAGACGCCTCCATCTTAAGGACGCATTCTCAATGAGGATAACTCGCCGAATTATTTTGATTGTATCAAATACATAAGTATTTTTTTTTTGTTTCAAAGAGGATTTAAAAAAGGTTTTGCCAATATGGTGTAGGTGATGGGGAGTGACAGACCCGAGAACTAATGAGTCTTCATGTTTTATGGACAAGTTTTATATAATGTTCCTCTTTTTCCATACAAATATTAAACAAAATGTATCAGACGATGTACAACATGTGGCAGAATTTAGTGTTAACGCAAATGTGTTTTAAACGGGTCAGTCCCCATTGGTCCCCTAAAACTCGATCTCTAGCATAAAAGTTGTAAATTCGACCCCTTTTTATGAGCCCATTGGTCCCTCGGAAGGGGACCAATAATATTAATTAATTTCTATGATACCCATTCGTCCCCTGGAATAAAATAAATTTTAATTAATAGGTTGATGACAAAATACACTTGAACTGCCTTACAGCTAAACTAAAAACTACTGCTTGCTGACATAAATCAATGTGTACAGAATTACCTGCGCAATCTAGATGCTACTGCTACTAGTGACTATTCACTTAGGAAAGCAACCAAAAAGCTCGAAAGACCCATCGCCTCCAATCCACCTATACGTAAAAAGGATGGTCTCTGGCCAAAAAGTGACTTGGAGAAAAGTCAGTCCTTTGCTTCTCATCTGGCTGAAGTCTTCGTGCCAAACACTATACAACATGTGTCAAACACTAACAATGAAGAACTTATTGATTCCTTCGATGAACCATATCAACTGACTCTCCCTATTGAAAAGATCAAGATGCACGAAGTCCTGGAAACTATTAGAAAATTAAAACTAAATAAAGCACCAGCATACGATCTAATTACTGCAAAGATACTCCACGAAATACCCGAAGTAGCAATACAATTGTTGACAACCCTGTTTAACTGCATACTGATTAGAGGCATCTTCCCACCTTAATGGAAGGTACCTCAAATTAAAATGATCCTTTAACCTGGCAAAGCTCCTGCAGGTGTGTCGTCCTATAGACCTATCAGTTTGCTGCCCATTCTGTGAAAAGTTATAGAGATACTTTTTCTAAAACGACTAAACACAGTAATATCAGAAAATAAAATCATATTGGACCACCAATTTGGCTTCAGAAAAAACATGGCACAATAGAACAGGTGCAAAGATTGGTAGAAGAAATTCACAACGCTTTTGAAAGCAAGAAATATTGTTGCGCGGTATTATTGGACATTTAAGATCAAAACGATCCAAGAAGAGATTAAACACTCGAGCAAATCATATAGAAGCAGACTGAACAACCATCCAAACACACTAACTGCGCATCTGATGAGTGATAGTCACAAATCAAAAAGGCAAGAAGACTCCCACAGACCTGTGAGGGTTGAGATAAAGATGGGGCGCATGTCACTGGACTAACTGCCCTCCAAGACAAATTATCCATTCCTAATCCATTGCTGAATGTTCGACAGGAACAGATTGCAAGTACAACAGAAAAAAAATAGATTCGACCCCTATTCAGGTGCCCATAGGTCCCCTCATACACAAACAGCTATATTTAGAGCATAAAATCCGTTGATTAATTCGTCTAAATACAAGTTGGCGACACGGTGTATACGAAAGAGTGTTTAAGACAAGTCTCAATACATATTTAAGACAAATAATTTGTCGTGTTGTGTCTCCAACAAGTCTACAATTTGATTCTTGGTGTAAACGAGGGGTTAAACATTAATGTCAACGAGGTGCAAGGAAAATTTTATGAAATAAACAATTGTGACATCATAATTTTTAATGATCAAATCTTTTTTTACAATCAGATACTTAAAAGCAGTATTGAAAAAAAGCTCAGTTTGCTAGTTACTCTAGATTTTGATGGCTCGTAAACTAGGCCAGTGTCATCGAGACATTAGTATCATATAAAAGTGGTGGCAAGCCGTTAGAGTCCTTCCAGTTCATCGAGTAAGTTTTGTACCTCTACATACTAAACTAAAAATATTACACTGCGTGTTGTCTCTGCAAGAGGATATGCTAGCACGAGCTGTCTTTCTCGCAGATGAAGGGCAGATCATCATAACAACTCCAGTCAGACAACTTCCCATCGTATTTCAGAGCACCGCAATTTCTTTTGGAACGCGATGGAGTAACGTCGTGGTACAACTCAACTAAAGGATCACCTGAAAACAAAAGATAATTGTATTTTTTTTTAATGAAACACTGAGATTATTACAAAAGAAATTAAACAAAACTTATGCAACGCTATCTAGGCCCAAAGTAAGCATAACTAATAAAAGTGTTCATTAAACTATGATACAGTGCCAATATTATAAATCTAAAGAGTTTTTTGTTTGTTTGGTTATTTAATTGGTAAGTAGCTTTATTAGAAAGATAAAAAGTCTAATTAAAAAAAACGATAAAGTCTAGTCTCGTGCACCAATAAACTGCCTATACATAAACTCCACTGCACGACTCCATTGTCACAGATCGTCTGTAAGAGATCGCGCCTAGCGATAAGACCGCCATTTTTTACTTTGCACTGCCTCATATTTTGTAATTTGTAACTTTTTGTAAATGCTATTTTTGGTGTACAATAAAGAGTATTGTATTGTACAAAGCTTACCTTTCACACTGCGCCAGTCACTATTCCCCTTTACATCTCGGAGTCCTACCCAAACGCTAGGCCAAGATGGACGACTCACAAAAACAGTATATTTGACGATTCGCGCTTCGTAGTAATCATTCAGAATGGCTAAGTACCCGCCTTCTGCAACACATGTACTATTAGCTACCTCCCATGGTACTCCAACTTCGTGAACCTTGTAAAAGCTCCCCGTTCTAGAGAGAAGGTACCCTGTAAAATAAAAAAAAATATGGAGGTAGATATAATATCTGATATATCAAAAAAAATGTGGACAGAAGTGAAAACAGGCTTCATAAAAAGTAAAAAGGAATTTACTTCACAAACGAAGTGCTCAACCTCAAAGAGGTTTTACATGCAAATTGTCGCATTTTTTAAAATATTTTTGTACATAAAAAATAATATTAGCACCGACATTACTATTATTCTCTCTAACCCGTCCAACTAAGCTAAATTGTTTGTGCTATGAGTGAAAATAAGTACCCATGTGACTTGTGAACTGTATCTACTAAAGTCAGAATCTCTGGGGGTTAAGGGGTTTTATATCAATGAGCCAGACTTAAAATTGGTCAAGTAAAACCGGATATAAGGCCATAAAACGTGAAAACGGACACCCACGGGGAATTTGCAGGCGAAAGACTAGTAATATATTAAAATTAGGTTTACCTGGACCACAAGTAGGTGTTGGATCTTCAGTTGTGGTAGTTGGTACTTCTGTGGTTGTGGCGTCGGCCGTTCCGTTGGTATAGCATATGAACGGCAGTCGAGACCAGCACGGTTCGACACGTATGCTGTGCCCATCCATGCACAAGCAGTCCCCCTCCCGAGGGTCTATTTGCTCAACCATGTCAAACGCTTCAGGCACGTCTTCTAGTAAAGTACCTGAATGTTTACAAAAACACTGTGTTTATTAGGCAGCTTCTTCTTCATCCTGGGGTTAATGCCATTCATATCAGAAGCTAACATCTTGGAGTTTGGGGTTCGCTTTTACCAGTCTAACTGCAGGTCTGGCTGATCTTCGATATTTCTTCATACCACTTAAGTGGCAGACAAGCACAGGGCCCACGTAATGGAAAGTTGTTACCGTAGCCTATGGACATGAGCAACACCAGGGGAGTCATACGCGTGCTGACGTTTTCCGTTTTCAGTGAAGTGACTACAATCTGTTTCTACAACAGATTGACGATACCGAAGTATTGCAGTTAGACTAGTTGTTGGACTTTTTAGGGTTCCAATTATCAGTAACGACTGCCAAAGATGTTCAAAGAAAGAAAGAAAGAAAAGTATTTTATTCAAGAAACGCACAATGTACATAGGCTGCAGGTAAGTTTTATTCTATATAGTCAATATGACAACTGGGACCGACGGCTTAACCTGTCTTCTGAAGCAAAACCAGACCATTGCAAATACTTGCACTGAGCGGGAAGCCCCTGCGTGGTAGTCGCGTTCACTCCGACCACGTCACGGAGGCTGTCTTGTGATTATCATGCAGCTACTATGACAAAAAAGACCTTCATTTTACTAACCTTCTTCAGACCTAAATTCCGTATTGACTCTCGCCTTGAAGCCGATAAAGTATGGAGTGGTGTGATTGTTAGCAGCGATGACGGCCTTCATGTGCTGGAGCAGCTCCTCACTTATAGGAGACGCCAGCGTAGCACCTATTTTAAACAAACGTCAACAATAAACGTTCTTCCAACTTTTCTCAACTGGTAATGTGCTCACAAAATCAATTCTGTTAGTAAAAAAGTCAGTTTCATGGTCATACGTAGAATATATATGATTGATTATCTATGTCCTAGAACTCATTGTAAAAGCTATGCAGCGTAACGCTGTACCGCACAAGGGAGACGACGAGCGAAATGAAGAACATGAGTCGAGTCCAAGTGAGATACCGCCGTGGGCGTTGGCGGTGTACTGACAAAATCTGACGTCTATTCCTCGATACTCTCCCCGTCTCACTGCGTATATAGTTTCCAAGTATTTGCATTTTTAAAGAATGTCAAAGTAACTCTTCAATTTTTTGTATAACCGTAACGTCGAAATATAATATTGAACAGTTACAACAGTTACAATTCTCTATAAAAATGCAAGTGCTTGAAATCTGCGAAATTAGCGCAGCACATAGATGGGCGGTCATACTACTTCGATAGTCCGTCAACCATGGCCGGTTTCCAGTAATCAATTAACGTTACCTTCACTCTCACAATGCTTTTTCGCCTCCTCCCACGTCGCTACCTCCTTATATTGACTGATTTGCCATTGTGAATTAGGAAGATGTACGTACTTGCTTTGAGCCATATCTGTAAACATAGGTAATATACATGAATCAATCAAAATATTTATAATTTTATTTACAAGTTTTATTTTCCAAATTAATACCTCCAAGTGAATTTGCAATCGAAACTGTGCCAAGAATCTATTGCTCTTTCAGTAAAATCAGCTGGTATAACATTCTTTACTGTGTTATAATACCTAGTGAGGGGAGTACCCTCTCGGAGTGTCAGTATGGGTTCCGCCCCGGACACGGGACTATGGATCCGGCGTTCGCCCTTAGGATCGTCGCAGAGATACAGGGCGAGGAACACGCCTCTGTACTGTCTATTCCTAGACATGCAGAAGGCCTTCGACTGTGTGCCTCGCGCGGTGATCTGGTGGGCACTGCGGTCCAAAGGAGTCCAAGAGGCTTACATCGACACCATCCGAGACATGTACCAAGATTCCGGTTCCGTAGTTCGGACCGCTGTTGGCGACACGAAAACCTTCCCCATCCGTACTTTCGTCGTAATCCGTACTTAGTCCCTACCTGTTCAGCTTGGTGTTAGACGTTTTGTCGGACAGTATCAGAGACTCACATGAGCAGCCTCCATGGTTGCTTATGTATACTGATGACATTGCGCTGATGGACGCAGACAGGAACAGATTGGTGCGACGTGTGAAAGTGTGGAAGGAGGCGCTTGAGAACGGCGGTCTGAAGCTAAATGTGGCGAAGACAGAGTACTTGGCATTAAACTCAACAGATCCCACACTTGTTCGCATAGTCGATGACTTGGTCGAGCGCACGGATCAGGTTAAGTACATGGGATCTGTACTTCACGTTTCTGGTGACATCGACTACGACGTCAAGGCACGTATTGCCGCCGCGTGGGCTAAGTGGCGGGAAATGACTGGCGTCACTTGCGATACTAAAATGCCAGTCAGGCTGAAGGGGCAGGTCTATAAAACGATCATTAGACCTGTCCTCTTATACGGCTGTGAGGCGTGGCCGCTGTTGGAGCGACACAAGCAGATGCTGCGTGTCACGGAGATGAAAATGCTGCGATGTCCGTGACATCGCAGATAAAATGCAAGAGAGCCGCCTCCGCTGGTGCGGCCACGTCTTGCGGAAACCGCCCAGCTACGTGGGTAACAAATGCCTGGCAATGGCGCCCCCACCCGGTCCAGGTAGAAGGGGTAGGCCCAAGAAGTGCTGGCTTGGCGTCGTGGAGGGTGACATGCGTGAAAACGGTCTCACTACCTTGGACGCCCAAGATCGTGCGAAGTGGAGGAGGAAGAGCCGGAAGGCGGACCCTGAGCTCCGAGGGCACCGTGGCCTCGGATGCAATCAGGACTAACGTCTTTATGTGGATGATGATGACTATGTTATAATACCTATAACAGGGTTTTACTTTTAAAAATGCAGTTACCGAGGTAACTATGACCTTATGCAGAGATAATCCATACTAATATTATAACTCTATTTGTCTATCGGTCTGTATGTCTATCTGTCTGTCTGTCTGTATGTTACGCTTTCACGCCTAAACCACTGAATCGATTTTGATGATTTTTGTTATTGGGGTAGATTAGACAATGAGAAAAAACATAGGCTGTTTGGTTGCGATAACCGACATCCACGCGGGCGCAGCCGCGGGCAATAGCTATTATATGGCATTGCAAAACTTACCAGCTGCAAGAGTTAGCACGATCACACAACACAGTAACGAGGATGACTTCAAAGACAGCATGGTGTTCAGTGTGCGTTCTGTGTTTGCGATGTTCGCGACCCCACAGCACTGGTCTAATAACTCCTAGATACGGCTATTAATACTGCCCAGTAGCTTTGATAACAGCTTAAATATGTTAGGGTGTTATAAGGCCCTTATTCTATAAGGACGCATCCAGAATGGTGATAAGCTCGCCTCACTATTTTAATTTTTGATAAATCTATTATAAGCATTTATAAAATAAGTAATTTTTTGTTTCAAAGAGATTTTTAAGTAGCTTTTGCCGATGAGGACGAGGCTTTGAAATAATAGTTATGTGTGAAAGTAACACAACCAGCTAGGCACATTAAATAAACAGGAATATTTATATTAATCCGCGAGGTTCCCGGCAAAGTAGAATTTGGGCCACTCCATCTCTTTCCATGTGGTGTCGCACATGCCGACTAAGGGATAGGGCTGTTTAACATCAGACATACATACACACACAGCCCGGACTCAGCCTCAGACGCATGGCTTGAGTCAATAATAGTACCCGGAACACGGCAATAGGCTCACCTCCTATTACGTGGGACGATTGGTGAGATGTGGGTGTTAATTCACCTGACTAACCTTCCAGGGATAAAAGCGTGATTATATGCATGTGTATGTTATATTAAAATTACAATGTACTTAGTGAAAACAATAAAATCGCACCTTAATTATGATATTCTATAGAACGTACGCAATATACAGTATTCATACGTCGAACTTCATAAAATAACGGTATCACGTATTTGTACAGAGTAGGTACGTGTTCCAAGTGGCTTGCTAGGGAGTAAGCTCCCTAGCAGAGTCAGTATCAATGAATATTATATCTAGTGCATGCACAGCAATAATGGCCATAGGTATATCCTTATATTATAGTAGGAATACAATTTGCTAAATACACGATTTGCCTATCAATGTGAATAATCCCTAACTATTACGACATCTGTATTTATTCAGCTGCCTACGATAAGCTCTCATGCACAACAACAGTACGTTTGATGACCAATAACATGGTATAATATCGGTAGTGATAATATTACACTTAAATTACTGTATTTACTTTACGCCACTTTGTCCGCGATTGTAAAGCACAAAAAAAAATATTTTTACTTTAGAGACGGCAAGTTATGACGTCATAATTTTCAATTATCAAATAATGGTAATTTCCAAATAATAAAAGATTTCGACAAATAGAGAACTCTTTTTTCGCTTCACGTAATTAATTTTGTTTAAAAATAAAACATTAAATCATTTTCATGATTTAATTTAGTTACCCATATAGGTACAAATGTTTTAAAGCTACCTATTTTTCACAGACGCAGGGAACGGATAGTCGTCCAGTGCTCCAGAGATTTTCAATAAACCGCACGGGAAGCTAGTGCGATGTACACTCCAGACATTGTACAACTCATTGTACGGTTCAAAAATACAAGTAGAAATTAACAACAAAAATACATTGTGTTCGTAGTTTGATACTGTCTGAAAAGTTTACGAATATGAAAAATAAATGCATAGAGATGACGGTCAGAGCGTATAACTAGCCTAGGACCCAACTCTTCCCGTAACCCACAGTACCTAATCTATTCCCTAGTGACGTCAGATCTATTACGTAAGACTTCTTCTACTTCTATAATCTGCGGTAGCCTAGTGGTATGCGTATTGGACTGCGGAGACGAGGTCTCCGATCCCAGGTTTACCATGGCACACACCAATGACTTTTCGATGCTTTTCGAAGTTATATGTGTATTTATCGCAGGTTTATAAGTGCCCGGTTAATGGCAATAGGCTCGCCACCTATTACATTGGGACCTAAAACATAAACTGGCGAAATGTGGGTGCTAGCACCTCTGCCTACCCCTTCGGGGAATATAGGCGTGAGTTTATGTTATGTTATGTCTTCTACTTCATGTTTGCGTTAATCCCAGTCGCATCCAAAGCTGTCAGCTCGGAGTCTGGGGTCTGCTTTACCAGTCCAACTGCGGTTTTGTCTGAACTTCGATATTTTTGAGAAGTGACTGCCATCTGCCGTCCACAACCCAAAGGCGATATCGAAGTATTACAGTTACACTAGTTACACTAGTACCAACTACCCGTAACGACTGTCATAGATGTTATGCTTAACGTGCTCTCAGAGGCACGACCAGGCCCTCGATTCTACTAAAGTTAAACCACTGAGGTGATACAGTCACTGCAAAATATGACATTTTAAATTTTATTTCTATACCTCTAAAGTTCTAAATGAAATGAAAACATATTGAATAACACACTTGTACTTTTCCACTGAGTTTATTTTAGACCTAACCGGTTTCGCCTTACGGCATTCTCAAAGGTTTACATTGATGTTTTAAGAATTGTTATTCCGAAACACTACAATATTTGCATATTTTCATGTGTTGGTAGTTTTAAAATTCGGTATACCAGTGTAAATTTTTTTCCCCAAAATATGGGAAATAATTATAAGTTTGGCCTCAGAATTTTATTACTACGCAGGAGGCGCGGGTTCGATTCCCGCTCAGTGCAAATATTTGTATGCATGAATATGGCTATTTGCATTGGTCTGGGTGTTTCTATGTATAATATGTATATATTTACAAAAAAAAGTATATAAGTATGTTTATCCGCATTCTAGATTCCATAACACAAGCTATAAAAGCTTACCATGGGTCTAGATAGCGTTGTGTAGAATATTGTGGAATATTTATTTATTTATTTATATTTATTCTTATATTTATTTTAAACCAGCTGTTACCCGCGACTTCGTCCGCGTTAAGTTCGGAATAGCTCAAGCCCATCATTATATGTACCGACATGGTGGAAGATTTTCATCCCAACTGGAACGGAAGTACTCGAAATACTGGAAATAGTAAATTTTACACAAAGGAAACATTCCTTTATTTTAAAAAAGAAACAAAACTCGTAAACTCGCTTGACATCTTCCACCTTGTATTTTTAAATTAAATATTATGAAGACAGACTTTTTCGTGTGACTGGCTTATAAATACAGGGGTAAACTACTCAAAACTACGAAAATTAACAGCCTTCTTCTAAGGACTTGGAAAATACTGCGGAAGGATTTTAAAAAATTCAACATTTTGCTGACGAAATCATTATCAAGTATGTGGATGAACATTGTTAAATGTGGACTTAGCAATGTTCATCAGTTTTAATGGTTTAAATATTCTTCCTTCCTCCCAAATTCTTAAAACATGCTGCCACCACTTACGAACTGAACAAATTAAAATACATCAAGTATCACACAAAATAGTTTCAAGAAAACCCGGAGCCTTGCACGCCCTGAGCAGTGAGTGGTGGAGCGCTTATGTACTTTCTTAATTATTTCCCACATAATTTAATTGTATTTCAATTTTTGTAATTTAAAAGAACCGCTTCTGTGAGGGAATAATGTTTGAATGTTGGCGCTCATTTGTTGACCACTTAGTGTTGAAGAAGGCCAATGAATGGCGCTGTGAATGGATCTGTTCGAACTATATTTTGAGAATGAAGTTTCTACGAGCGAGACTCTCAAGCACCACGGCGGATCATCTACCCGCTCGCATTTTTTAATTAGTCACTAACACGCCGCCAACACCGAAAGGTGTCCTTTTTGACTCCGCTAACGCAAAAAACGGAAGTTTGATTAATTCAACTCCTCGTTTCTTTCTGTGTAATTCTATAAGTTCCTTTGGCCACATTCTCAAGTCAGTATAAGTGAAGTGTATCGGAAGAAAACGACAAATTCAAGAAAATAACCAGCCGGTCGAAAATTACCTACCTGCCAGCACGTGCCAGGAACCACGCCTGTCTGCAGCTGAATCCTCACGAGGTGGAACACAGGTCAGTGCCGGTTTTTCTTACGTTTTCATTCATAGAAGCGGTCACATGTGTATTTTCTTTTCATTACAACCTAACTGCAGTGTCATAGGAGCTTATACGCTCTGTGTGCAAACACACCAGTTTGGTAGGACTATTTTACACGTCCTACCATAATTTATGGTCCTTACGAGTCGGATAGGCCAGTAAATAACATATTCACGTAATTATTGGTGAATAATATTTCTTTCCTATTCATTTAATTAAAAGATTCACGTAATTTTGGTGAATTCTTTCCGCCATCTTAGTTTCATTACTTTCTTTCGCTAACAGATTTACGTAAATTATTTGGTAAATTCTGCATTTAAAACGCTAAATCTACGTAATAATTGGTAGATATTTATAATAGTTGGTGATTTACGTATTAATTGGTAAATAATCATCATTCTATTCGCATACGCGTAACTTTGTAGGTAAGTACCTATCTAGTTACGTAGTTACTTACATTCCCGCTCCGCTGTGCTACTTGCGCTATTATATAATAAGCCGTAGTACAATTTTCAATAAAAAGTAGGTATATCTAAACTGTTTGTGTTGAATTACTATTATATTATAGTAGGTACCTTACAGATAATCTTCTTGTTATATTTCAATAGGTAGGTCTTACCTATCGTTAATTTGCAAACATGTCGTCAGATCTCGAATCGAAGCTTATTCTGTTGAATCAAAAGAAGGAATTATTGTTTGCACGCATCAATCGTTGGTATAAATCGTCGAAATCAGTTGTGTGTTTTGACATAACGACGCGAGCCAATGAAGATTTTCTGGCTGAGACCGAGACCATCGATGACGTTCGCGATAAATTCGAGTCGATTGTGGATCAAATAAACGGACGCCCTGAAAACTGGAATACATTTTATCAGTCCTTTAAGGCCAATATTCATTCGAACACACAATTGTCTGATTCGCAACGTGTGCAATACCTATTCTCAAAATTAACCAAAGACGCATTAAAGTTCACTGCCGGTATTGTTCCGTCAAGTGAGACCTACAGTATAGTGTGGGACGCCTTGGTCAAGAAATACCAAGATAAACGCTCATTAGGTTCATATTATCTTAATAATATATTAGACTTAAAGAATTGTTCACCTAGTGTGAACTCACTTGATTCATTTATAGGTATATATTCCTCCTCTATCGCCGCGCTTAAAGAGTTAGGTATAAATGATTTAATGGACTTCATGTTTCTACAATGTGCCTTGAGGAAAATGGACACGCTAACCATCCAAGCCTTCGAACTTTCTGTTCGAGGTGTCGATATACCTACGACGCAACAGCTGATCGACTTTGTACAAGATTATGCTAAGATGATTGAACGGTCAAACCCGCGGTCTTCGTCATATGCGAAGTCGTCCACTGCTGGGACGCCACAGTCTAATGATAGGCGTGTACAGCGTAATTCTAAGTCGTTTGTTGTCAGTGTGCCGATTAATAATAAGTCGAATGCGCCCGCCGCAGTTGATGCGTCATGTTGTTTATGTGGCGGCCGCGACCACCGACACCTGTATAACTGCGCTCAGTTTAAAAATATGCAAAATGCAAAGGCTAGATATGAGTTTATTAAATCTAAGCGTGGTTGCGTGAATTGTCTAAGCACATTACATAATCTCCCGCGATGTAAAAGTACGTCAGTTTGTTTCTGTCAGAAAAAACATCATAAATTATTGCATTTTGAGAATAATGGTAATAATTCGCACTCGCATGCGACGACTGTTGCCGCATCCCCGCCGCCCCAGTGCGACCTTGACGGTCCCACTCCTGAGTCACCGCTCGCTTCAAGCACTGTGCATTCGTATGCCTCTAGCCATAAGGGTGATATTCTCTTGGCAACCGCTCAGGTGTATGCTCGCCCTAAAGGTAGCACTGGAAATAAATCTGTAGTCAGATGTCTAATTGATAATGGCTCACAGAATAACTTAATAACATTGTCCTGTTGTCGTTTATTAAATTTACCAATAATACCAATGAGTAATTCTGTTGTCAAAGGTGTTGGCTCCACTTCGCACACGATAATAGGCTATGTGTATTTGGACATTGAATCTCGTATTTATGCAGATCATAAGTATACTATACATGCGTTAGTTATGAATAGCCTTACGGATCAATTGCCCTCGCAATTAATTAAGTGTGATAGCGAGTTAAATCTTCGCGATTTACCGCTTGCTGACTTAAGCTGGAACATTCCAGGAAACATTGATATAGTATTAGGTGCACAGCTCTTCCCGTATATTTACTTAGGAAATAGAGTCGAGTGTGGTCCCAGTGCCCCTTGTGTACTATCAACCGCGTTTGGGTATGTACTTATGGGTGATTACCCACGTAAAGTTGTTGTGCCTACAACCGCATCCTTTTCTGCGCTAGCACTAAATGATTTAGTGCAAGAATTTTGGGAACTTGAGGAAGTTCCTGTGAAGCGCCTATTGTCTCCAGAAGAAACCGAGTGCGAGAATACTTTCACATCTACTGTGACTCGCGATGACGTAGGTCGTTATACCGTTGCGCTGCCGTCCTGCAAGGATCCCTCTGAACTAGGGAACTCGCGCGGCGTCGCTCACCCCCGGTTTTTGTCGCTCGAGCGTAAACTTCGTCAATCACCAGCCGTACGTGAAAGTTACAATAAGGTTGTTCAGGATTGTTTGGATAACGGTTGTCTTAGTCTCGTTGATGACTCTAAGTTGTCTATGGATGGTTATTACATACCACTTCACGCAGTAGTTCGACATGACAAACCGATATCACGTATTGTGTTAGACGCGAGCGCTAAAACCCACACTTGTCTTTCGCTCAATGATATTTTACATATTGGTCCCAATTTACAGGCAGACCTGTTTTTATTATTGTTAAATTTTAGGCTATGTCCTATCGCAATGAACGCTGACATAAATACTTACCGCAAATCGCTTGTGTTTGATGTTGGCAGTCATGTCGCAAAGGTTTTAGGTCTCTCGTGGGAGCCGTGTGGAGATAATTTTTATTTCACATCCACCTTGGTAGATGAGAAGTGCACTAAGAGAAATATACTCCCTATAGTTGCACGACTATTTGACGTGCTCGGGTTGGTGGCACCTGTGATACTCTACGCCAAGTTGTTAATTAAGGAACTTTGGCTTAGTAAGAGTGATTGGGATGACCCTGCTCCAGAGCATATACGCTCACGCTTTTCCGCTCTCGTTCAAGAATTAAAATTGCTTGACACATTAAAAATTCCGCGATATATAGGTGTCGAAGTTGATTGCGAATTACGTTTTGTCGCATTTTGTGATGCCAGCCTGAATGGCATGGGATGTGTTATTTATGCACATTGTACCTACCCATCTGGCATTCAAACTCGCATTTTGTGTGCGAAATCAAAGGTCACTCCGACAAAGATTACTACGCTTGCTCGATTAGAGTTATGTGATATTTTGCTTATGTCAAAGTTAATAAGAACTGTACGTGATTCTTATGCATTACGCATTCCCGTTACTGACATTTACGCCTTTTCTGATTCCACGATTGCCTTATCATGGGTTCACTCGTCACCACATCGGTGGTCGATTTTTGTTAGCAACCGGGTCGCTCAGTGTCAAGAACACTTGAACGCTGAACATTTTTATCACGTCGCCGGAGACATTAATCCGAGTGATTGTCTATCACGCGGTATGCTCCCCTCGCAACTTTTGGCTTATGATTTGTGGTGGAACGGTCCAGCATGGATCCGCGGCCCCCCTGATGAATTGCCTATTAAGTCATTCTCTCCCGCCAACTGTTCTGACTTACCTGAGCATAAGGCAAATGTGTTGAGTGTGACATCAAAACACACAGAGTCGCCATTGTTATGTACATTAGCACAACGTGTTTCTTCTTGGCAGAAACTACTACGTATCATTACATACGTTTTAAAATTCGCACGATTTAAATTTAAGATCGAACCTCATTCTGTATCAGGATTACATCCTGTCCTTCTCCCTAAACGCGATCACGTTGTTGATCTAATAATTCAGCATTTTCACGTTGTCAATTGTCATACTGGACCTGGACTCCTCATGTCTATCATAATATATAAAACGCGTATTGGTACTTACAAACGCGCTGTAACCAAATTGTATCCTATCCCAACGCAATAACTTACAACGCTAAATATAATCTTAAACTTTAATTTTTAACTCAAACTTTAAACATACTTTAGATAGAATATTGTTAGTCTAAGTTGTTATTTTAGCTATGTGTATTATTATGCTATACAAATTCACTATGGGCTCTAATCAGCCAGTGTTCGCTTGTTTGTTTCGTAACGTCTTGCGACGTTCCAAAGCCGGGTGCATGGTGGAGCGCTTATGTACTTTCTTAATTATTTCCCACATAATTTAATTGTATTTCAATTTTTGTAATTTAAAAGAACCGCTTCTGTGAGGGAATAATGTTTGAATGTTGGCGCTCATTTGTTGACCACTTAGTGTTGAAGAAGGCCAATGAATGGCGCTGTGAATGGATCTGTTCGAACTATATTTTGAGAATGAAGTTTCTACGAGCGAGACTCTCAAGCACCACGGCGGATCATCTACCCGCTCGCATTTTTTAATTAGTCACTAACACGCCGCCAACACCGAAAGGTGTCCTTTTTGACTCCGCTAACGCAAAAAACGGAAGTTTGATTAATTCAACTCCTCGTTTCTTTCTGTGTAATTCTATAAGTTCCTTTGGCCACATTCTCAAGTCAGTATAAGTGAAGTGTATCGGAAGAAAACGACAAATTCAAGAAAATAACCAGCCGGTCGAAAATTACCTACCTGCCAGCACGTGCCAGGAACCACGCCTGTCTGCAGCTGAATCCTCACGAGGTGGAACACAGGTCAGTGCCGGTTTTTCTTACGTTTTCATTCATGGAAGCGGTCACATGAGTATTTCCTTTCTATTAACCAAACGCCAGGTCAGAGGTTCTTTACGCTTTGTGTGCAAACACACCAGTTGGTCAGGACTATTTACACGTCCCACCAGTGAGCAGTGGCTTCTTTGCCGAGTCAATGGTGGGTAGTTCCAGTTTTATGATAAATTCCATCGACCACAGTCACATCGTTGTTCGTTGCCTTACACACAGGCAGAGAAGAGGAGCACAGTGTCATATAGCCTCATTTTGCTATATATTCCTTGTATTGGTAAGCTTTTGTCCAACAGATGATATAGACACTTCCAAATTGACACTTGAGTTGATGTCCACGCGGCGGAATTATTCGGTCTAATGAAATTTACCGGAACTGAGTGTTTCTTTGCCCACATTCAGTCTCTTTTATATAATAGGAGCAGTGGTATATTTTATATAGGTACCTAATACATAGGTTGGCTTCTCCTGGCGTAATGTTATCATTTCTGGGATAGATTTACGTATTTACTATTAGATACTTATTAGACGGAATTCATAATCGCAGCGGCGTGCGTTGGTAGTCATCCACTAACATTGTATAATGTCTGCAGTTGCATAGAGACGTTGTCTCTCTGGCTATATTTTACCATTTCTACCGCACCTAGGCGAGTGAAAGAGCCTATTAGGAGTCTTTCAACTAACCACTCCTTCCTTCCGTCACTCACATACGGTAGAAATAATGCCACCTCGAACCAAGCGGTTCGGAACTTCATTTCTTTATAAGGCGGTTAAGAAATGTATTCCTCTACCCACACAAGTGTTTTCTTCTTTTTAAGATCCGGATTTTTTTTCTATAGGACACGTCAATTTAACTTCACCTCGCCTTATGTTAAGCTAAAGGCAAGGACTCGGAAATAGGGTCACCATTATACCATTATAAAGGTATGTTCCCTTTATGTCGAGTCCCGTTATGTCGAGCCAAAAACCTTATCTCGCTTCTATTACCTCTATGTCGAGTCTACGTTTTCTGTCCCATTTCTATTCCCTTTATGTCGAGCTTCTGTACCACGCTTCTATTACCTTTATGTCGAGTTTACAATATCAGTACAGTCAGATTAAAACGTGTACCATCCTAACAATGGTGGCACTCAGTTTGATGGCATCATCAAATGCCTTTTCACGCCCCGCTTAAAGGTCCCGGGACTGTACGAAGATGTAAACCCGCCAAACCGCTTGGTTCTTGATGGAATATTCTGATCTGTATGTGGGTGACATCTGAGCCCTGCACGCGTTGTCCTGTGTTGGAAAGAGGGGGGGGGGGGGGACTAATTGAAAGAGCTCATGAGATCATCATGGCCGGTGGGACCACTTTTTCATTCTCCAAAATGAAGAATTTTGTAAAGATCTAAAAATATTATATAATAAGTTCTACTATTACTGTCACACAACCTAGTTTTGCACCCTAGCTATGTACTACCCATAGAATAATAAGCATAGAATTTATATTTTACTTCAAATAAAACTATAAATACAATAAAATACAACAAATACACAAAAAAATAAAAAAAATAAACAAAAGTAAATAAAATAAAAAAGAAAAGAGAAAATTACATTTTAGATGGATTCGAACGCGACTCAGCTAAGTTGTAAGTCCACCGCAGACATATTGAGCCACAGTTACCATGAAATCATAGTGTGAAATAGGCGTTTACATATGTCATAAAAATATTCTGCCCCATTCCTTATTATAATAGTGTGATGATATTAATTATGAATGAAAGACAGGAGTCTTTTTACCGAACCAGCTGCTCACTAATTTTATCGGATTCGAGAGAAAATCGTTCAAGAACAATGTGAATTTTATCGAGACACTTGCTGTGCCGAAGATTCTGTTGTAACCTGACCTGACATGGCTGAGATGTAGTAACTCTGGCCTCTCGCAGTTCTTCAGATTCCTATGACCGAAATAATATCTTCTTATAAGCATTGTTACTTCTTTATTGGTTCGATCTATTCACACAATCAAAATTGTTAGCCGTGATTTGCTATTATTGAAATAACTTTTTTATTTATGAACCGATTTCAATAAAACAAACACTAAATGTTAAGTGAAGCCTACTACAATCTATTAGTGAAAACCGCAACCAAATCCGTTCAGCCGATTCTGAGATTAGCGTGCACAAACTCACAGACAAACAGAGAAACAGATAAACAGAGAAACAGATAAACAGATAAACAGATAAACAGATAAACAGACAAACAGACAAAAATTCCAAAAAACGTTGTTTTGGCTTCTATTACGTTTATAAAGTCCCCCTATAACAGTTTTTCTCATTTCCTTTCCATGTACAGACATCGATCGTTTACAGATTTATTATATGTATAGATATATAAAATTGCATTTGAATTATAATGTCAAGGAATAATTTTAAATTTCAAATGAAAATAATAATGTCGAGTGATAATGTCGAATTACAAATGATTAAAGGAAAATTCTATTGAAATGTCAAAATCATAATTAAATTACATCGAATAAAGTTATTGTCAAATTAATGATGTCAAATGGTACTGTGCTTAACAAGACTGCGATTACAATATACAGAATGTCAGTAACAATATTAAATTAACAAATCAACACGAGCATACAAAGCAAGTAGATATGTGGATATCATCATTTACTGTAGCAGCGGTGAGCAGCTCAGATCCAACTGTTGGTTTATTATGTTGTTTCTGTCAGTATTTACTAGTCTGTTTATTTCTAAGGCTTCCAGGGCGTTCATTTTTCTACCTTTGTCACAGAGCTCTGAAGTTGACCTTAGGATCAAAGGAGTGGTTTTCTGATAGAAGGTGTTCCGCAAAGTTGGACTCGGTTTTTATGAGTCTCCAACCTCTGACATGTTCCGCAACTCTAATTTCGAAAGGTCGTCCAGTTTGGCCAATATACTTTTTGTTGCAGGTGGAACATGTCAGTTCGTATATCCCACTTTTCTGCTCAACTGGGGTTCGATCCTTATTATTGCAAATTAAGTTTTGTAGATTATGTGTGCTATAATAAGCAGCTTTGCATTCTGAAAGATTTCTAGCACATTTATATGAAATATGACCGATATAAGGTATGCGAGCCCATCGTTTCTTATGTGTTTCTGCGGTCATGGGTGTACCTCCCTTGTAAGCTAGATAGTAGTGACTACTCTGGAACTCTTACGTTTAAGTATGCTATCTATTAATTGAGATGGAAAACCATTGTATTGTAGTGTTTCGGAATTACAATTCTTAAAACATCAATGTAAACCAATGTATGACCGATGTAAGGTATGCGAGCCCATCGTTTCTTATGTGTTTCTGCGGTCATGGGTGTGCCTCCCTTGTAAGCTAGATAGTAGTGACTACTCTGGAACTCTTACGTTTAAGTATGCTATCTATTAATTGAGATGGAAAACCATTGTATTGTAGTGTTTCGGAATTACAATTCTTAAAACATCAATGTAAACCAATGTATGACCGATATAAGGTATGCGAGCCCATCGTTTCTTATGTGTTTCTGCGGTCATGGGTGTGCCTCCCTTGTAAGCTAGATAGTAGTGACTACTCTGGAATTCTTACGTTTAAGTATGCTATCTATTAATTGAGATGGAAACCCATTGTATTGTAGTGTTTCGGAATTACAATTCTTAAAACATCAATGTAAACCTATGATAATGCCGTAAGGCGAAACCGGTCAGGTCTAAAATAAACTCAGTGGAGAAGTACAAGTTTGTTATTCAATATAAATGAAAAGAGTTTCATTACACATTTCAATTACTCTGCAAAAAGTTATATAATTATAAACTTTAACTTTTTTTTTTGCAGTGGTGGTGGCCCGGGTGGAGCCGCGGGCTACAGTAGAATATAATGTAGCTTGTTCAGCAAAACATTGTGAATGTTATCTGATTTGGATGGAACAGTTTAACTGTCAAGAGACAACGACTTATCATCTGTTTGGTGTGATAAACCTCATCTTTGGATTTGTGGTCTGAATTGTGTTGCAAATTCGTATTGTGTTTATCTTTACAGATAATAATAATAATAATAATGTTTACTATTTTTACTAGTACGAGAGTTTAGATGAATGTCGGCGGATCAAACTTTGGTAATTTATTGGTTAAAAAGGCGGCATTACGATCAAGTAGCTTACGGTTTCGAATCCAGGATATTACACTACCGACGTGCAGTTTAATAACACATAACGCATGTTTCAACAGCCTTGGAGTTAGGGAGGTAATGAAGGCGACCGCTTCGCTGGAGTTGCGGTTTCGATCCCCGCACATTGCAAATATTTGTACGCATGAATAAGGGTATTTGCATTGCTCTGGGTGTTCCTATGTAGGTACGAGTATAATAATATGTATCACTACATAGTGTAAAGCAATGTCCCTATGTATGCTTATATCTTCAAAACTACGCTACAGATTTGGATGCAGTTTCTTTTAATAGATAGAAAACTTCAAGAGGAAGGTTTATATGTATAATACATGCTTAATATAGTAGAGGGTGCAGCGGGAACAGGATCGGACGCTACGCGGGCGGAAAAAAATTGGCGGTACGAAATTCGCCGGGTCAGCTAGTATATTTATAAAAAAAGTAACTAAGTGTTCCAACACAAGCTAGTTAAGTTATGGTAACCATGGGTCTAGATATCGTTGTGTAGAATGTTGTAGAATTATTTATTTAAAGCCGTTTTTGCTATGCAATCAAATCAATCAAATAGCCCACCGCAGTCCACAGCTGGACATAGGCCTCTCCCGATGTGCGCCATTTCACCCGATCCTCCGCCTTCCGCTTCCAGTCTGTCCCAGCCACCTATCAAGTCCTACCTTCCGTTTGCCTTCTCGCGGTCTCCACTCTAAGACTCGTCTGCTCCAACGGCCATCGGTCCTTCGACAGATGTGGCCAGCCCATTGCCACTTGAGCTTGCTTATTCTGCGAGCTATGTCGGTAACTTAGGTTCTGTGTCGGATAACCTAATTTTGAATTCTATCCGAAATTTGAATTGAATTATATCTGCGGTAGCCTAGTGGTATGGGTAATGGACTGCTGAGACGAGATCTCGGGTTCGATCCCAGGTTTACCATGGCACACACCAATGACTTTTCGATACTTTTCAAAGTTATGTGTGTATTTATCGCAGGTTTATAAGTGCCCGGTTAATGGCAATAGGCTCGCCACCTATTGGGTCATTGGGACTTAAACATAAACTGGCGAAATGTGGGTGCTAGCACCTCTGCCTACCCCTTCGGGGAATATAGGCGTGAGTTTATGTTATGTTATGTTATGTTATGAATTCTATCCTTCAGAGACTGAATACTGACAGAATACAGACAGAAAACTGGTGAAATGTGGGTGCTAGCACCTCTGCCTATCCCTTCGGGGAATACAGGCGTGAGTATATGTTATGTCCTTCAGAAAAACTCCAAGCATAGCTCGCTCTATAGCCCGCTGCGTACTTTTAGGTTATGGACTAGCCCTGCTTATGCTATGCATTTTGTTTCTACTGTGTTTGCACAGTATAATATGGTGGAAGGTTTTAATACTAGGACAGGGGACTCATTTACCCGCACACAACTCCTTTTTTTGGATCATTATATTTGGAGGTTTTAATACTATTTAGAGTTATCTCTATGAATAATGTCAGGGGGTTGAGTCCATTTTTCTTCTTTAGACACACCGCATTCAGTAGTAATGTTTTCCAACATGCGACTGTGTCATCTGCATAATATAGCTAGAGACCCTTGCGAGTCTCACACGGTAACGATAATGGCTTGTTTCTATATTATTAACCTTCGCATACCCACGCATTGGTCTGTCAGGCCGACGGATCCTTATTTTATTTTAATGGAAAACTTCTTGGGGTGTTTGGCGTGAATAACACAGAAGAGACTTAGATTAGAAACAGCCCTGTGACCCTGTGAGTTTGCTTTGATTGTGTCTTACGCCTTCTGTCTTTTCTTTACAATGGTCGGTGCACAACTGACGAAATATGCGTCGCGTACCTATGTACGGATGCGTAACCACAGATTACCTGATAGTTGGAACGCCAAAACAAACAAATGTATAACTACCGCGCGCACTACCGACAGCCTCTGTGGCGGTAGTGCACGCGACTGCCAAGCAGGAGGCGCGGGTTCGATCTCCGCTCAGTGCAAATATTTGTATGCATGAATATGAATATTTATTTATTATTTATTTATAATAAAGCATTAATGGCACATTCGACCAAATTCGAGTAAAGTTTATTCCTAGAATAAATGTTACCCACATATTGGCTGTTTATTCCAAGATTAAACTTTACTCGTGTTTTGTCGAACCGGCCCTAAATCGTTCACTCTTAACCTAAGTATAATGTATTAGTGCGCGTCAAGCTTAGGTACAGCGCCTGTTCCATTTCCGATAATGTTTTGACGGTTAATCATTGTCAAATGTCTACGTTTTAAGGATTTGGTGAAAAATATGAAGAATAAAATGAACCACTCATACCAACCACCATATAAGTTCAACCATGTTAATAGATTAGTACGAGTATACTAAACAAAACAATACCGCACCCAACCCTCAAAATTACTTCGATAAATAACATTTACTTGACTGATTCAACAATTATTGAAATGCACTAGATCTGAGATCAGTGTTTCTTTTTTTTTTTTTTTTATACAGGACACGTCAATTTGACTTCACCTCGCCTGATGTTAAGCTAAAGGCAAAGTCTCGGAAAGAGGGTCACCATCGTAAACATTTACCATGTTAACAGTGGTGGCACTCAGCTTGACGGCCTCATTAGATGCCTTTTCACGCCCCGCTTAAAGGACCCGGGACTGTAGGAAGAAGGAAACACATAGCTGGCAGGGAATTCCAGGTCTTAGTGGTGCGGCATAGGAATGAATCACTGAAACGCTTGGTTCTAGCAGGTGTACTCCGCACCGTAAATGGATGACATCTTAGCCCTGCACGTGTCGTCCTGTGAAGGAAAGGGGAGGGTGTTTAAACCAGCCAATAGTAAAGCTACAGTGAAATTGAAACTAAACTCCGAAAACGTTGCCAAATTTCCCAAAGCGTCTACCCGCTCTCTATAAGCACTTAATAATTACCTGGGAACCTAGACTTTGTCTGAGGCAAGTTTTGATCGCCTTATGTAGAGTGCTCCAAAGGCTTACAATTTTGGTGGCGGTTTCTAATTTCGGTGGAGGCTTCCCAACATGCACGGTGCAGTAGCATAGGCTTGCAATTGGCCGTAACGTTATATTCGTACATAATTGTAAATACATATATTGTCGCCTACTTAGTGACATATTTGAACCACTGTTAGCTATTTCTAATCGTTTTCCAAATCCCGAATGTATTCCAATCGTCCACAAATATGCTATAAGTTTGTCTCTTTGATTTTTTCGCCAACCACTGGACGGATCGGGCTGAAATTTGGCATGCAGGTAGATGTTATGACGTAGGCATCTGCTAAGAAAGGATTTTAGTTAATTTTACCCCCAATGGGATAAAATAGGGAGGAAAGGACAACCCCAACTGTCATACAATCTTGGGCCCGCATGTACAGGGTTGAAAATTAGGCAATATTTAGACCATCTAAGGACATTTTGTTTGCTTAATTTTCACGACGATTCACAATGGCCAAGTTTGTTAAATCGAGCATTGTTCATAGGTTTTTAGGTTATGTTGTAATACATAATGCGGTCAAACAGCGTCTTATGTTGTGTTGTGTGTGATAGCTACACATAAGTTATTCGCGAATCGCTTTTATTTGTAAGTAGGTTAGCAGGTTTTATTAGTAGGTATAGAAAAGGGCAGGTCATTAATATTTTTAGTCATTAATGTGGAATGGTCAACTATATGCTAAATAATAAAAGTGATATGTCAAAGCAAAGACATGCTTTAGCTACTTTTTTGTTGCACGATATTGAACCTTATAGTTTTATGATATGCAACTGACATTTACTCTAAAGGTGGTAAAGCAATCCTTCCCTACCCTCACTTCAGACGGCAACATCTGAGTGACATAGGGCACGCCGTAATAGCGGCGGTAAGACCCATCATGAAGGAGTGGCTAGACGGCGTGCGTTTTAGTCGGTTCGAGTCCGACATAACCACCTCCACCGGCTCCGTAGGGGTACCAAGCTAGTATCCTTTTGCTATGGTTACCACTTTCCACAAGGCTGTATACATACTTGTTTGCTGTAGTAATATAGAATTAATTATATAAGTAGGTAATAAAATAAAACAACATTATTTTAAAGATCATTTTATTTTAAAAAAGTACTGTAATCTCTATCCCGGGTATCTTCCTATTTGGCTTTAGAAATGCTTACACTAGGACTTAGGTCTTTCCTCCCCTTTTTAAGCATCATTATAGTTTATTAAAATATTGTCAAGAAACTGAGCAGGAGGTGTTATATTGTCTTGGAACCGTGCCCAACCGAGATACCATATTACACTAATTATGTGGGCACAGCACCCGACTGTTCTCTTACCTACAAAACAATTACAGCAATGCTGTAATATAGCATTGCTCCCGCTCAAAGAACTGTCAACTAATATATATATGTAATAAGTTCTACTACTTATATGCCTGGACTTTATTTTTCCTCTTAACAACCAAGTCGTTTGAGATATTGACAGTTCTTGTAGGAGGTCTCTATCCACCTCTCTGCACACTTCAATGACATACAGAATACACACTTTTCTGTGCCCCACTGGTGATTGTGCTGGTCTGTTCTCATCCAAACATGCACATTGAGCTTGAATCCAGCAAGATTCGCAAATGATGTCATTTGCATTCACCTTAAACAGAGATCATGTTATAAGCACTGAATATTCCATTAGTCATATAGGCTAGTTCTTCATGAACGTTACACATATCAGTCAAAATACATTGTCATATACAAAAGTTGGCATAATTATCTACGGGATTAGGTAGACTCGTAGTAATTTCTATGCCTGTTAACGTTAATTATAATAACAATTTCAAAAGAGCGAGAAATAACGAATAGGTACTTACTATTTGTGGTGCGACCCATTCACGTATACAAGCTAATATCCCTGCATCGTTCAATAAATGTCAGCCTATAATATAGCACCGATCGGTAGCGATTTCCACAATTCACACAGAGACTCATTGTGATAGCTTTCAGCCGATGTGGTCTAGTCCAGTTTTAAAGCCAAGGTCAACAAAATGTAGCAAATAACAGTGTCCGGTAATCAAGCAAGGGTCAATTAGTTCGAAAATCATATACAATTCACAGAGTAAAAGCAGCAAAACACATGATCTCAGGGAGCCGAAGGAAAGCGAATGCGACATTTTCAATGACAGGAGTGAAAATGACATATGATGTTACAGATTATTATGAATTCTATATGATCGATTATTTACATAGACTTTGAATACACTACGATTACTTACAATCGATATTCTGACTTCCATTATGAAAGAGACAGGTGTATTTCTGAGTAGTAAACTGAATAACGAAAATAAAGATGCTACATTGATATTTTGAAATCATTTATTTAAAGCCACGAATTTTAAATTCATAGTTATTAGTTATCGATTTGATTTCATAATCGAATCGATAAAGCAAGCATAATCATAGCGCATTTACGAAGATCGGATTAAGTATAACATTCAACGTTTACGAAGCTTGTTAATTAATGAAAATCACATTTTTAAACTTTTGTCGCACTTGGCCATTGCTGATTGTAATGAAGTCTAAACAAAATTATAACACAAAATAGACGAATTTTTTGAGGTAGGTTTGATGTCTGTACACTCAGGCCCAAAGTGGGGTATCTCCTTTGTATGAAACTTTGTCAATTTTAAACCGATCGGGTTGAGACTTTGCATGCCTAAAGCTACTATGACGTAGGCATCCATTTATTAATTATTACAATTTCTATATACAAATTTAGTGTTCAGTTTGTTTTTGGCTATAAAATATTATAGTTTATTCTCATGATATTATGTAAATGCAAGTAAGCACGAGAAAAATATTTAAATTTTACCAAACCTAATTTCGCTGGCCTGTACTTCGGTGCATAGAAAATCGGCCACGTTCTTTGTAAATGTGTATGTAGAATGCAGTGTTCCGGATTCAAAATACAATTTACATAACTTTATCACACACAGAACATACAAGACAGAGGTGCTTTTGGTACCGCATAAGGTATAAAAACTTTTTTTGTTATTCTTTCTTCTTCTACTACTTCTTTCTGCTTTCTTCCATCTTCAACACTTCCATCAAATAAATTATCATCCAATTAATGGACGAGGCTACAGCGTAGGCTTTTTAAGAGTTCGGAGGTCAGGCAGCCATATATAAAGCCATATTAGCTAAATTAGAAGAAAGACAAAGAATGATCAAACTATAGGCTCTGAAGTGAAAACCTAGAAAACAACAGAGAACAACACTAGGGCGATAATGACTAAGTCCCGTATTCTAGAATGACACTCAGTCTGAATCTTGATTTAGCTGAGGACAGATTGTATAGACAGAAACAGATTTGACAGATTTCCTACACAAACTTTTCTCAGCTAAATTAAGATGCAGACTAAGTGTCATTCTAAAATACGGGCCTTAGATTTCAATTTCGGTGGTGTTAATATCTCAATTTATTATGTAAGAAAGAAACTCGTACAAATGTCAAGATTAACTGATTCTACATCTGCAACTAATTCGACACGCAATCAGTGAACTCTGGGAGAAAGGAACCTTTGGACAAATAGTCACAATTACTCTTTTTCTATCGCCAGCACCTACTTAATTACAGGAACTATTCACTAATTGCATCAGCAAGTTAGATGAATGGTCCAGCCAAAGAGAAATGGTAATGTGGAGTTAGTCTCTGTTCTTACCACAGGCAGTTAAAAGAGGTTCTGTGGTTGTTACACTGTAGTAGATTTTTTCGGGTTGATCACAAAAATATGCAAAAGAAAAAAAATATTTTTAAGGACATACATGACTGTGTATGTTTCTGAATAACGTTTATTGTATTCATATAAATAAATAATAATAAATATAATAAAAAGCCCTTTATTTCATGCATAAAATCAAATTGGGTAATATTAACATTTTGTTTTATGGTTTTCATAGCTACATAGGTACGATTCGCTTATAATTAATATTTTTAATTGACATTTTTTAGTTTCTACCTAGGTAAGAATATGGTTACAATCGTGATACCTAATAACATTGAATTTATAGTAACATCAATAATATAATTATAATAAATGACATCAACTGAACAATTTAAATTAGATTATCTTTGCAATAATTATTCGATTGATATTCATATACTCACACCTTTTCCTTTTCGGAGTAGGTAGAGAACACTATCCACTGCTTCTATCCTTACATATTTCACGATCTTCCTCTAAACTGTCATTACACCTTTTACGCAACCCACCGATGCCGAGAGCAAATAGTATATAAATACCAGCACTTCGAGGTATGAAAACACCCACAGATCAAACATATTCAAATATACATAAATACTCACGCCTGTAAACTATCGAAGGGGTAGGCAGAGGTGTATTAACCCCCACACCTATGCCGCACCACTAAGGCCTGGAATTCCCTGCCAGTTCACGTGTTTCCTTCTTCCTACAGTCCTGGGTCCTTTAAGCGGGGCGTGAAAAGGCATCTAATGAGGCCGTCAAGCTGAGTGCCACCACTGTTAACATGGTAAATGTTTACGATGGTGACCCTCTTTCCGAGACTTTGCCTTTAGCTTAACATCAGGCGAGGTGAAGTCAAATTGACGTGTCCTGTATAAAAAAAAAAAAAAAACATTTCACCAACTATGATTTTCGGTCCCACGTGATAGAGGGCGAGCCTATTACATGTGGGCATTTAGTCATGAGCTGTATGTTTACTGTCATGTTCATACATACAAATATTTCCACTGAGCGATAATCGAAACGTTCCCTATCGCCAGGCCACATTACATGCATATTATAACGGTAATAGGCTTAGTTAGAGTTCATCATTTTTCACATCTTCATTTCCTAGTTGTCAATGAACATTGTTCTAACATTGTTCAAACCATTGTAATTTTATTCCCACCATGGACTCGATCGGATACCGGATATAAAAGGCGACAAAAATCTATACAATAATGTTTATTATTACTGAAAGAACCAGTGTCCAAAACCATAACATAATTTACATTTTGAATTTCCTATTTATTTGAATTGGTTGAAGAGCGTAAGGAAAAGATCGTGAGGGCACTGACTGACCTCCGTCCCCCATGAGCGCGGGCCCGAGGGTGACCCTGTCACCCTGCCACGGCGGCGGTGCGCTGAAAAACGCGCCTCCCTATTTCGGGGGCGAGTCGGGGACACCGTTGTCCCCCTCCCGAGGAGGGCCAGACCGTAAGGCATGGCCCTGGGTCAGCCGGGGTGCGAGAGATATGTCGATGACAACCTCACCTCCGGCCTAGCACCGCGACCCACAGTCGGCGTGCGGTTTTAGTAGGTTCGAGTCCGACATAACCTCCCCTTCCGGCTCCGGAAGGGGGGGTATCCGAGGGGATTTCCGCACGGTAAAAAAAAGGGGAAAAATCGTGAGATCGAGTCCCACCTGAGCTGATTCAATTTTTCCTGTCTTCTCCAATATTTTATTTTATTTAGCCAATATTTTATTTTATTTATTTTATTTTACAGTTCAGAAAACTTACAGCTATTATGTGAATGGATACAAGTGATAGCTCATGTAATGTCCAATTACAAGTTTTCACACATAGTAAGGTTAAAATAATCTATGGTAGGTACAAGACATTGTTGATGAAAAGAGAAAATAAATCATTAGTTACATTGTTCTCATTACAATAAATACACTGATAGACACTAAGAGAAGTAATCTTGACATAAGGTCCTTTTTAACTTAGTAACACTCATATTAAATAAATCAATATCGATACTCCGGCACACCGCGTTGTACATATGACATGTTCTGATCATATACGTATTCTGCCTATAGTTGTTATGACAGATAGGGACGTGCAGCGGGCTATACCTTCTCAGGAATGCGGATGGGGCTCGAAGGCCTATCCGGCCCACCAACTCGGCCACGTCAGTCGATCCGTTTGCGATATTAAATAAAAGAGAAAGATCTGCAGCTTTTCTTCGCTCTTGTAGAGGAAGACGGTGAAATTTCCTGCAGCGATTATAATAATCGGGTAAATATGTTTGACATTTGTACTGTATATACCTTAAAAATCTTCTCTGGACTTGTTCTAATCGATCAATATATGTGTTATAGATTGGGTTCCATACCTGGGAGGCGTATTTGAGGTGACTACGGACAAACGTGCAGTACAAAATTATGATCGTTTTGATATTTTTAAAATCTGAGCAGATTCTACAAATAAAGCCTAAGGCTTTAGAAGCTCGTTTGGTGATATTATCAATGTGTGCATCAAATAATAATTTAGAATCGAATATTACACCCAAATCCCTGACAGTCTCGACTCTGGTCACTACGGTACCTGATAGCCTGTATGAAATCAGCAATGGGTCAGATTTGCGTGTAAATGAACAGACATAGCACTTGGACACGTTCAATTCTAGCTTGTTGCTATTACAATACAATTGAAAGCGATCGAAGTCGTTTTGCAAACACTGTGCATCTTCACTAGAGGCAATTTTATGTAGTATCTTCATATCGTCTGCGTATTAAATTATTTTAGATGTATGGAAACAGGCCGTGATATCATTAATGAAGATATTAAACAAAAGGGGTCCCAATAGGGAGCCCTGTGGTACGCCAGAAGGTATGCTCATTGACATCGAGGAATAACCGTTTAGTACAACCACTTGACTCCTGTTCTCGACATAAGACGAGAACCATCTAAACAGATTGCCTCTTATGCCTATGCGAAGCGAAATATCTATACAATAACATATTACCAGTTTGAGAAACTGTCAAGAAGATGTAAGAAAGCGTAGCACCAAATAGGATAGCACCAAAAAACTTACCATGAAACCCAACTCCCCGGTTTACTAAGCAAGAATATTTCCTGCTATAATCTCATTTATTAGTTAAATGTGTCGGATCGTCTGCAAGACCCTTACCACCGGATGTTATAATAAAAGCACGTTGATACGGAACAAAAGGCTTTGAAAATGCACAAAGCGAATACATTATTAAGGTTTAAATTGCATAGAAAGGAAGGTGGTTCCGTTCTGCATTTTAAGGAAAAATATAGTGGAAATATTGTATTATATTATACGCTATGATTTGCATTAAGCGGCTGTCATTTTGTTTATCTTTTTATTTACATATCTCATTATTTAACATGGGATGCAGTGACTTCTAGTGCAATGAGTTGAATGTGAATTAGTTTGATAGGTATTATCATCATCCTCATAGTAACTTCCTAATTTGAAGGTCTACCTATTATTTCTGATTGGTATGACTATTTTTGTCAGTTAGACATTCTATTTTATAACATAAACTTTTGTGCTTAATGTTTATGTGTTAAACCCTTTTACAAACTATTTTTTTTAAATAAATCATTTTTTATTTGCTATTGTTTTATTATTCACCGAGTACGACGTATCGGTTGCAGATTTCAGTGGGCAAGGTCACGGGATATCACCAACAGAGATCGCAGAACGATCTCCATCTCTCCATTAGCGCTGGCCTGGGGGTGATCGGTGGAGCCGCCTGTCACCCTAGCAGAAGCAGGCCGCGGCAGTGGCGGCGCAAAGTGCGCCTCCCCGTACCCGGGGCTAGATGGGGACACTATGGTCCCCACAACCCGAAAGACCCAAGACGGCGTGCGTTTTAGTCGGTTAGAGTGCAACATAACCTCCTCCACCGGCTGCGTGGGGGTGGTATCCGTAGGGATTTTTCGCACGATAAAAAAGGGCTACTAAAAACAATCTAGAACATCGAGCCTAGAGTAAATAAAAGATACATAAGTAGACAGAAATAAAAATATAATCTAATGACAATACGAACAGAGCAATGAGCATAACCCATAAAAATGTTAAATTTTTACTTCCCACCGTAACACTTGCATGCATATTACAAATTCAGCGTTACTTTTTACGACACTTCATGCATCGTTTTTAAGCGCCTTTATAAAACTTCACAGCCATATAATTTGATATTGATCGCTTTTGCATGGAAATGGCAAGTTTCAAGCAATTGCCTTGCAAAAACGACCTAAGCCCACCTGAATGTAATTGGTCGAGGCTCTGTTTTTAATTTGTTTGGACGGTAAATGCATATTGAATGCGTTTAAAGTGTGGAACTTCAGTGAATAACAGTACTAACTGCGACTGCGAATGTTCCAAGAATTAAGAAAAAGCTTAAAAGTAACATCTATGCTTAAGTATTTATGTTTAAATATTTATTAGTCAATCACGCTTTTATGGCTGAAAAAAATGGTTGTAACTCGGTACGGTGATAGAATATGGTCTGGAATAACATGTACTTAACCTTTTATCCCGAAAATAGTTTCCAATGGGTAGCGTAGCGGGAACGAGAGCGGGAGTGGGAGCGGGAACGGGAATAGGAACGGGAATAGGAACGAAATTACGTGCGTACAGTATCAGCAAGAATATACCTACGAAATTCTCGCACGCGATCATATTTCGTTAGTACGAATATGAAACAGATACATAAATTGTGCAACCACTTCTGTTTATTTACGAGTATCTCGATAGCTTCGAGGAGTCCTCTTGCAATTTTCAGAGAATAACAACAAAGTTTATGTGCAGTAGTGAGTGTGCATTTGAAATTGTAAATATATTCAAAAAGTTACCACTCGATATAATCAAAGCAAGAAGAGGTTAAAAAATTATATAGATCAGATCAGTTTTGTTGTGTATGAATTAGTGAGAGACAGAGACAGGTCTATGAGAAGAAGAAAACAAAAAGAAAGAAAATCTCAAGTGTAGAATATTTTTTAATTTGTAAAGAACCCTTGGCCGTTTTTGATATTTGAAGAAGAAAGGCCCTTATACTTCAATAAAAAGTCGTGTTTCCATGCAAAAATGTTATTTTTTTAATCGCTCACATTATTAATAACATCGATAAGAAGCTGTTTATATTGGAGATTGATGGCGCTTGGTGGAATCTGCTACACATATTGAATAACACACTTGTACTTTTCCACTGAGTTTATTGTAGACCTGACCGGTTTCGCCTTTACCACGAAAAAGTAAAAATGGTCAAATCGTTAGTTTGGCTCGTATACCCAGGACCCATCCATATATATACTGCATAGACACAACCACTAATAGAATGCCGTGAAAGACTGTCAATATGTTCATGTCGTTTGATGTCAATTTATACAGAAGTTGTAGCCATTATTTACGCCTCGTTGAAATTAGAATTACTGCGTCTATTTATAGAGTTTGTATATAGTCTCAGAAGCCGCGAAAATAGGTGGGAGTTATGCTTTTGTCACGTAATTGTTATAAATAATAGACTTAATACTTAATCCTGAGGTGAGCAACCCTCTAAGTCATATTTTGGCAGACGAGTTTTATCTTTCAGTTCTACTCTACGTGACGTAATAAAGACATCTACGTGACGACCTACCTCCTTTGCCGAGCCCCAAAAATATCAGGATATTCTGAGATTTAATCTTTATATTTTCTTCTTGTCTTGTTACCCGCTACTTCATTTGCATACAATTCACGATGGCTTGGAAGGTTGCTTGTCCCAACACCGAGTTGCCTGGTAACCTTTTCTCCCAGAGACAATGGGATGCGCCGCTCTGCATGCTGGTAAGAGAAAGATTATTACACACATCTTCCCATGTTTCAGAGCGTGCGCGCCTACTGGCTGTGGAGGAATGGGAGTCAGGTATGTGGATTCAGGCACTCCCATCGCCCAATATAGGTACTATGTTGGACGATACCACTTTCCGCCTTGCCACTTGCCTTCGCTTAGGAGCGCCGTGCGTTTCTCCCCATCGTTGCCACTGCGTTGCCACTGCGGTGAAGCTATTGACAGCCTTGGGCAACATGGCCTTTCATGCAGCAGAAGCGCTGGGCGCATATCGCGACACGCCTGCATCAACGACATTATCCACCGTGCTCTTGTCACCGCTGGCGTGCCAGCCGTTCGTGAACCTAATGGGCTGGTGCGTGACGATGGCAAGAGACCGGATGGTATGTCGTTGCTACCTTGGAAGATGGGTAGGCCTTTGGTGTGGGACGCAACGTGTGTCGACACCCTTGCGCCTTCACATCTTCCAAGCACAGCAGGCTGTGCTGGCGCTGCTGCTGCATCTGCGGAAAACCTCAAACGGCGCAAATGCTGTAACTTAACAGGTGATTATGTTTTTGAGCCGTTTGGGGTTGAAACGTTGGGGACATGGGGCCCAAGTGCCCGTTTTCTTTATAAAGATCTGGCAAAGCGGCTGATCAACGCTACGCGTGACCAGAAGGCTGGTTATTACCTTGCGCAGAGGTTAAGCATTGCCATTCAACGTGGCAATGCAGCCAGCCTTCTTACCCACGTTACCGGTCGGCGACGATGCGAAGGAATTCCACGACGCAATATGTATGTAAATATTATTTCTTTATTTTCATTACTTTATTTTTTCTAAATTATACCGATTAAATGTCATAATAACATACTTTACCTATAGTAAAAAAAAACACGTTAATAATAAAAAAAAGTATTCTTAATCTTTTATCCAAGCATGCTATTTTGATTACCTTTATCAAATCATGCTTTTCAGGTTTGTCAAATTTCCAGCACTGTTTAGTTAAAAATAAACTTAAAAACTCTCGTGTAAGTAAAAAACATGAAACTCTGGTTTTTCTATTGACCCGCCTGGAATCCAAATAACGCTGCCAAATGGGAATAGATAGCCATATTGTTACAAGGACGCATGTGGGTAACAAGATACATTTACAGAAGTATGTGGCGAAGCAGTAATTTACTAGTTTGCCGCAAACTTATACGATGTAAGTTCGACAAAGTCTACCAATATGAAGTTGTTCCATCTTTCGTAACATTTCGTAACTTTTGGTATCGTTAGTAAACTTATGGAACCAAGATGAGTGTTTATTAAAAACAAGTAACACATAGGTACGTTGATATAGGTGCTATAACTGATTAATTCAGGCAATAATTTTATTATTATTTGGAGTAAGTGTTAATAATGGAGTTACTCAAAAAATTTGAGATATTGTGTCACACCTAATTTTTTTTTTAGCTCCGTATTTAAAACAATTTCTAGTAAGATATGCCATTTATTTATATATAGATGGGTCCTATGTATAAGGGCAAAAGTGCAAAATGACAACTTTACAGGAGAGGCTTCCAAAGTTTGAATTTAGTATAATTTTAGATTGATAAAATCTAAGTTTACGAACTTTTGCTTATTTGCTAAGAAAACTATTTCTTTTACTTATATGACAGTGGTTTGTGGTTACTTAACAGATTTTAATAAAAAAAACAAATATACAGTAACAATATAAATAAAATATTACTTACCTGACACAAAATAAGTACTTAAGTATAACGCCATTCCCAAAATTTCTTAAATGAACCGCATGAAACGTAGTATTAGCAATTTAGATATACCTGTCTTCGTAAAACTGATATTAATGACACCGGAACCACAAAACGATGATAGATGACATAACCAATATATTCACACACCTAAACAATGCCGTAAGGACGATTAATAGATCTATGAAACAATAGGGATGTTTACGAGAAAGATTCGTATTTACCTTTCTTTCAAATATAACGTAAACATGTTTAAATCTAGCTTAGTTCATAGCAGATAGAATAGGTATATTTAAACGATTATCGACAGTACCGCTAATCAATTGTCCATTGTCGGTTTAGGCTTCAGGTTTAGTCGCTGTTAGCTCTGTAAAATGTGGTTTTATTCCAAACTCAATTTCTATATTGTTGTAATTTTACAATACTCTTTAAGTTGTGTATGTAGCTATAATAACGACACCCATACGGTCGGTCGTTTAAAAGGAGAAACGGGAGACGTCAAAGAAAAAAGACAACTTCATCTTGAAGAATATGGTTCATTTGAATTTTTAATCGATCCAGAACCAACAGATATGGATACGAAGAGGAATAAGAATCAAACATATATTGTGACTAACGTTACTTCTACAGAGTTAAATAATATAGATAAAGATGAAAACATTACGAGTATAGAAATAAATGATATGACCATACCTGCAAAAAATCCAATTCAAGTAGCATCTACGGTTGCCTATAAAACAACTACAGAAAATATCATTACTACAGAGTTTACTACGACTACAATAGTAACAGAAGAAACTACTACTCCTTCTTTTACTACTTCTTCTACCATTACTCCTACTACTAGGGAAAACATAGACCAAACAGGAGAATATTGTCAAAAATACAAGAAAACAAAAGACTTCGACATAAATAAGATGGCTGATGTTTGGAAAATCACGTTCTATACTATTCCAACATCACTAAAATGTTTCAGACTTCACATAAAATCATTAACATTCGAGGTAAGTGCATTTTTCTGAACAAGTAAATATCACGAACATAATAAAAATAGTGTTCAATGGTTTATTTAAGATCTTTGATATCGATGTACAGAATTTAATTATTAACATAAAAAAAATAAAAATTATAAATTAATAAAATGAATGTAGAAAAATTGGTACTTAATTTGAATTACAGGACCAGAAAAAATGTGAGAATATGTACGGTGACTTTGACTATAAAGTTAAATGGAATAACTGCATCTTAGAAATTAGTTCAAGTGATCACAATCGTATTGGTGTTCAGAGGAAACATTATTTGCAGAGGAACGAATCAAATTATGGTGTTTTAGATAATATTATTATAGATCAAGAACGTACAGGTGAGCATGTAAAATTTAATGTATCAGAAATTGAGAAATCCCTTCAGCTTGATAATGATAACTTTCCGGAAATGCCCACTTTCCGTATAAGACCATTTTCGTCTGATACAGGATCATGATTAGTTTTAATCAATCAATTAGCAAATTGCAATCCGCTGTGTGCCATTGCTTCCGATCCCCTGCCTTTCGTATCCAGTTTACCCCAGTCACAATTTTTAGGTCGTACCAATCCATCTGGCTAGGGGACGTCCCACTTGTCGTTTGGTTTTCGTGATTTTTGGATTACAATTCAACAAAGTGCTGTGAACTTCACACAGCCTTTGTCAAATAAATAAGCTAAATCGTAGCTACTAGGTGCTGTGGGGTCCCACCAAGATCTTCGGGACCCAAGCCAACCTCACCTGCAAGCCGGTGCACCTGCTGAAATACGGACGAGGCTCTGGCGCTGGCTTTCCCTTCAGGGTTGGGGGGTCAGACGGCAGTCGCTCCCGGAAAGGCCAAAACTTAGCCAAATCAAGAAATGATAGGCAACGTAAGGGATCGCGCGAGGGATAGGGCGCCGCCGCAAAACGGCGCGCAGGAGTGTCGCCCGCCTCTTGTGACAAGTGGACGAGGGCTACCGTGCCTGAGCCGGGCACGGCTAAAGAAGATAGGCCAAAATCGCGATCCCCGTAAACTCCGCTTCGCAACGTGGAACATCGGCACGTTAACTGGTCGCGCGAGGGAGTTGGCCGCCGTACTCTCCAGGCGGAGGGTGGCCGTGGCGTTCCTGCAGGAGACTCGGTGGGAGGGCAGTAGCTCCAAGCTCATTGGGGACGGCTACCAGCTGATGTACACAGGTGCTCCTAATGGGCAGGCCGGGGTGGGCGTGGTGCTCTCCCGGGGGCTTCAGGATGACGTCTTGGAGGTGAAACGCCATAGCGCCCGACTTATGGTTGTGAGGGTGCTTGTCGATGGGATTGTAACCCACCTGATAAGTGCCTACGCTCCACAGTCTGGGTGTGGCGAAGCCGAAAAGATCTCGTTCTGGAACCAACTCGGGGGAGTGCTCCGTGACATTCCGCTGTCGCAGGAGATTGTTCTGGGTGGTGACCTGAACGGTCATGTGGGTGGTGGATGTGAGGAGTTTGGGCGTGTCCACGGTGGTTATGGATACGGTAGCCGTAACCCAGAGGGTGAGCATATCCTCAGAACGTGTGCGGCTGCTGATCTTGCCATCGTGAACACGTACTTCAAAAAGAAGCCCGAACATCTTATCACCTACAAGAGTGGGGGGCGCGCTACCCAGATCGATTTCCTGCTCACTAGGAGGCACAGCATCAGTAGGGTAGCCAACTGCAAGGTTATACCCGGGGAGAGTCTCACTGCGCAACACCGTCTCCTTGTCATGGACCTCCGCGTAAAACCCAAAGGCAAACGAGTTGAGCGCGGCCAACGCAGAATCAAGTGGTGGCTGCTTGATGAAGCCAAGTCCCAGAGTTTCGTCTCAGCTATCGGTGATAAGTGCACTAATGCTGTAGACGAACCAGTGCAAGATTGCTGGGACAAGATTCAGGCAGCTATCCTTGAGGCGGGGAAGGCAGTGCTCGGCACGTCTAAGGGTGGACGCAAGTGTGACAAGGACACCTGGTGGTGGAACGACACAGTCCAGAAGGAGATCAGGGTGAAGAAAGCCCTCTTTAAAAAGTGGCAAGCGTCCAAATCTCCCGAAGACCACGACGAGTACAAACAGGCTAAACGCGCCACTAGAAGAGCCGTAGCCAGGGCCAGACGAGACCACTTGCAACCGCTATACAACAAGTTGGAATCGTCTGAGAGGCAAAAGCTCATCTACAAGTTGGCGCGCTCCAGGGCCAAAGCGGTGCAGGCTATAACCAAGTGCCGCTGCATCAAAGACCCTGGAGGAAACCTGTTGTACGAGGAAGTCGCGGTGAAGGAGAGATGGCGCTCATACTTCCACGATCTGCTGAATAAGCAGCATAAAGAGGTGCAGCCACCAGATCTCCCTCCAAATCAAGGACTAGTGCCACCGATAACGCCTGCTGAAGTTCAGACTGCCATTCGTCGCATGAAGAACCGGAAAGCTGTCGGACCCGACGAAGTCCCCATCGAGGCTTGGAAGGCAATGGGTGCCCGTGGTGTGGGCATCCTCGCTAATCTTTATAACCGTATCCTCCTCACCGGTAAAATCCCAAACCAGTGGAGGCTGAGTGTTATTACGCCAGTCTTCAAGGGCAAGGGATCGGTGCAAGAGTGTGGTAGTTACCGAGGTATAAAGATAATGTCCCACACCATGAAGCTTTACGAGCGGATAATCGATTCCCGGATCCGACAGGAGAGTACCCTCTCGGAGTGCCAGTATGGATTCCGCCCCGGACACGGGACTATGGATCCGTCGTTCGCCCTAAGGATAGTCGCGGAGAGATACAGGGCGAGGAACACGCCCCTGTACTGTCTATTCCTAGACATGCAGAAGGCCTTCGACTGTGTGCCTCGCGCGATGATCTGGTGGGCACTGCGGTCCAAAGGAGTCCCAGAGGCTTACATCGACACCATCCGAGACATGTACCAAGATTCCGGTTCCGTGGTTCAGACCGCTGTTGGCGACACGAAAACCTTCCCCATCGCCGTCGGGGTACACCAAGGATCCGTACTTAGTCCCTACCTGTTCAGCTTGGTGTTAGACGTTTTGTCGGACAGTATCAGAGACTCACATGAGCAGCCTCCATGGTTGCTCATGTATGCCGATGACATTGCGCTGATGGACGCAGACAGGAACAGATTGGTGCGACGTGTGAAAGTGTGGAAGGAGGCGCTTGAGAACGGCGGTCTGAAGCTAAATGTGGCGAAGACAGAGTACTTGGCGTTAAACTCAACAGATCCCACACCCGTTCGCATAGGCGAGAACTTGGTCGAGCGCACGGATCAGGTTAAGTACCTGGGATCTGTACTTCACGTTACTGGTGACATCGACCACGACGTCAAGGCACGTATTGCCGCCGCGTGGGCTAAGTGGCGGGAAATGACTGGCGTCACTTGCGACACTAAAATGCCAGTCAGGCTGAAGGGGCAGGTCTATAAAACAATCATTAGACCTGTCCTCTTACACGGCTGTGAGGCGTGGCCGCTGTTGGAGCGACACAAGCAGATGCTGCGTGTCACGGAGATGAAAATGCTGCGGTGGATGTGTGGAGTCACGCGTAAAGATCGCGTGAGGAACTCGCGCATCCGCGGCAGCCTTCATGTCCGTGACATCGCAGATAAAATGCAAGAGAGCCGCCTCCGCTGGTGCGGCCACGTCTTGCGGAAACCGCCCAGCTACGTGGGTAACAAATGCCTGGCAATGGCGCCCCCACCCGGTCCAGGTAGAAGGGGTAGGCCCAAGAAGTGCTGGCTTGGCGTCGTGGAGGGTGACATGCGTGAAAACGGTCTCACTACCTTGGACGCCCAAGATCGTGCGAAGTGGAGGAGGAAGAGCCGGAAGGCGGACCCTGAGCTCCGAGGGCACCGTGGCCTCGGATGCAATCAGGACTAACGTCTCTATGTGGATGATGATGATGAAATCGTAGCTACTAAATCAATATTTTCTTTTTGATCCTTGAAGTTGAAATGAGGTTCCAAAGTTTCTTCTTTGCTTTTTCTGTTTCTTCTTTTCGTATTAACTCTTATCAGTGCTATTCTTATATCTTTTCTCTTATACTCTTTTACGGCCGTTCCCAATAACATACTTACAGTTGAAGATAGATCGCAACAGTCAAATTTGACGTGTCGGCTGTTTAAATTGAAAACATGGTAACTGTTTTTTTGCGGGAAAGCGCATCGCGGTATAATTTTATTTTCCGACATTGGTGTGAAATAGGAGTTACTATGTTTTGAATTTAAACAGCCGAGCACTTCATCCGTAGATGCGATCTATCTTTAACTGTCAGTATAGTATTGGAACGGCGGTTAGTATTACTTAGATTTAATCATCAACCTTCTTATTCTAGCAACAATTTTAAAATAAAGACAGACTATAAAATATTGCTTTAATAGCTTCTTTGAATTTATTTTCTTTAGGTAACACAACAGCTATTCTTCGCGAAGAGAGCCCTGATCAATGGTTGGTAGTGAAGAATCTCTTGCTCATGAGAGATTGTAACTCTGGGGATATAGTGGTCTTCTCAAGGGTACCCTCAGATCCCCTGATGAGTGACATTGAGAGCGCAATGGCGGAGTTTGGTGAATCTGGCCCAATTAATGGTACGAGAGCTTGTGAGGGTTTCGTAAAAGCCTGGGTAAAAGTAGGTTGAGGTGAGATACCAACTTTGAAATAGACATAAACAAAAATTTCTCAATTTGTTAATATTGATATGTTTGACAACGTGTAACGTGTAAAGTAAAGTTACTTGACTACATGGTCAATTTTCATGATAAAATCTGTTAAAAATCCAGTTAGGATCTAATCTTAATCTCACAAACGTCAAAAAGAGTATTCTTATAACACAATAGAGATCGAACATTGACATCGTGATAATTTTTTGACACTTGGGAGATTTTAGATTAGACTGAGACCCAATTTTAATAGCTTTTATAGGGTAATTGGCCTCCAAAGGTCTATATTAACATAGTCATCATATCAATTCTCAATATGTTTGCTCTTAATGTTATAATTTTACGTTTCACTATCCTGAACATTTTCAATGTCTCCCATCGTTTTTTTTATATTAAAAGAAATAAAATATGTTATATATAAATCGTTATTTTCAATTCAGGTAATATTGGGAATTTACTTTATTCGTTTATACCTCAGTTCAATGGCATAAACAGACAACCAGTTCTATACAACATTTCCCTAAATTCCACGATAAGTACTGAATAACTAGGGCATCAGAGAATGGACAGAGGTTTTTCTCAAGTAGCCTGATGAGCAGCTCCGCCCTCTAGTACCCGCTCAGAATTGAATTTGGGACACGTTGTATGTAAAGTATCCTTCACAAATGGCTACTTAAGTTTCCAGTTCAATGAATATTGTTCGAAACTTTGTATCTGTTGTGGAAATTAATTTATTGTATGTTTATCTATTTCAATATGAAATTAAATCATCCGATTCACTGGACCACAACTAAAATCTGAATTCATGAAACGGAAAACATATTGAAATTTAAACCTTAATTTTCTGCCTTCCAGCGTAATAGTAATGATAAAATAAGCAATATTGGATTTAGGTTAATTTATACAAAAGCATAATAAATAGTATACGTTGAAGTGTGAAAGGTTTATCTATATATATTAAAATCAATGCCATTTTTCGGGGTGTGCGTTGTTTTATAGACAAAAGTTTCATATAATTCGTTTTACAGAAAATGTTTCGCATAATTTCGTTTCATAGAATAATCAATATACATAATACTTACTTTAAAAGTTTTTAAATCATTGACTTTTGTTTCATATAAATTTTAATGTTAGAATAATCATTTCATAGAATAACAAATCAAATATTCTTCTTTTTTTATATTGGTTATTTCATATAAAACTTATTTGCGCAAAGATATTTTCTGGGTGGTTTAAAAAAAAATAACCACGAAGGCTAAGGAATAATGTATCTAAATTTTACTGTTTGACATAGATGGTGGTTAGTGGTTGTTTTTAAGATTCCTTAAATAATAATTCTACAGTTTGATAAGTATGTTTCTGTGAAATTGTGTTTCTGTGAAAAGTGATTCATTGTGGTAAATTGTCTTTGAAACAATAATATTCGAAATAAAAATATAAGAACCGAATATTATATGAAACATTTTCTGTAAAATGAAATTCTATGAAATTTCTTTCTACGAAATAAGGCGCTCCCCATTTTTCGTTGTAATGTTATAACTCAACAACGCCTTTACCGATTTGGCTAATTTTGGTCTTCGATTATTCGTGGAAGTCCAGGGAAGGTTTTTAAGAAAAATTCGAAAAATTGCCGGGAACCGACATCCACGCGGGCGGAGCCGCGGGCAAAAGCTAGTTTGTCTATATTTGTTATAATCTGATGTTGGTTTATAATAAAGAGTTGTCTATCTATCTGTCTTAATTATCTATCTAGTGTATTCGTCCACTTATTCTACATCCACTTGTGTCAAAAACATACATAAACACGAATAAATTGCTAGTATCAGGGCAACAGTATCAACACGAATATTTGACATGTCTGACACATCAACACAAAGTATGCAGGGTTATGTGGTCCGGATCATGGAGAATATAGCCTAACCGTATAACAAAGAACAAACACGAAGTGTGTTCTTTCTTTACTACCTATTTCAACCACACAAGTTTCTTGTTACAAGTTGCACGGTTCTGTAAACGTCCATTAGTGTCTTCGTTTGAAAACAGGTTCAGAAAGTCGTCGAGAAACTAGGAAATGCGAGAGCAAAAACTTTACAAGATTTTCTTTGAATAAATGATTTAGTCTACCAACTCTACGTTTCCTTAGACATCTCAAATGAGGTTTATATAGCTCTAGAACTTATACTATTTATGCTAGAAGTTTACTTCTGTAATAAATCAACTTAAATGATAAAACGGAGAACAGACATTTCTTGTTCTGCTGTAAATGGATGATTATTTCGTGTTTATGTTCTTAGTATAGTCTATATGACAAGAAATTTAAGTAGGTATATTAGTATATGAGTGACTAGAAAATCAAAGATCCGACTATTTCTGAATAAATCTAAACATCGCAGGTGGAAGCCATTAATTTCTTTTCAGTTTATCAGAACAGATTAATGGTATCGCCACGATAGAAGAAGAATGGTACACATTCGGCCAAAGGCAAATAAAGTTTATTCCTAGCATAAACATATATAATATCACCCAAATATTGGCTGTTTATTTCGTTTATTCCGAACTTGACCCGGTCGCGGGTTAGGTTAGGTTAGGTTAGGTTAACCCGCAAACGGGTCAGGTTTTCGGGTCAGGTTCGGAATAAGCCGTTTATTTTAGGAATAAACTTTATTCGCGTTTGGTCGAACTGGGCCTTAGCTGCAATATTAGCTGCACACTTACAAATACAAACCAAAACATAAAATACTTTTAATTCCTGTAAAATGAGCCTGTAGGGAAAAGTGGGAAAAATTTCAAGTTTAAAAAAATAAACTCCACATTCATGAAAACCCAGTTACCAGCCTCTTCTATACGATTCGCTTATTTTCGTAATCCAGGCCAGCTCAAACAAATATTTTTAGTATTTACCCACGTAGTTTCCGAAACTTTTAATCGTTGATGCTTCTAGCTCAGGAATACTGCCGTATAAGAACTTGAAGCCTCAGTGAGCAGAAAAGCGAGGTAATGTACCAGAAATACACTTTATACATAATTCATTGAGTGAATTTTCTAGGCGTGGTATATTTCTCCGTGTAAAAATTAATTCGATATTAGAACGGTTTCGAGAATTTTCTTTTTATTCGTTATCATAATTTAAAAATAAAAGTACCAATTTATACGTAAAATGTAAATTCGTGTTAGGTAATGCTTTCTGATAGGATTTTGTATTTAAGGCTCTTAGAGAAAAATACGGTTTTTGTGAATATGATTCGTAGAGAGTAGCATTAATTTTTCCACACGGTTCTAAGAACCAGCATTATATCGGCTTTGTGCGGTGTATTATATAAATTTATGAGTAATCCTAACTTCTTCAAAAATCGCTTAGACAAGATTTTTTGTATCCATACTAATATTATAAATGCGAAAGTAACTCTGTCTGTCTGTCTGTATGTTACGCTTTCACGCCTAAACCACTGAACCGATTTTGATGAAATTTGGTATAGGGGTAGATTAGACCATGAGAAAGGACATAGGCTATGTTTGGTCGCCCGCGTGAATGTCGGTTATCGCGTGAAAGCGTAACATACAGACAGACAGACAGAGTTACTTTCGCATTTATAATATTAGTATGAAAAGTATGAATATGAATTAGTAACCGATATCATAAATAGTTCCCCCAAACCTTTTGGGGAGCCACTGCCACCTGAACCACAACCCTGAGAGAAAAGCTAACACTATACTTCGTGCCAAATGGTTTGAGAATAAAGTTCGTTGACCGAGTTGACCTTGCAACCAACTTGGACCGGTTACTTAGGGGTTGTAAACATTTTTCACACTCTGTAGTGAAACCGACTGCAGCGCCACGTGGCGCCCGCGTGAACCTTTACTTTTGTTACACAAAAATCACTACTTATAATACGATATTCTGTAAACTTTATTCTCAATTGATCTGCTACGGCTTAAAGAAGCTCGTCTGTAATTCATCAAGTGTTCTTACCGGTTTACATTGCTATAATGGTGGCCCATAAGTAGATGACCTCAGGCCTTCATCAAACGCTTTTTCAATTGTCCATCGTGGAAAGCTTCAAAATCAATATCAATATCAATATAGAAAAATATGGATTATAAATATTAATTAGGTACAATAACACAAAATAAAATAATAATTGATCAATTGAAATAAATAACAGCAATAACACTAAAATCAATCCACAATAATACTAAATTATTATTACCTACATATTGGCTATCAATCCCAGCCTACGTGCGTAACGTGTTGCTGGCAACAATGAACAATGTACGGGCAGTCCAGCCGAGCCGCGAGCGCGGCCAGCATGCTGTGTGGGCTCCCGCGCACACGCCGCACGAGCGACGCGCCTCTCTTACGCATTGTCGCGAAAAAGCAGTCAACGGCTGCTTCCGCGAACATTCCCGAAGCACTGCAAAAGCGCGGGAATATCGCAAAACTTTTTCTGTCCTTCATAATTCGCAAAAAGGCGTAAATTGGCTCTCAGAGACTATAAGTAGACAATTGGTTACTCATAATACATTGTATAGTTACTAAAAACGAGGTCCCGGGTTCGAATCCTGGCCATTACATACACTACCGACGTGCACCCACTCCCAGCACAAGCGATTTATTTTAGGTGGAGAGGTTAGAGGGAATATTAGTAATATCGGTTGCTAATATTCATCAAATTAAAACAATATCTCAATTAACAACTACACCAGAAGCCAAACCCTTTGCTCAAATCGACTACAGACAATTATAACCTGAAAATTTGAACCTCAACAAACAAATGAAGTGGTCTTGAAATGAGGTCGATGAGTATTTTTGTGATAGGGTCGAAACTTTGATACAGTACATAATGCTCAAATCAACCATCGCTGCTCATAACCCAATCCATATTAGTTTTCACCACTAACGGACATAGGGTCTGTATACATATAAAGTATCTACATATCCGTTAATATTCCAGAGTTCGTTGATTAAATTCATATATGAATCGTAAAACTGAAGTTGGGTCGATGAATTGGGGCCCAATTAGTTTGATGATATCGTAAATAATACTGTAGACGCTGTATCCATACTAAAAGCTTCTGTGGCGTGGTTGTAGTGAACGCGACTGCTAGCCAGTAAGCGCGAGTTCGATCCCCACTCAGTGCAAATGTTTGTATGCATGAATATGGCTATTTGCATTGGTCTGGGTGTTTCTATGTATGTATATTTTCTATGTATTTACAAAAAAAGGATCTAAGTATGTTTATCCGCATTCTAGATTCCATAACACAAGCTAGTTAAGCTTACCATGGGTCTAGATAGCGTTGTGTAGAATGTTTGGAATATTTATTATTGTATTATTTATATTATGAATGCGAAAGTAACTCAGTCTGTCTGTCTGTATTACGTTTTCACGTCTAAATCATTGAACCGATTTTAATGAAATTTGATGTAGGGATAGATTAGACCTTGAGAAAGAACATAGGCTATAATTGGTCTCGATAACCATCATCCTCGTGGGTGGAACCACGGACAAAAGCTAGTATCTAATTCATACAAAATGGTACGTAAGTTGTGTATGTATAATGATGATAAAGGTACAAAAAGCCTTAAGTGTGAACGCTCAAGCTGTGGAATGAACTCCCTGCTGTGGTTTTCCCAAACGACTACAATATGGGGTTCTTCAAGAACGGCATTAGAAGGTTTCTTCAGGGTCGGCAGCGCGAGTGTAACGCCTCCGGCAACCAAGGACCCAAGATAGCATGCGTTTTAGTTGGTTCGAGTCCGACATAACCACCTCCACCGGCTCTGTGGGGGTGGTATCCGTGGGGATTTATCGCACGACAAAAAAAAAACGCCCCTGGTGTTGGATACGTTTAAAGGCCACGGTAACCGCTTTCCATCAGGTGGACCGTGTGCTTATCTACCACCTAAGTGGTATAAAAAAAGCTATATCACCAGTTGGTTGTGTAGGTCAGATGGCAGCCGGTTCACGGAAAAAGTTCTGCCACATCGCATGAATGGTATAGAGAAACTGGACCCGGCCATGGTCTCCGATGTGAAAGCTTCAACTGAGATCGGGACTAATCTAAGGATTCTAAATAAAATATATTTTAGGTTGGGAGATTATGACCAAAAAAATTAATCAAATAACCGATATCCATATAGGCGGAATATTTGTTAGTAATATTTTACATACATACACTTATTGTGACGCAGCTAGCAAAGACCCACATAATCTAATTAATAAAATCTGCAAGCTAAAAGCATCATTGAAATAAGTAGAATAGAGTTCATAATATAAAAAACTTGATATTATCTGAAACAGAAAATCTCTTCAACAAAACAAAACGAGAAGTCTAGGAGACTTTATCCGAAATGAATACTTAAGTCTCGATTAAGCTCCGAAGAACATTCTGGACTGGACGAGGCTTCACATACCTGGCAACATCATTGGAATAATTTAATTAAGCAAAATATAACGTTACTTGTGTCCGAAACGTGGAGAATGAAACATATTATTTAGGCTGCGTTTTGTTTGGACGACTTCTCGTTTCGAAACCCTTATTAACAGGTAAAGTGGCGTTTGGTAACTTTTAAGTTTTTTATACATTAGTGGGTAAAATAACATGTTATGTTTAAGTACTTTTTGGGAAAAAAATCTACTAATATGTAATACAGTTCAATAAAATTTAGTTCAATGAGAAAATATACATGGCAACATGCGAAGCCATGATAGCACAGACAGCCGTTTAATATACTCCAATAATATTGGTTGCCTATTTTGTGGTATTGACCCACTCATAGACTTATTCAAAAAATAACAATAGTTTAAAAAACTAAAAAAACACGCTCTTATCACGCACTAAAAATTACATCCGCCATCTTGGACATACGCCATATTGGATTTAAGTCACGTGACTATTCTTTTCGTATTTCTGTCAGCAAACCTTTCATTTGTTACCCATATCATGGGGGTGGATTTCAAACAGCCAGTTCGCCATCTTGGGGAGGCCGCCATATTGGATTTGTAATGACGTTTCTTAGCTAGTCATGTATTGTCATCAGAACTCAGAGCGATTACAAGATTTATATGTGAATCTAATAAAAGCGTGTTAAAAATACCTATTACATAAAATAACTTTTGTTTGTCCATTTTTATTCCCCTCTTTAGTTGAAGGTACCCTCCAACAGTTTGATATGTTATGACTTGATATGTTACGTTCCTAACTTCCGTGTAATAACTTACTTAAATTGTGATATTATTTGTGACATTTGTTTATGAAATCAGAAACAGTTGTGACTGTTTTTGTCAGAGAAAATGTCTGACCCCATACCACGTGACAGCTTGACTTGAGGTAAGATGTGGAGTTCCTACAAACTAAAACTTATGTGAGTACCTACTCTTTTTTTTCGTGCAGAAATCCCCTCGGATAACTCCCCTGCCGGGGCCGGAAGGGGAGGTTATGTCGGACTCGAACCGACTAACAGCCGTTCCCAATAACATACCTACAGTTAAAGATAGATCGCAACTGTCAAATTTGATGTATCGGCTGTTTAAATTCAAAACATGGGAACTGATTTTTTCACGGGAAAGCGCATCGAGGTATAATTTTATTTCCCGAAATTGGTGTAAAATAGGAGTTACTATGTTTTGAATTTAAACAACCTAGCACTTTATCCGTAGATGCGATCTCTCTTTAACTGTCAGTATGTAATTGGGAACGGCGCTAAAACCGCACCCCGACTGTGGATAGTAGCGCTAGGCCGGAGGTAAGGTTGTCTTCGACATATCCCTTGCACTCCGACTGACCCAGGGCCATTCTTACGGTCTGGCCCTACTCGGGAGGAAATGTCTGACCCCATACCACGTGACAGCTTATTGCGATAACTTGTGGGGTTCCTACAAACTAAAACTTATGCGAGTACTCATACTCTGCTAGAATGACGAGCACATTTTGTGTTGAGACTACCAAAGCTCAGTCTGTGTCAATCAGTCACTGATCTAATCAAAGTGTCTGGATGCCGTTTCAAATTTGAAATTTAAAATTCATTACCAGCTCACTCAGAAACCAGTATCAATATTTTTTTAATAAACAACTTATCGATTAGTATCTGTCTCGTCTTATCGGTGTAGTATTCGCCACTCTTCTCTCCTCCGCCAATCCTTTAACCTCCTGATACGATACATCTTGTACCTATAGTTTCCTTTATATGTTCCATAAACGTTCCTCTCCCTCTCTTTCCTTCTGTCTTCCCTTCGATGACATCTCTTAAAATTAAGGCGTGTCTTAAAATGCCTACGATAAATAACAAGTAATAAAATTCAAATTTTTGAAAAGACCCACGTCTTATAAAAAATAATTCGAAAAATGTTTACTACAGCGCCCCCTAGTGGGTTGTCACCGTAACACCTATCTAAGAACATGCACCAATCAAACCTAAACCAATAATTGAAAACAGCATCAAAGTAACACCTATCTAAGAACATGCTCCAATTAAAGCCGAACTCAAAAGGTTAAACTGCATCAAAATTGGATTGGTAGTTTCGGAGAAAATGGCAACATGGATTTGCACAAACAAACAAACATACAAACATCCTCTCACCCCAATCGCTTATACCATCTCCGTTCCGTCGTGGGTAAAAATCCCTCTTAACAAGATTGTATCAAAATTAGTTTCCATTCATACAAGTACGTAATTCAAAGCGCCGGGTTCCTCCCCGGGTCATAAATTTGAAGTACACCCTTCAACTACGGACCTTCGTAAACAGATAGAAACGTTAAGATGGCGGATTAGCAAATTATGAATTTAACAACACAATTAATTGTTGTTTCAATTCCAATTGAATTCTGCCCCTCTAGACCAGTGACGTTTGTAGAATACATTGATCATTGTTTATAAACGTAGTGTATGGTAGTGTATTTTAAGACTATGAATGTATAGGTAATTAATGAATGTATACATATACATTGACGCCTATCATTAATGTCAAAATACCTGTCAATTCGATACATTCATCATTGCAGTAAGTAGAGTATTAGATGGGAAATTGGACTCTCTAGACTTCCTATAAGAAATAAATTTGTTTATATAGTCAAAATAAGTCTCTTGTTCTAAATGAAAACTTTTTACATGTTGACTATTTTTGAAGAAAAATATTTTCTTCAAAATGGAACACATTGAAAAATGTATTTGTGAGTATAGGACCCTACCGCCGACCTAGCTACTTGGTTTCCCCATGCGGTGTCGTACAAGGCGACTAAGGAATAGGGCTGTTTAACATCAGACAGATATATACAGCCCAGACACAGCCCCAGACATAGGCTCGAGTCAATAATAGTGCCCGGAATATTATGGACCGACCACAATTATTGGTGAACTGTGGGTGTTAATTCACCTCTACCTACCCTCCGGGGATAAGGCGTGATTATATATATGTATGTAGGACCCTAAAAACCTTTGGGGCCCAAATCAGCTTCATTCACTAGTTGGTGCACTTGCTAATCAACGGACGAGCGCATACCGCACTCTTTCCTTTCGATGTTGGAAGGTCAGATGACAGTGATTCTCCGAAAAGCCAACATACCAGTCATAAACAATGAACGAACTCCAAAGCTTAAAGGTTGGACGCAATTAGAAAAAGAAAAAAGAGAGCAAAGAATAAATCTTAATTTTGGTAAATATATTATTGATCAATCAGATTGATTGAAACGATTGATGATTGATTTCATTTCATTGTTCATTGATGTTAGTTACCAATTCAAATCACTTCTCCTGAGGCTTTGTGTCCAAAGATTTAATCAGCCTGTATAAAGCTATTCAACAAAGGAATTGATTAAATCTCCCCCATAATCGGGCGCCATTAACCTGTGTAATGGGTAATCTTTCCAAAAACAACGTCATTCAGAACCGTTATGGTACTACCGTCCGTAGGTATAATTATTGTGGAATATGGCTATGGCTGACTGTGTAGTTTCGTGATAAGCGATCATTGATAATGATAGGGTTGAGTATAAGTGAAAGCCTTACACACCATTGGGTAAAGGAACGTGTTCAAGCTTTCTGAAAATAATATAAAATATAAATCAATTCGGTATTGGCATTGTATATAATATATAAAAACATAAAAAAGTGAAATTACAAAGAAAAAGAGAGAGAGAGAGAGAGAGAGAGAAAGAAAAAAAGAAGAAGTCTACGAGATACAGATTGAGAAGAAAAAAACACAATACACATTTTTCGTTGAGATTTCAAAGGCCCCCTTGCGATGACATCGTTGTACAAAAATGCTTTTTCATACCACAAAGGTCAAAGGTGGCAGTCAAGCACACAGTCCACCTGTTAGGAAGCAGTTATCGTGGCTGACCCATAATCTAGACATAATATAAACCATCTATAAATTCGAGCATCACATTTTCCTGCATATCGAGTGTTTGATGATAGAATCTATACGTGGGCATCATTAAAATTTTCATTTACCAATTCAACATCACATATCAAAATATTATATCATAAAAATGGACATTAAAATTACAAGATTGCGCACTAACTTACAAGTAAAATTAATCTCTACAAACTGTATAAAATTAATGACTTGTCAATGAACAGCTCGCTGTGTGTTTTATACTCACAAAGAAAATTTATGACCTCTGTCGAACTCGGCTTAGGAAGAAGAATGATTTTTTTACGAACAGTGGCGAATCGTCCCAAGTTCCGTCTTATCTACAATCAGGGACCCTTTCTTTCAAAGGCTGAAAGCTTCTAGAAACTTCTCGTAATATTTCGCCTTTGTCCACCTAGTATAATCCGTCTTCATTCTTTTAAGCTCGTTTTAAGTTGATATTCACGGCGCAATTTACTTTTGGAGTATCTAAAATGTTTGTACTGTTCTTAAAAGTTTGTATTTAACTTGCAATATTTGTATTTAGTTTGATTAAAATAATGGCTCGTGGCCGAAAGCCATAAGGTTAACATATTGCAAAGTTAACAAATTAGTAGACGCAATAGTTATAAATTGTATGCATAATAAATAAAAATAAGATATACTTGCCAGGTTAGTCTTAGGATGGCTAACCGTTCTTAACACAATGAGATGGTGATGTCAGCACAAAATAAACAAAAGTACTACATATAATAGTATTAATAGTGCGACGTAATAATAGTACGCATAATATTACGCATAATAGTACGACGTCAGTCCCGGTCACTATACAAAAATCTGTGGAAATCATTAACTGTTTATGACTACGTAATGATTACCACTGATTTTGGAATGGTAACCGGGACTGATGACAACCTGGGCCTCGATTCTACTAAAGCAAAACTATAGTCAAACCACAGAGATAGCAAAAAGCGGCATTAAATTTTAGACTTTATGTCTATACATTAAGGTCCAAAATTAAATGACAATAGTCTCATTACACTCTTTTATTCACTCTGCTAACAGTTATTTAATATTGAACTTTAAATGCATCGCTTTAAAGTCTATAATGTATTGCCGCTTTTTACAATCTCTGTGGTTTGACTATAGTTTTGCTTTAGTAGAATCGAGTCCCTGATCTAGAACTTCAATATCGCCAATGGGCTGTGGTTGGAGGTCAGATGGTAGTTGCTTTACGGAAACTATCGAAAGCCGCTTCCATTTTAATTTGGGAAAAGTTTCAGAGAGTGATTAATGGCTTCAAAATTTTATTCATACAGATTCAATTTCCTTAATGAAGTTTTCTTTATTATCTTTAGTGAATAATAAATATTCAAGTCGCAGCAAGGAGAATCGGTCAAGATTTCTCGGACGGCGCGGACCTGCGGTGTGAGTGTGGAGTTACTCCACAGACCATGTCTCACCTGCTAGTATGTGCTGCATGCCCATCCACTTGTACAGCGGAAGAACTTATGAGCGCCTCCAAAAATGCAATCCAGGTGGCGGCACACTGGGAACATAGAATATGAAAGTTGAGGCGTCTTCGATTCGACAGAAGAAGAATAAATAACACATTCAGAAATACCGAACGTAGGCGTCAAAACGTAACGTAACGTAAAATAATGAAAAAAGCCCTTCAATGAATAAATGAGCCTGTCAGCTACAACGAAGTTAGACAGTTTTCGTTTCATAATTGTTCGTGTTTCCCCGTTTTTCCATTGTTTTCATTCCCCTATAGTCGCGCGTTTTTTCATTTACTTTGCAAAACAATATATTTCGTTGTCAATACGCAACCCTAGAGAACAGAATAAATCCAGCAACAAATTCTGTAGGTACGTACTAAGCTATTAATCCTCACGAAAAGAACATCAGTTACTGAAAATATTTATATATTTTTAGAATCTTATTTCCGACTAGCTGTACCCGCAACTTTCTTTACTATAACTTATATGTGAAATTGCATGACTCCCTAATATAACATTTTATGCTTTAGTGAAGGAATTGGTGCAGTCACTTGGGAGATTACCCCAAACAAACAGACGGACGGACAAAAAATATAGTTTTGTATTGTAGAACGGGACTTATCACAATAATATTTTGGAAAACTTACTTTTGCTGACAAAAATAGTTTTGTTTTAAGTACTTTATTTTAGTTGTGAGTTTAGTCTCTATGTTAGGGTACTTGCGCTTAAATCGTACCTTGCTTATATCTCAACATCGGTAATAGCCATCAGCGACTCTAGTGACAAATATGTAAATATTACTCGGCCATATTACCATCTGAAAGATATACGCCGAAGCGCTGTTAACAACAGAAATATTGAAAAAATAAGTTTGTATCTACTATTATTCTATTATTTTTACACAATTCGTAAGAGCATACTTCAAATTCTATCTTGTTTAGTTTATCTAAGAATTTATTTTGTATTTATGCATATATTCACGATTTCGATAGACGTAAACCTAAGCACGTATTTGTTGACATTATTTTTTGCGGTAATTTTAAAGTTTCTTCGACTCATGCGCCTATTTCGTACTCGACACAAAGTCTTAAATCGTACTGGTACGAATTAGGAATACAAGTTTTCAAAGAATCCGTTGACTATAAATTGATGCATATAATTTAAATGAAAAAGGCATAAAAAGTAAAACTACGGGTGCTCTCATCATCACTGAAAGTCTAAATAGAAGAATCAAAGAACAAGACCGTAACGAAGAACCTTAGTGCAAAGATGAATAAAACTACCAAAACGACACAAAAAAATAAGATGGAAATTATAGCCAATATTGTAAAATATGCGAAAAGGATATGAAAGAAAGTATGATTAAATATACTCAATTTAAGGAATGGGTACATGAACCCTGCGCGGGTATCTGCATAAAACCACAAATTACATAATGTAAAGAATAGGCGAAGACCATTTTGTTAAGTGTTAATGTCTAACACTTGATATTATATTTTAACATTATTATCCACTTTATCCATAAAGAAATATTAAAATCACAACTGTAAACCAATGATTAGATCTCATAGTACGATTTAAGAATACATAAGTACGATTTAAGATCGTAATTCGTCGGATTCGTTCGGTCGTAAATCGTCTTTTTTTTAAGTTTTCAAAAATTGACAATTTCTAAAAAGTTTATAAGATCTATGTTATAGTTGATTATGATTATAATAAAAGGTTAACCTAAATAAACATATTTTTAAAGATAATACAGTTTTTCTTTACTAATTTTGAAAATATGACTGTTTTCCTTTAAGGGGTACGAATTAGGCAAGTTTACCCTAATGAATGATGACACAGTTATTTCGAAACAAAAATTGTATAAAATCAATAAATGATGTCATACCCTGTTGCGTAAATTATTTACTATTAGTGATCAACTGATATTAAATATTTTGACACTAACAGAGTATGACTTCTTCATACATCGAATGGTTGGATGAATGATTAAGTATAAACAAAAACAATAGAAAAACAAAAACAAAAACTTTACCACTTTTTCACTATTTTCCACTTCATTTCGACTATAAGAAACTATCCAATGTCCTCTCGTCCAATTACATTTGAACATTTCACTATTTCTCATACCTGACTGTTGCTGAGTAAGGTTCACTTGACAAATGGTGTTAGGCCCACCTCCTGGTACGGAACCACTGTGTCTATTTTAAACTCATTTGTTACGAGACACTACAGATTAATCATAGTAAACACCTATCCATTTTTCATTGTAGAAGAACATCGTGACACGGTGTAATATACTAAATTACTGGTATATTCTCTAAATATTAAAAACTAGCTGTTGGCACGGTTCTGACCATGTGGAATTCTGATCAAATTACCACTACTCATAGAAAAAAATTCCAGTTCTTTGGGGTAATATATAACCTATAATACTTACACATTAGATTAGGGAAAGAATGGCTGTGACAACGGTGCACCTCTGCAGTCCACCTCTTGTCATGCCCACTGTGCCCCTACACCTGCACAATTGCCGACTTAAATGAAGCGACGGAAGGTGCGGTCAGAGTCGCCGAGAGTGTTTGAAATTGTTACCACTGACACAAAAAAGAAAACGAATAAGGTTATTGCGGAGGTGAAGATAGCTACCACAGTCTGGTTGTTGTATATTTATTACTACTCAATGATTTAATAAAGCAATGTCTTACAAACTAAATAACAGGCTTATATACTGATTTATCCACCATTGGTGGAGTGGGAGCGATGCTTGTGGTCGCGTCCTATCTTCTCGTTGACTTGCATATTTTGTGTTATGGCAGAGGACGTGATTTCATAGCGTACATCATTATTATTTGTCCATTCTAATTTCCTTATAGAAATCACGTTCCTGTCTGCCATAAGGTAAAAGATACTCATTATACTATTAATTCCATTTGTACAATAAAATAAAAACAAAAGTAAACCAAGAACCAAATGCAATGATAATGAGTCAGTACAGTCAGCAGCATAACTAGATTAAAAGTTTAAAAGCTTTTTTTCTGCAACACGAATGGAACCGGCTCGATCCGCAACGTACCACACTCTCAAGGTAGACTTTTAATAAGATAGATAATTACGAAATATCCATGCTAATATTATAAATGCGAAAGTAACGACGTTTTCACACCTAAAGCATAGAACCGGCTTTATAGAAATTTGGTATAGGGGTAGATTACACATTAAAAAGGGACATAGGCTATGTTTGGTCGCGATAATCGACATCCACGTGGTAGCTAGTATCAGGGGCGAAATGTGACTGCCTTCGCATTTACTAGACTTTCACACTAACGTGCATCGCGTTGGAATACATTCGACTATGTGTGAATCGATGTGGAATACTTTCGCACTTCCGTGCTTCGCGGTGGAAAACATTCGAAAATAAGATTATCGATGTGGCGCACTTTCGCACTACCGTGAGTCGCGTTTCCGTACTTTAGGCCTACATTTCATCGCTATTTTGAACTTCGAAATTCAGTATGTCAGTCGGAGGGATGTATATTTCTACGTGTAAAGGTAATGTGTCATCAGTGGAAAATATGTGACAATGCATTGGATCCCCTTCTTCGGAATACACCGACACGCACCATGGCAAATAATCGATGATCATGGTCATTGTGCCTTGCATGATAAAATCTTCAAAATCACGCACCTTAATACAGTTTATAAATGTCTAGACATAGGCGTTGGAATACAATAGGCTAATACTAACTATTTGTGAAGTTAATTTCTGTGTATAAACCGAGTTTCATTGCTGACGGTACCCAATTACTTGCGGCTAGTTCCTCGTGATAGGACGTTTGGGATTACTGTAATTAGAACCCTGCACTCCGGGTATTATAGATAGTAATATGCTGATTGTAAGAACTCGGTACTATTCAGCTAAGGAAGCCTCCGTCACAAAATTAGAAAGCAGTTGTATTAGATTCGCTGTTAGTGGCATAGTCGTTTTATTCACACGCTTATTTAGCTACACTTGTAAGAAATGTATGTAAGAAAATCTTGGAATCTTAATTTGACACACTTCCCGTTCTTCGATTAGGATGAAATTTTGCACACGCTCTGAGTTCTGATGAGATACATGACTAAAACGTCATTACAAATCCAGTATGGCGGCCTCCCCAAGATGGCGGATTGGCTGTTTGAAATCCACCCCCATGATATGGGTATCAAATGTAAGAATTTGCTGTCAGAAATACGAAAAAAATGATCACAACTAAAATCCAATATGGCGGACGTCGGCAATTTTTTGTAATTTTTAGTGCGTGCTAAAAGCGTGTTTTTCAGTTTCTTAAACCATTTTTAAATTATTATAACACGAACAATTCCCAGTCACACTGACTATATCATTACTTCCTTAAACCATATACTAATTATAGATACAGCTTTTGCTGTCAAAATGCATCGCAAAAAACTAAAAAAATGTCATTCGACGTATGTATAAGTACGTTATACCGAAGTAGCCATTTCTTACGCAACATTGTAATGCTGTTTGTAAATAGTCTAAAATTACTTAATTACCTCCAAATATTAATATACCGAAGTTATTATGAAAGTTCACACCACACAAACTAATACAACATTAATTCATATTATTTACATAGGATTGGGTTCACCGCGTATAGTGAGTATAGTGTAATGTAATGTATTCGGGCCCACGATTCCGGACGGGATGTCCCTATTCAAAATTTATTGTCTTTGGACTATTGTTATTACTTATCCTCTAAAAATATACCTTTAATGTAAAATTATATGACAGGATAGGAGGCTCGAGAATAGTATTTATCGGTAGTAATTTGATAATTTGTAGGAGACATTATACTCGCAATTCTAGAGATATTCTGATGTATGTGAACTTAGCATCTCAATTGTTAGCATCTCACAAAATAACGAGAGTTCTAGTGGCATCCCACATAGTTCTACAGTTTTAACAATAGTTCCATCAATTTTGGTAACAAAATCGGAATTAACCGAACTCTTAGTTAGGTGTCAGCATCTGCCTCTCGGACAGACCCCAGTATCTCATGTTTGTCCACTCTATATGTCCAGAACTGTCCCGTTTATAGTGTGACTGACTACTACCTATGATTTAAGACCTTCATGAGACACAGAACTCTTAGTTAGGTGTCAACATCTGCCCTTGTTTAAGTCAATTGCTAGAAATTAAATTTTCGACTGATAGCTCTCGGATAGACACCGGTATCTCATGTTTTTCCACTCTGTATGTCCAGAACTGTCCCGTTTACGGTGTGACAGACCACTGCCTATGATTTAAAAACTTCATGAGACACAGAACTCTGAGTCAGGTATCAGTATCTCCTATTGTTTAAGTAAATTGTTAAAAACACGTAATCTTGATTATCTCAAGGGAAGATCAGATTTTTATTTAAGTTCCTGTTTAGATGACATTACACAATAACAACAATATCTTTATGTGTTCTAAGTTATGTCTGTATGTTTGGTCTGACACTGGGTCTGTTCCAGTGTAACTTTTGTTTGTGTTCGCTAAATATATGTATTTCATTGCCTAGTTTGTTTCATTGAAAGTGCTCCCAAAAAAAACTGCACACCATAATTTATTAACTCTTTAAAAAGGCGGCCTGGGAATAGACTCTTTGCAGCTTCGCCACTGGTTAAGCTGATGAGGTAACCCGTTACACGTATTTTCCTCTAAGGTATAACCTTAAAAACTAACGAATAGACACAATGAGAAGTTCGAAAAACATTGGAAAAAATGAAATGCTCAAGTGAGACTCGAACTCACGACCTTTCCCTTACAGGGGGACTGCTCTTCCAACTGAGCTATTGAGCGACACTTGAATCATTCCAAATTTTCCTTCTCTTTATATCCGTCTATAAGGGCGACGGTGCAGCCATCTACCAACATTCTTACGAACTGTTGGAAACAATGAATGATTGTTCAACCATTTTTAAACATTCGTCGTCCTTATAGACGGATATAAAGAGAAGGAAAATTTGGAATGATTCAAGTGTCGCTCAATAGCTCAGTTGGAAGAGCAGTCCCCCTGTAATGGAAAGGTCGTGAGTTCGAGTCTCACTTGAGCATTTCATTTTTTCCAATGTTTTTCGAACTTAAAAGTTAGCATAATAAATGCTATAAAAAATTCATTCCAACAATGAGAAGTAACAATATATATCAATAAAATACAAATACCTACTCATAATAAAAGTAACCATGAACACGAAACAGAAAACGGCAGTATATAATTCAAAAATGCTTCTAACACAGATTGCATTCGTTTTTCAAATATTTCGAATTGAAAAGGGTTTCATTACTTGATTAGACCGCAGTTGGCAAATAAATGTTCGGTTTCGATATCGAGGCTACTGAGAGTGGAGTGAGGGTTCTGTACGTGCCTACTTGAGGGTAGGTTGTTTTTAAAATGGAGTGCAGTCAGTATCAGTTTGATTTTGACTATCAAAGTACTTTTTTGCTGACTGTATAAGCTTTTTGAATTGTATTTATGAACTGTAAATAGTTGTAGTAAGTTTTACAAGGTTTAAATGCATTTGCGGTAAAAAATCTGCGGTAGCCTAGTGGTATGGGTAAGGGACTGCTGAGACGAGGTCTTGGGTTCGATCTTGACCATTACACTACCGGCGTGAACCCACTCCTAGCACAAGCATTTTAGCTTAGTTGGAGGGGTTAGAAATGTTGGAATATTAGTAACTTAGGTTCTAATATTCTTAAAAAAAAAACTTAATTTAATAAGCTCGGTTAAGAATTTATTTTAACAACATGAAATTACCCAATTGTGGGTAGATTGGTACCTTGCGAAGACACTAATTCATTGGGGAATATTCTGGCAAACTATTACATTGCTTGGTTAAAAGGGGGTTATAGTAATCTCGCCTCCACAAATATTTGTGAGCAAGCTAATAATACGTGTAATTATTACGTATGTGTGTGCGTGCATACATGTGCGTGTGTGTGTGTGTGTGTGTGTGTGTGTGTGTGTGTGTGTGTGTGTGTGTGTGTGTGTGTGTGTGTGTGTGTGTGTGTGTGTGTGTGTGTGTGTGTGTGTGTGTGTGTGTGTGTGTGTGTTTGTGTGTGAGAGAGAGAGAGAGTTACTTACACTCACACACCCACATGGTAAGTATATAGTATAATGATATAAAGAAAGAGGCAAATGCTCCTTCATTGCATTGCGATAAAAGCAAAATCAAACATTTTGAAAAAACCCACGACGTAGGTATACAAAATAATTAAAAAAAAATGCTAGCTATAGCGCCCCCTGTTGAGTTTTCATTGTAATACCTATCTAAGAACTGCATCAAAATTGGATTGGCATTTTCGGAGAAAATGGCAACATGGATTTGCACAAACAAACACACAAACATTCTCTCGCCCCAAACGCATAATACCGTCTCCGTTCCGTCGTGGGTACAAAAGCATTGAGTACTGTGAGCCTACAGACAATTCTTCCTCGGTTAAGCTAGTCATTGCGATTTAAAAAAAAAGAAGAATATGGAAGTAGGAAGCCTTACTTCAGTGGTCACTTCAATGATATTTTTAGGAAGTATACTCCTATTTTTGAACTTGTTGCTCCAGCAAATATTTAGCCCCAGTTCTGCACTTTACAGTATCCCTCATCCTCAAAATATCCCCGAAAGGCCAGCAACATAAATAGCGGGCCTAATATAGGGGCTAAGTATAAATATTATATATAGCGAACCCAAATCTCTCTTGCAAAACATAGTGTGTGTTTCCCACAGCAAGCTAGGCTATTCCATGCGATTATGCGCTTGGTATTTTCATAATAGACTTTTTGTTATGCACACTAGTGTTTGATCATTGGACGAAATTTGTCATTAAAATCATTATTGAATATTTTAAGACTGGTCAAAACCCTTTTTCCTTTTTATTTATACCCAAGTAGTATCAAAAGCTACTAACTGAGGAAAAAATATTGATTGCTAAAGACTGGAACCTTTTTATAAGGTTCCATTCTTTAGCAATCAATTATCTTAACTTATCTTTTTGTTTAGTAGCTTTTGATAAACTTTTATTTAGCTCCGGTCAGACATATTTGCGTGAAAAAGTATCAAAAATCTGCTGTTAATTTACACATTTTGTCAACCTCACAAACATACGCATTTAAAGTAATTATTAATAAGATATGTTTATATTACATTTTATTAGCTTTTGTAATTAAATCTTGGGAACATAGAATCATAGAATCACGACTTTATCCCCAGAGTGTTAGGCAGAGGTGAATTAACACCCACATTTCCCCAATAATTGTATTTGATCCCACGTAATAGGGGAGGAGCCTATTGCCTTATTCCGGTCACTATTGTTTATTCAAGCCATGCATTTGAGGCTGAGCCTGGGCTGTATATCTAACTGATGATGACCATGAGTATAATATAAATATTTGCCTGCATATCTTGTTACTCCTGGCTCCTTCTGTTCAGACAATTAATATTCCGAGTTTAGGTAGGTATATTAATAGCTTGTAGTGGACGACCGACACAAGGAACGGTTGGCCATTACTTTTCAGCGTTTCAGAGTGTGACGTCATTATAATTTATTACGTACACGATCACACACTTTGATGTGTACAAACATTATAAATATAGGCCTTATTTAGACATGATGAAATATGGCAAAGTTTGGGGGCATGACGTCTTTACTAATATTTGTCATCTTTGCGCACTTTGGGCAGACCTATGGGATTAATCTAAATATTATTAACTATATTTTTTCACTTCTTATTTTTTATACATATTTCGGTTTGTGAGGTCTTGCGTTATTAACCCCCGACGCGAAGAGAGGGGTGTTATAGGTTTGATGTGTCTGTCTGTCTAAGGCATCATAGCTCCCGAACTTATGAAGGTATTTTTATTTATTTTTATTTTTATTAAAGGTAACTTATGTGCGAGTGATCTTACTTCTTAGACATGTTCGTTGAAAATCGGTTAAGCCGTTTAAAGTTAAGGGAGTTAAAGTGAAGATAAGGAATGTCGGGGGATTCTTAAATTTTGAATTTATGGTGACGACGCAAAGCGAAGGGTGTTACAATTTTTCGTACAGACATCCTCTCAAATAAAACCTACCCGGCCTTTGAGATTGGTGCGTATAAGGTGGCTCTATTAGAGAATTTCTTCATATCCTGGCTGACCCTGGACCATCTATGGCTTTTAATATGGGCCATTCGGGTTATCTAGTATACCTATTCTACAGATACATTTATAGGTTAACAGTTTAATGAAACAACACTAGGCAGAATGGGCACTGTGAATACTCTCATAGAAACAGCTGTAGGGTTAACTACCTGCAAATTGAATTTATAATCAATTTTGTAAAACAACGGCTCCGAATTTTTCTTACAAACGAAGTTTGTTCGTACTTCAAGGTTCATCTAGTTTCATAGTTGAGCTAAAGTTTCCGAACTCTTTAAAGGCGGTGTGAAATTTAAGTCAACGTGCTAAGAATAATTCAGCTCTGTTTGCAGCTCTGATTTTTAAACCGAGGAAACGATCCGATCGTTTCGTATATTCATTTTATAGTGAAGGAAAATAAAGAGAAATCTGTTTGAAATACAGAATTAATTAAATCTTATTTTGTTCATGTTGGTGAACAAAATAAGATTTAAGGTGCAGGTACTCTTCTTCTATTTGACACCGTAAAAAAACGAGCGAACAATACGCTGTCACTAAACATACCGCTAAATTAAAATGTTAAGCTATCTTATCTTTCAAGTTGGATCAAACTGCACACGGTGTACAAATTTAATTAAAATCGGTTAAATAGTTTAGAAGTCCAAACAACGTGACAAACAACGTGATACTTTTTGAAAACTTAATAAGGTTCATTCATGATCTTAACCTACAAATATAATAAAATACAATAAGTAAGCAAATTGCCAGGAAAAAGATTGTAATATTGTTGGCCACACACGAGTTTGTCCTTCCAGAAAACCCGGGAAGATCTACATTAATATATCAACATTTCGACGCAAGTACATAAATAACTCAACCTAATTCCGATCTATGGTTATAACGGTAACTACTGTTCTTGCGCGAAGGTTATTCATATATAACCACTAGCTTTTGCCCACGGCTCCGCCCGCGTGGGTGCTGGTTATCGCGACCAAACATATGTTACGCTTTCACGCCTAAAGCACTAAACCGATTTTGATGAAATTTGGAATAGTGGTAGATTAGACCTTGAGAAAGGACATAGGCTATGTTTAATCGCGATAACCGACATTCACGTGGGTGGAGCCGCGTGTAAAAGCTAGTACCAATCCGTTAAAAATAGTATTATTTTACTTACAATCTATATCAGCATGAATGAAATAACAAAAACTCTATTCACGAGTAGATAATGTCTCACACGAATCAATACCGATAAATGCATTGGCTTAGAAACGGTGTCGGATATACGAGCGAAGTCCCTTGTGTAGTATGTATCTCATTCACAGATACTAAAGAGCTTAAATCTGAACGTGTACGAGTATCTAGTGGAATTGAGAGCTGGGAAGCATTTTCTTTTATTTTCAGCTATGAATGGTCCGATTTGTTAGCATTGAAACTAAGATTCAGAATTACCTACATACATGTTTTTTTAATAACTAGTTATAAGTTAGATACTTATGCCACACCAAAATCTTTAAGACCGAAGTTAGCCTCACGTGTAAGCAGGTAGGTACCTTTTTTAAAACTTAGGTGGCTAACAAGCATAAAGCCCACCTGATGCATGTTGGTTACCGTAGCCTATTGTTTTTTTTACTGCGAGTCATATCCCCACGGTACAATCCCCAACCGGAGCCAGTGGAACTGATATGTCAGACTCGAAGCGACTAAAACGCACACCATCTTTGGGTCTTTGGTTGCCGGAGTTGAGAATGCAGGGAGCATATCTCTCGCACCCCGCAGACACCACACCCACATCTCTTTCGAGATGGTCCCCTTCAGGTTGTGGGGACCACAGTGTCCCCATCTAGGCCCGGGTATGGGGAGGCGCACTTTGCGCCGCCGTGACGGCCTGGAGGCTGGAGAACAGTTCTGCGAACTCCGACGCCCGAGTCGCCTTCGGTCTTCGCGGGCTGCGCGGGGCCTTACCGTAGCCTGTGGATGTGCATAACACCAGGGGTTTCACGCTTGAGTTGCTGAACCTGTAAGATCGTTCTAATGCCCTTCTTGAAGAACCCCATTTTGAAATCACTTAGCAAAATCACTGCAGCAGTATTAATGGATGATGCTCTGGTAGTACCTACCTAATTCGACTAAGAGTAGAAGTACACAAGTTGGCACTTTATTGAAGTTTATAGCAATGTTTGTGTTCTCAAACTATGTTAACAAACTGGGATCTGCACTAAACTGCACTTTGCAACAGTTTACAGACACTAACCTGGTTACCAGTTTGTGCAATCTTGTGTAATGGTATCTTTCTCCAATAGATAAACTGCAACAACTCTTTTAGAACTTTACTTTTCATATTTTATTACTAGCTTTTGCCCGCGGCTCCGCCCGCATGGATGTTGGTTATCGCAACCAAACATAGCCTATGTACTTTCTCATGGTCTAATTTACTCCTATACTAAATTTCCTCAAAATTGGTTCAGTGGTTTAGGCGTGAAAGCGTAGCATATAGACAGACAGAGTAGTCACTTTCGCATTTACAATATTAGTATGGAAGGTTTTAAAGGGTCAGCAGTGCAAGTGTGATGTCCCAGTTGTTGCACTCGTCCATAGGCCACGGTAAAAATAAGTGGGTTGCAGTGGTATTGGCAGATAAATAATCAAGAATTATTTTTAACCAACTACAAAAAAGAGGGAGGTTCTCAATAAACGTCAAGAATGGTGCCACGAGCTTTATTGTAGACGTCTTGTCGGGTGGTCCCATTGGTCAATGCATTTTTGTTAGCACTTTTAACGACTGGGAATATTTTGTTCCAGTGGCTAACATTATTATAGACGCATCATTTTTACCCGACTGCCGAAGGAAGGTGGGTAATGTTTTTATATGTCCCGCTTGTTAATACCTAGTTGTCGTGGTTAATAATATTGACGACTGGGAATATTTCGTTCCACTAGATAACATTGTGAAATAGCGTGACATTTTGTTCCCAATCGTCCACACGTTGTCACAGACGTCATAGTTTAGGTATGTTTTCACATTTATAAATCTATACTAGCTTTTGCCCGCGGCTTCACACGTGTGTATGTTGGTTATCGCGAAAAAACATCTTTCAAAAGACGTAGGTGTACGAAGTTTCATGCTTCTAACTTTGAAAATGACGAACTTTCCATACAAAGGTTTATCACCTATTTTACCCTCTTAGTAGTTAAATTTTGAAAAACGCTGATGCACGTATTCATTTATTTCTTAAAAGACATATGTTTATGAAACTTAGTGCATCTAGCTCTGAAAATGACAAATTTTCATACAAACTTCCATCCCTTATTTTACCCCTTTAGTAGCAGAATTTCCAAAAATCCTTTCTTAGCGGATGCTTACGTCATAACATCTACTTGCATGCCAAATTTCAGCCCGATCCGTCCGCCTTTCTAGTGTTTTGGGCTGTGCGTTGATAGATCACTATGTCAGTGAGTCAGGCACCTTTGAGTTATATATATTTTGATTTTAAAAATGCTTAGATACCTCAAAAAAATATTCATAGATTAACTATCGAATATTTTTTTAAATAAAACGATAGGATAAATTGAGAGCTGTCATTAAGTTTAGAACAGAACAAAGGAATGAGAAAAGACAGAACACCGCGAAGATACAAATAATTTGGTAATTTCACGGAACCGAGAATGGCGGAACATTGTAGCTTCTGTTGAGTGCGTGCCGGCGGGCTGTAAGTATCCGTAAAATAAAGCCTTCAGACGTTACATCCAAGCGATAAATATTCATTTTTTAGTACTTCCTCTGCACAAAACCAGTGAGTTATCGTACAACAAACAAACGATATTATAAGGCGAAGTTTATATATTCGTGAAAGTTCAATGAAGAAAAATTATGTTACTTTGTACGAGTATTTAACAAGTTCCACAGTGTTCCACATTGGTTATCCATCACTGAATCCTATTTGGGCTTAGGTCCCCAGTTGGTCGATGCCCCCAAAGCCGACTTAGTTGCACAATACTACCTGCTAAAGTAAGAGGTCCTAAGTCAGTCGAGCTGCGAGGGATACTTTACTTTCCTCACACTTCACCTTCGGCCTAGCACGACGACTCACAGACGGCGTTCGGTTTTAGTTGGTTCGAGTCCGACATAACCCCGTCCCCCTCCGGCTCCGGTGGGGGAGGTATCCGAGGGTTCTTCTGTACCAAAAACAGCCTTATATAGTATGCCTTTACATAAGGTCTTTACAACGGTTTTAAATTTATTTTCAGGCATACCAAGGACCATTTCAGGCAATTTATTAGAAAAGCGCTTCCTCACAGGGTTGGCAGCGCGAATGTAACGCCCCTATTTGTATGACGCAGTAACCGGTCCCATCATCAAGTGGGCCGTGTGCTCGTCTGATATCAAAGTGGCTGCATAACAAATGTTATACCACTTTTTAATAAACTGGATAAAGGGAAATGAATTTATTATTGATGCAAAATCCACTAGAAGCGGGAAGGCAAAAGATCAAAAATATACAAAATATTGTTCGAGATAAATGAAATTCTGAATGCATTCTAGGATAAGCTTATTTACGGAGTTGAGCTCAGAACAAAATGCAATAAGCTACAACATGCTCAACTGACTGACTTATGCAACTAATACAAAAAGTATTATGGAGAGATTTTATACGCTCTGTTCATCTTTTCAAAGAAAAGAATGTCCCGGGTAGACTTATTAACCCGGTTATTGAAATCTAAAACTCTCTTTCGGTTAATTTGTTTATAACCTATAAGAAAAGTATAATAAAAACAAATCGCAATAAAATCCGCTTCAACTAGTTTCTTTCAAAGAAAAAAGTAGGTTCGGATGGTTTGATGACAGTAGGGGAAGTTCGTAAAGTTTGTAAAGACATTATAGGTAGCTGTTTCTACCTACCTTGAAATGAAATTAAAATGCTTGAATGTATGTACGTATATAAATATTATTATATCATCATCTTCACTACGTAGTTTATAGCAAAGTCACTTTCCGCGTGTGTCCGTCCCTATGTATCTATATCTTCAAAACCACGCTACAGATTTTGATGCGGATTCTTTTAATAGATAGAGCAATTCAAGAAGAAGGTTTATATGTATAATACATGCTTAATATAGTAGAAGGTGCAACGGGAACGGGATCATACAAATATATAAAATTCTCGTGTCGCAGTATTTGTAGTTAAACTCCTTCGAAACGGCTTGACCGATTAGTATGAAATTTTGTGTGAATATTGGGTAGGTCTGAGAACCGGACAACATCTATTTTTCATCACCCTAAATGTTCAGGGTAGTCCACCCCTAAATTTTATTTTTAATTTTTAGATACATTTTCCTAGAAATAATATACATGGCAAAACAACGTTTGCCGGGTCAGCAACCCAGTTATCCATATAATAAACTCAGTTCTAATGACTGCAAGAACTAGAAAAGCTGAACATAGCTTTTTGTACAAAATTAAATCAATTAAAAAGAAAGAAACCATAGCCAATATAAAACTCGAGACCTAGTTCAACCGTTCGACAATTCGAACAAAGCAGTGATTAAATTATTTCTGATTGAGCTAATTCCGAACTGAATCCATAGGGATCTGCAATGAGCACCGCTAAATTACCTCTCAGAATAGTCACAATTCTACTGAGTCTGCAATTCTTTGTGCAACGGAATTAATAAAGTACGGTGAGTACGGTAGGATCAGTTGCTACTTGCTACTGAAGGTATCATTTAGAACTAGCTTTTAGATCCCCGCGGCTCCGCTCGCGTGGATCTCATATCTCCGATTCTACTTACCCGATTGCAATCAAACCTCTTCTCAGTACTTTGCCTCCATTGCGAACAAACCTACAGGAACCTATATAATACTCGAGATAAAATCAAGGTCGAACGGGATGAAAAGTATCCTATGTCCGTCTCCTGGCTCTAAGCTACATGCCCACCAATTTTCAGCCAAATTGGTACAGCCGTTCTTCGGTTATAAATAGTGTAACAAACATTACTTTCTTTTATTATGAGTACAGTTAGCATCAGATCTTGATGAAGAAAGTACACAATATGATCTTAATGTCGAAAAACATTGGAAAAAATGAAATGCTCAAGTGAGACTCGAACTCACGACCTTTCGCTTACAGGGCGACTGCTGAGTGCTGCTGACTGCTGCTGCTGCTGCTGAGAGCAGTCGCCCTGTAAGCGAAAGGTCATGAGTTCGAGTCTCACTTGAGCATTTCATTTTTTCCAATGTTTTTCGAACTTAACAGTTAGCATAATAAATGCTATAAAAAATTCATTCAAATGATCTTAATGCCTTGGTTTTCCAACCCTCCTATTGACTGATCTGATATTTGGTACATTCAGCATCAAAAAGATGTTGACGAACAGAGTACTCAAAATGATCATAATTTCGTTTTTTGTCCCATTTCCAGTTGACCAATTGTTTTGATATTTGGTAATCACCTGTAGATCAGACAATAATCCATACTAATATTATAAATGCGCAAGTAACTCTGTCTGTCTGTCTGTCTGTCTTTCTATCTGTCTGTCTGTATGTTACGCTTTCACGCCTAAACCGCTGAACCGATTTTGATGAAATTTAGTACAGGGGTAAATTAGACCTTTAGAAAGGACATAGGCTATGTTGGGTGGCGATAACCGACATCCATGCGGGCGGAACCGCGGGCAAAAGCTAGTATCATATAAATCAATAAAACAGTTTGATTTGCTCTTAATACGAGAGTTTTAAGATCATTTCAAGAATTCGTTGTCAAGATATTTATGACGCTGACTGTATCACATTAAGTTCGGACAATAATTCAATTTAAATCAATAAATCAAAGACGGTAAGAACCTAGTTAGCGAATTGGGGCGCAGGTTGAGGGATAAAACCGGTGACTCTCGCTATGCCTCGTACCTGGGGAAAAGGTTGGCCGTTGCTATCCAGCGGGGCAATGCCGCTAGCGTCATGGGCATCTTTGCCCCTAGTACGGTGAGTGGCGGGTTAATTGTTTAATTTTGACAATGTATATTTTGGATTAAGTAATATAGGTGGCATGTAAAACAGTATTTATATCGTGAAATAAATAAATTATAATGTTTAAATCAATAAACAGTTTAACTTCATCTTAATACAGTTTCGCTGTCGGGAGAGTTTGCCCCTTAGGCATGACCTCTTCGGATCCCTGAACAGACTTCGGACACAGGTCGGTCGAAGCAAGGAGAATCGGTCAAGGTGGGGTTTCTCAGATGGCGCAGACCTACGCGGCTACGGTGTGAGTGTGGAGTTACTCCACAGACCATATCCCACCTGCTAACATGTGCTGCATGCCCATCCACTTGTATAGCGGAGGAACTTATGAGTGCCTCCAAAAATGCAATCCAGGTGGCGGCACACTGCGAACATAGAATTTGAGAGTTGAAGCGCTGTTGATTCGAAAGAAGAAGTATAAATACTAGTAGTAGCTAGTACTAAATTATGTGTTCTGTAGTATTAAGATCATTTTGAGACTTTGTTGTCAAGATACGACGCTGACTGTACCGCTATTTTAGAATATAATAACAATAACCAATGTAGTAAGTTCAACGATACTCTTAAAACCCGTTCTTAGTTACGAACAACTGGGAACAAAATACAAAGAAGGTTTAGTGTTATGGAAATTTACGACTTGTGAATATACTTGTAGATAATAAATAAAATTATATAACTTTTGTAGTTTGAATACGGGTAATTGTTTACCATGCTGTATTGTTTATATTGCTAGAAATATTATATATTGAGGTAACTTTGCAGCGCCACCCAGGTGTATTGCTTGATTCACATTTCTTGGACCTAAAATCTGCTCAAAATGTGCTCTATATGCGCAGTGGACATTCCTTGGGTGTATTTTGAAGATAGCAGGGGGTGCTACTGCGGTGGGTGAGCCCAAAAGCCCTGTTCCTATATTTCAGAAATTATTCACAGACAGTTTTCAACCCTAGTAATATTATTATAAAGACTATCGGATATCGAATTTGGTCCATTGCCTTTAAGAGAACTTAGCAACTTTAATTAAACTAGGTATAGTCTGTATCTAAATTACTTATAAGATAAATAGTTGTTAGCTAATTAGTAGGTACAGTCAGTATCAGAAAAATGTTGATGAAAAAAGTGTTCAGAATGATCTTAATTCCTTGGTTCTCCCAACTTCCTGTTGATGGATTGTTGTAATATTTGGTACACATTTTTAGTTCAAACAATAATACAATTTAAATCAATAAAACAATTTGATTTGCTCTTAGCACCCTAGTTTTAAGATCATTTTGAAACTTTGTAGTCAAGATACTTACGCTGACTGCAAAATCAATAACTACAAAACTAAACTAAACTGTGGAATGAACTGTCACTAGCGGTATTTCCGAACCAATACGACCTGCAAACATTCAAGAAAAGAGCTTACTCTCTTTTGAAAGGAAGGCAATGCACTTGTTACTATTCTGGTGTTGCAGGTGTCCACGGGGGCAGTGATCGCTTACCATCAGGCGATCCGTATGCTCGTTTGCCTCCCTATTCCATAAAACAAAGAAAGAAAGGAAAGAAAGAAAGAAAGAAAGAAAAATATTTTATTTAAGTTCTACACAGTGGACACGTTAAGTGTCCACTGTGTAGAACTTACATAAAATACATGAGTGTGATATTAACCTACTATTTATGTAGAGATATAAATGTTACAATTTCACCTACCTTTCTGTAATAAATAGAAAAACAGTTAAAAACTACTGTAACAATGTCCAGGTTTAGAATTTAATTAAAGTTGGGAGAAAAATTTTTTTGGCAACACAAATGAACGTGGTCGAAGAAGATTAAGTTCTGATTTGCTTTTGCCCAACTTGGGCAAAGTTGAAAACAAGCGGTCGGGAAACGTAAAGTTTTATAACATTTTTTCGGAAAATAACATTGCTATTTTCTATCTGAAAATCTGTAGATAAGTTTTGCGCATGCTATTTTCAGCGTGGACAAAAATTAGTTATGATATAGGTAATCTGTCATACAGGTAACCCTAGTACAGATACTAGTCTTTCAAATAAATAATCTTGTAGTGAAGTGTACCTAAGCTTAAGTTATTGTGATTATAATGTTTTATGTGAGAGAACAAATAAAATGATTTATGATTTTATGATTATGATATTTTTCAAGATTACACAAGAGCTTTATCTCGTACACGTACGAATATATTTATCCGTTAAAATCTGTCTAGCCGTACGGCCTGTAAAGAGGAACAAGAAAACTACATACATAGTCACATACAAACTTTATACATACGCGAAAAACATTACCCTCACTAGCGCAGTCAGATAAAAATACTTTTATCTAACTCACCAATAGGTTTAAACCCTATAAGTGCAACCTAAAATATTTGGCGAAATGAGTTCAAATACCTCTGCTAACACCTCCGGGAAATCCCAACAGATATTATGTATGTTAGCATATATTCACTTTTGGAAATTGTTGGATCATTTTACCCGCTAGATATAATTTGCAGTCAAAATACAACAGCCATCAGTAACCGTTGCAGAACCGTCCGAACTCCGAACTCCGAACTTTCAAGCTCAGCAAACAGCCGCGAACACAAGTTGTACACCGCACTAACCATTAACTTGACCAGATAAGTAAAGTAGCACTGTACATACACAAATAGTAAATGGAGTCTAATTATGAACCCCAAGTAAATATGGAAAAATGGTTCAATGGATCTGGGTGAAATTTGGTACAAGGATAGATTACAATCTGGCGTAACACACAGGTATGCTGCTATATTCCTGGGTGACCTAAGATCACCTATAATAGGTGATCCTAGGTTCCAGCCTACGATTCCTTTAAACGAAATACGGGTTAAAAATATTATGTCATTGCCATATTCAACTATGCTCTAAACTACAGCTTTAGTTTTTTTTATTAATACCTACGTTTTTTATTAGTACTTACTGTACACAGTAGGGGGTTTTTCCCTGTCCTCCGATCGGAATTCCGATTGGTAGGTGGAGCAAGGTACACATGTAAGAAAATTCTGACGTGTTAACTGTGTACAGTGTTTTCGAGGCTAGTAAAGAATTTAGTGTATTTCGAATTTAAAAGTTAGCATCATAAATGCTGTGAATGTGAATGATAAAAATCATTCAAACCAATAACATAGCTAAGTATAAGTTCATCAAGGAACTCGAACTCAATACAACTACTCCTAGAAGTGAATACCTTTTTTATGTGCCCATAAGTCGGAGGCAGCGGGTAGGGTTATGTCGGACTCGAACCGACCAAAACCGCACAGCACTCTCGTACGTGATCTTTCCCACACGTGTTCAAGATGTTTACCAGGCTCCGTATGACCACCTAACAAATCTACAAATATACATCTGCAATAGCGATTCAGAGAGACCGTAAAAGAAAACCCCACTCAAAAATAAGGTAAGTAAGTATTTTCCAAATTTATTATTCTACCTTGAGACCCACTGGAATATAAAAACTTTGAAGTTTCACCGAAGAATAAAGTTGGAAACGTAATAATTAGCAAAGTTCAGGATTCTTTTAAGGAGTACTCTTATTGAGAAGTTATGTCGTTGTACCCTGGAGATCTATACTTAACTAAAATTAACCCTTTTTATCAAAGACTTCCTAATATACGATCACCCTCCAGCCCTTCTAGACAAGTGGCAACTCACTGGCTGGCGTAACGTGGAATAAAATGACATATGTATAGGATTTGACGTATATGACAGTCGTCAACGAATGTCGTATACGTCAAATCACATCCCATTTTTAACCGACTTCGAAAAAGGAGGAGGTTCTCAATTCGTCTGTATACATAATTTTTTTTTTTATGTATGTTCACCGATATCTCCGCCAATTATAGACGGATTTCAAGTTTTATTTTTTTGTTGGATAGGGTTCACTTCTGAGGTGGTCCCATTTTCACCAGGTCAGGATCTGATGATGGGATCCAGGAGAAATCGAGGGCAACTATCGAAAATTGTATGGTCGTATGGTACTTTTGTTACGTAATCATGTCTTACTCAGGTATGTGCTTCAGGGTGTCAACATCTGATGCTGCTGTGCTGAAGATGAAGCTACTGAACTCCTTAACGGTCAGGAGTTGGGAGACAGTACTGCCATTGGTGGATGATAAATATTTAGTATACTACTAAATAGGGTAACGTGTTGCTTCTGATGCTGCTGTGTTGATATTGAAGCTATAGAACTCCTTAACGGTTAGGAGTTAGGGGACAGTACTGCAATTGATCGATGGAAACTTGGTTGTAATATGCAAGGCTAACGTGATACTTGTAAGGGTAGGTGATACTCCTGAGATAATCACGAAATTTCAGAGATATCGTAATAAAAATCTCAGTGAAACCGAGACAATTCCTCAATTAATAATAATAATAAGTATGTTTATAAAAGGGTATATCTACTCCTGAGGTGGTCTTTTTTATCGTGCGGAAATCCCCTCGGATTCCCCTCGCCGGAGCCGGAAGGGAACGGTTTATGTCGGATTCGAACCGACTAAAACCGTACGCCGACTGAAAGTCGTAGTACTAAGCCAGAGGTGAGGTTGTCTTCGACATATCCTTTGCGCGTAGACCACCTAAACGTACACACAATCCGCATTACACCGTTGACAAGACCCTCAGTAAAATAGTTGAGCTATCATCTTAGAGTTGTTGTCATTCACCAATTGATCGTTGGTAAAATTCTAACTTCTAACTGCAGCCCCATCTGCGAAATCACCAACCTGTTCAACTCGCCGCGTCTTTTATTTATAAGTTCCTGTTCCCTTAACTTATTGGGAGTATTATGCTCCCAAAAGACGAAAACTGTGGTTACTGGCATGCTGGACTGGATTAAACTTGGATTACGAACGCAAACCTTGGCCCACTAAAAAGGGAAAAATAAATGATTTTAAAAAAATTGAACCGACTTCAAAACGAAATAGGAAAAAATGTTTAAAATAACAGTATTTAGAGATTTTCGATCTGTTAGAAGTCGGTGCCAACTTTGTTTGCTGGTACTTTGCTGTACCTGAAATACCTGCCATGATGCATTTAAATGAAACATCGATCATTTCAATACAAAAGTCGGTATCAAGTCAAACAGGTAAAATAATATAGCTAAGTATGATAGGCCACCTCTACCTCAACAAGTCATTATACCTACATTAATGGCATTATAGCAGGTCAGCGTCAGGTACAGCAAACAAAGTTGGCACCGACTTCTAACAGATCGAAAATCTCTAAATTCTGTTATTTTAAACATTTTTTTCCTATTTCGTTTAGAAGTCTGTTAATTTTTTTTAAAATCATTGTGTGTGTGTGTGTGTGTGTGTGTGCGTGTGAGTGTGTGTGTGTGTGTGTGTGTGTGTGTGTGTGTATGTGTGTGTGTGTGTGTGTGTGTGTGTGTGTATTTTTCTATTGTTTCTGTATCTCATAGGTTCATGTTTGAATAAATAAATATTTTCTTTCTTTCTTTCTTATATCTGTTGTTGTCCTCATATACGTCACGAGCTTCTTTTACTGTCATTATACCTATTAGTGATCGATAAAACATGATTATAGTACCTTTATTGATACTGAGTTGCACATTCCATTTTTTTTCTTCAATATTTCGGAGTAATCAATACTCTGTCTACACCGGAGGGCAAAAGGCATGTAGGTATGTATGTATGAATAGGTGTAGGGTTCGAATCCTGGCCGTTACACTACCGACGTGAACCCATTCCTAGCACAAGCAATTTAGCCTAGTTGGAGGGGTTAGAAGGAATATTAGTAATACACTACCGACGTGAACCTACTCCTAGCACAAGAAATTTAGCTTATTGAATGGTTTAGAGGGAATATTAGTAATTTCGGTTTGCTAATATTCTTAAAAAATAATGTCTGATCGCCTCCCTTTAAGCTTAGCTTAGCTTAATTTTGGGTTTGACTTTAATTGGAGCATGTTCTTATATAGGTGTTACAATGACAACTCAACAGTGGGCGCTACAGCAGACATTTTTAATGCAAATCAACGTTGCCAGTTTTCTCCAAAAAATATCGGCCGATTTTGATGCAGTTTTCCATTATTGGTTTGGGTTTGATTAGTACATATTCTTAGATAGGTGTTACGGTGTCAACCCACTAGGGGGCCCGCCAGTAAACATTTTTTATTATATTATGTATTTTCTCAATACTCTATAAAAATACAAATATCAAGAGATTTAGAACCTACGGGACCTACCTGTGTCCAATGATTATATTATCTTTATGCCTTTTTTATCATTGTTATTGTTGCTCGCGTTGGACCACTATTTCACCTGTTCGCAAGTGACGATGAAACACGTTTGCCTAGTAGTGAAATTCACTCTATAATCAGCTCGGCGAACCTTGATCCCTATGACAGTTCATACTAGTGACGGGTCGTGTCGATATATCGCAACTTTTTATAGGCAAAGGCGTGACTTGCATTCAGCCACATCGATAAACATGTTTTTAAAATATAATCTACATTACTATAATTATAATGCTTGTTATATTTACAAGTATCCGTGTATTTGTATATGGGGTTGCCAATATTCCGATGCAGAGGTAACATGGTCGGACTGTATAATTTTAATGTGAATTAAAATTTTAGTTATAGCAACACTATCTGATCTGTCACTACGCTAGTACTGTCAGTTCGCTACGCCAGTACGAGTGCTAACGCCTTGTATGCGCCACGTGTTTTGTTGTGTCAACGGAATCCTTTGTTTATTACTATTGTTGTTTTCTGTTTTTGTTATTGTTGCTGTTTTGTTTTTGTTGGTGTTTCAAAATGCCGAAAAGACTGAGAAAAACTGTACTCAACAGTGAAACGCGGGAGTTTGTTGTACGCTTGCGTGACTATTTTGCTCGCGAACTACAAAATGGCGGACCTTTGTTGCCACTTGACAACGTACGCGACCGTGTTGCTGATGCTTTGGGAATTGGCAAAGCTACCGTTTCCCGAATTACAAAGGAGAAGTTCGGCGAATCGTCGATGGAGGAGAACAAATTATCAACTCCAAAGAAGAAAAAACATAATAGGGCACGACCCGTAACTAACCCCGATGATTTCGACATGGCAGCGATACGAAACCATATTTACGGCTATTATTTTCGAGGTGAACTGCCGACTTGCACAAAATTATTAGCGTCGCTGAAATCGGCTGATTTATTTAAAGGTGGATTCACTTCTCTCAGACAGGTTATAAAAAAATGTGGATTTCGTTATGGGAAGTGTGACAAAAGAAAAGTGATAATGGAGCGGAAGGACATTGGATTGATGAGGTGTGATTTTCTACGACAAATAAAAAACATCGAGAACTGGGACAAGGTGGTTTATCTGGACGAAACGTGGCTCAACGCCAATCACTCAGTCTCCAAAACATGGACAGACGACACAGAGAAATCCTGTACCAAAGCACCAGAAGGCAAGGGCCAGCGTTTGATTATCTGCCACGCTGGCACAGCCAAAGGTTTTGTACCTAACTGCTTGTGGGCCTTCAAATCCGTGAAAACAAGTGATTATCACGAAGAGATGAATAATAGCTAATAAAATGCTTACGTTGCTACAAGAGGCATGTAGTCAAGTGACTCCGGACAATTGGAGGAAAGTGGTTGAAAAGACGAAAAAACTATGCTTAGATGATTGGAATCGAGACGTGCGATACGACAATATAGTAGACCAGCCGTTTTTAATAAACATAGGAGAAAGCAGCTGCAGTTCGGATTCCGAGTCTGAGACGCAATCGGTGACACCATTGTCAGATTCAGATTAATGTATATTAAAAAATCATAAATAAACCGCTTTTGTTTTATTTGAGTAGGTATATACAATAAATTTGTTAAATCTCCTTTATTTTATTATCGCAAACAACTTAAATGATTATAAATCTGACACTAAGAGCGTAGGTGCTCTATTGATGTATTTTGTACACTCGTTTCCATTTTCGATATTTGTTTATCGATACTTTTCCGCACTAGTCGATATCTTCCAAACGGAGTAACTTTTGCAGGACGTCAACGTAAAGTCTGATTGAGATAATTTCTTGTAAGTGTTAATAATTATTATAATTCCAACGGGATATTATTGTAATTGCATATATCTGCCTAAAATTAATAAATATCATTTTTAGACACCGCCAATTCGATTATAATATAACGGTGACGCTACTACAAGGTTGTGTCGTGGGAATAACTGTCAGTGTCATAGGGATCAAGGTTCGCCGAGCTGATTATAGTCTTGGAAACATCCAAGTTATATCTATCCGGAAACAGCCTTTTATGCTACCTTCAAACAGTGATATTTTCATCACGTACTTTTTGATCCGCGACGGAACGCAAATCCATGTTATCATTTTCTCCGAAACTACCAATTCAATTTTGATAAATTTTTCAATTTTGGGTTTGACTTTAATTGGAGCATGTTCTTATATAGGTGTTACAATGACAACTCAACAGTGGGCGCTACAGCAGACATTTTTAATGCAAATCAACGTTGCCAGTTTTCTCCAAAAAATATCGGCCGATTTTGATGCAGTTTTTCATTATTGGTTTGGGTCTGATTAGTACATATTCTTAGATAGGTGTTACGGTGTCAACCCACTAGGGGGCCCGCCAGTAAACATTTTTTGAATAATTTTTATACGTCGTAGGTTTTTCCAAATTTTTAATTTTATTACTTGTGTTGTCTACAGAGCGTGAGATTTCTATCCTTTCTTTTGTTTTCAATTTCTAGAGTAACTATAGAAAATAATATGTAGAAACGTCTGCGGGCACAATCAGCTTAGCGCTGTCATTATAAGTTGTCCCAACTTTGGCCCACACGCTCCAGCCGAGTGCCTGTGGTAGTGGCGAAAATTACTTTTGTGCGAAAAGTTCGTATGGGATCATAGTTGGAAATAATTCTATCCGATATAAGATTTTTATATATGTACTCATATAGCGTGTATTATAGAGAATTACGAACAAACGAGAACGAGGGTTTAGTTTATTTTTCATTTAATACTTCTTTTACTCGTCCGCATAAAAAGGCTTCCGATGTAACTATCGAAAGCCTTTATACATTTATAGAAACAACTGCCGTCTGATCCCCACATCCCCGAGAGAAAAACTCACACAAATTCCTGTTCATCAGTAAGTAAGCACCGATTCGCATTTTTGGCTTGGGCCTATTCTCTTGATAAAAAGTGGCCTCTATATTTTATTCCAGACTTCTACCAAAGCTCATTAAGTACCGTTCCGCCGTTAGAGCGTAATTGACTTACAAACGTACAGTATCTAAATACCCTCACATTTCAACCAGCTATCACATCACATCCGTAGTTCCGTACTTCCATACTAATATTATAAGTGCGAAAGTAACTCTGTCTGTCTGTCTGTCTGTCTGTCTGTCTGTCTGTCTGTATGTTACGCTTTCACGCCTAAATCACTGAACCGATTTTGATGAAATTTGGTATAGGGGCAGATTAGACCTTGAGAAAGGACATAGGCTATGTTTTGTCGCGATAACCGATATCCACGCGGGCGGAGCCGCGGGCAAAAGCTAGTATATTATAAATGCGAAAGTAACTCTGTCTGTCTGTCTGTATGTTACGCTTTCACGCCTAAACCGCTGGACCGATTTTGATGAAATTTGATTTTGGGGTAGCTTAGATCATGAGGAAGGACATAGGCTATGTTTCGTCGCGATAACCGACATCCACGCGGGCGGAGCTGCGGGCAAAAGCTAGTTAGTAGTAGGTATAACCTAATCATATTCTGTCCTCCGGGACTTTAACACTCACCGGGATATTTACCATGCTGTGTATTTGTTTTGAGTAACAGATATTTCAGCGGTGCGCTTGAACAGCGACGAAATATCAGTAAAATGAGTGTTACAATACTAATGTGAATGACCATGTGAATCCGGAATCAAAGTTTTCACAATTTTAATATTTTTATTAAAAACACAATGAGCAAAAAAAATTACCTAAATGTACCACTAAAGCTACCATAGAGATTATGAACTACCTTCACCATATGAATAATTTAATATTTCATTACTAAGCAGACTACTCGCAAAAATAAACCAGCTGGACTGAAATACCTTCGCATAAACTATACTCGTACAGTACTTATGTAAATCAGCAAGATAATGGAGTAGCCACATGTCTAGAATGTTTTAGTGTGCAAAATATATGGCGCAGAGAACTTTTACTCGTTGTTATACAATCGAAACAAAACTACAAATCGACTTGTTTTAAGGTTTCACAATACCGTGATACGTACTGTTTCAGGGATTTCAGGAATTTCCTTTCATATAATTTACCATGTTTGTTAGTGAGATTTGATCGTTATGATTGCCACTATCGACTGAAGCCATAAAAATACAGGATATAATACTTTCCCTCCAGGGGGCATGAACATCTTCCACCGTGAATACAAAAGTAACTCTGTGTGTCTGTCTGTATGTTACGCGCGTTAAATTGGTTCTGTGGATTTGACGTGAATACGTCAAATCCACAGAACCAATTTTGAAAATTTTGGTATAGGCATAGATTAGACTTTGAGAAAGGCCATAATTATGCTGTGAGCATCAAGATGGCGGGATCAAGCCCCAAATTTAAAATTTAGCACATGGAAGTGTTTGTACTACATATGTACTATTTGTAACCCAAACAAGACATTTGTACCTTTAAAGGTAAAGGAAGTATGTTAAGATGCCCCTGGTCCCTTCTGGAAGTGCTACTCAGAGGCAGGTAATTCACACCCAGGATTTAGTACTACATGTACAGGTACACAATTTTCAATTCAATTGGAAGTGCCAAATTAAAATTATGTGATTATAGCATTGGTCCCGCCAAATTGATGATTCATGCTATCGCTGAATTCATGTGAGAATCGTTACAGATCGTGTAAAATGAAATGTGGAAACTTAGTACGTCCTAAGTACATGAATTTATGTAATTTTTCTATTGAATGAATCATCAGCGGGCAAACGCTAGTTGTCCATAAAGCATTTACCTCACACCCTGCTGATGGTGAGCAAATCACGGTGCCCCCATCTCGCTCCATTGTGCCAGAAACCTATCACCTCACAATCGCAAGACACGCCTAAGCCTTGTTAGCTGAATGGTTAAGCTTTACTTAGAGGTCCCAGGTTCGAATCCTGCCCATTGCACCTAACTACATGAACCCACTCCTAGCACAAGCAATTCAGTTTAGTTGGAGGGGTTAGAGGAAATATTAGTAATTTCGGTCCTAATATTTAAAAAGAACACTCCTAATGCGTCTCTAAACTTAACAGCAGCTGAAACCGCCATTCCAAAATTCATTCCTAACATTTAATACACAACAACACACACGATTTTAATATCCTAATTCCAACCCCGTCTTATCAGTTAACCAAATCTCCCGTCTTTCATTGAAGACCTTTTGAAGTTCGAGTTCCTTACGGGACGAACTCGATTACGAGAAGAAGTATGTTCGGAGTGATATAGGAAGCGATTTCAACCCGTATTGTCGTCTAGGTCCACCCTTTGATATAAACCTCTACTTACCGAATTTAATATGATTCGTATCTTTTTAATATGATCTTGTAAATGATGTAAGGAGTTTAGGGATGAATTTTGATGTGTAATATTACCATATAAATACATATTGCGTTGAAGAAGTACCAAGCGATACTATTGCGGCCACCTCCTACTGCGAGCAAGTAATGTACGAGAAGGAGGCAGCCGGTCGAGTCCGGATTAGACTCCGGGCCTAGGAAGCCCGCACGGAGCGAAGGCGAACTGGACGTCGGAGGTCGCAGAACGACCTCCATCCTCCATGTCCTGCCGCCTGTCACCCTAGCAAAAGCAGGCCGCGGCGGTGGCGCAAAGTGCGCCTCCCCGTAACCGGGGCTAGATGGGGACACTTGGTCCCCACCACCCGAAGGGGGCCTCCTCGAAAGAGATGGTCCTGGGTCGGCCGGGGTGCGAGAGATATGCTTTGGTAATCTCGCCTCCGGCAACCAAGGACCCAAGACGGTTCGAGTCCGACATAACCGCCTCCACCGGCTCCGTGGGGGTGGCATCCGTGGGGATTTATCGCACGATAAAAAAAGCGATACTATAGTTTTTAGGGTTCCGTACTTCAAGAAACAAAAACGGAACTCGTCTGTCAAGACCTTTTTCTCAGCAATACGTGAAATCAAATTGAAATTCATACCATGTACTGAGGTCTGCGATGCCTTGATCGTGTGATATAACTTCTTAGTCAATACCATCAAATGATACAGTCCTTTTTATCCTTTCGGGGAGAAATGACCAAGGTGCTAAAATGACCATAGTGCTAAAATTACCATGGTGCTGAAATGACCAATATCATAATGACCAATTGTACTATTGTCCATGATACCAAAGTACTAAAATGACTATAGTGCTTAAAGTCAAAAGAGCATAAGCTTGTCACTCAATATAGTTTTGTACGGAATCCTCAGTGCGCAAGCTAAAAAGTATTTATTAAAAATAATGTATTACTACTACAGCTTTTTGACGTGAAATCCACTGGTCTGTTACCAGCCTACCACGAAATTGAATTGCGATTTACATTCAATCAACGGATTGGCCTACCGCAGTACACTGGCCGTAGGCCTCTCCCAATGTATGCCATGCCATTTCTTTTAAAGAAAGAAAGAAAGAAAGAAGGAAAAATATTTTATTCAAGTTCTACACAGTGGACATCTTAAGTACAAATAGGTAGGTAAGTATAACAGTTCTAATTAGTAGGTATATTAAATTAAGCTACGGGTGCAACATTCCACACTATGCTAACCCAAATAGGGCCCCATCTCAGCAATGAATGCTGCGCACACCCTTCGTTGAGTATGCACAGCGCTGGTTTTCAGATGGGGCCACTACGTAGCGCGGACGCCACGCGCCATGTACATTTTATAACTACGTATTATTCTATAAAGTCGAGTCCGGAAGGAGTTTTGAATGCGCTTGCAAAAACAAAACTACGAACGGAACGAGCGTAAAGGACTTACCCGCGGACCCACGTTTACGTCGCTTTCGCTGTTGATTGGTATACAGGTGGGTAGGTACAATATATTTGCATTTGTTCATTATTATTCAGTTCTTTCAGTTCCATCAAAACTCTTATCATAAAAATGATCTTAAAACTCTCGTATTCATCATCATTTCGTATGGCCCCCGCTCGAGTCCTCATATGTCGACCTCCAGTTGGCGAAGCCAGTCTTTTGCTGTCGGTGTGTGGTCATTTAGCTCACGCATTCCTCCAGGGAAACGACGGAATGGACACGCCCCTGCTATATATATAATAATATAATATATTTATTTATTCAGCAGACCATGGTCGGTCTGTTAGTATACATAATCTTATAAACTAATGTTAGTGAAATTAACCTATTGACAATTCTTTTATTTTATTATAAAAACCTTGGACGACCACTGCGCCACAGGTCATGAATCGTTGTCTGCTTTGGAGCTCCACAATCACAGTCCGGCACTTCTATAAGTGGGGACTTATAGAAGTGCCGGACTGTGATTGTGGGGACTTATGGAGATTTCTCTCGTATAAGAGCACATCAAACTTTTTTTTTAAATGGTATTAATGTCCAAACTAAAGGTGCTGACTGAATATGGAACAAAATATGCTAGTAAAATCTGAACATGAATAAACCCAATACCGGATAAATTATGGGCCAAAGTTATAGCGAATAAAGTGGCGCCATCTGTGGACATTTTTTATGAGTTTCAACTTGGTGTTTAATTCGCATTATAGTTTTTTGGCGCACGAAAATGCCCCTACCACTGTTTGAATTACCGTACCTTATTAATCAGAGACAATCGACAGGGTTAGATTTAAGCCTACTTGAAGATAGCGACAGTTTGTGGATACGTACGTTTTCTATATTGTGAACTAATGGACCCGGCGAACTTCATACCAACAATTTTTTACCGCCCGCGATGTGTCCGATTCCGTTCCCGCTGCACCCTCTAATTACTTACCTTAAATCTGTAGCGTAGTTTTGAAGATAATATAATAATAAGATAAATTCTAACGGACGAAATAGCACCCAAAACAAAAATATTTCAATTATAACACATTAGTTAAATACCACGGAGGAATTAAATCAAACACTAAATTAGACTTATTGACTGGAATGCGTCCATTTGCTAAGCAATAAATAAATAGACTCTTCAACTGCAGTAGGATTAAAACGCCTTTATTTATTAACTTGCAATGTTATTTATCATTGACTTGACTTATCCATCTTTAATAATATCATGTAATAATTAGTGCACGTGATAATTAGAGCGTGTGAAAATTAGTGCATGTAATAATTAGTGCATGTGATAAGTAGGGCTTACAATGATTATGACAAATGATGTTACGGTAAGTGACTTTATGGGAAACAAAGCTTCTAGTACGTGATTAATATAGCAACTAACAGTCTTCTTCTTTTCGTGTCAAAGATTCACTTTTATGGGGAGCGCCTTATTTCGTAGAAAGAAATTTCATAGAATTTCATTTTACAGAAAATGTTTCATATAATATATTTGGTTCTTATATTTTTATTTCGAATATTATTGTTTCAAAGACAATTTACCACAATGAAACTTTTCACAGAAACACAATTTAATGATTTTTTTTCACATATTTTTGTTTAACATACTTATCAAACTGTAGAATTATTATTTAAGGAATCTTAAAAACAACCACTAACCACCATCTATTTCAAACAGTAAAATTTAGATACATTTTTTTTCCCGATTGCTTGTAGTAATTTAATTAGATAATACCCCGACTCGGATAGGTTAGGTTAGAAGGTTTTTTTTAAACTACCCAGAAAATATTTTTGCGCAAATAAGTTTTATATGTAATAACCAATATAAAAAGAAGAATATTTGATTTGTTATTCTATGAAATGATTATTCTAACATTAAAATTTATGTGAAACAAAAGTCAATGATTTAAAAACCTTTAAAGTAAGTATTATGTATATTGAATATTCTATGAAACGAAATTATGCGAAACATTTTCTGTAAAACGAAATTATATGAAACTTTGGTCTATAAAACAACGCACACCCACTTTCTGTCTTTAGTGCATGAAGTAGGACATAAGGAACACGAGACCAAATGCGCCATGGACTGCACGGGGGCACCGCAGTCACATGCAATTAAGCTCGGGTCTCGCATTCCCCATCGACAAAGATTTTGTCTAGACCGACCAACCTGTGTACGTAGACGATTAAGAGACTTCCATACGGGCCAAAGGAGGTTCTGTCCGGGAGGTAGTTTTTCCTGGGGAGGCAGGAAGTCCGAAGGTGGTGGTTGTTTTTCTTTCCATAAGGAAGTTCTCATCGTGCCAGGATGTTCGTGACAGGAACTAACAGTACGGCAAATGAATATTACGTCATTATTTATGGCTGTTGACTTTTGGTTGGACCGTTGGACAAACGGCGGTATACCGGAATTAAAACAATAGTCTGCGGTTATAATCGAGAGGCAAAGAAATTGAAACGTGGTAGTGGTGTTGTCGGACGTAATGTATTAGGGTACATTATGTTTTCATTTGGACCTTCCACGGATAGTAGTTTATGACAATTTTACTCAGGGGACAGTACCTGTAATGTGTACCTGTAGAACATAAGGGTTAGAAAATTAGGTACTGCAAAGAAAAATTGTTTACAGCGTTGTTCTAAATTAATAAATGAATAAATATCTAGAAATACAAAAAATTCTGCGGCAGCCTAGTGATATGGGTAATGGACTGCTGATACGAGGTCTCGGGTCCGATCCCAGGTTTACCATGGCACACACCAATGACTTTTCGATGCTTTTCGAAGTTATGTGTGTATTTATCGCAGGTTTATAAGTTCCCGGTTAATGGCAATAGGCTCGCCACCTATTACATTGGGACCTAAACATAAACTGGCGAAATGTGGGTGGTAGCACCTCTGCCTACCCCTTCGGGGAATACAGGCGTGAGTTTATGTTATGTTATGTTATTTGCCACTTCGTAAATGTTTCTTGTAACTCAAACAGAAAAAAAAACGGGACCCTTATAGAATCACTTCCTTGTCCGTCTGCCTGTCTGTCTGTCTGTCTATCATTCAAGACGTTTTTCTCAGCAATGCGTGGAGGTATCAAGTTGAAATTTATACCACATACTCAGGTCTATAACGTCTTGAAACTGTGCGGAAATTAAACTTCTAAGTCAACGCAATCAACATTATATTGCGGTATATATAGCCAAACAAAGGTACGAAACCTTCGGTGCGCGAGTGTCACTCGCACTTGGCCGGCTTTTTATATATTCAGTCCGTCTATTTTATAACGGGTTTTTACCACATGAATTCTTGGGGTGATATTTTTTGTGACTGCACTCCGCTGAATGGTAAAAAGTTAGGGTCCAGCAGATATGGTACATTTCCCACTGAAGCTGCGTGTCAACGAACAGAGTCAATAATATTCTGATACCATTTCCGAAACTCTTTACTTAGCAACTTTTCCAGGATAATTATGGTATATTTCTGGACCTTTCAGCCAGATCAATTCCGTCATTTGAACAACAAAGCATGGTGCAGGCCCCTCGTAATTAGTTACGTGACTTATTTGTTACATTATGTAACTTTGTTTTTATTCTTAATTATAAAGAGTTTTATATATTTGTTGACATTTAGTTTTAAGAAAATAAATATTGTAAATTGATGTCCAAAAAATGCCGCAGTGGAGTTTGTTGCGCCGTTTCTTCTCCACCAGCGCCTTGGAAGCGGTGGTAAACTTAGATTAAGTAGAATTAAAATTGATGTCAATAAGAAACAATTTTATTGTTCTATATTGAAAAAAAAAATCTAACATTCAAACATTATTAACCGCAATAAGATGTTAGTATGTATGTAAGAGGATAGGACGGAATTTACAGTCTGTTCAAAGGGGAACTTATTTTACAATGGGAAGGAGGAGCCTTCACATTTCTACGAACTTTATAAACGAAAAAGCAATAAAGAATTCCACATGTCTTTGAAATATGACTCGGGACAGGAGTAAGTAATATATCTTTCTTCGAGATATATCTGAGGCAGCACATGATCTAGCTAGTGCAAATAAATGACAAAACTTTTGGAAAAGAATGCTCACATCAGCAGAACTGTTCACTAGGTGTTCAATAGTTTTTTTAAACATGTTTATATATTATATGTGTAAACCGCGGTGGCCTAGTGGTATGGGTAATGGACTGCTGAGACGAGGTCTCGGGTTCGATCCCAGGATTACCATGGCACACACCAATGACTTTTCGATGCTTTTCGAAGTTATGTGTGTATTTATCGCAGGTTTTTAAGTGCCCGGTTAATGGCAATAGGCTCGCCACCTATTACATTGGGACCTAAACTGGCGAAATGTGGGTGCTAGCACCTCTGCCTACCCCTTCGGGGAGTACAGGCGTGAGTTTATGTTATGTTATGTTTACCAATCTAACTATAGTAAGTACTGCCGTTGTCATCTTAGTTGTCTGCTAAAACCAGATTTTAACCATAATTTACATAAATACACCTTATTGATATTAAAACACTCGCCGGGATATTTAACATGTTTCTTATAGTTAATACACCATAAGTAAGGAGTGTAGGAGTTCTATCCTAGAAGAAGTAAGTACCTACTTCTCCTAGGATAGGTACCAAGAGGTACCTACCTATTGTGCTTAAGTCTTTGTGCCATGATTGTATCATAGATCACTGTCAGTAAACATTGTTACATGTAAAGCTTATAATTAGCCATCATATAAACCTGTTGTGTGTACAGTCAGCGTCAGAAATATCTTGAAAACAAAGTCTCCTCCTCCTCAAAACAGTCAGTCTCACGACTGTACATCGCACGTAGATAGCGCCATGACTGTACAGTACATGCGTTGCTGACGCTGCGTTACAGGAGACGCGCGTCATGATTTATTGCACAACAATTCTATTTATATACAATACAAATAATACACAAAAAGACTATCAGTACAACTTTCATCCAGTACAAACATTCAAGGAAAGATTAGCCAAACTACTTGCTACTGTTACGTTAATAAAAATATATACGTTCGAAAAACATCGGAAAAAATGAAACGCTCAAGTGAGGCTTGAACTCACCCTTTCCCTTACAGTTCGTAAGAATGTTGGTAGATGACTGCACCGTCGCCCTTATAGACGGATATAAAGAGAAGGAAAATTTGAAATGAATCGGGTGTGGCTCAATAGCTCAGTTGGAAGAGCATTCCCCCTGTAAGGGAAAGGTTGTGAGTTCAAGCCTCACTTGAGCGTTTCATTTTTTCCGATGTTTTTCGAACTTAAAAGTTAGCATAATAAATGCTATAAAAAATTCATTCAAATATATACGTTTTTACGTTGTTTCCCCGCTATCTTTCCTTTGTCTCCACATCTACCACAACAGCACACTCTATAACAGGAGTCGATGTAGAGGATAACGTCTCTTACACTAAAGTATTAAGAGCAAATCAAACTGAATTATTGTCCTAAATAAACGTGTGTATCAAAGATTTTTAATTAAGATTATTTTTAGCACTTTGTTTATCAAGATCGATCTAATGTTAAATATACTATTCTTTTACTAGCTGTAAGCTTTTGAAATCCATACTAATATTAAAATGCGTAAGTAACTCTGTCTGTCTTTCTGTATGTTACGCTTTCACGCCTAAACCACTGAACCGATTTTGATGAAATTTGGTATAGTAGTAGATAAGACTATGAGAAAGGACATAGGCTAGGTTTGGTCGCGATAACCGACATTCACGCGGGCGGAGCCGCGGGCAAAAGCTAGTTGTAAAATAAAATAATAAAGGTAACCTCACCTGCCAGTCGTTAAACCTACTAAATCTAGACAGCGAATCTGATCTATGGTCAAGAACATTTTTTATTTATGTTTAAGCATTCTTTGTATGTATTTTTGTGTGTTAATTTTATTTTAAAAAACTGTGCGCTGTGTTTTCTTAATAAAACATATTTTCTTTCTTTCTAAATAATGGACGAGATTCCGACGCCGGTTTTCCAGATGGAATTGAAACTCTTCAAATCTCTATAAGAAGATGAAAATTAAAAACATAACTGATAGAAAAATTGTTAAAATGTACGAAATTAAAACGCCTGCAAATACTTTGGAGCAATTTAAAAAGCAATTTGCTGACTCGACTGAAGGAGGAAGAATCTCTGGATTCGTTTGAACAAATGTTTGATTCATACAACCACCCATAAAGATGGAATTGTAATTAAAAAGTTTCATCTCCGCATCTGGAGCGATGGTGGTTGAATTTTAATTAGATTTTGACTTGACTTTGGGATTTTTTCTGTGATTCGTAAAAGTGATTAATTTCTTGGCCACACAGCCTGAAGTCATATAATACCATGTGTTTTTATTCGGTTTGAGTCTGACATGCCTATCTCATATCTATGACCCACGCTAACGTGTGCTACTTGCCCACACATGTGTTCTCCGGAGAAACTCATGAGTACCTCTGAGAACGTTCTCAGAGTGGCTGCACACTGGGCAAATAAAATATGACATGACATGCCATCGACTCAAAGAAGAATCTCATACTAACGTGAAGCCATAAGATGAAACCCATTGGCACAGTATACACATCAACTTTAGAAAACTATACTGGATCCCCACACGCAAAAATGGACCGATGACAGTACAATAACTAAGAAAGTTTCACACTGAGACGGCAAGCAAACTCGTTAGTAACAAAATATTAATTCGGGTTACCCTAAGTATCGAAATTAATGTGACATTTCTTCAATCAAATCTAAATCGCCAGTACCAATTTATAACTTATAATCCTCAGTTAAGTACTGACCTAACTTATAATTATAACTTACAACGGTAAACAAAGAAAAGGCAACTAATCATTGTCTTGTCTGAATGCGACTAGAATAATTAGTGCTCATAATCTCTAGTTGAGCTATGCAATTACGAACACTGTTAATATTATATTGAGCGTTTAGGAACACTGTTGAATTATATTGAACAAAGGACAATAGTAATTAGCCACAGAGATACTTTAGTCAAACAATGACTATCCTGAAATAGCAATAAAGTCAGGGAATAAAGTAGATATAGCTCGATTCATATCTCTTGGACCTAAATCGTGAAATATAAAATAAACTCGACATCTCCTCCAAAGCTTGGCCATAGTTCTGCTCACATGGAAACGCACTTAAGAGCTTTTCTTGCCACTCGGACCAAGTAAATAAAATAGAGTTAAAATTTCGTATCAGGTTTTGGCCGGTACGGTGGTTCTTTCGTCCCAGCACACGCAGATTGTACAGTACATTTTGAGCACATTTTAGGTCCATGATATATGAATCGAGTTTTACTTACTCTGGACCTCGGTTATATCCAGGATTCACAACTATCCGGATTGTGATATAAAAGACTGTACGTGATACTTGAAGTTTATTACCTGGCGGCCTGAATTGTTATAGTTCATAGTCACTAAGTATCACAGTATTTTTTTTAACTTTTATTTAAATAGATAGATATTTGTTTATTGTACATGAAGAAATATACCTAACTATACTCCATTTGATTATGTATTTGACTAAAGGCAAACAATCATATTGAAAAATACACTATACTTGATGATCAAACGAACTTGCAAAGTGAAGTTCGATCGATATTATATTAGTACGCTTCATTCGAAGATATAATTTGACCAACATGTAGTAGTTGCATTGTACTGGTAACATCGCACACGTTTTAGAGAGAAAAAAATAAAAATAAAACCTTTTCCGTTTCCGCCATGTTGGTGCACCAGTGCCCCGTCCAACAGGCTCTTCATTGTCTTTAGAGGAAATAAGCACAAAATTTTTCATAAGGGCCACGGGTGGGTGGGAGCCTTATATCTTCGAATGAAGCGTACTAATATAATATCGATCGAACTTCACTTTGCAAGTTCGTTTGATCATCAATTATATTTCGTACGCTTCATTCTTTGATATAATTTGACCAACATGTAGATGTTTAGAGCTTAAAATTTTGTGTAAGTGAAATAAAATAAGATATTCTTTGAAAATAACAAAAACATTTATTCAATCTCTTGAAAACTAATGAGATACATTTTTCTTATACATTAATTAGGTAATTACTAATTATTATTAATCGTTAAGACTGATTTTGCAAAATTGCTGTCGGAAACTATTTGCCGATTATAAAATTGTGCAAATGACCTTGACCTTGCAGTCCAGCCAGCTGTCTTTCGGATAGTGTCTAATGAAATTCCGGCGGCATGTGCTGTGGACGTAGCAGCATGGCGCGTGCTGTGGGCGGTAAATGTTTCTACGTCCACACCACCTGCGCTGAGCACTTGTTTGATCCAGCGACTGATAGTCTGACTAGTGGCTGGTCTATGAGGTCGTTTCAACGTTAATAACAGAGATTTAACTGATGAAGGTCTAATATCTCTAGTTGCTAGCAAATAATCTTCTAATGTTGTTGCAGGACAAATTGCTTTATTTTGTATGAAATAGGGTAACAACAACAGCGGTTGTTCCCGTCCTGCAGCAGAGGTCTTGATAATATCTACAATACCTATCTGCACACCAGAAGGGCTTATCTTAATATTATCAATCTTTATTAGGGACAGTGTTTGCACCCGATGGGCAGTTGTCAGAGCTAGTAAAATTACTAATTTCTTAGTGATTCTTTCCAGTGTCAAATCTTTATTAGGTATCCAAGTAGCTATGAAATCTAATATGATCTGTGGGTCCCACGTAAAGGAGTACTTTGGTGCTGCAGGTCTTAATTTATAAGCACCTTTTAGAAGGCGTTTTACTTGATCCTTATCAGTAGCTTCGCTTCCTAATAGAAGAGACAAAGCAGATCGGTGATTATTCAATGTACCATAAGCGGCGCCCTTATTAAATTGCTCTGTCAAAAATAATAAAATCATTGATAGCGAAGCTTGATAAGGATCCGCTGAATGGGCGTGACAAAACTGCCACCATGATTTATACGTACAATTATATTGGAGTATAGTGTTTTTAGAAACAGAGGACATCACTAAGTCTAGTGACTGGGTGGGGGTCCCTCTTGCGGCGAACGCTGCCCGGATAGCACCGCTGCAGCCAGGGTAAATTGCTTCTTGTGTTGATGTAGACTGTAAGAGGATGACGGAAATATATTTTCAGTTAATAATAATATTTCTGAGTCAAGCAAATCAATTGGCATGGGAAACCAGGGTTGAGAAGGCCAATATGGAAAAATTAAAATTCCCTTGGCTTCGTCATGTATAATTTTTTGTATACACTTTAAAATTATAGAGAAAGGTGGGAATGCGTAAAAATAGGTAAATTTCCAATTTAAAGTGAATGCGTCCACGGTAATGGCGTCAGGGTCTGGCCGCCATGAGACGTAAGTATTACATTTGGCGTTGATGCGGGAAGCGAAAAGATCGATTTCAGGGCTGCCGAATGTACTAACAACTTGCTGATAATCTCTGTTTGATAATTGTAATTCAATATCCGGATTACGAGACTCTCTGTCAGCTTCCACGTTATCTTTTGAATTTATATAAGAGGCAAAGATCCAAATCTTGCGCTCCTCGCACCACTGCCAAATTATTCTTGATAACTGGTTTAAATGGGGGAATTGAATACCACCCATACGGTTAACGTAAGTTATAGCGGTCGTGTTGTCTACGCGTAAAAGTAAATTGAGATTTTGCTTTTCTCGTACAAAACATTTGAGACCTAGAAAGACTGCTAGCAATTCTAAATAATTAATATGAAAATTGCGTTCCTCTATTTTCCATTCTCCTCCTGCATGTATACCATCACAATAAGCACCCCACCCCACTTTAGAGGCATCAGTGAAAATTTCAAAATCAAAATTTTCAACTGTGAGAGGATTTGAGGCTGTCATAATATTGTCTGACCACCATTTTAAATCGGGTAGGATATCTTTTGAAATTTTCAGTATCCTGTAGAGCTAAGAACTTGAGCCGCTCAAGTATTTTCATGTAAGTCCAACCGTATCTTACGGCTGGACATGCTGAAGTTAGGACACCAATAAGATGTGCGAGCTCGCGAATTTTACAAGTCGTTAATTTAGAAAACTTCTGAATTAATTGAAAAATATATGAACGCTTATCTAGAGGAAGTGATATTGTCATATCTATTAAATTATATATAAAGCCTAAAAACTTGCAGCACTGTTGAGGCTCTAGACAGCTCTTATTTAAATTAACAATGAAACCTAGACATCTTAGTAAGCTAAGGGTTTCTTTGACGTTAGCTACACAGACATTATAGGTACTTCCTAGGCACAGAATATCATCTAGGTAAATAACAGATCTAAACCCTCGGAATCTAAGATGCCTGATTACTTCTTTCATTAATTTGGTAAATGCTTTAAATTTAGAATAAATCTGAAGCTACCGTTGGACTTTTTTATCAAAAATATGTTAGAAAGAAATTGATCTGATTGAGGTTCACATTCTACAACAGCTCCCAGTGATATCATATTGTTAATCGTCAAAGACATATCTTGTTTTTCTGTAGGTGATAAAATATTTTTGGGAATATTTTGTTGAACTATTTCGGATGAAAACGGTAAGCGATAGCCGTTACGTATCCAGTGTAATATTACGGGATTATTAGTAATACGTAACCAACAGCTGTAATAGTGATGCAGTCTCCCTGCGTGTGTAAATACCTGTTGTGTTAATTCCGCGCCGGGGCACGTCGGGAGTTGTTCGACTTCGTTGATGACGACGGGCGTGGAGCAGGATATGCGGGCGGCGCCCGCGTGAGCGGACCCCCGCTGTATTGGTACTGGCGCCGGTATTGTGTGCCACGTCCCCCCCTGCTCGATGTCGGATAGCGAGGGGGACCCGACCAGTTTCCCTGGAATCGGTTACGCGTAGATGGTGGCTGGGAGGAGGAAGCTTTTGAAGTAGACGCTTCTGGTGCTGGCGATTTCTTCATGTCCTTGCCTTGCTTCTCAATCGCTTTTGACTCCTTAATTTTTTCTGGGAGCGTTTTTCCATACATGGTTTCGTCACGTTCCTGCTCCTGGATGTTTGTCAGAAACGTCTTATCGAGGCCTCGAGTTATCAGCTTTCTTCTTACTTCAGTCTGAGTGAAATGTAGGTCAGAAAGAATTCGACATCCATCTGATAGAATCTTTATTGCTTCCACCTTGTTGTCTTGTGTTAACAAAACCGTCATTGCACGGTTAATGGCAGTAATGCCCAGACCAAGTTGATCCTGTTCAACTTGGATCTTTTTGTCACGATTCTTGGCAACGTCGGGGACAGCTGCTCTTAACTCCGGGTTCGCTGTCGGTGCTTTTAATAACTTGCAGTTCTCAGGAAATGCATACTCTTTCAAAAGCTTCTCTTTAACTTCTAACTTTAGTCCCTTTTTTAAAATAGGGACCCAGCGTTTTGCGAGTACTGAGTGAATTTCTGGTCCATAGACGGAAGTTTCTTCATTAGCCTCTCCTAAAGCCTCTAGAAGCTCGTAATCGAGTGCGCCTTCGTCTGTGACGGGCGGCGCCGGCGTAGGCGACGCCGGCGGAGAGCGTGCTTCAGTTAAAACCGTCTGATCTGGCTCAGCCGCGGTAGGCTCTGGCGACGGAGATAGATCTCTCACCAGTTGCGATTGTGTCGACGGCATTTTCTCAATGTTTGTTCCGTTATCTGAACGCGGGAACAAAGAAGAAAAAATAAAATAAACGAAAATATAAAAGAAAATTTGGAAGGTAGATTTGAAAAAATATAAATATACGCGGTCGAATAATTCTATGTTACATTCATAATAAGTTTTTTGATATCTGCCTGAGATACCTTCGTGTTGACTCGCAGTCAACCCCCAGGTTTAATCTTTGAGCATCCACTTATCCGTCGTGTTAACTCGCAGTTAACCCCCAGGAAAGCTTACAGACGCTAATCATAATAACATATGGATTGTACACACTCATTAATAGCATATTATAAATTCACAATAATTTTTTCGATATCCGCCTGAGATATCTTCGTGTTGACCTGCAGTCAACCCCCAGGTTTAATCTTTGAGCATCCACTTATCCGTCGTGTTAACTCGCAGTTAACCCCCAGGAAAGCTTACTGACGCTAATCGTAATCACATATGGATTGCACATATACAATAATATAACTTACCAATATTGTCCTCGGAATCAGACGAGGAGATAACCACGCGTCGTCTTTGTTTTATAATTAGTTGTCGTTTCTTCAACCTTTTGATTTTCTCGTTATAATAAATTAATCTTCTCTTCCGAAGACCGTTTCGGCATATTGAATTTTAAAACTTAACAATATAAAAAAAAAAGTAGGGTACTATTTAATAACCGAGCGTGCTTATGTTACCGCGCACAACAAAACAATGAAGAGCCTGTTGGACGGGGCACTGGTGCACCAACATGGCGGAAACGGAAAAGGTTTTATTTTTATTTTTTTCTCTCTAAAACGTGTGCGATGTTACCAGTACAATGCAACTACTACATGTTGGTCAAATTATATCAAAGAATGAAGCGTACGAAATATAATCCGTCCATTATATTATTGTATTTTAGACAGCTCACTGACAGGGGTCGGTATAACTTTGTTCTAGCGTCAACACCTGAAAGTTCTAACAAAAATTTGGCGCCAATACGTCATTTTTCATTTACAACGACACGTCAGCCATAAAGCAATTTTAGGGATGTAGTTCTATCGACTGTGTTTTTATTATCATAACTTGAAAATGTCACAATCGATATCGACTACAGAAAATAATTCTTCTAAAAAATATTACATAACTGGAGGTTTTTAACCGATTTCTAAATAACAATTCGGATGTTTATAATTTTTTATATTTGTATTATTTTTACGGAAAATGATTTTTATAACTCCGTCATATGTAGACGGATTGTCAAAATTCTTTTTTATTTAAAAGAGGTTTATTCCAAAATAGTCCCATTTAAATTGCATAAAGATCTGATGATGGGTTTCAGAGACAGACCACGGAATTCTTCAATAAATACCAGGAAATCAGCATGTTGAAATATTATTCTAGAAGTCAGTTGTTTTGTTTTGGAGGTAAGTGTATTATAGCCCACAATCGTTTTATAATACATTTGTAAATTGTAGGTATAGACACGAAATATTTACTGCTTTATTATTATGTACACAAAGATAATAGATTATAATTCTACATGAAATCATACATTTATCATAATATTTTCATTTATCGATTAATATTTTTTTTAATCAAGCTTTTTAACTTTGTCGATATTTTAAATTTTCATGCAATCACTACTTACATCTGTCTAAAATACAATAATATGATGGACGGGATATAGTAAGTACTATTCCACAGAGTATAATTCTGTGGAAAAGTACTAGTGTCATCAATCTCCAGTATAAACAGTCTGTAAACAATCTTGTAGCTACTTTTTATAAAAATACAAATAAATATTGCTCAACATTCTACACAACGCTATCTAGACCCATGGTAAGGTTCACTAGCTTGTGTTATCAGTTAACATACTTAGATTTTTTTTTTGTAAATAATAATAAGGAATAACATTAATGGTAGGTAGTAGGTACATGTCCAGAGAGTGCCGTGGCACTCGTACTAGGTGACCCTGTGTCACGAGTGCCATTTCCTTTCTTGCTGTCTGGTGAGTAGTGAATAAATATTTAATTGAATTTAATTATTACATTGTTTAAAACTATAATTAAAATATTTAAAAAAAAAAAAATAAGTAAAACCATAAAATTAAAATAATAAGTAAGTTGGCATGCTACATAAACACAAAAAAAGTGTGTGTGTGTGTGTGTGTGTGTGTGTGTGTGTGTTTGTACTTATGCGTGTATGTGTGCGTACCTAGGTTACTAAACAGAGAAGGTTTTCAGTCTCCTCATAGGATAATGTCTTGAGCCAGTCCCTAACTACGCGCCTACAGCCATATCTAGTGAGTGTGACTATGTTTAAATGTTCATTTACTTTGTTGTAAACTCTCGCACCCAGTATCCAGAAATGCCTTTCAGCAGCGGAGGTTTTGTGCCTTTCCGTGTTAAAGATTTTCAGTCTCCTACGCATACCAATCCTTTGATTTGCAGACCTCAGTGCGTCGGTGTGCTTGCGTGTTACTGTTTTGAGCACAAATAGCTGTCTAATAGTGAGAACCTGGCACTCCTTGTAAAGCAAATCAGTAGCATACCTGTAGGGTCTCCTAAACATGACTTTAAGGACAGCTCTCTGTGCCCTCTCCAGTCGCATTATGACTGAGGAATAGGTGCCCCCCCCCAGACCACTATACAGTAGTCCATGAGAGACTGTGCAAGAGCACAGTACACCATTTTTAAGGTGGCTGGATCCGCTGCTGACCTGAGCCTTTTGAACACACACATTAGTTTTCTAATGCGTGGAACTAGAGCACTTATATACGTCTGCCAACTAAGTGTGTTGTCCAGGTATACTCCGAGGTATTTAATTTCGGACCTCCTAGTTAGACTAGTGCAGCTGCAAGAGACAGCCCCCACTCCACAGTCATGAACCCTTACAGTGTACCCCTCGCTACTCGGTTGTCCCACAGATGAACATGCAAAGGTCACAAACGATGACTTATTAATATTAAGTGTAAGTAGGTTGTGGGACAACCATTCTGACACTATCTTTAGGCTATTCTCTGCAAAGGCTCGCGCCTGATCCCAATTTGAACCATCGACCAGTAGTGCTGTGTCATCAGCATATGTTATGATTTTGGTGTGTGGTAGGTTAAGTTTGCATAGAGCATTTATGTATACTAGGAACAATGTTGGTCCCAGCACACTGCCCTGCGGGACCCCGTAGGTGACAAGTTGTTCATCGCTAGTGAAATTGCCTATCCTAACATATTGACGTCTTTCAGTAAGATAGTCACGGAAAACGTCAAGTACAATTCCCCTAATGCCTACTGATTCTAGTCTATTCACAAGTATGGGGACCGAGACCGTATCGAACGCCTTTGATAGATCCAGAAATATACCTAGGCATTTCTTACCGGAGTCTAGTGTCTTTATAATGTGATCTGTCATACCAATCACAGCATCTTCTGTCGATTTACCCTGTCTGAAACCGAACTGATTTTGTGCAATAATATTATTTGAATCTAGGTACTGTATTAGTCGCTTATTTAAGGCTTTCTCTAGTACTTTAGACAGAGTGGTTAGCACCGAGATCGGTCTGTAGTTCGTAACACTGCCCCGGTCCCCTGCCTTGTAGATAGGATGTATAAGTGACTTCTTGAATACACTGGGGAATACACCTTGCGAGAAACACAGGTTGACAACATGCATCAATGGAGGTATTATAAAGGCGCGCGTTTCCTTCAGAAGTTTAGCTGGGATGCCATCCCAGCCAACTGCACAGTCGTTACGTAGGTTCATGATTATTGAGTCCAGCTCATCCTCATCCACACCTATTAGTCCCATAGAGGTACCCCGGAGGTTACAGGAATCATTTGCAATAGAGGAAAGACCTGGGGTGGTTGAAACATTGTTGTGGTTCTGTGGTCTACTAATTTTAGCTGCCAGAGTTTTTCCCACGTTTGCGAAAAAGTCGTTAACTACATTTACGGATGAGTATTCGTCGCCAGCATCCCTTAAGAGTTCAACCGGGTCCGATTTAGGTTTTTGCAAATGAGTTATTTTTTTAATTACTTCCCACGTTGATTTTGGACATCCCTTTGCTTTTTGTAACTCTTCCTTCTCATAAGCTTTTTTTAGTTTTTTTAATAAGTCGTTACAGAAATTACGATACCGCGTGTAGGTGAGTCTAAGCACCATGTTGTCAGGATTTTTATTCGATTCCATGTGCAGTTTGTCACGTTGTCTGATACATCTTAGGAGCCCCGGCGTGATGCATGGTTTTATACTTCTATTAATATGATTTCCTTTTTTAACTTTGGTGTGTGTTTTCACTATAGAGGAGATTAGCGACACAAGATGTTCCGCTGCCTCACTGGCATCGTCTGACTGCAGTACAGAACCATAGTCAAGGTTTTTTATGTCTGTAATTGCTGACTGAAAATCGAGTACGTGAGCGCTATGTTTAGGCCTTACCTGTTTTAGCCCGTATTCCACACAGAGTAGGGTGGGGCGGTGATCGGTAATAGACGAATTTATCACTAATGCTGTCGCTGGGCTTTTCGTTTTCAGCATTACGTGATCCAAGCACCGGTGTTTACGAGTAGGAAACTGATGAGCCGGTAGTAAGCCATGGGCAGCGGTCACACTGAGATATTCGTCAGTGTCAGAATCTTTCGCATCAGGTGCGACGTTGATGTTTATGTCTCCTGTTACGACTATGGTTTCGTTTGAGGATAAACTAGTCAAAATCGAGTTTAGGCTTATCAAAAAGTTGTCGATTTGTTTATGAGACGGGGATCGGTAGATTGCCACTATTGCAATATACTTACATAGAAACACCCAGACCAATGCAAATAGCCATATTCATGCATACAAATATTTGCACTGAGCGGGGATCGAACCCGCGCCTCCTGCGTGGCAGTCGCGTTCACTACCGCCACGCCACAGTAGCTGTCTTACATAGGTATTAAACAAAGCGTCGGTAGCTTAGTGGTTTAGGAGTCGACCTTACGATCGAGAGGTCCCGGGTTCGATCCTGGACATTACACTACCGACGTGAACCCACTCCTAACACAAGCAATTTAGCTTAGCTGGAGGGGTTAGAGGGAATATTAGTAACTACGGTTCTAATATGCTTTTTTAAAAAAAAAAAAAAAAAAAAACTAGGCTAACTAACTGACTAACTATTGGTTCGATTTCGATGTTTAGCCTTCAAAAGAATTTTGAAACACTTTTTCTTTTCACCTGTACTTGTTTTTTTTTGTACCGAAATACTCACTTATCAATATTCGGGGAAAAACGCAACAAATCCTTTGTTATTTAAACTTGTATTATTATTCGGGGGAAAACGCAACTGGGTGATAATGCCACTAACCCAAAATAAGTATAATCACAGAAGAATATTTATAGACTGAGTTTTTAAATAAAATATACCTCAAGATTGTATACGTTTATACTACTCTAGTTAAGTACCTCTACCTACCCTTTAGAAACGATAACTAGTCGTGAGTATAAGCAATCATTGCATTATATTTGATAGCCTGGATAGTACCTACCTACAGTCAATAAATAAACGCCAATTGATATTTCATTTAATAAATAAATATAGATACAAATACAAATTCCATTTTTGTAAAGTGAAAATAAAACAAAATATAACTGTGATTTCCAAAAGTGATTTTAAAAATACAAATGTTATTTTATTTGAAATTGGAATTCATCCAGCAGTGCCCCGAAGCGACCTCATTACGTCTGCGAAATACAAAAAATATTTCCATGATACCTGGGTTTGATACATGAATTTCTATAGATAAATTTGTTCGAATTTTGTATTTCTACTAGTGCTAGAGTTTTCAGTACCAAGAAAATATATGTAGACAGATTAAACCTGCCTCAGGCAAGACTGATGGCCGTTGGATCAAGCGAATAGCAAAGATCACGAAACGACAACTGAAAGGTACTCCCAGTGGTTAGATAAAGTTTTCCCGTTCAAATCCCGGATTGAGTGAATAGACTAGTAATAGAAATAAATACATAGGGTAGGGTGTCTCACAGTGAACCGGGTAAATTTCAAATCAAAGTCTTGTAGCGTGCTCGTTTTTCGATAAATGGCTTAAATTTTTTGTGTATGGTTAGTGAATTTATTTGGCTACAATTATACAATAACTTATTGTTTAAATTCCTTTTGGTTTCAGAGTAATGACAGAATTTATGGAAAACCAGATTTGGTTCAATGTGTCCATCGGGATGTACACATTTAACCGGGGTATTTTCCACATTGAACCACCTTATTAGCCAGATATATTTAGACTATAATTTGCATTTAAATTACTTTATAATAAAATAAAAAACTTGAGTTCGATATTAGATATTTACTATTTAGGTACTATAGGTGCCTTTACTGCCCCGTTATAAAAATACACCATTTTTGAAACGGGGCCATAAAGGCAGGTACCTTAATCGTTGTAGTTACAGCAAAAAGTTCTTTCCGTGTCAGTTATTATTTACGAATTTCTGGTAAAATGGACTTAATAGAAGCTTAATTGTCAATAATCAAAACGCGGGAGCTTCATTAATGTGATTGGCATAATGCCGTAATGGATAGGTACCTACTTATTGCCAAAATGCAGCTCTCGCGTTCCTATTATTGGCAATTATGCTCCTAATAAGTACATTTAACACTATTAGAAGACAGTTTACCAGAAATTCTCAATTATCGAAGACACGAATTTTCTCAGCTCACACTAAGAAAGACATACAAATATTAGCATCAAACTGGAAATTTACAGGTAAAATCTATTTTTATTTACTTTACACCCAATCCTACCCACTTTCTATCCAAAACAAGAAGTTTAAACGTACATTTTTTATTTTCTTGCTGAAATGTATGGGGAACGTTTTTGGCGATTCCTGTCTTTCCTAGTACTCAAAACTGCATTTTGGTCCGATAGTCTTTTGATCCCCACATGAAATAGGATCGATTGGCATCAAAAAAAATTGTTTGGACTTTTAGCATTTTTCTTGCTGACTGTACGATTTTTTTTCCAAAATCTGTGAATACAGTTCAAAATTGGGAATTAGGGAAGGTCTCCTAAGAACATTTTACTGTAACTTCGACGGTTAAGGTTACTGCCCCGTTTCATAAATACACCCTGTAGAGCTTCATGGTTACACAATGTAATGAGTCTTCATTAGTGCCTACTAACACTACTAACGTGAACGATATTTTTTGTCTCAAAATACATACTTAACTCTAAAATCTTATACAACCGAAAGAAGGTACGTTGTGCATCACAAAACCAAATAATCAAAATAATTACTATCTAAGTCTACATTTTATCCACTGGGGTGTACACAGTGAACCATGGTTCAAAGTGTACCACCCAAAAGTGGCTCATTGTAGGACAGACCACGTTTTAATAATTAACCCCATAATTTTACTGGGAGACAATCTCGCAGTGTAACGAATTACGACGCATTTATATGTTGAATTATTATGTAAAACAGGGTTTATATAAAGAAACCAATATCATTTACAGTAAAAGCGTGAAAAAAGGAAGAAACTTGTAGAAAAAACTAACTTTTTGAGACAATTTTCGTAAAAATGCTTCTTACAAAACCTCTTCGCCCGCTATCGCCACGCAAACTAGTGGGCAGAAAGGGAAGGTAAATACGTCTCTTTTAGCCATATTAGCCCAGATTGGCAATGTCGCATTTCCGAAATAAGTAGGTGGTTAAATGTAGCTGCCTGGTTCATTGTGAGACACCCGACCCTACATACATAAAATCACGCCTGTTTCCCATAGGGGTTGGCAAAGATCACGGATCTCCATTTGCTACGATCCGGACATACTACTCTCGCTTCATTCACTCTCATTAAATTCTTCATGCATGCACGTCGGTTTAGGGTAGTAATAGAAATGACACCTGTTGGAGATGAAAGGAAATGTGTTTAAAACAATAGGAAAAATAAATTAACTCGCTATGAAGTACGGGGGCATATTAAGCGTGAAAAAAGGCAGATTTGCAGCGAAAATATAACTCCCTGTCGAAAAGTAGTGAAATAATTTTGAAATCGGTACAGTAGTTTTTGAGTTGGCCCATGACAAACAAACAAAATATTTCCTCGTCATAATATTAAAGCAGAATAATAACTATAGTTCGTTTTTTTTTATGTTATTAACGGTTTTACCTCTCTATAGACGCAGTACACGTTTCTTGGATGACTTTTGAGTATAATACAGGGTGCTACTAAAGAGCTCGCGTTCACCAAGCATAATTATATTATTACAAGAAGGTCTGTGGCGAAACCATATATACCCAGCGCCATCTAGTGATATCAAACCGAACTACTACGACACTACGAATCCTGCATCGGGAAAGTGAAGTTCTCGTGCTGGTACAATATTATGTACAATATCCCAACGACAATCGTTGGGCCGCGGCCCGCCAGGCGTGATCACTTTGCCTGGTCGGAGGATCCTCCCTTTGTGTTGGAGGAACATCATACCTCGTTCCTCCACAGATCCATGTCTCGAGATTTAGGTCCGAGATCTAGAGGTATACCCAAGATATAAGGGGCTCTTAAAATGGTATCCATACTAATATTATAATTGTGAAAGTAACTCGGTCTGTCTGTATGTTATCGGTTCAGTGGTTTAACCATGAAAGCTCATGGTTAAACCACTGAACCGATTTTGATAAAATTTGGAATAGAGATAGATTACATCGTGAAAAAAATATAGGTTATGTTTGGTCACGATAACCAACATCCATGCGGGCGGAACCGCGGGCAAAAGCTAGTAGACCATAAATCAAACGTCGGACGTCGGCAATACAAATCAAATTTTATTAACAACGTAAAACATAAACAAGATACGATAATACGAGGGAAACTTGGTGAATTCATGAGATTGTTGCATAATTCATAATGCGATTGATATTCATGTAAATTGAGGGGTTTTTCGCATAAAAATATCTGCATGCGTGCTATGGAAATGACATCCTCTTTTGAGTGAGTTAAGACTTGGAATAAGGGGAGCTGTTTGGAAAATTTTGTGACAAAATAATAAAATAGCAATGTAAGTTTTAGAGTACATATATGCATATATTCTAGCCTATAAATCCTCAATGGGGTAGGCAGAGGTGTATCAACACGTACCAAAAATTTGCCAACTATGAATTAAAGTAACAGGAGGCAAGCCTATTGAAATCAAGCGGGCAATTTGTTAGGGTTGTATGTTTACTGTCGGATGGAGAATTTATCCCTTAGTCGCCTTTTACGACACTCACAGGAAAAGCTGGGGTGGCCCTATTCTACTCCACAGGGAACCATCACGGATATTAGGTATTCATTTTTATAGTTCTTGAAATTATCGCAATGATTCGATCATTATCGCAAAGCCGCGTAGCTTGCGTTGAGAAGTCGGCGTTTCGATCGTAAACTCCAAACTTTGTACACTAGCCTCCCAACTACTGGTATGGACCAACTCCTTTTTTTTTTTTTTTTTTTCGTGCGGAAATCCCCTCGGATACCCCCCCTGCCGGAGCCGGAAGGGGAGGTTATGTCGGACTCGAACCGACTAAAACCGCACGCCGACTGTGGGTCTTGGTGCTAGGCCGGAGGTGAGGTTGTCAAAGACATATCCCTCGCACCCCGGCTGACCCAGGGCCATCCCTTACGGTCTGGCCCTCCTCAGGAGGGGGGACAACGGTGTCCCCAACTCGCCCCCGGAATGGGGAGGCGCACTATTCAGCGCGCCGCCGCCGTGGCCTGCTTCTGCTGGGGTGACAGGCGGCTCCACCCGTCACCCCCAGGCCCGCGCTCATGGGGGACGGAGGTCAGTCAGTGCCCTCCGACGCCCGAGTTGCCTGCGCGCGCGGGCGGCGCGATCCGCGAGTCTTTCTCGCTCGCGCCGCCTCTCCCGCTCCGCCGTCTCCTTCACGACCATTACCTGCTCGCTGAAGGAGACGCCGGCCGCCCATGCGTCCGCGCAGCGGACCATTGCTGTGAGCAGGGTGGCGAGGGTGAGAACTCTCACTCCCAGGGCCGCCACTAGCTCCCGTCTCGGTCCGGCCCATGCCGGGCACTCGGTGAGCGTGTGCAGCCCCGTGTCCTCGCTCGCGTCGCAGTGATGGCACTCGGACGTTGGCTCCTTTTCGATCCGACACAGATATCTCCCGAAGCACCCGTGCCCGGTGATAATCTGCGTCAGTCGATACGAGAGGCTGCCATGTGGCCTCTCGAGCCATTCCCCCATGATGGGCCTTACCGCCTCTATGACGGCATGCCCTGCGCGTCGTTGCTCAAGTCATCGCTCCCACTCCGCCACCATGATCCCGTGGAGCCGGGACCTCTCGGCCCGAATGTCTTCGGGCTCGGGATCGTATCCCCGCTCCCACGCCTCCTTACGGAACCGATACAGTGCCGCAAGGGATCTCGCTTCCAGGATCCACGGTGGCGATCCGGCTAGGAGACTCGCCGCTTCAAAGGATATCGTGCGGTACCCCCTAATGGCCCTGCAGGCCATCGTCTGCTGCGGCGCATGCAGCAGTTGCACGAACCTGGCCTGCAGGGCGTCCGCCCACACGGGGCACCCGTACAGGGCCATGGACCGCACGACACCCGCGTAGAGTCTCCTGCAGGAGTCCTCTGGGCCCCTCAAGTTGGGCAACAGCCGCATCAGCGCGTTAGCTGACACCAACAGTTTGGGGCGCAGACTTCGGAAATGCTCTCCGAAGTCCCACCGACCGTCGAGTACGAGCCGAACTAGTACCTCCTACTGTCAAGCTGGATCCCGGGGGTGGCCTGCGCCGAGGACCATGAAAGAACAAGGCCTCGGATCCGATCCACAACTTGAGCAACAGCGGTCGTGGCCCTCTGGGTCGCCTCGCGGTGTGTAGCGCCACTCACCGTCACTAGCGTGTCGTCCGCGTAGCACGTGACGGTGGCACCGAACGCGAGCTCACCGCGAAGCACCCAGTCGTATCCGATGTTCCACAGGAGCGGCCCCAGGACCGATCCCTGTGGGACACCGCACGACATCTCACGCCTACCGACGCCGGTCGCACTTGGGTAGATGACGGCCCTCTCCGTCAGGTACGCCCTGACTATGCGGCGGAGGTAGAGAGGCACATCGTGGTACACGAGCGCCTCCCTGATGCAACTCCAGGGCAAGGTGTTGAACGCGTTGGAGATGTCCAAGGACACCGCCAACATCACCTCGCCCCGGGCAACCGCATCCTCCGCCAGAGTCCTCACGCGCATGATGGCATCCACAGTGGAACGCCACCGGCGGAAGCCGTACTGCGTGTCCGCTAGGTCCGGCCCCACTCTAGAGAGGTGCTCGACGAGGCGCTTGGCAATCACTCTTTCGAAGAGCTTGCCCACCTCGTCGAGCAACACTATGGGCCGGTACCCGGACGGCTCGTCCGCCGGGCGTCCGTCTTTGCGGATGAGGACCAGTTTCCCCGTCTTCCACATCTTCGGAAACTGGCCCCGCTCCAAGCATGCGCTGAGGAACCCTCGCAGTCGGGGTTCGAGACCGTCTTCTCCTAGAGCTAGGACCCACGCACGGCCTGGAATGCCGTCGGGTCCCGGGGCGGTGTTCTTCTTGGCTCTAAGCCGTCGCACCGCCAGCTCTAGTTCTACCCAAGTGACCTCGGGCACGTCGTCGTCAATAACCACGCCGGGCGCAGGTGGCGGAGTCATCTGCGGCGGAACGTGTTCCGCCCGCGCCGGGAACAGGGATTCCACCACTCCTCCAAGCAGAGCCGGCTCGAGAACCTGGGTCAGGGGCGGGGCCCGGGGGCGCAGCTTTCCTCTTACCAAGCGGTAAGGCCGCCCCCATGGGTCCCGCTCCAGTGTCTCCAGCAGCTCCTTGTAGGAAGCTGCCTTGGACCGCTTGATCTCTGCTCGGAGGGCATTCCTGGCTTCCCTGTATCCCTCTTGCAACTCCGCCACTAGGGGATCTGTGTCTGCGGGGCGGCTACACCTCCTACGGAGCCTGGCCCACCGGCGGTGCGCGATCACGCAGGCTTGACGCAGCCTCGCGATCTCCGCAGTCCACCAGTAGACCCGGCGCCTCGGACTATAGGCTGGAGCCCTAGGCATACCCACATCGCAAACAACAGTCATGGCCTCCCGGAACCACGCCGCCTCGTCATCGATGTCGTCAGGCCTGTCCGGCACCAAGGCCCAGGCCTGCACGGAGGCGGCTTCCTGGAGAGCATCCCTATTCAGTCCCCTAAGCACCCAGCGCGGCTCGCGTGGGGCCGGTGTGACCGGCGCATCACTCTCGGGAGGGGAGACATCAAACCGAACGTATCGGTGATCCGCTAGTGTCTCCACCTCCACGACGACACGCCAGTCCCGCACACGTTGCGACAGCGAAGCGCTCGCGAACGAGAGATCTACGATCGAACTCGCTTCGCGCTCCGCCGCCCAGAACGTGGCTTCGGCCCCGCGATTCTGGAGAACCAGACCGAGAGTAGCGGCCCAGCTCTCCAGAGCCCTGCCTCGCGGGTTCGTGTGCCGGGACCCCCAAGCCTCAGACCAGGCATTGAAGTCCCCAAGCACAAGAACCGGACGAGGGTGACAGGCATTGACGACATCAGTCAGCCGCTCCAGCGACCGCTGATACTGTCCTATGAGTCGGTGTGATGCCGGCGTGAAGTAGACGGCCACGACCGCAATCTCCCCCACACGCGCCGCTACGATGCCATGCTCCCTTGCGATCACCACAAAGGGAGGGGCACCCGCAGCGGCGTTACGCACCAGTGCCGCCGATCCATCCAGGTCGACCACCCAGGCAGGCCCGGGGGGCCGGTGGGTGTACGGATCGGCGACAGCGGCGAAGTGTATGGACCACTGTGCCATGCTCTGGAGCAGAAGAGCCTGTGCATCGACACCGTGGCCCACGTTCGCCTGCAGGATGCGGAGCTGGGGATCCATTATGGAACCATCTCCGCATCCCGCTGCGAGCTGTTGGCGGAACGCCCGCCTCGTGGCTTCGACTCCCCTCCGGTGCAGGCCTTGCTGCCAACCCGATGGTCGGCCGGTTTGCCCCCCGCTGCACACCTGAAACAGTGCAGCGGAGCCTCGCAACCACCGGCCCTATGACCGGGCTGGCCACAACGGAAGCAGCGGTCGCCGACCGTCACCTCCGCCGTGCACTGCACCCCCACGTGCCCGACCGACAGGCACCTAAAGCACCTGGCCGGTCGAGCCTGCAGGAGCTGTGCCCGCACCCCAACAACGCCGTCCACCACGAGGACCCGCCGATCAGCAGCCTTTTGAGCTGCCGCGATGGGGCAGCCGACAACTGCCGCCCCCTGTCCACGACGGCCGTAGCGTATTGCTCCGACCTTAACCGCCTCCAGGGGGCAGCCCCCGGCCTCCGCCACGGTGGCCCGAATTTCTTCGGCCGTGATGGAGTCGTCCAAGCCCGAAATGCGCAGTTCTGCGCACTTGGTGGGCCTGGACACCCGGACGTCGGCTGCGTCCAGCGTTTCCCTTAGCTGAGCCGCTATGGCATCAGCCTGGGGACCGCTGGAAGCGCCCGGGACCTGTATGAGGCGGGCACCCGTCCGAGTTTCTGTGACTCGGAGGGGCTTTGTCAACTGGAGAGACCTCATATCTATGAGGCCTCTGGCCCGCCTCACCAGGTCGGGGTATTGCACGCCCCTCTCCGCAGCCTCCGGCGTCATCGTTAAGACGACAGCCGTGGTGCGGGGGACGCGCAGCCTTCCCGGCGCTCCCTTCGCGGCAGCCTCGGCCTTCCTGGCCGTTTTGGCTGCTTTACGCTTTGCGTTCCGCCTTTTGCGCGTTTCGCCGGCCACCTCCCAACCCCCTGCCGGGGAGGAACTCGTGGAGGCAACCGGAGCCGGAGCCGGAGCCGAAGTCGAGGCCGGTGCCGGGGCTGGGGTTGGGGCTGGGGCAGAGGACGTCTTCCCCTTGCCCTTCCCCTTTCCCTTGCCCTTGGGCTGGGCGCGCTGCGCGACCACAGGGCCCTCGACTCCGACGGCAACAGCGAAAGCGGCCGGAGCCACAGGCGCAGCGGATGGTCTGCTGGCCGACTCCTGCGGGGTCCCGGCCGCTGCTGGGCGACCTCTTTTAACGGCCCCGGCATACCCTGCAGGCGACGCCAGAGGCGGACGGCGGATGGAGTCCATGACGGCCTCCAATCCGCGCTTTGTCCGCTCCTCGTGCGCCGCCTGCCGCGCCGACCGCGTGACGCGCCCCTCCGGCAGCCCGGCAACGACCTTCTGGAGATCGGCAAAGTCGGCCGCCATTTTGCCCATCTCCTTTCTGTATTCGGCCGCCTACCGCTCCGAGGCCTCGATGAGCTCGACTTGCCGTCTGCCTAGCTGAGCCCGCTCGTTCCGCGAGTCAGCCAGCTCCGCTCTGAGCAGGCCGAACTCCTCAACAAGGCGCGTCGTCGCCCGTCGCAGCCGGACTTCCTCCGGCCCCATAGACCCAGCTCGGGTCCCTATTACGTCCTCCAGGGCCTGCAGTACCTCCCTAGACGTAGGGTCGGTACGCGGCATGGGCGTGGGCGCCGCCGAGGTGGAGGGACCCGGCGGCGCCACAGCATCTCTCAGGGCCGGGGCCCGAGAGGAGGGCGTTTGGGGGATGGGCCTCTTGCCACCACGCGTCTTCCCCCGGCCGACCATCGCAACCTTGGGCGGGGGGGAATCCTCACTGCCCTGGTTGTTCTCCTCGTTGGAGGACGAGTCGGTCAAGGTGACAGCTGCGTCCGACTCAGTCCTCGGTGGAGGAGGAACCTTCCTACCACCGTTCCTCCTCCGTGCAGATTTACGGGTCTGCAGACCCACCGGGCTGTTCGCCCTGCTCTTCTCGGTGGCGGTGTCGAAATTTTCCGACACCGCCGCAGTTGGTGACGCGACCTCCGCGTCGTGGTGCTGCGCGACCTTCGCGCAGTCTATTTCACTCGGTAAAAGGGGGGGGGTTTTATCTATTACATTTGCCATAGTGTTCCCACGAGTAGAGACGAACTATACTACACTTCCCGGGTGACGCTCATTCCGAAAAGCGGGGTAGATACTGTGGAGGTCCCCTGGTGTCCACAGGTTTTAAACGACTTCGCTGTCGGGTTTTAGAGACTTTTCCTTGTCGCGGGCCGGCCAATTAAGGCAAGCCCCGCGGCCTCCAGGATACCGGCGTACCGAGTGTGGCTAGCACTCAGATCGTTGTCGATATCTAGGAGGTTACGCGACGCGGGGGAGCAGCCAACTCTCCCAACACCGACGGTGGCACGAGTGCCTGTCGGCCCCTGCGCGAGCAGTGGGCCGACCCGTCCCTGGATCTCACGGAACCCTTGCCTCTCCCCTGTCCCCTCTGAGAGCAGAGGGATACTGGGAGCGACTAGCGGGAACCGGATCTCTCTCCGCGGGCCTTGAAGCCCCGCCACACCACGACCCCGTCTGGGTCGGCTAGCCCTCAAAAGGGCTGTTTTAATGGAAGGAATCCTACGGATCCCTTCCCGCGGGCCTTGCAGGCCCGCCATCCCACGACCTCCTCGTGCAATGAGGTCGGCCGTTGGGTTATTCGTCAACGGCCAACAGAACTCCTAAGGTGGGAGTCTGTTAGCCGTTGTCCAGGATGTACCAGCCCCTCCGCTTCCGCTCCCCAGAACCGCAGTCCAAAGGGGGAAGAAACGGAAAGGCCAACGTGGAGGTTACCCAACCCGCACCCCGGTATGGACCAACTCCTAGTACAAGCAATTTCATTTAGCTAGAAGAGTACTGCCGGAAGGGGGCACCGTTTAGCGGACGAGTGATCAGCCCTTCTATGTGGCACCCATTTCAACTACATAACGACTGCCATAGATGTTTGTATGATAACCGGGACTCTATGGAAACGTGCTCTCCGAGGCACAGTAACACACAGACCAATGCAAATAAACATATAGGTATTCAGGTATTCGCACTGAGCATAAATCGGACCCACACCCTCTACGTAGCAGTGGAATGTACAACGGCCGCACCAGAGAGATGACAGAGGCCATCTAGCTGGAGGCGTAAGGGGAAACATTCCTAACTAGCTTTTCCCGCGGATCTGCCCGCGTGGATGTCGATTATTGCGCCCAAACATAACCTATGTCCTTTCTCAAGGTCTAATCTACCCCTATACCAAATTTCATCAAAATCGGTTCAAAACTTCAGGCGTGAATGCGTAACATACAGACAGACAGAGTTACTTTTGCATGTATAATATTAAGTATGGATTTTAACTACCTACTAGTAAAATATTCTCACATAAGGATCATAGTGCTAGAAAAATAGAGACCATTGTTAATGAAATGTCAGTGTGAGGGCTGGTAATCAATTTATCCACGTCTTTGTGCTTCATATTATATTGTCAACCCAAGAGAATGCACGTGTGATAAATGGCCGGTATTCTTCACGCATAGATGCTTTCTCACTTACAGTTTCTTTGTTAGCAATTATTCTTAACCAACTTCAAGCAAAGGTGGGTTGTTATGGGAACCGAAAACTTTGCGCAGCATTCGAGTGATCTATCAATCAACCAGACAGATTGTGTATGGGTGTAGATACTTGCGATTATCAACTAATATGAAAGTAGTTTCTCACTTCGACAAAAATACGTTTAAAACTAGGTGTGAAAAGCAACCTAAATGACACTTATTGCAGTGTCATTTAGGTTAAAATAGTAGGTAGGTATAAATATTTAACTTGTTATAGTGGCAATAGAAATATAATATACTATCTGACCCGTCCCGGCTTCGTCCGGGAAAGTTTCGTATTCTTTCTTATATCTCTATCTCTCTCTATCTTAGTAGTTAAATTTTGAAAAACGCTGATACACGTGCTCATTTATTTCTTAAAAGACACAAGTTTATGGAATTTAATGCATCTAGCTCTGAAAATTACGAAATTCCATACAAAGTTCCAAACCTTTGGTAGCAGAATTTAAAAAAATCCTTTCTAGTAGATGCTTACATCATAAAATGCAGGTCCAGCGGTTAAAGCTCTGCGTTGATGAATCAGTCAGTCAGTCGGGACAAGTAATTTTATATGTATAAATAGATCAAGAGAAAGAAAAGAGAAATATAATAGTTATATCTATCGCGCTTCTTGACTACACTTACTAGGACTAAGGTTGACTGGGATGTTATCGTACTGACAGAGTGCTGGCTGCCTTCCGCGCACCATATTCCGGAATTGACGAACTATAACCACTATGAGACCACCAATAATCTGACGCAAAATGAGGGTGTGGTGGTATATATTAATAATCAACTGCTACCCGTGGTAGAGGAACCACAATTCGTGGATGCTAACTGCCTTCAAATCAAAATAGACGCAAGTACCGTACTCTTAGCGTTATATCGCCCCCCAGGGTACAAGGACATTGCTGCTAATTCTGTTGTTACATCTCTAAACTTAAAATTCTCTAAAATTTTCTAATTGCATCTGTTTCTTTCATTATCAGATAGAAAAGGAAAAATGATTTAATTTTGTGAACACCTGTCAAATTAAGTCGGCGCGTTGACGTAACCCTTCAATTTTAGTCGACATCTACGAACATGCGACTTAACTTACTACGCACCAACAAGGCGCTGTCTTAATTTGACAGGTCTTAACTTGAATAAAATCATCTGTCCTTTTTTATCTGATCATGAAAGAAAGAGATGCAATTAGATTTTTTTAGAGAAATTTAAGTTTAGAGATGTAACAACAGAATTGGGAGCATTACCAGGTTTTTAAATTCCCTAGACATTACTAGTAGCGGACTATCTCAGTATTGTAATATTATTGTCTCAGGGGATATAAATATTAATATATGTGACCAGTCCTGTGAAACTGATAAACATAGGTACTTGAACTTACTAGCATCATATGGCTTACTACCAGCCCATACTATACCTACGCGGCAGGATAAATCATGCCTCGACCACTTTATCATGAAAACTCGATTACCTGCCTCCAGCCTAGTGGCGCACTCTGCCTTAACCGACCATGATGTAGTTATTCTGTTCCTGTCTAAGTCTTTACCTAAAACAAACTCAAAAAAATATTCTGTGCGAATTGATTATGACCGGATAGATGCTGATATGGAGAACTTGGACTTTAAAGATGTCTATAGTACACAAGACCCTCATATAGCGGGGGAAACCATGACTCGATTAATTAAACAACTTATTGACCACAATACTTCTACTATTAAGCTTCCAAACTGTAAACAAACTAGAAAACCATGGATTACCCCTGGTTTACTTCGGTGCATTAGGCACCGCGATAGATTACACAAAATTTTTAAACAGGCGCCTCACAATAATGTCTTAAAGATAACTTTCGCTAGGTATCGAAACTATTGCAATAAGTTACTAAGGAACTTAAAAATAGACTACGAAAGAAGTCAAATTATGAAAGCAGGTAATAGCTCTAAGCATCTCTGGTCTGCTATAAATAATATTACAAATAGGAGTACAAAAAAAGCAAATTCATCTATGCACTTACTGCACTGTAAGAGCACACCGCAGCTCTCCGTTAATAGCATAAATGAGTATTTTGCTGGAATTGGAGGCAACCTAGCGTGCAAAATTAAGGGTAGAAGGTTACTGTCAAAAAAGCTGAACATCCCTGACAGGTTACACTCTATGGTGATGCTACCAACAGATGAGCAGGAAGTAGCTAATATACTGAGATCACTACGTGGTACCTGCTCGGCAGGGTGGGACGGCATATCCGGTGATTTCTTAAAAAGGCATGAGAGTGTAATAGTTCCTCCGCTTACATATATTTGGAACCTTGCACTATCAACGGGTAAATTTCCTAACGCTTTCAAGAAAGCTATAATCCATCCTATACATAAGGGTGGGGTGAGAAACCGTGTTGATAACTATAGACCTATAGCTGTGCTTACTACCATGTCGAAGATACTGGAACGGATCATGAACAGTAGACTTATAAGTTACCTGGAGAGTAAAAATCTACTGGCACCGTCACAGTTTGGTTTTCGACCGGGTAGGTCCACGTCCGATGCAGTTCATGATCTAACCAATCACATAGTCGAAAAAATGGATAGTAAGCACAAGGTCTTGGGCATATTCTTGGATCTTGCCAAGGCATTTGACACGGTGTCTGTCCCAATTCTGGTACAAAGGATGGAAGAGTTGGGTATAAGGGGAGTTCCGTTAGACCTTTTTAGGGACTACCTATGTGGACGTACCCAGAGAGTAAAGATCGATGGGTTCATTAGCGACGAGCAAAAACTCACGTATGGCACACCTCAGGGCAGTGTCTTAGGTCCTACTCTATTCCTTATATATATGAACGACCTGGGTATGCACACGCTCCCCCATGGCAGAATCATTAGTTTTTCGGACGATACTGCTCTCCTATTCAGCGGAAAACCATGGGAAAAAGTTTATAAATATGCTCAACACGGCTTAAATGTGGTTCTAGATTGGCTAGAAATAAATTTATTGACATTAAATACTGACAAGACAAACTACATGACATTCTCTATAAATAATAATACACGTGCAAACCAAATAAGTACTCAACCTTCTCTCATTGCTCACTCGTGTACCGAACCTCAAGCACATACTTGTGATTGCAAGCCACTCGCTAGGGTTGACAAAACTAAATATCTCGGCATAATTATTGACAAAAACCTAAGATTCGAAGAACACATAAACACCCTCAGTAACAGAATGAGGAAACTGATTTATGTATTTAAAACTTTGAGACATGTGGTAGATGAAACCCTTATCAAATCAGTTTATTATGCCCTTGCACAATCTATTATAAGTTACTGCATCACCGCCTGGGGAGAAGCTTTGAAGACTGTTCTATTAAAACTAGAAAGAACTCAAAGAGCTATCCTAAAAGTCTCCTCTTTTCGTCCCTATCGATACCCTACTGAACAGTTATACAGGGAAAGCAAAGTTCTGACCGTACGGCCGCTGTTCATATTACACACAATACTAAGACAGCATACGCAGCTGATTTATGATCCTACACTTCCCAGTGGTAAAAGGCGATACAACCCTGTAGAGTACCATCTAACAAATTGCCGTACCGACTTCGCCCAACGTTTCTTCGGCCATTTGGGCGGCTATCTATATAATAAGTCAAATAAAGTCTTACACATCTACACGCTGACAAGGAATAGATGTAAGAAGCAACTAACTGCCTGGCTACAGTCACTAAACTACGTAGATACTGAATGCTTACTACCGCCATAACACACACACACACACAATCACACACACGCACACACACACACATACTAATCTTCCTCACTTGTAATCTTTTTTTTGTTTTTTTTTATTATTTAATTGCTCACTTTCTGTGTATATTCTTGTCTGCATAAACGAAAGTAATAAAATAACATAAATTTAAGAAATTGTCCTATTGCATGTATGTTAATATAAATGGTACATAACAATCAAAATATGTCAATCATGGAAGGAGTGGGACCTGGTGCGAGCCTAGCTTAGGCACCAGTCACCTACAATATAATACATCGAATACATAGGGAAAAAGGATCTTCTCGGGCGGGACTCGAACCCGTAGTCTTTCCCTTACAGGGGGAATGCCTGACCAATTCGGCTACCGAGACACGCCTGATATGATTCAAATTTCCCATCTTATACGTCTTCAAGGCGACGACGTGGCGTCATCTACCGATTTTCTTACGAACTATCGGAATCAATGAATGATGTTACAATCATTTTTAAACATTGATTTTTGATAACTGCGCCCAAGCAATTGAAGGAATTTTTACAGCATTAAGTATGCTAACTATACAAATCGAATACATAGGGAAAAAGAATCTTCTCGGGCGGGACTCGAACCCGCAGTCTTTCCCTTACAGGGGAATGCCTGACCAATTCGGCTACCGAGACACGCCCGATATGATTCAAATTTCCCATCTTATACGTCTTCAAGGCGACGTGGCGTCATCTACCGATTTTCTTACGAACTTTCGGAATCAATGAATGATGTTACAATCATTTTTAAACATTGATTTTTGATAACTGCGCCCAAACAATTGAAGGAATTTTTACAGCATTAAGTATGCTAACTATACAAATCGAATATATAGGGAAAAATAATCTTCTCGGGCGGGACTCGAACCCGCAGTCTTTCCCTTACAGGGGAATGCCTGACCAATTCGGCTACCGAGACACGCCCGATATGATTCAAATTTCCCATCTTATACGTCTTTAAGGCGACGTGGCGTCATCTACCGATTTTCTTACGAACTATCGGAATCAATGAATGATGTTACAATCATTTTTAAACATTGATTTTTGATAACTGCGCCCAAACAATTGAAGGAATTTTTACAGCATTAAGTATGCTAACTATACAAATCGAATACATAGGGAAAAAGAATCTTCTCGGGCGGGACTCGAACCCGCAGTCTTTCCCTTACAGGGGGAATGCCTGACCAATTCGGCTACTGAGTCGCGCCCGAGAAGATTCTTTTTCCCTATGTATTCGATTTTTATAGTTAGCATACTTAATGTTGTAAAAATTCCTTCAAATACAAATACATATTATGAATATTACCTACTTTGTAACCTAGCATTTAAACTGTGACATATGTTTATTGTGGTGAGAAATAAAAATATATTCATTCATTCATTCATTCATTCATTCATTCATTCATCTATCACGGTTCAGGAGATACAGCTTGATGACGTACAGAGACAGACTATGGTTCCGTTCCGGTTACTAATATGGTTAGGTTTTAACCGTTTGGTTACCGAACCCTAAAAAGCGTGTGTTCTACCCCTAATACCTATCTAAATTGAGGAATAAAAATGTTGACGTGATTACAACATTAGTATGTGTGACAGAACACATCTCGCTCGAGTCACGTCTTGAACATTTTGGGGTACAAGGGTACAAATCTGCAAGAAATGCGTACCACGGAGGTTTAGTTAATAAGGAACTTGCTAACTAGGAGCGTGTGGCCTGAAAGTTTTGAAATTAAGAAGAAGTCTGTCGTTTGCATCATTAAGATGTTGTACGTGATGAAGGGTTTAATTAAATATGAATGTTTGAGAAAAGATTTTGAATAAATCGAATAAATAGGGAAAAGAATCTTCTCGGGCGGGATTCGAACCCGCGATCTTTCCCTTACAGGGGGGATGCCTTGACCAACTCGGCTACCGAGACACGCCCGATGTGATTCAAATTTCCCTTTTTATCCGTCTTAAAGGCGACGGTGGACTCATCTACCGAGTTGGTCAAGGCATTCATAAAACTGAATATCGTCTTCGTACAGTCAGTATCAAATCGATGTTGATGAAGAAATTACTGAAAATGATCAAAATGCCTTGGGAAAACCAACTCCTTCCTGTTGACCGATTGTTCTGATATTTGGTAAATGGTTCGGACAATAACTTTGATATTAAGATCAGTTTAAGACTCTATACTCCGTCCATTATATTATTGTATTTTAGACAGCTCACTGACAGTGGTCGGTATAACTTTGTTCTAGCGTCAACACCTAAAAATCCTAACAAAAATTGGGCGCCAATACGTCATTTTTCATTGACAACGTCACGTCAGCCAGAAAGCAATTTTAGGGATGTAGTTAGTCCATCGACTGTTTTTATGATAATAACTTGAAAATGTCACAAGCGATATCGACCACAGAAAATAATTCTTCTAAAAAATATTACATAACTGGTGGTTTTTAACCGATTTCTAAACGGATGTTTATAATGTTTTATATTTGTATGATTTTTACGGAAAAATGATTTTTGTAACTCCGTCATATGTAGACGGTGGTGGAGCGCTTAGGTACTTTCTTAATTGTTTCCCACATAATTTAATTGTATTTCAATTTTTGTAATTTAATAAACCGCTTCTATGTATCGAATAATGTTTGAATATTGGCGCTCATTTGTTGACCACTTAGTGTTGAAGAAGGCCAATGAATGGCGCTGTGAATGGATCTGTTCGAACTATATTTTGAGAACGAGGTTTCTATGAGCGGGACTCTCAAGCTTCAGGGCTGACGTTCAACTCATTCATTTTTTAATCAGTCACTAACCCGCACCCAGCATCGAAAGATGTCTTTGACTCACGCGCTCCGCACCAAACGGAAGTTTGATTAATTCAACTCCTCGTTTCTTTTTCTGTGTAATTCTATAAGTTCCTTGGCCACATTCTCAAGTCAGTATAAGGGAACTGTATCGGAAGAAAACGACAAATTCATGAAAGTCACCGGCCGGTCGAAATATACCTACCCACCAACACGTGCCAGGAACCACGCCTGTCTGCAGCTGAATCCTCACGAGGTGGAACACAGGTCAGTGCCGGTTTTCTAACGTTTTCATTCATAGAAGCGGTCACATGAGTATTTCCTTTCTATTACAACCAAACGCCAGGTCATAGGTTCTTTACGCTCTGTGTGCAAACACACCATTTGGTCAGGACTATTTACACGTCCCACCAGACGGATTGTCAAAATTCTTTTTTATTTGAAAGAGGTTTATTCCAAAATGGTCCCATTTAAATTGTATAAAGATCTGATGACGGGTTTCAGAGATAGATCACGGAACTCTTCAATAAATACCAGGAAAACAGCATGTTGGAATATTCTTCTAGAAGTCAGTTGTTTTGTTTTGGAGATTAGCGTGTGCGTTATGGCCCACAATCGTTTGACAATACATTTGTAAATTGTAGGTATAGACACGAAATATCTACTGCTTTACAGAAAGATAATAGATTATAATGAGTAATTCCACATGAAATCATATATTTATCATAATATTTTCACTTATCGATTAATTATTTTTTTAATCGAGAATTTTAACTTTGTCGATATTTTAAATTTTCATGCAATCACTACTTCCATCTGTCTAAAATACAATAATATGATGGACGGGGTATAGTCAAGATTATTCTGATAATGACTGTACATTCGACTGATCACAATAATGATAATAAGCTGTGCTTACATAGTGCAAAAACAGCATTGGTGGGTAAGAGCGTACTGTGTATGGCTCCCAAAATTTATAATAAAATCCCTGACACCATAAAATTATGTAACACTAATATATTCAAATCAAACTTGAAAAAAATCTTAACGTCTAAAGCTTATTATACAGTTGAAGAATTTCTAAATGATAATAATTTTGTTTTAACCTGACAATTTGTAATAGTTATTTCTTGTGATATTTTATTTATTTTTTACTTTGTATTTGACATTTATTTTATTTTGTTTCTTATAATTATTTGCTATTAATGATCTGATTATTATTTGTTTGATTTGAAATTTTATTTTATTATTATGTTTTTACTAAATATTTTACTGACATCTATTACTATTGTTAGAAATAATTACTATTGACTGACATATATTATATTTATTAATAAGTTCAATAATGTTTTACATGCATGCCGAAATAAACATTTACACACCATAATGAAATGGTAGAATGTACACGGGAGCCACTTAATTAAGACCATTATATGTACCTACATTCATGTGAATAAATGACTATGACTATGACTATGATAGTAGTTCCATGATATTGAAACCAGTTACTAAAATAGGTATTCAGATATAACTTATGCACGCGATATTGATTGTTCCGCTAAGTGCTGCTGAAACGGGACGGTTATTTAGTGTCACGATAACGTCGATAAACTATTTATTCGCAACGAAAATGTACTGGGATCGATATTTAAAACTGACTGACATTGATAGCTACCCTATACCTAATTAAATTATTGTGTTATATAGTTGTTTAACTTTTGTATTAATTAAATAAGTAACAATGAAAGTGTTGATGAAGTTCCTAGCATCAGACTTCGGCAATCGGAGTCTTTGTACCTACATGTTACATGCCCAGTAGGGGACAATGATACGCTATAGTTTTAACCCTTCGGAATAAGTTTACTTTTTTGATATGGCTAAAAATATAGTTACAATGATTAACGCTGTTGGTGAAACTTTAATCCTTAAACATATATTTGAATGATTTTTTTCATAGCATTTATTATGCTAACTGTTAAGTTCGAAAAACATTGGAAAAATTGGAAAAGCAGTCGCCCTGTAAGCGAAAGGTCGTGAGTTCGAGTCTCACTTAAACATATATGTTCAAATATTGTATAATTTCCATATGCAAATATGTTCTAAGCTTTAAACTATAACTAACTACAGCGATGAAAGAGTTAGATGGTGCTAGAACTGCGTATTTATAATAACATTAAGTTTTAATACTTGGTTATTTACCATCCGCGTGGTGATGGAGAAAGAATACAAGTATAACCACTCCATCGCATCCAAATTGTGACTAAAGATAAGAGGCGAATATCCGAAATATATGCAGACGATATCACTGCGAGAGAAGCAAAACTCGAAATAAAACACTGTACCAACCCGTCTGGCCAGCGTGGAAACATAAGGTCAGTCTCCTAACATAGGGAGATGCCTACCTATATCCAGCCATGGACTGCGATAGGCTAAGTGATTGATAACCTCCGTAGTTCCGAGATTTTAAGGTCAAACAACGCAATGCGCGACTGTAAAAGTTGGTTTTATATTAAATACTAGCAGTCCCGGCAAACTTCGTTTCGCCTTAGAAATTAGAATCAATTAGTTGTTGATTCTAAATAGTTTCGGCAGCGCATTCGACGAAAGACATTTTAAGACTCCATTTTTCTACACCTTCGGTTACATTGTTCAAATTTTACCAAGGATCCATAATTTTTTTCAAAATGAAATGTAGCCTATGACAAATTGGAAGAATGTAGCATTCTATTGGTGAAATAATTTTTTCAATCGGCCCAGTACTTTTTGAGCCTATTCATTACAAACATACAAACATACAAAAATAGGTACAAATCTTTCCTCTTTATAATATTAATGTATTATTATAGATTTGGTTTCAATCCATTTATCTGACTGTGCTTTATTATTCACGCGAGTTGAAGACAGCATAAAATAAAATTCAAAAATGCCAACCCGCGGACGTCAGCGAGTTTGACACCCGCGATTTGATGAATGACCCTTTCTGTTAGAAGCTTTTGTATACAAAGTCAAAAAGAGATTAATTGATGAAAATATATACAGGGAATCTCCTATTACCTACACAGGATTAAAACCCTAATTGACAAAGATACAAAATCAGCAATTAATTGATTCACTCTTTATTCGAAGAGAAATCGTACAGAATTGGGCTGTATAAGCTTGGAATTGATTACGTTTTCTGCTCAAAAATAAAGCCAAATGAAACGTCAGCGAGATGGATGGTATCTGGTATCTCTCTGTATCGATGTACGAAGTTCAATTCTCCAATGGAGTTGGACTATATTTTTGGCAAGGAGGAATAAAGCGATATATTATACTGGTTTTAGTTCTGTCGAATATAATTATTATATTTATACTAGGATACTTTTGAATTTATATTAACTAACTATAGATAGTTTACGTTCATACTTTTTTTTCCGTGCGGAAATCCCTTCGGATACCACCCCCGCTAGAGCCAGAGGGGGAGGTTATGTCGGACTTGAACCGACAAAAACCGGACTCCGTCTGTGGGTTGTGGTGTGGTGAGGTTGTCTTCGACATATCCCTCGCATCCCGGCTGACCCATGGCCATCCCTTACGGTCTGGCCCTCCTCAGGAGTTCACATTCATACTAAGTATGTTTTGACGTTGGCTCCTTATCGATCAAACGTAGATACCGCCCGAAGCACCCGTGCCCGGTGATAATCTGCGCCAGTCTATACGAGAGGCTGCCATGTGGCCTCTCTAGCCACCGTGTGGCCTCTCTAGCCACCATGTGGCCTCTCTAGCTAAGCATCATAGCTCCCGAACGGATGAAGCAATTTCAATTTAGTTTTTTTTTATTAAAGGTGACTTATGTGCGAGAGTATGTTTGGTGAAAATCGGTTGAATCGTTTAAAAGTTATGGGGGTCACAGCGGGATGGGGAGAGTCGGGCGTTTTTTTTTTTAATTATGTTATCTCTATTTATATTCTATTAGTAAGTTTATTGACTACAACTGTCGATAAACACGCGAACTTTCGTCACAACACGTAGATGCATCCGTATCTACGTCCGTGTCAATGAAACCCATGGACACCCAACGTAAAAAGGTCCCATTTAAGTTATTTGTCGGTAGCAAACGCAATTTAAATACTGCACAGCACTTTTGCCAGAACATAAATCAAATAAAACCCGAGATGAAATAAATTGTCTTGTTTATCCTGTCCAGACACTCGGCTGCTCAATGTAATTATACTTTATCTTACAACACAATGAAACACTGTGTTACACAAGAAACAGCAACGTTACGAATCTCTAATGGAACGATAGATGCTTATCAGCTTGTTGGAAACCAATCGCGTGTAATGACCACAGACTTATATTATTTTATTAATTGGTACTTAATTGTCACTTCTGAGTTTCACTTTTAGCTTGCCATCAGGGGCGGTGAAGTCATATTGGGATGACTTATAGGCAAGCCATGTCAATCATACGAAACAAAATTATACAGCAAAAGGCTCGCCCCCTATTACTTGGAATCGAAAATCATAGTTGGCGAAACGTGGGTGTTAATACACCTCTGCCTACCCCTTCGGGGATTTACAGACGTGACTATATGTATGTATGTATGTGAAATTATACTGCGCCACTATCAAATTTGAATGAAGTTGCCATACGTCACCTTAGTTCAAGCGGACAATTACATTTCATCCCAGTTTTATTTAATTTCAAAAAAAAAAATAGTTCGCCCCTAGTGATGACGTCACATAATAACAGTAAACATAATCATTGTAATCTTAGCTAGGTACACTGCACCAATTAGATCATTAGCTCAGGCGGACGGTTTGTGATCTGGCGTACTCTATATCTGTGGCAATGCTCACAATTATGTTGTTATATCTCTAAACTTAAATTTCTCTAAAAAAATCTAATTGCATCTCTTTCTTTCATGATCAGATAAAAAAGGACAGATGATTTTATTTAAGTTAAGACCTGTCAAATTAAGACAGCGCCTTGTTGGTGCGTAGTAAGTTAAGTCACATGTTCGTAGATGTCAACTTAATTTGACAGGTGTTCACTAAAATAAATCATCTGTCCTTTTCTATCTGATAATGAAAAAAACAGAGCAATTAGAAAATTTTAGAGAATTTTAAGTTTAGAGATGTAACAACAGAATTGGGAGCATTGCCACAGATATAGAGTACGCTAGATTACAACAGAATTAGCAGCACTGACGAACTTTTATTTTCTTGTGCACCGACATACCTATATTTAGTTCAGCAAGCATTAAGGACGAAGAGCTTATGAACACTTTGAGAAGTTTCGTTCTACTACTATCTGGGTTATACGACTCGTATATTTCCTACATCAAATTCACCACTTTCTTGTACACTAGACTTTGCCACTCATATTGCAATTCCTCTGTGCACTCCCGGGTCTGCTGGAAGAAAACTCAACTTTGAGTTAAGCTCGCCTTTGTACATCTCATCTCATTATTTTATATAAATATAATTTACGTGTACATAAAGAATAAAATAAATAAATACTAAAGTTAAGAAATATGTCGAAAAAAATATATAATATATATGATTTTAAATAAAGCTACATCGCGACAGAGCCAGGCAAGCAACTAACTTAATCAGTCGTTAACCGCCTAGGCGCTTTACTAAAGAGCACCACTCAATTCACGGCCTGAATGATGTTCAGCCATTTCATTAAACGGCTAAGCTAAATTGGGTCGATGATGTTTAATATCTAGCCTAGCTTTTGAACAATAAAACAGCTAGAAAAACAACAGTTATTTCTGCACGGTAATAAAAAATAACCCCGTTAAAGAATACCTGATTCTAAAACACTAGAAATGTTTAAGCTTGTTCCCAGTGTGACAGTGTAGGTACATTCAGCATCAGAAAGATGTTGTCGAACAGAGTACACAAAATGATCTGAATTCCCTTTTTTACCCCCATCCAGTTGACCGATTGTTCTGATATTTGGCACACACCTTTAGTTCGAACAATAAAACCATATAAATCTATAAAATAGTTTCATCATCATCCACATAAAGACGTTAGTCCTGATTGCATCCGAGGTCACGGTGCCCTCGGAGCTCAGGGTCCGCCTTCCGGCTCTTCCTCCTCCACTTCGCACGATCTTGGGCGTCCAAGGTAGTGAGACCGTTTTCACGCATGTCACCCTCCACGACGCCAAGCCAGCACTTCTTGGGCCTACCCTTTCTACCTGGACCGGGTGGGGGCGCCATTGCCAGGCATTTGTTACCCACGTAGCTGGGCGGTTTCCGCAAGACGTGGCCGCACCAGCAGAGGCGGCTCTCTTGCATTTTATCTGCGATGTCACGGACATGAAGGCTGCCGCGGATGCCTGAGTTCCTCACGCGATCTTTACGCGTGACTCCACACATCCACCGCAGCATTTTCATCTCCGTGACACGCAGCATCTGCTTGTGTCGCTCCAACAGCGGCAACGCCTCACAGCCGTGTAAGAGGACAGGTCTAATGATCGTTTTATAGACCTGCCCTTTCAGCCTGACTGGCATTTTAGTATTACAAGTGACGCCAGTCATTTCCCGCCACTTAGCCCACGCGGCGGCAATACGTGCCTTGACGTCGTAGTCAATGTCACCGGAAACGTGAAGTACGTGATCCCAGGTACTTAAACTGATCCGTGCGCTCGACCAAGTCATCGCCTATGCGAACAGGTGTGGGATCTGTTGAGTTTAACGCCAAGTACTCTGTCTTCGCCACATTTAGCTTCAGACCGCCGTTCTCAAGCGCCTCCTTTCACACTTTCACACGTCGCACCAATCTGTTCCTGTCTGCGTCCATAAGCGCAATGTCATCAGCATACATAAGCACCCATGGAGGCTGCTCATGTGAGTCTCTGATACTGTCCGACAAAACGTCTAACACCAAGCTGAACAGGTAGGGACTAAGTACGGATCCTTGGTGTACCCCGACGGTGATGGGGAAGGTTTTCGTGTCGCCAACAGCGGTGCGAACCACGGAACCGGAATCTTGGTACATGTCTCGGATGGTGTCGATGTAAGCCTCTGGGACTTCTTTGGACCGCAGTGCCCACCAGATCATCGCGCGGGGCACACAGTCGAAGGCATTCTGCATGTCTAGGAATAGACAGTACAGAGGCGTGTTCCTCGCCCTGTATCTCTCCGCGACGATCCTTAGGGTGTATAAAATAGTTTGATTTGCTCTTAATACGAGAGTTTTAAGATCATTTTGAGACTTCGTCGTCGAGATATTTATGACGCTGACTGTACTCCAGGGCACTCGCAAATCGAATCAGAGCCGTTGCCCGACGCCGTTCCAATTAGGCAGGCGCACTGTCTACACTAATTAAGCCACCCGCGTGCGAATTACTGTAAAATATAATAGAACTAGCTGACCCGACGAACTTCGTACCGGCAATTTTTTTCTGCCCGCGTGGCGTTCAATCCCGTTTCCGTTGCGTAGTTTTAAAGATTCAAACATATATAGACGGACAGCTACTTTGTTTAACAGTAGTGTAATATTAGGTACGAAATAGATCGGGAAAAAGAAGCGCTCAAGTGGGACTTGAACCCACGACCTTTCCCTTACAGGAGGAATGCTTCTTCTTATAATCTTTATATCCGTATTTAAGGGCGATCAATAGCTCAGTTGGAAGAGCATTCCCCCTATAGGTAAGGGAAAGGTGGGTTCAAGTCCCAATTGAGCGCTTCTTTTTCCCGATATATTTAGAACTTAGAAAGTTAGCATAATAAATGCTATAAAAATTTCATTCTAATGTTAGGTATCTCACAAAAATTACTACATGAAAATAAAATTCCTCATTTTTCGTTCCTATTGACTAAATGTGGAGTAAATTGAAGTGCAACAGCTATAGAATATGAAGTGAATACAAAATCGTATTTCAAAGGAAGCCCAATGAAACGACTAGGTCGTTCGACTATTTCATAACCATAAGCTATAAGCTTATCACTACATAAAACAAAGTACCTAGCCTGTTTGTCTGTCCCTATGTATGCTTAACTACGTATCGGATTTTGAAGTGGTTTTTTTAATAGAAAGAGTGATTCAAGAGCCTTTTATCTTTGTGTGCCTAATTCGCTTTGAGCCTAAGTCGCGTTATGCCAAAATTTACTTTTAAATAAGCGTTGAGTCTATTTAGCTATTTGCCTAATTCGCTTTGAGCCAAATTCGCATTATGCCAAAAAGCGTTGGGTCTATTTAGCTATTTGCCTAATTCCTTGTATGCCTAGTTCGTTATGAGCCTAAGTCGCGTTATGCCTAAAAGTCTACCTTGTTCTTATTCGGTTTTAATCGATTTCTACATAATAATATTAAAAGAATCAGATTATTGTTACTACTTGGACAGTGACATTCACATACCAATTATATCTTTGAACATGATTACGAATGCAGCTGCCACCTGTCAATGCCTGAAAACAAAGGTCTTTAACCAGTGCGTCGTACCTGTTATGACTGACGGTGCCGAAACGTGGACACAGACGGTAGGGCTAGTGCATAACCTAAAAGTCGCTATGGAGCGAGCTATGCTTGGAGTTTCTTTGAAGGATAGAATTCAAAATGAGGTCATCCGACACAGAACCAAAGTTACCGACATAGCTCGCTGAATAAGTAAGCTCAAGTGGCAATGGGCTGGCCACATCTGTCGAAGGACCGATGGCCGTTGGAGCAGACGAGTCCTAGAGTGGAGACCGAGAAAAGGCAAACGCAAGGTAGGACACCCCCTAGCCAGATGGACTGCGGTGGGCTAATTGATTGATTGTCGAATGCTATGCCAAAGGTGGTATACTTTTTTTATAAGAGAGCGGGCGCAGAGCACAGTGCACGCGACCTTTCGCAGATCTATTGTGCTATCTCTATCGGCTCACCAAGTCCTGCGTTTGATATGAACCGAACTATGGACTTTTTCACATCCTCCGGACTGACCATGGGTCACCCCAGAGAACGGCTTCTACAATGTGGCATACTTAGACCAGGTGCTTTTTAGACTTTCGTTACCTGTTGGTACAATTCACAAAGGTCCCCCAAAAGGGCTTCAGACTATCTACTTTTTAGACGAAACGATACCAACTACTACTCGCATAAGGTCTAACTCGCCTTCTGCCTAACTCGTTTTCGGGCTAACTCGCCTTCTGCCTAGTTCATTTTCAGTCTAATTCGCCTTTTGCCTAACTCGTTTTTGATCTTACTCGCGTTTGGCCAAACTAGCGTTTGGTCTAGGCATAACGCGATTTAGGCTCAAAGCGAATTAGGCACACAAAGATAAAAGGAAAAAAAATGGCGGTACGACGTTCGCCGGGTCAGTTACTTTTATTATAAATATAGCTGATGTCCGTGGCATGTGTGGATGTCGGTTATCGCATTTTGAGGGTCGCAAAAGTGCATCAGAAACAAAACCCAAGTATTTATAAACACTAACTAATTTACAATTTTATAACAATAAGTAGCCGCGTGGTTTCCGGTTGAAAAGAATTTAGGCCACCCGATCTCTTCCCAACCGGTATCGTACAAGGCGACTAAGGGATAACGCTGTTTAACATCAGACAGATACATACAGCCCAGAATCAGCCTCAGATATAGGCTCGAGTCAACAATAGTGCCCGGAATATTATGGCAAGGCTCACCCCCCTATCACAATTACCTCTGCCTAACCCTCCGAGGATAAAGGTATGATTATACATGTATGTATAGTAGTAAATATAAAAATCTTCTTCGCGGTCATTTTCTTAAATCATAAAGTCAAGATCTCGAATCTGAATTAAACCTCAACAACCCATTCTCGTTTACAACTTACGCCTTTACCTAAAACTTGAATCCACCATAACATAATTAGTAGAACTAAATATATTACAAGGCACTAGTGAACTCGTGAGAACAACTTGGTTGGTTGTGGCGAGCTTAACTCCAACTTTCTGAAACTAAAATGAGGGCATAAATTTTCTAACGACATTAGCTTAACGCTGCGACTAGGGGAACCAGGCTTGACATTTCTACGGCAGGACATTTCTTGTCACTTTTTTTTTATAAAGCACGCGTCAATTTGACTTCACCTAGCCTGATGATAAGCAAAAGGCAAAGTCCACAGTGGTGGCACTCAGCTTGACGGCCTAATCAGATGCCTTTTCACGCCCCGCTTAAAGGACCCGGGACTGTAGGAAGAAAGAAACACATGAGCTGGCAGGGAGTGCCAGGTCTTAGTGGTGCGGCATAAGAATGAGTTACTGAAACGCTTGGTTCTAGCAGGTATAGGTACTCTGCACCGTATACGAATGGCATTTTAGCCCTGCACGTGTCGTCCTGTGTAGGAAGGGAGAGGGTGGGACTAATTGGAAGAGCTCATCAGAACATTCACCATGGTAGAGACGGTAAAATACTGCCAAAGACACTATATCACATAACAACAGTCACGTAGAAAAAAGGTGAGAAAAGAAAACTACTCAGCCATTTTGTAAATCGTTAAATTATTGTTATTTTTATTGTTTTTACTTTTATTTTAATAAACTTTCAAATCAAAATAATCACACAAATTACGTGTTTAATACCTTTATAATTAGTTTGATTAGGACAATAAGCAATTTTATTAAAAGGCATATGATGAGGCCTTCAAGCTGAGTGCCACCATTAACAATGGTGGCACTCAGCTTGAAGTTTTAGGTAAAGGCGTAAGTTGTAAACGAGAATGGGTTGTTGAGGTTTAATTCAGATTCGAGATCTTGACTTTATGATTTAAGAAAATGACCGCGAAGAAGATTTTTATATTTACTACTATACATACATGTATAATCATACCTTTATCCTCGGAGGGTTAGGCAGAGGTAATTGTGATAGGGGTGAGCCTTGCCATAATATTCCGGGCACTATTGTTGACTCGAGCCTATATCTGAGGCTGATTCTGGGCTGTATGTATCTGTCTGATGTTAAACAGCGTTATCCCTTAGTCGCCTTGTACGATACCGGTTGGGAAGAGATCGGGTGGCCTAAATTCTTTTCAACCGGAAACCACGCGGCTACTTATTGTTATAAAATTGTAAATTAGTTAGTGTTTATAAATACTTGGGTTTTGTTTCTGATGCACTTTTGCGACCCTCAAAATGCGATAACCGACATCCACACATGCCACGGACATCAGCTATATTTATAATAAAAGTAACTGACCCGGCGAACGTCGTACCGCCATTTTTTTTCCTTTTATCTTTGTGTGCCTAATTCGCTTTGAGCCTAAATCGCGTTATGCCTAGACCAAACGCTAGTTTGGCCAAACGCGAGTAAGATCAAAAACGAGTTAGGCAAAAGGCGAATTAGACTGAAAATGAACTAGGCAGAAGGCGAGTTAGCCCGAAAACGAGTTAGGCAGAAGGCGAGTTAGACCTTATGCGAGTAGTAGTTGGTATCGTTTCGTCTAAAAAGTAGATAGTCTGAAGCCCTTTTGGGGGACCTTTGTGAATTGTACCAACAGGTAACGAAAGTCTAAAAAGCACCTGGTCTAAGTATGCCACATTGTAGAAGCCGTTCTCTGGGGTGACCCATGGTCAGTCCGGAGGATGTGAAAAAGTCCATAGTTCGGTTCATATCAAACGCAGGACTTGGTGAGCCGATAGAGATAGCACAATAGATCTGCGAAAGGTCGCGTGCACTGTGCTCTGCGCCCGCTCTCTTATAAAAAAAGTATACCACCTTTGGCATAGCATTCGACAATCAATCAATTAGCCCACCGCAGTCCATCTGGCTAGGGGGTGTCCTACCTTGCGTTTGCCTTTTCTCGGTCTCCACTCTAGGACTCGTCTGCTCCAACGGCCATCGGTCCTTCGACAGATGTGGCCAGCCCATTGCCACTTGAGCTTACTTATTCAGCGAGCTATGTCGGTAACTTTGGTTCTGTGTCGGATGACCTCATTTTGAATTCTATCCTTCAAAGAAACTCCAAGCATAGCTCGCTCCATAGCGACTTTTAGGTTATGCACTAGCCCTACCGTCTGTGTCCACGTTTCGGCACCGTCAGTCATAACAGGTACGACGCACTGGTTAAAGACCTTTGTTTTCAGGCATTGACAGGTGGCAGCTGCATTCGTAATCATGTTCAAAGATATAATTGGTATGTGAATGTCACTGTCCAAGTAGTAACAATAATCTGATTCTTTTAATATTATTATGTAGAAATCGATTAAAACCGAATAAGAACAAGGTAGACTTTTAGGCATAACGCGACTTAGGCTCATAACGAACTAGGCATACAAGGAATTAGGCAAATAGCTAAATAGACCCAACGCTTTTTGGCATAATGCGAATTTGGCTCAAAGCGAATTAGGCAAATAGCTAAATAGACTCAACGCTTATTTAAAAGTAAATTTTGGCATAACGCGACTTAGGCTCAAAGCGAATTAGGCACACAAAGATAAAAGGCTCTTGAATCACTCTTTCTATTAAAAAAACCACTTCAAAATCCGATACGTAGTTAAGCATACATAGGGACAGACAAACAGGCTAGGTACTTTGTTTTATGTAGTGATAAGCTTATAGCTTATGGTTATGAAATAGTCGAACGACCTAGTCGTTTCATTGGGCTTCCTTTGAAATACGATTTTGTATTCACTTCATATTCTATAGCTGTTGCACTTCAATTTACTCCACATTTAGTCAATAGGAACGAAAAATGAGGAATTTTATTTTCATGTAGTAATTTTTGTGAGATACCTAACATTAGAATGAAATTTTTATAGCATTTATTATGCTAACTTTCTAAGTTCTAAATATATCGGGAAAAAGAAGCGCTCAATTGGGACTTGAACCCACCTTTCCCTTACCTATAGGGGGAATGCTCTTCCAACTGAGCTATTGATCGCCCTTAAATACGGATATAAAGATTATAAGAAGAAGCATTCCTCCTGTAAGGGAAAGGTCGTGGGTTCAAGTCCCACTTGAGCGCTTCTTTTTCCCGATCTATTTCGTACCTAATATTACACTACTGTTAAACAAAGTAGCTGTCCGTCTATATATGTTTGAATCTTTAAAACTACGCAACGGAAACGGGATTGAACGCCACGCGGGCAGAAAAAAATTGCCGGTACGAAGTTCGTCGGGTCAGCTAGTTCTATTATATTTTACAGTAATTCGCACGCGGGTGGCTTAATTAGTGTAGACAGTGCGCCTGCCTAATTGGAACGGCGTCGGGCAACGGCTCTGATTCGATTTGCGAGTGCCCTGGAGTACAGTCAGCGTCATAAATATCTCGACGACGAAGTCTCAAAATGATCTTAAAACTCTCGTATTAAGAGCAAATCAAACTATTTTATACACCCTAAGGATCGTCGCGGAGAGATACAGGGCGAGGAACATGCCTCTGTACTGTCTATTCCTAGACATGCAGAAGGCCTTCGACTGTGTGCCCCGCGCGATGATCTGGTGGGCACTGCGGTCCAAAGAAGTCCCAGAGGCTTACATCGACACCATCCGAGACATGTACCAAGATTCCGGTTCCGTGGTTCGCACCGCTGTTGGCGACACGAAAACCTTCCCCATCACCGTCGGGGTACACCAAGGATCCGTACTTAGTCCCTACCTGTTCAGCTTGGTGTTAGACGTTTTGTCGGACAGTATCAGAGACTCACATGAGCAGCCTCCATGGGTGCTTATGTATGCTGATGACATTGCGCTTATGGACGCAGACAGGAACAGATTGGTGCGACGTGTGAAAGTGTGAAAGGAGGCGCTTGAGAACGGCGGTCTGAAGCTAAATGTGGCGAAGACAGAGTACTTGGCGTTAAACTCAACAGATCCCACACCTGTTCGCATAGGCGATGACTTGGTCGAGCGCACGGATCAGTTTAAGTACCTGGGATCACGTACTTCACGTTTCCGGTGACATTGACTACGACGTCAAGGCACGTATTGCCGCCGCGTGGGCTAAGTGGCGGGAAATGACTGGCGTCACTTGTAATACTAAAATGCCAGTCAGGCTGAAGGGGCAGGTCTATAAAACGATCATTAGACCTGTCCTCTTACACGGCTGTGAGGCGTTGCCGCTGTTGGAGCGACACAAGCAGATGCTGCGTGTCACGGAGATGAAAATGCTGCGGTGGATGTGTGGAGTCACGCGTAAAGATCGCGTGAGGAACTCAGGCATCCGCGGCAGCCTTCATGTCCGTGACATCGCAGATAAAATGCAAGAGAGCCGCCTCTGCTGGTGCGGCCACGTCTTGCGGAAACCGCCCAGCTACGTGGGTAACAAATGCCTGGCAATGGCGCCCCCACCCGGTCCAGGTAGAAGGGGTAGGCCCAAGAAGTGCTGGCTTGGCGTCGTGGAGGGTGACATGCGTGAAAACGGTCTCACTACCTTGGACGCCCAAGATCGTGCGAAGTGGAGGAGGAAGAGCCGGAAGGCGGACCCTGAGCTCCGAGGGCACCGTGACCTCGGATGCAATCAGGACTAACGTCTTTATGTGGATGATGATGAAACTATTTTATAGATTTATATGGTTTTATTGTTCGAACTAAAGGTGTGTGCCAAATATCCTTTTTTTATCGTGCGAAAAATTCCCACGGATAGGTACCACCCCCACGGAGCCGGTGGAGGTGGTTATGTCTTACTCGAACCGACTAAAACGCACGCCGTCTTGGGTCCTTGGTTGCCGGAGGTGAGATTGCCGAAAGCATATCTCTCGCATCCCGGCAGACCCAAGACCATCTCTTTCGAGATGGCCCCCTTCGGGTTGTGGGGACCTTAGTGTCCCCATCTAGCCCCGGGTACGGCCTGCTTCTGCTAGGGTGAGAGGCGGCTCCACCGGTCACCCCCAAATCGTTGGCTGGCGTGTTGTGGTGTAGAATGATGAGTGCATTTGACACGTATTTGAACGTTTAAGACAGTTGTCAATGTATGTTATAAACGTCAAAATACTTGCCAATCCAATACATTTATCATTTTCCATCCATCAACATACTCGCGTCGGTAAATCCCCGAAGGGGTAGCCAGAGGTGTATTAACACCCACATTTTGCCAATTATGATTTTCGGTCCCACGACGTATTAAGCTTGGTATTGCCGTACCTACTATGCTGAAATAAAATGTTGAGAACTTATTAAAAACATACAATCTGTGGACCTTATTTTTACGTGCGGCATTCCCCGGAGGTTCCCCTTCCGTCGGAGCCGGTGGGTTATATACGAAGGTTATAGATTCTTACCAGACATAATACTCCTCTAACAATTTCACCATGAGTACAGATGTACAGTATTTCCCAAGCCTTATGGCAGAAGTTAAATATAGGGGGTGAGCCTATTGCCGTCTAGCGGGCCTTTTGTCTTGGGCTGTATGTTTACTGTCGGATGGGAAACAGCCCTATCCCTTAGTCGCCTTTTACGACACCCACAGGAAGATCTGGAGTGGACCTATTTTACTCCACCGGGAACCAACATAGTTAAACACCAATTTCTCGTTCTATTCTACAATAAATTGTCAACGAATTGTCACTTGTCTAAGGGGGCCATACATTATATACATGTTAATTTTTATCGACTAGCTTTGCCCGTGACTTCACCCCCGTGGACTTAGAACTAGATTTGGCTTACTGCATAGTAAAGTTAAGTCTTTATAACACCAGGTATCTTCAGTAAATATCCCTTAAAATCAACCCAATCACTTATTATCCTTCCTCCGAAATGACTAGATTTTTACTGCAGATACGTAAATTGTACATTATGCTCACGCCTCTTTCTCTCTGTGGTAGTAGTGCAGGTAAGTAGCTGATGTTATAGGCGTAGGTTCTGGGCTACCTTTTTTTTCAAGTTCACGCTAATGAAATCACGTAGGCACGGCTAAATATTTCAACAGATCCAATCCAAAAATACCGAAATAAGGCAACTATTAAAACCTGACCAGATGAAATTAGATCAAAATGAAGCAATAAAGGAAGTTCGCCAGCCGATGTACAGCATACATTATTCAATAACTCAACTCGGCATATGTGGGGCCACGAAAACCGCGGTTGGCAACGTATCATGCTGAATGGTTGCCAAAAACGAAACTTGGCGTCGTAAACTATAGATACAATTTTGAGATATGGTTGATATTAGGTTATTCGAGAGATATAGATGGCCATTGCGTCGAACGTTGGAGATACCGGATACAATTCTCGCTCAGTATAAATATTTGTGTAGTTATATGGAAATTTCTATGTCCCTGGGTCTGATTTTATGTTTTTTCTCGTCTTCTTCGTGTCAATGGCTCATCAATTTCTTAAATTTTGTCGGCCCAATACCTGGCCACAGCCACAGCATTGTCTGTTGCCCTGCACAGGTCTGCGATGGTACAGGTGGAAGGACACAGTAGGCAAGAGAGCAAGTGTGGCATGGACCCCACAGTCGCAGAGTGCTTGTGAGTGTTCTATATAGCCCCATTTTGCCAAATTTGCATTACAGCGGCCAACTTGGGTACGTAGGCGGTTTAATGATTTCCAAGTTGGCCAAGGGAGATGGTGTTTTTTCTCGTATAAAACCCATATTACAAGCCATGCTTAATATAGGTTTAGATGGCGTTGTCTTTAAAATTATTTTTAAATTCAATGGTTATTTAAAAATAAATCATCTATTGAATGTCACTCCCTGTTACATCCTAAGCCTGGGCTGCATCTTAAAGCCTGGGTTTCGTTCTCCTACTCGCTCTCATTATTTATGCCTTCAGATTATATATTTTTATTTGCTTTTTACAACTGAGTCACTACCGCCTAACCAAACCCGAGAAGAAAACCGACGTAAACTGGTGAAGCAGATGTCCCGTCCCACCTTGCAAGACCCCGAAGATATGGAGGATCCCACCAGAGTAAATTATGTACCATTATCACAGAACTTTATCTAGTAAAATCAAAGCATGGTAACAGAGTTTGATATAAAATGTAATTAATATGTCTAAGGTGCTCGTACAAATCCGTAATCACTTGAAAGTTTATCCGCACTTTCTAAGGCCACAAATCTAAGTCCGATCTGTAGAGCTTGGACTGCTATCTAAACCAATCGCACGGCGACTGGTCATTCCAATTTGGCCAGAAGTGCTCTTATGGACAAGTTTCGGTAATGACCAGATCTTGTTGAGCTGAAGGCACGTCCAGGTACAAGGGACGTGGAGTGTACCTTAATTGAAAGAGGAAAAAAGATTTCTTGAGCACAAATATAGATTATAATATTGAAATGGATTGAAACGGGTACCGACTTTATATCTTTACTAGATTTACTTACGGTTTATCGCGATAGTTTTAGGTTTTTATTTTTTTATTTAATTAAATATCTGAATTCATACAATTAATTTAAACTTAAGAATCGCTAAAGCTACTGGAGGTTGTGTGTGATTTATCGCAACAGAACTGTTAGTTATATCTTCGGTTCTATTGTATCAATATGTGATGAAACAGAAATAAGATTTGAAGTCTTACTTAGACCTTCCATTATTGTCTGTAACTTTTATTTCAGACATAATAACATAAAACTGTAGGTATTCTTATTCGACCTTTCTATCACACGCTTTCCCAAAAGATTTTTATGACACTTTTTCATACCATCAAGAGGCAAATATGCTTTCAATGTAGTAAAATAACGTCATAAATATGTAAACAAAAACCACCCTCTATAAATAATAGAGCACCTGCTCTTGACACCCAAAAACACGTTGAAATATTATTCTGGCAAAAATAGAATATATTATGCAGATTAATCCCTTACTTGAGAAGGGATTGTCAGGAACAAAACAGTGACGGTATTAAGAAAACATTTACTTAAAAATGTGAAGCGTTTAGAAGGTAGACAGAAACAAAAGAAGGAATATACAAAGGCTCAGAGGAAAGGCGACCCATTTTGAAAACGTATTTCAAAGACAAACCTCCTCCCTGTATCTTAATCCGCGTAAACGAGACGGGTACAGACGTAGCGGTGTGTGAAAGATTTAATGAGAACATAAGTTTTCTTTTTTTGAATATTTATTCTTCTTCTGTCGAGTTGACGGTATTTTCATGTCAATTTTGTTTGCCCAGTGTGCAGCCACCCTGATGGCATTCTGGACACTCAGTACATGATTATGGGCAAGTGACACACGTTACCAGGCGGTGATAGTGTGTCTGCCGGGGCGCGAGAGATATGCTTTCGGCGATCTCACCTCCGGCCACCAAAGACCGAAGACGGCGTGCGTTTTAGTCGGTTCGAGTCCGACATAACCACCTCCACCGGCTCCGGGGGGGTGGTATCCATGGGGATTTTGTGCAAGTAAAAAAAAGGGGGTGATAGTAAGAAAGAAAAGAAAGAAAACTCATTTATTGGGAAACAGCGCAAAATGGCACACAAAATACACAAATAAAACTTTTATCGACAGAGAAAAAAAACGACTAAAAAGACTAAGTGACGTACGCTGACGAGACGTCTGACAGTTCTCTGAATGTCAGTGTCACTCGGCTGTCAGCTATACGTCACGGGTCATGCCACTATATGTATGCGACACGACGTGGCATATTTACGTGGCAGATATTTGAACGTCGTTTTTCTTCTCCGCCCCACACAAACCATGAAACTAAGTACTTAAACAAGTCATGCACAAGTGCACCGTGTTCCCAAAGGATGAACACTCAGCATACACTGCGATGGGTATCAGCCACCACAGCACAAATTTTCAGTGCCACCCTCCGTGTAGCTTCAGTGTAGCTCCGCATTCACACCGAGGGTCCACCTCATCTGAAAAACCCCCCCTAACGCGGTATTCATTACCTATTAATTATATTTCCAGGCTCAAAACAATCTTTCTTCGTAGCCGGTGCACCTGCTGATGAATGGACGATGCTCCCGTGCAGGTTTTTCTCTTGGAGTCGAGGGAAGAATGACAGTCGCTCCTGTAAATCCAAAAAAAAAATCAATTAATTTAAAACATACACATAAAAGTGTAAGTTTTTTGTGGTTCAGCAGCTATACCTATTACCTGGTAAGGTTGGTTTGAACGCCGAAGGTCCTGGGCTCCATACCTCCTCCTCCACCTCCATATGGATGATAAGACCCACGTCTTTCTTTCTAGTACAACAACTTTATTCTTTTGTCAACTTTTCCTATTCACAAATATCGTCACAGGAGTAATTTTATCTGCAGTCTAAAGCTTATCGCCACTTGTGAACAAGTCCTTAGCAGACCGACGCTCGACGAGTCGAGATACTCGTGTGCACGTATACTGCATATTACATTAAAGACATTTGCGTGGTAATCGAGCTGGCATGCAACTTAATACACTCTCTAGATTTAGTGCTAGAATATTCGCACCATAGTTAGCACGGTATTATGACGGGTATTGGTTTTAAATGTAACAAAATTTGCCAGCTGTGCATTGTAAATTACATTTTATATTAATTACGCTAAGGGATTAGGTTAAAGAAAATAGCCCCCCCCCCCCCCCTAGACATGTATTTCGTTGGCTGGAAGTTCTGTTGAAGACTTTACTCTCGAGTTTGGAGGTCAATGGCAGTTACTACCATAAAAGCAATATAAGTGGAGTCGAAGAGCGATGAAGCTCCAAAATTTGGACGCTCTCAGATGAAGGGATTATTCTCTTCATACTAATTTTAAAAATATGAAAGTAACTCTGTTTATTACACTTACACGCCCGACTGATTTCATTCAAATATACAGGAGTATATGAGGCCTTGAGAAAGCACGAAAAAAAAAGGTATACTACGTACGCGATAAAATAAAACCTACAACATCTAGGTAAGTACGCAGATGGAGCCGCGGGCAACAACTCTTATAAGATATTTACTCAGTGGTGTCAACCCTATTTCACGCTGTTTATAACAATGACAAAAGAAGCACTTGCATCGGTAAGTGTACAACGAGTAATCTTCGAAGCGTCGAGTCACTCGAGTGCAGGCACGAGCACTACGGCACAACTCGAGAGGATGTAGTTAAAAACTTGGACTGGCGTCCGGAGCGAAATACGTTCCTGAGTGAAAAATATTAATGGGAACAACAGACTAGCCTGTCAGCCAGCAGTTACCTAGAGGATTTGTATTTTTATTTAGACGTGAATTTAATGCATGTGTTATGAAATGAGTTTTCCTGAATTTTACCTACAAATAGAAAGTCTAGAAACTGAACTAATATATTACTATACAAGCTGTTGCCCACGGCTCTGCCCGCGTAGACTTCTTATACTGTTCCCGCTGCTGACTCTCCCCGATAGCGTGATGATGATACTATAATATTAATATGAGCATATGATACTCACAAATGATGTGATTTTCTGTGGGCAAAATAATGTTCTATATCGGTTCAGTAGATCCAAGGATTAATCCTACAATGTCACAAACTTGCTGCTCTTTTTTACACACGAGGAGGGCCAGACCGTAAGGGCGGGGTGCAAGAGATATGTCGAAGACAACCTCACCTCCGGCCTAGCACTACGACTCTCAGTCGGCGTGCGGTTTTAGTCGTTTCAAATCTGACATAACCTTCCTCTCCAGCTCGGATGGGGCAAGTATCCGAGGGGATTTCCGCACGAAAAAAAAAAGATATATACAGCCCAGACCTGAGTCTCTCTGAAATCTGAGTGCCAGGAATACGGCAATACCTCACCCATTTTTAATTGGAACCGAATACCTCTGCCTAACCCTCCAGGAACAAAAGGCGTGACTATAATTATGTATGTTGTAACTAAGGATGACAACAGGTGGCGGTCTGTGCCTACTCCAGAAGGAAATAAATATGAGCTTTATGCATGTACTTCAAAATATTTTTGACACAGATGGTGGACTCTGATGAAATATGCGAGACCATTAATACCTAAAACATAATATTTAAGTAAGATTATATAAACATTTCTAATACCAGATACGCGCGTACGTGTTAATCGTGGCTAGGTCATCGCAAGGTGAAAGGTGCGCTTGCGCATAGCGTGCCCGCGTCCTCTTCACTTATTATCAATGTGATTACATCATTACTTTATGCTATTCTGATGTTTCGGCATTATAAATGTAGCATCGGTGGTTCAGTGGTAGAATGCTCGCCTGCCACGCGGGCGGCCCGGGTTCGATTCCCGGCCGATGCAATTTCTTTTTACCCAATGCCAGGACTTTTTTAACAAATTTACAAAATTGAAACAAATGTGGTTGCGTACGGCTTACTTACTAGGTTCAGCGGTCTCCGTTAAATTGTATAATTATTTTTCAGAAAATATTTCAATAACTTCAATATTCAAATTCAAATTTTTATTCAAATAATACAAATTTGAATTTGAATTTTAATTTTAATAATAATTCAAATAATTTATTTCGGATAACAAGATCCATATTTGGGTTAGTAACAATTTAACTTAAAACTAGTGTTAGTATGCAATAATAGTAGATTATTGCATCGAGCACAAAGTAATTTATTATTGCAACGAGTGCCTGATTACGACCTGCCTGACTACGAGTGCTCTAATCTAACAGGGACGAGGGCAATATAAATTACTTAAGGCGAGGTGCAAATCTGCTTTTCTTTCAACTATTACCTATAGGAATAGTAGATAAAAGAAACTCATATCAAACAGTTAAAATAGAAGTTTAATTATTGAAATTAAAAGTTATACTTGAGCAAAGCAAAACGTAAGTTTTAAATTTGGAACAAGTAGGAAAGAAACGAATATACGTACGTAAAAAAAAAGTATTGATATCGGCTGGCTGAATAGAGGTAATCCATTGAGTATGACACCTTTTGGTGCGATTAAAAAATAAACTGTGCAATAATGAAATTTCATCCATTTTTATTGCTCTAGCTTTTTTTTTTTTTATAACCGTGGGGGAAAATCCTTCATGGATGTTATGCCGGACTCCTACCGACTAAAAACCCCCACGGTAACGCCCAGAAGCCTATGGATGGAAGCCCCGGGTAAGCCCCGCTCATGGAGGCCGATGGTCTTCGGCGAAGACACGTCGGCGGCGCCCAAGCCGCCGACTGCGGAACTCGGGTGGGAGAGTTTTCTCCCGCTCTCGCCCCGCCGCCTCTTTCACGACCATGACCTGCTCACAGAAAGAGGCGGCGCAGTCCCACTTACTCCCGCTGGAGACCATGGCTCGCACCATGGTCTCGAGTGAGAGGGTGCCCACGCCCAGACCCACCACGAGGACCTGGCGCTGTTGCGCCCACGCCGTGCACTCCACCAGCGTGTGGAGCGCTGTGTCATCGCTGCGGTCCTCGCAGTGCTGACACTCGGCCGTGGTTTCCCGGTGTCTTCGCCACAGATACCTACCGAAGCTACCATGCCCAGTAAGTATCTGTGACAACCGGTAGGAGAGAGCACCGTGTCTCCTCTCCAGCCACTTGTCCATGACCGGTCTGACGGCCGCAATTGTGGCGAATCCCCCCTGTGGTTGCTCAAGTCGCACCTTCCATGTCTCCACGGTTTCCTGGTAGAGCTGGGACCGCTGGGCCTCGATTTCTCGAGACGCAGGCCATTGGCCCCGCTCCAGCGCCTCCTTGCGCTATATAAATAGAGACGCAAGGGCTCTCGCTTCCAGGTCCCATGGAGGGGTCCTGGCTAGGAGGCATGCCGCCTCACCTGAGATCGTGCGGTATCCCCTTATCACCCTGACGGCCATCGCCCTCTGTGGGCTCAGCAATCTAGCCACATTCCTGGCCGTCAGGTTCTCTGCCCATACGGGGGCCCCGTATAGGGTTATTGCTCTAGCTAGAGCATTAAAGACTCGCTTTGTACTGAGTTTTTAGTGTGGTTGTGATGAAATTAAAGCCTAGTTGGAAGAAAACAAAATTAAATCATAATCAATTTAAAATTACAATAAAATAAAATATTAATACCTACGTTAATTAAATAATGTCAATAGCATAAAAGTATAAAATAATATAAAATTGTAAAACTAAACAAAATCAAAATCTCATGACATATAATAATAATATAATAATTTAACTGTTCATTACCATAACACACTCATTTTCTTTTTAGGTTAGTAACAATTTTCTTATTCTATACTAGCTTTTGCCCGCGGCTCCGCCCGCGTGGATGTCGGTTCCCGGCAATTATTCGGTTTTTTCTCGCCGTAAAAACCTTCCCTGGACTTTCACGAATAATTCAAGACCAAAATTAGCCAAATCGGTAAGGGCGTTCTGGAGTTATATCGTCAGGAAGGAAAACCCGACTTAATTTTATATAGTAGATTAGAAGTAGGTATTATGTATGTACGGAATCACTTCACTTCGCCTAATTTCCATTAAGCGATGTGTAGTGTGAAGCTAAAGATGAAGTGTAATGAAATTTGAAGTTAAAATTGCCTACTTTTATATGCCAATAATTTTACGCTATTTTACAAAATGCCAGATTGCACTATAAGCGATTGTCAAACTGTCTGTTACAACCCTTAACTGGAAAGCCTCATCAGATGCTTTGCCACAACCCCATTAAAGTGGACTGGTACTTAAATTCGAAACTTGTGTCTTTGGCAGTATACCGTAGTACCGTCTCTACCATGGGGACTGTTCTGACGAGCTCTTCCAATTAGTTCCACCCTCTCCTTTCCTTCAAGACACGTGCAGGGCTAAGATGCCATCCATATACTGTGCAGAGTATACCTGCTAGAACCAAGCGTTTCAGTGACTCATTCCTATACCGCACTACTAAGATCTGGAACTTCCTGCCAGCTCACGTGTTTCATTCTTCTTACAGGCCAGGGTCATTCAAGCGGGGCGTGAAAAGGCATCTAATGAGGCCGTCAAGCTGAGTGCCACCACTGTTAACATGGTAAATGTTTACGATGGTGACTCTCTTTCCGAGACTTTACCTTTAGCTTAACATCAGGCGAGGGGAAGTTATATTGACGTGTCCTGTATAAAAAAGAAACCAATTCCATATTTTTATGGTGGGTGTGGCAAAGAAATGGTATTTCGGGTGTCCAAAACCTGTAGTCTTCCAGTCCATGTAGTTCAGTTGGTTAGAACATTCTCCCTCTCTGTAAGGGACGGGTCGTGGGTCCAAGTCCCTTCATAGACGTTTACTATTCCCAATCTAAATCGATAGGAATAAAACTCCTGTGACGTCATACCATGGACAATAAAGCAGTATTGCTTCACGCGGTTTTACTCGCTTTATTTATAGAGGGATCAATGTGACTTTCCACGTTTGTTCGACTTTGTTTCAAAGGAAATTTATCTCTATTGGACTTTGTGCGGCTTTGAGACATTACGTTTGTTACTTTGTTGAACGAGATCTGGCAGTAATGAATGACTCTTTAGGCACAGAATAGATAATCGTACTAGCGTACTTTAGGTATGGATTTTGTGACTATATTTTAGTGTTTTATTAGATGATAAACGGCAAACGGTTTTTTTTTTTATACAGGACACGTCAATTTGACTTCACCTCGCCTGATGTTAAGCTAAAGGCAAAGTCTCGGAAAGAGGGTCACCATCGTAAACATTTACCATGTTAACAGTGGTGGCACTCAGCTTGACGGCCTCATTAGATGCCTTTTCACGCCCCGCTTAAAGGACCCGGGACTGTAGGAAGAAGGAAACACGTGAGCTGGCAGGGAATTCCAGGTCTTAGTGGTGCGGCATAGGAATGAATCACTGAAACGCTTGGTTCTAGCAGGTATACTCTGCACCGTAAATGGATGGCATCTTAGCCCTGCACGTGTCGTCCTGTGAAGGAGAGGGGAGGGTGGGACTAATTGGAAGTCGCTTCAAGGAATATATCAAACTTCAGGCAAATCCGGCCTGGAAAAAGCAGACTGCAGGCTCCGAGAAGAATGCTTCGGATGCGATAGGGTAACCCACTAATCCCTAACTCAAAAATTCTTCTTCATCGTAGTGTTAGTAGAAGAATTTTAATGTATTATTAAAAAAGTATTAATCATATTGCAACATTAGTCCGAGCGCCACTTTCGTAGTCCTTGCCTTAATTTGCTGTATTTGCTGTACCTACTAGTTCTAAGACACAATCGCTGTAACCATAAAAATTCAAAATTCAAAATTCAAAAATACTTTATTTTGCATAGACCATTAAATCGGCACGTACAAAACGTCAACATAAAGTAAATATTAAATACTAACTAATACTAGTAAATGGACCACCGGTTCGAAACGCGGCCCAGACCTGAGAAGACTCCGGCAAGAAACTCAGCGGGAACTTTTTTTTGGTCTATTTACAAAACATTTACTTACTTAGCCTAAAACTTATGGTCTAGATACAATATTTTGCTTGAGTAGCATAGCTGAGCGAACAGCTCATTTCCAAGTTTGTTTATCGTTTAAATATTCTTGGATTTTATAATAGCCTTTCTGGCACAGTTTGCTCTTTACTGTATTTTTAAATTTATTAACAGGTAAATCTCTGATTTCATTAGGAAGCTTGTTAAAAAAGCGTATACAGTTGCCCTGGAAAGAATTACTTATTTTATGGAGTCTGCTATGACAAACTACAAGATTGCTTTTATTTCTGGTATTTATATTGTGCCTGTCACAAAGTCTTGGAAATTTTGCAATATTTTTCCTTCCTTTTTTTTCATTCAATTCAATCATATATTCGAAGCAAATAAATGATTGAATTGAATTGCATTGGTCTTGTCGTGCCTCGAAGTTGGTCCCGGTAGATGGAGCCCTAAAAAATCAAACAACTGGTCTAGCTGCAATCTGCAATACTGCAATATAGCCTTAGACTGGTAAAGAGTACCTTTGTTACTTTGTTGAACGGGACCTAGCAGCAATGAATTTGTGAGATGTTTTAGTGTTTTATTAGATGACAAATGGCAAGCGGTAGTTGCTTCTCGGAAAATATCAAACTTCAGACAAATTCGGACTGGAAACAGCGGACCTCAGGCTCCGAGAACAATTTTTGGGATGCCACAGGGTAATCCACTAATCCCTAACCCAAAAATTCCTACTAAACTTGTTCTTCACCGTAGCGTCAGTAGAAGAATTTTAGTGTATTATAAAAAAGTATTAATCATATTGCAGCATTAGTCCGAGGGCCATGCATTGATTTCAGTTATCTTGACTTTTGCGTGACAACAGCCTCTGTGGCGTGGTGTTAGTGAACGGCGGGTTTGATCCCCGCTCAGTGCAAATCTTTGTATGCATGAATTAGGGTATTTGCATTAGCCTTGTCGTGCCTCAAAGTTGGTCCCGGTTGGTAGAGCTCTAAAAAATCAAACAACTGGTCTAGTTGCAAGCTGCAATGCCTCAATATCGCCTTTGAGTTTTGGAGGTCAGGTTCCAGTCTTCAGCCAAATCTGCAGTTAGACTGGTAAAGGGGTGAGGTTAAAGCTTCGTATGCGACTGACATTAACGCTACGAAAAAGTGGAGTGGTGGAAGGTGAAACTTTTGTGGAGGTGATTTTCACCTGACCTCCGTACCCTGAGAGGAATGTCTGTACCAGAGGCTCGTCTGTAAACCGTTACCGGCTAGAGGGTCTGGCATTCACGCCCGTAACTTCCTAAGGGAGTAGGCAGAGATGTATTAATATCCATATTTCGATAACTCTCATTTTCCATTTTTCCATCCCACGTAATAGGGGTGCGAGCCTGTTGTCGCCAAGCAGGCATTTGACTGTGTGTTTGCTGTCGAATGCAGAACATTAATCGCCTTCTATACCGCAAATAATGGTAGTTATAATATCTAATAAAAATTCTAGGTCCTACACAACCTATCTAGAAATTAAAATATTGCCCAGTTTTATGAGGCGTGTAATGGGTTCTCATGAGAATTATTACACGACCTGGCGACAGTTACATACCTCATTTAAATGAATTACCGCACGGGTGGTGTTTTGTAAGTAGGGGCAACCATTACACTCGACCAGTGGTGGCTATTAAGTACAGAATATAGAATTATGGTAATGATAGGAGGTAGAGGTCTTTTGGACCTTTTTTTGTTTTTTTTTTTTTCAGGCAAAAAAAATAGGTAGTTTCGCATACCGCGCGGTGACAGTCCCGGCGTGGTTGTAGTGCTTTCAACTGCTACACAGGGGGCCCGGGTTCATTTGTTGCCCGTGGTCCTATTACCTGGTCCTACGACCACTAAACTCTCATCACATTCTGCATTGTTAAACTAACTTTTAAAATCTCGTGTTCCATGATATACAATAATTATAACGGGAATTAACTGGATCATGAAGAATCTACTACCTCACGGACTCGAAGACGGCGGGCGTGCACTACTGAGTCAGTCAACCTGTGACCACGGCCAGTGTGTAACTTGGTCGAAACGTCAGGCAAATCAAAGGTATGTACTTATACCATGATCGCGTTAATTCCGGTTATAATTATTGTATATTCTGCCATGTGTCACGTGCCATACACTTCGACGCCTTTGGGACTCAAGCCAACGTCACCTGATAGCCAAACCTGCTAATAGACCAGTCTCTGGTGTAGGTTGGATGGTCAGACGGCGGACGTCCCAACCTCGACAAAAAAGTTACCCACAGAGCCTTGTCAGAGGTATACTGATTGGTGGGTGATTGGTTGCAGTTGTAAATAAATACATATTCATACTAATATTATAAATGCGAAAGTAACTCTGTCTGTCTGTATGTTACGCTTTCACGCCTAAACCACTGGACCGATTTTGATCAAATTTGGTATAGGGGTAGATTAGATCATGAGAAAGGACGTAGGCTCTGTTTGGTCGCGATAACTGACATCCAAGCGGGCGGAGCCGCGGGCAAAAGCTAGTAATAAATAAATGCTTATTTTAAAGAAAGGTACATGCATTATACACAATTCACTTAGTTGTAGGTTGTAGGTTGGGTACTAAAATACCCATTTTGCACCACCCTATCTAGAGACAACCAATCAATTAGCCTATCGCAGTACATTGCAGGACCTCTCCCTATTTTGGAAGGTTTTGGCCTACAATTTCCACGCTGGCCAGACGGGTTAGTAATCGTACAACTTAAACACAAACACTTAACTTTCAACATTTATAATAACTAGTGTTGAATTGAATCTGTAACTGATAGATAAAGGTGCAAAAGCTGGCCATCGCCATCCAGCGTGACAACGCAGCAAGTCCGATGGACACTTTTGTACCGGGAGCGATCAGGGGCGGGTTGTTTGATTAGCATAGGTTAACTGTGCCCTGTGTTATTTTATGGACCATAATTATTATTGATTAGCTTGTGCCCGCGACTTCGTCTGCGCAGGATTAGTATTTCGAGTAGCTTATTAGAGTGGCGTAGAAAAACACAACAATGCTGGCCGAATTTGTTGACATTAATGATCACTGCTCCGTTACCTTGCGTACTAGCGTGATGATATTCAAAATTTTTACTCAAAATTCATTTTTATTCCATGGTTACAATCTAATGAACACAGTACAATATGATCCAATGGTATTAAAATAAAGTTTTATGTAATCTGGTACCCAGCTTAAGATTAAACTTGTGTTTAGGGTACCAGGGTTCCTGTATCCTATAATCACTAATTGGGATACAAATAGTTCGGTGTTCAAGCGTCTTTTGTACATGCCAACAAGTACCTCGTCAAGTCAAAAATAAAAACAAAATGAATCAACCAAGGGTATTATAGGGCATTATGGAACATACAATTAACTATACATGCTCCATATCTGTGTGTGTGTGTGTGTGTGTGTGTGTGTGTGTGTGTGTGCGTGCGCGTGTGTGCTCATGTGTGTGTGCGTGCGTGTTGTATGCGTGTATGTGTCTGTGTGTTCAAAATTATAGGACTGACAGTTTTAACAAGTCCTCAGTTTCCGGATAGGATTTGTTCAAGAGCCACTCTGTGACCACCCCTTTACAGCGTGATCTGAGTAGTGGATAAATGGATAAATGTTGCAATTTTTATTTGCTACATTATAAAGGTGACCACCCAACACTATTTAGCCTATGTGTTATTCTGATGTATAAGCTATATTATTGTAAAGTTTCATGATAATCCATTCAGTAGTTTTTACGTGAAAGACCAACAAACATCCATCCATACTTACAAACTTTCGCGTTTCTAATATTAGTAGGATTAAATTCTGTTCAAAATAAAAAATATCATAGATAAATGAATCCTTAACTAAATCTATAAAGTCAATAATGATGATGACGTCATTAAAGTAAAAATAGGTTGACGTTATAAATTGTAAATTACATTGGAATGTGAAAGGTCTGCGTCTGCGCATCTCCGCTATAACCGAGTTGTTCGAAATATTCGCTTATATTGCAAATATGGCGAGTGGTGACATACATATATTCACGCCTATCAATGCCCGAAGAGGTAGACAGAGGTGTATTGATACGCATATTTCGCCAGCTATGATTTTCAGTCTCCCGTAATAGGATCTGATCCATGGAGAAGGAAATAATCATATCCTGTCCTCCAAGATGCGTGCCTATAGCCGTCAAGCGGATGTTTACTGTCCGATATGCTATGCCGCACCACTAAGACCTGGAACTCCCTGCCAGCTCAAGCTCACGTGTTTCCTTCTTCCTACAGTCCCGGGTCCTTTAGCGGGGCGTGAAAAGGCATCTGATGAGGCCGTCAAGCTGAGTGCCACCACTGTTAACATGGTACATGTTTACGACGGTGACCCCTTTCCGAGACTTTGCCTTTAGCTTAACGTCAGGGGAGGTGAAGTCAAATTGAAATGTCCTTTTAAAAAAATTAAAAAAACGAACAGAACAAGAATACAGAATTCTTACAGTGGCAGTGGTGGTGTTAAAAGTGGATAATTTAAAGAAAACGGTTGTAGTCTGTAACATTTATTTACATGACACAAGTCAAATCCATCTTTCGCCAGTTGCTCTAAGAAAAATCTGCGTCAAAGGCTCGTCCGTAAACCAGTATGGTATGCCGGTATTTCCGGTGCGGTTATTTTAGCCCAGAAGGTCTTGGTAGGGCTCTTACTGCCTTCACTCGTATGATATAAATCGCATCCATCTTGCACAGAATGCACCAGAGAAAACCTGTACCTGGGCCTCGTCTGCTAATCAGCAAGCAGGCTTACAGGAGAGGTTACACAGCCCTGAAGGTCTTGGTAGAGTCCTTAGTGCCTTATTTGAACAAAAAATATCAAAAATGTAAAAAAAAAACCTAAAAAGAGGATGCATCGGCCGGGAATCGAACCCGGGCCGCCCGCGTGGCAGGCGAGCATTCTACCACTGAACCACCGATGCTCATACCTAAATTCAACAAATTACACATCTTTACCGTAATGTTGTAGAACCACGCTGCACACTATTGCTCAATATAATAGAACTGATTACTGTTATGTAACAGAGAAAGGCAGATGTTTTACTTTAGCACGATATTATTAGAAGCCTTAGTTGCACAGATAGGTATGAGCATCGGTGGTTCAGTGGTAGAATGCTCGCCTGCCACGCGGGCGGCCCGGGTTCGATTCCCGGCCGATGCATCCTCTTTTAAGTTTTTTTTTTTACATTTTTGATATTTTTTGTTCAAATAAGGCACTAAGGACTCTACCAAGACCTTCAAGGCTGTGTAACCTCTACTGTAAGCCTGTACACTTGCTGATTAGCAGACGAGGCCCAGGTACAGGTTTTCTCGGTTCGATTCCCGGCCGATGCATCCTAATTTTAGTTTTTTTTACAATTTTATGCACAAATAAGGCAGTAAGAGCCCTACCAAGACCTTCAGGGTGTGAGTGACACCAGGTATATTAAAATTACAAGAAAATAAAAAAGGCGGATTTTTGGCGCCAAAATGAAAACCTTGAATTCTTGCACGCTCTATTGGCTGAATGACATTTTTACCCACGACGGAACGGAGACGGTACTCGATATGCCTTTGGGGTGAGAGGATGTTTGTGTGTTTGTTTGTTTGTGTAAATCCATGTTGCCCTTTTCTCCGAAACTACTTACCAATCCAATTTTGATGAAGTTTTCAGTTTTGGGCTTTAATTGGAGCATGTTCTAAGATAGGTGTTACAATGACAACTCAATAGGGGGCGCTACATCAATCATTTTTAATGAAAATCAATGTTGCCAATTTTCTCCAAAATGCTAGTTCGATTTTGATTGCAGTTTTCAGTTATTGGTTTGGTTTTGATTGGTGCATGTTCTTAGATAGGTGTTACGGTGACAACCCCCTAGGGGGCGCTGCAGTAAACATTTTTTGAATAATTTTTTAGACGTCGTGGTTTTTTTCAAAATGTTTAAAGTCTGTGCGGTAGCCTAGTGGTATGGGTAATAGACTGCTGAGACGATGTCTCGGGTTCGATCCCAGGTTTACCATGGCACACACCAATGACTTTTCGATGCTTTTAGAAGTTTTGTGTGTATTTATCGCAGGTTTATAAGTGCCCGGTTAATGGCAATAGGCTCGCCACCTATTACATTGGGACCTAAACATAAACTGGCGAAATGCGGGTGCTAGCACCTCTGCCTACCCCTTGGAATATAGGCGTGAGTTTATGTTATGTTATGTTAATTTTATTACCACATGATAAGTAATAGTCTCTGGAGAAGCAGAAAGAAACAATTTAAGCATTATCCATTAGCACTTGCGTAGTTAAGTATATCTATATCAGCACATATGATGACCCCAAGTTGCAAGAGAAACGAGACCCTGACTCGCAAAGGTTTCATGTAATCTACGATTCTCTCGAATCTCGAATCTACGATTGGTGGATTTACGCTCCGTCATCGCCGTAGCATTGTCTCTGGCTCCTTTAAGCGGGGCGTGAAAAGCATCTGATGAGGCCGTCAAGCTGAGTGCCACCACTGTTAACATGGTACATGTTTACGGTGGTGATCCTCTTTCCGAGACTTTGCCTTTAGCTTACCATCAGGCGAGGTGAAGTCAAACTGACGTGTCCTTTCTTCTTTCTTTCTTTCTTTCTTTCTTTCATTGTGATGTGACTTGGATTATCATGTAAATCGCTAACTATGAAACGAAAAAGGCTGACAGTTTAAACAGTGCTAAGCAGAACGTCCTCGAAGCTGAATGTCTTTTGAATGAGTTAGTCTACTAGTCAAAACGTCTATCGAATAATGTGACCTCAACGTGAAAACGGCCAAGGAGCAAGTCGTCTTCAATTCACGTAGTCCTTAGTGCAAACGGTCTTCAACGGAAAATAACATAAAATCATATAGAGGTTAACGCATAATGAGCTATTTCATGCAAATGTACTGTTTTTGCCATACATACATTAAGCATCATGCTGGGACTACTGAGATCATACAGACATTTCTTGATTACTTTGAGAATCAATGGTTAAAATCAACATCAACTATGAATAAAAGCTGTTACAATGATATATTTCGAACGAATAATCCTCTAAAAGGTTGAAATAGATGTTGTAATTCAAAAGTAAATAGGAAACCAACATTAGTACTGTTTATCGATGCCTTAAGGTAAGAAGCAAAGTGGCAGGAGATAAGATTCAAAAACATTATGTTTCATGGTAGCAAGAGGTGAAAGGTGGATATCAGTTTCAACATCCGGTACACAGAAGAAAAGAAGAAATTAGAAGAAGAGAGTATAACACCTTACGAATTTTTAAGAAGAACTACATTAATAAAAACGATTTTAAATGTTAACTATTAACTCTATTAGCTCAAGTATAAATTTTAATTAAACAGGAACATAATTTAAGCATAAATAAATAATTACAATAAATAAAACATTTTGACCCTGATTTTTAAATTATCCTACCGTTGAAACAAGTCGATGTGCGCCCATGTTTCAATTCAACGTCCAACGACACAAAATTGAGGACGTTTTGCTCTCAGTAGGTTTTACTTTGCGAACACACAAATTGAGGACGTTTTGCTCTCAGTACGTTTTACTTTGCGAACATTAGGCCACAATAACATTTTGCTTCGAAAACTAGCAAACTATTTCAATTCTGGACGTTTTGCTCTTAGGGCATTTTATATAGCATTTGATATAACATCAAGAACGTTTAGCTTCGAGGACCTTCTGCTCAGCACTGAGTTTAAATACGTCACATTTCTATTACAGTCACGTCGATTCTAACAGCTTGGAAACGTTAGATTAGGAAAGGATCGATAAACAGTGGCTTACAGTCGTTTTTCCATACGAAAACGCTATTAGAGATACTGAAAAGAAAGTTACCTATACTTATCAGAATAGTTTGGGATCTATGAGGTCTTACCTACATTTTTTTTTATTCTTTCAGAAAAACTTACAGCTAGAATATAGAGTAGAAACATTGTAAAAAAAAAGATGGTCAATTATAAGTTTTCACATGTAGTAATGATGATGTTTTATGTACAGGACGGCAAACATTTATGCAATAAGCATATCGTGTATTTTACTCTACTTACAGCGAAGCATATTTTGGGACTAAGCTAACATCACAGGTTTGACGGAATATCAGTGCACTTATTTATCAACGTGGCGTCTCAAGGTTCGCCGTCAGACGATAGTAAAAACGAATATAAAACAAAATGCTTTGGATTAAGCTATCACGATATTGAAGATTTTTCAGATCACCACTACATAGTAAAGAGTGTCTCAGTAGGAGTGCACTTTTTAAAATTGGAATTTTTTTTTTCCATGCTAGTGGCAACTCTGAAATTTTACAGTTGTCATCTCAGTTTATTCCGATTATTAAAAATGGAGCGCTTTTCGAAAGAACAACGCGTTACAACTGTAAAAACTTATTACAAAACTCATTAAAAAACAATCGATTTATTGCAGCAACGATTTCCAGAACACATTATCTCACGAAATTCTGATGTCAACTGGCCACCAAGATCGTGCGATTTAACGCCGTGCAATTTTTTTCTTTCGGGTTTTGTGAAATCTCGGGTTTGTGCGAATAAACCCGAAACAATTCCTGAGCTCAAATCGAAAATCCAACGCGTCACCGATGAGATACAGCCACATCTTTGTGCAAAAGTCATGGAAAATTTCATGAAAATGCCGGATATTTTATTTCATACTTAATCGGAACATGTCTACTTTAAAACCCCCGTCACAAAAAACACTAAAAAGTTGAAAATAAATGAATAAATTTTAATTCAACGGTTGCCATGTCGGGGGACCGTAACTGGTTAAGTACTCCTATAAATCGTAAGGTCCCCCGACATGGCAACCGTTGAATTAAAATTTATTCATTTATTTTCAACTTTTTAGTGTTTTTTGTGACGGGGGTTTTTTAAATTTTTAATTTAATTTTTATTTTAAACTTTTTAAATTGATCTACTAGTCAAGCTCTTTCATTTGATACCCATATTGAGGGAATTATAACGAAATTTGTATTCCAACATGTTGTGGCGGCGGCCATCCTGGACCGATTTTTTTCAAACATAGCTAAGAACACTCCCGACTCATATACCTTTCAATCAAAAAAAACTAAATCCAAATCGGTTCATCCGTTTGGGTGCTACGATGCCCCAGACAGACACACACACGCACACACACACACACACACACACAGACACGTCAAACTTATAACACCCCGTCGTTTTTGCGTCGGGGGTTAAAAATACAATAAAAATATCACAGCTCTGTCATAAAATACTTGGTTTAATTTTAAAATCAAAAAGTGCACTCTTATTGAGACACCCTATAATAAGCTAAGTCGCTTTCCGCGTCCCTATGTTCATATGTATGCTTATATCTTCAAAACCACCCTACAGGTTTTGATGCGGTTTCTTTTAATAGATAGAGTAATTAAAGAGGAAGGTATGTATAATACATGTTTAATATAGTAGAGGGTGCAGCGGGAACGGGATCGAACGCCACGAAGGTGGAAAAAATTGGCAGTACGAAGTTCGCCGGATCAGCTAGTACAGAATATGATGGTGAACACGTTAAGCAGTAGATCAAAGTTCTATACGTACATGTATAATAGCAGTTAGTATGGGAGGTTGGAGCCTAAAAAAATTCGATCTGTCTAACAAAAGAACTTCGATATTGACAGTTGGTTGTGGAGGTCATATGGCAGTCGCCCCACGGAAAATACCAAAGTTTGTTCGGAATGCTAACGCCAGCGGAGTTGGAAAAAGGCTCAGAGAATGAGGATGACAGATATTATGCTGATGTTCCTTTTTTGTTCGAAAGGTCTTGATCAAAGAAAGAAAGAAATATTTTTTTTGTAACTATTTGATTACATTTTTTTATTATAATTTCGATATATTCATTCAGATATGTTGGTACAACCAACACATAAATAATACTAAAAGAAATTTAAAACTAGAAACTATAGCTAAGTACCCACTAAAATAAATTAAAATAAAATAAGGAAATGAATTAAATATTTACATACATAATGCGTCGCGGAATTCCTCCGCATTGTCACCAACCGGCAACGTGTCCAGAAGGCTGGCTGCATTGCCACGTTGAATGGCAATGCTTATCCTCTTTGCAAGGTAATTACCAGCCTTCTGGTCGATCAACCGCTTTGGTTACAATTACAATTGGTTGAGTAGAACCTGGAGATATGACCTAAAGTTGCATAAAACTCGATCCATATATCATAGAGCTGAAATGTGCCTAAAATGTGCTTTATACGCGCAGTACACGTTTCTTGGATGTATTTTCAACACAGCAGGGGGAGCCACTGCGGTGGACGAGCTCAAATTCACCAAGCATAGATTATTACAAGACAATCCGCGCTCCAGGGCCTTTTATATCGTACGATTTAGATCCAAGATATAACATAACATAACATAACATAACATAACATAACATAACATAACATAACATAACATAACATAACATAACATAACATAACATAACATAACATAACATAACATAACATAACATAACATAACATAACATAACATAACATAACATAACATAACATAACATAACATAACATAACATAACATAACATAACATAACATAACATAACATAACATAACATAACATAACATAACATAACATAACATAACATAACATAACATAACATAACATAACATAACATAACATAACATAACATAACATAACATAACATAACATAACATAACATAACATAACATAACATAACATAACATAACATAACATAACATAACATAACATAACATAACATAACATAACATAACATAACATAACATAACATAACATAACATAACATAACATAACATAACATAACATAACATAACATAACATAACATAACATAACATAACATAACATAACATAACATAACATAACATAACATAACATAACATAACATAACATAACATAACATAACATAACATAACATAACATAACATAACATAACATAACATAACATAACATAACATAACATAACATAACATAACATAACATAACATAACATAACATAACATAACATAACATAACATAACATAACATAACATAACATAACATAACATAACATAACATAACATAACATAACATAACATAACATAACATAAACTCACGCCTGTATTCCCCGAAGGGGTAGGCAGAGGTGCTAGCACCCACATTTCGCCAGTTTATGTTTAGGTCCCAATGTAATAGGTGGCGAGCCTATTGCCATTAACCGGGCACTTATAAACCTGCGATAAATACACACATAACTTCGAAAAGCATCGAAAAGTCATTGGTGTGTGCCATGGTAAACCTGGGATCGAACCCGAAACCTCGTCTCAGCAGTCCATTATCCATACCACTAGGCTACCGCAGATTTCCGCAGATCCAAGATAAGTTATAAATAGTTCAAGCTATAAGTAACGCAGCGACGTTCACTAGTAATAAATGTAATGAACCGTTTTAATGTTTCAAATTACCATACTTCCGTCGAAAGTAAGAAATTGTAGAGAAAGTGATTAAAATTATAATTTTATTGCACCGCAGACATTTACATTTTTCCGAACGCCTTCCTGAAGAGGAAAATTATTATAATAATGTACTTTAATATTTCACAAAGTTTGAAAAGTATATTATTAATGTCTTCCTGTCGGTAGCTATCTGTATTTAGCTGTGCTAATTGTTTCATGAAATTAAAATAGAGTATTTATGAATTTTGAAAGTAAAATATTTAAAAAGCCGGCCAAGTGCGAGTTGGACTCGCCCATGAACGGTTCCGTAGCAGCGAATAACATAATACAAAAGTTCTTGCACTTCATTAAATATTTTTGTAATTCTTTTTGAGTTTATTGAATGAAAGGCGAAAATTGCGGTTTACGACGTATTAAAAAAACTACTTACTAGATAGATCTCGTTCAAACCAATTTTCGTAATGTACATCATACATTTTTTTAGATTTATCATTCTCTTATTTTAGAAGTTAGATGGGGGGACACATTTTACCTCTTTGAAAGTGTCTCTCGCACAAACTATTCAGTTTAGTAAAATGTGATAGAAACCTCAATAGCATTTTTGAAGACGTATCTATAAATACACCACACGTATGGGTCTGATGAAAAAGCTATTTTTGACTTTCAGTTCTAAGTATGGGGACCCCCAAAATTTATTGCTTTTTTTTTCTATTTTCCTGTGAAAATCTTAATGCGGTTTACAGAATACCTGTACTCACCAAGTTTCAACAGAATAGGCCTTATAGTTTTGGTGAAACGTGGCTGTGACATACGGACGGACATACAGACAGACATGACGAACCTATAAGGGTCCCGTTTTGCCATTTGGCTAGGGAACCCCTCAAAATTGAGAGAAACTATTATGCCTCCTCTATGACCGCAGGAGCGCAGGTCTGGCGAAGAGGTTCGGATGGTCCGGTCGATTACCACCTATTACCAAAATAAGTAATAAAAAAGATATGCATCGGCCGGGAATCGAACCCGGGCCGCCCGCGTGGCAGGCGAGCATTCTACCACTGAACCACCGATGCTTATACCTAAACTTAATAAATTACAAATCTTTAACGTAATTTTGTGGATTCATTCTTTACACTATTTCTCAATATAATAGAATTGATTAAAATCACGTAATAGAGAAATACAGATGTTTTACTCTACCATGATATTATTAAAATCAGTAGTTACAATAATACGTATCAAGCATCGGTGGTTCAGTGGTAGAATGCTCGCCTGCCACGCGGGCGGCCCGGGTTCGATTCCCGGCCGATGCATGTATGTTTTTACCTAGCTTTTTTTATTACTATAAAGGATGCTTTCATGTTCTGACTACAGGGCCCACGATGATTTTCAGATTTTTACTTGTTTTCAACATAAGATCAGATTGAATCTTTTTCTCCATCCGAAGTCCACATGGGTGAAGGCGCGGGTAACAGCTAGTGAGAACATAAGGATTTCAAAGTTGCATGTATTATCGAACATCCCGGACCACGCTGAGATGATTTGACACCCGATGACCATATTGTTAAAAAGTTACTCTTACCTCTTGGCTACACAGAGAAGCACGAATCCAGTGGTCTGGAGAATGTTCACAAATTCTGAATTTCAGCTAATTGTTTTGAGTTTTGAAAATAAAAATACACCTGCAAGAATTATTTCGATATATCAATTTGTTTCCAAGTAATTGACTTTTAAAGTGGCCACGCGCTTACTTGCCTCGATAAACGGGCTATTAAAAACAAAAATAATTTTCAAAATCAGACCAGTAGTTCCTCAGATTTCTGGTGAAACGTAAGGCAGCGCCAACTAAAGCTGGCTGGCCTAAGTAAAATACGTCATATGCATCAAGGTTTGGGCACATGGGAACACCCGATGACCCCTGAGGAGGGCCAGACCGTAAGGGATGGCCCTGGGTCAGCCGGGGTGCGAGGGATATGTCGATGACAACCTTACCTCCGGCCTAGCACCACGACCCACAGTCGGCGTGCGGTTTTAGTCGGTTCGAGTCCGACATAACCTTCCCTTCCGGCTCCGGAAGGGGGGGTATCCGAGGGGATTTCCGCACGAAAAAAAAAAAACACCCGATGACCATATTGTTAAAAAGTGTCTCTCCTTACCTCTTGGCTACACAGAGAAGCACGATTCCAGTGGTCTGCTGAATGTTTACGGATTCTGAATTTTACTTTATTCGCGCTTGATGCATGTGACGTATTTTACTTAGGCCAGCCAGCTTTAGTTGGCGCTGCCTTACGTTTCACTAGAAATCTCAGGAACTATTGGTCTGATTTTGAAAATTGTTTTTGTTTTTAATAGCCCGTTTATAGAGGCAGGTAGCAGCGCGGCCACTTTAAAAGTAAATTACTTGGAAACTAATTGATATATCTAAATAATTCTCAGGTAATTTTTTTATTTTCAGCACACAAAACAATAAAATAAATAAATAAATATTCCACAACATTCTACACAACGCTATCTAGACCCATGGTAAGCTTTTATAGCTTGTGTTATAGAATCTAGAACGCGGATAAACATACTTATATACTTTTTTTTTTTGTAAATACATACATATTATACATAGAAACACCCAGACCAATGCAAATAGCCATATTCATGCATACAAATATTTACACTGAGCGGGAATCGAACCCGCGCGCCTCTGCGTGGCAGTCGTGTGCACTACCGCCACGCCACAGAGGCTGTATTCACTCTAAAATACAGAATTTGTGAACATTCTACATACCATTGGGTTTGTGATTCTCTGTGTACCCAAGAGAAAAGGAGAGACAATTTTTCAAATTTGGTCATCGGGTCTTCGCACGTACATGCCCAAATCATCTCAGCGTGGTCCGGGATGTTCGATAATACATGCAACTTTGAAACCCTTATGTTCTCACTAGCTGTTACCCGCGCCTCCACCTATGTGGACTTCGGAAGGAGAAAAAGATTCAATCTGATCTTATGTTCAAAACTAGTAAAAATCTGAAAATCATCCTGTGGTCCCTGTAGTCAGAACATGGAACCATCCTGTACAGTAATAAAAAAGCTAGGTAAAAATATACATGCATCGGCCGGGAATCGAACCCGGGCCGCCCGCGTGGCAGGCGAGCATTCTACTACTGAACCACCGATGCTTAATACTCAATATTGTAACTACTGATTTTAATAATATCGTGGTAAAGTTAAACATCTGTTTTCCTCTATTACGTGATTTTAATCAATTCTATTATATTGAGAAATAGTGTAAAGAATGATTCTACAAAATTACGTTAAAGATTTGTAATTTATTAAGTTTAGGTATAAGCATCGGTGGTTCAGTGGTAGAATGCTCGCCTGCCACGCGGGCGGCCCGGGTTCGATTCCCGGCCGATGCATATTTTTTTTATTACTAGATTACTTAAGTTGATCAGGCATTTTGGGAATAGGTTGTAATCGACCGGACCATTCGAACCTCTCCGCCAGACCGGCGGCGCTCCTGCGCTCATAAACGACCGATATAGTTTACCTCAATTTTTTAATATTTTACTTCCAAAATTCATAAATACTCCGTTTTCATTTAATGTAACAATTAGCACAGCTAAATGCAGATAGCTACAGACAGGAAGACATTAATAATATACTTTTCAAACTTTCTGAAATATTAAAGTACATTATTATAATTATTTTCCTCTTCAGGAAGGCGTTTGGAAAAATGTAAATGTCCGCGGTGCAATAAAATTATAATTTTAATCACTTTCTCTACAATTTCTTACTTTCGACGGAAGTATGGTAATTTAGAACATTAAAACGGTTCATTACATTTATTACTAGTGGACGTTGCTGCATTAGTTATAGCTCGCATTATTGGGAATCCTGAGGTCACGAACACCTTCGAGCCTTTGCAGATGCCTAGAGATGTTGCGTCTTTGGCAGTAATCTACCGTCTCTACCGTGGTGAATGTTCTGACGAGCTCTTCCAATTAGTCCCACCCTCCCCTTTCCTTCACATGACCACACGTGCAGGGCTAAGATGCCATCCATTTACGGTGCAGAGTATACTGCTAGAACCAAGCGTTTCAGTGACTCATTCCTACGCCGCACTACTAAGACCTGGAACTCCCTACCAGCTCACGTGTTTCCTTCATCCTACAGTCCCGGGTCCTTTAAGCGGGGCGTGAAAAGGCATCTAATGAGGCCGTCAAGCTGAATGCTACCACTGTTAACATGGTAAATGTTAACGATGGTGACCCTCTTTCCGAAACTTTGCCTTTAGCTTAACATCAGGCGAGGTGAAGTCAAATTGACGTGTCCTGTATAAAAAAAACTCGAACTATTTATAACTATATCTTGGACCGAAATCGCAAGATATAAAAGGCTTGACGCGCTCGGAATGTTTTGTAATAATATATACTTGGTGAATTTGAGCTCGTTCACCGCAGTAGCACCCCGTGCTATCTTCAAAATACTTCCATGAAATGTGTATCGACCTTCCTTGATAAACGGGCTATACAAAACAATTTTTTTTTTTTTGAAATGAGACCAGGGCCTCGATTCTTCTAAAGCGTCTATTGTCAAACCACAGAGATTGCAAAAAGCGGCATTAAAGTTTAGACTTTATTTCTATACGCTAAGGTCCAAAATTAAATGACAAAAGTTTCATTACACTCTTTTATTCACTCTGCTAACAGTTATTTAATATTGAACTTTAAATGCATCGCTTTAAAGTCTATAATGTATTGCCGCTTTTTGCAATCTCTGTGGTTTGACTATAGTTATGCTTTAGTAGAATCGAGGCCCAGTAAGTAGTTCCTGAAATTTCTGGTGAAATGTAAGACAGCGCCAACTAAAGCTAATGATAATAATAGGGTGAATTTCCCGGGACCAAGAATTGCGTGGCATCGATGAAATCGGTACTAAAAATCATAGTTATAATGCTCTAATATTTTTTGCTAGTTAGGTGAAATAGTGATCTATGTGTGGCACTAAATAATCTACTATATAGGATTATTGGTACTCCAAAAAAAAAACAAAATACACCGAAATCTTTCATTGCCGTGTTTGTCCACACGTCACCTATTGTGTCGTGATACCTCATTGATAAAAATCTATTGGTTATTTTTATTAATACCTATTTTTATTTGATACGTGAATAGTTAAAGTATTGTTACGAAATACATTTATTCAAATATTTAAACAATACAACGAATGGCTAAAAAAAATACATTTGTCCCAGAACTACCTTTCATCGCCGTGTTCTAAACATATTTTAGAATATTGTCTTAACTAACGACTTGCGCCCTCCCTTATATGCGCTAAACGTAGCATATTGGTGCCACCTAAGTGCTCGACGTGGAAGAACGTACACAAGTACCTGCGTTTTGGCGCCATAGATGTAAGTCTACCATTTTTATGTTACTGGACATTTTTTCTTTCATCGCCGTGGATAGGTATAACTTTCTATTTTAATAAGTTATCCTCTTGATTAAACATTCAATAGAACGCCATTTCTCTTGTTTATTTTTGTGAAGCGATTAATACTTCGAATAATTATTAGATTTTTTGTTATTTTATATTTTGGTCTTGTTTTTCATTGCTGTGCTTTCATTGCCGTAGTTTCCATGGTCAAAATTTGCTATGGCAATGAAAAAAAAAACACGGCAATGAAAAAAAAATCATTGCCATGCATTGTAAAACGATTTAGTTTCATTGCTGTGGCCTGATGTTTCATTTCCGTGACTTATGTTTTCATCGCCATAGTATGATTAGGCATTATAAACATCATTAGATACCTGTTATAAAGGTAGCACCGAATACTGACATTACAGGATTCGAAAACTTTCTGCAATACGATTATAGATTTGATTAGTTTTTTACTGTTCAATCAATTATAAAAAGATGTTTCCATGTTAATCTTACAAAATGATGGAACATTTGGCTTTCATTGCCGTGGACGCTTGTTTCATTGCCGTACACGCATGTTTCATCGCCGTGGCATGTAATTTTTAATCTTGTATATCTCGTTAGTTTTTTCAGTTATCTGTTAGATATTAAGCAAGAATACATATAGTATCAAAACCTTTAATTAACGCGATGTATTTTTATTATAACACTTAAGGTAAAAATATCCACGGAAATGAAGATTTTAATGGACTTGTTGAAATTCACCCAATAAATAAATATTCCACAACACCTACACAACGCTATCTAGACCCATGATAAGCTTAACTAGCTTGTGTTATGAAATCTAGAATGCGAACAAACATACTTAGTTTTTTTTTTTGTAAATACATACATATTATACATAGAAACACCCAGACCAATACAAATAGCCATGTTCATGCATACAAATATAAATTGCACTGAGCGGGAATCGAACCCGCGCCTCCTGCGTAGCAGTCGCGTTCACTACCGCCACGCCACGGAGGCTGAGGCTGGAGCTGACTGGCCTACTTAAATACGTCATACACGTATCTAGCGCGAGCCGGTCTGCAATCAATATTTTTGGGAATTTTGAATGCCTGTAAAATCATAACCACTTGTTATTTTTGAATGAAACAAAAACAATTGTATTTATGTATATAAGCGCTATACTGTAACAAACTTTCAAGTGATTTTGCACACCTAGTAATATTCTTCTGGTAAGAGTAGGACATCAGTTAGCCTATTCGTACCCTAGAAAAAACACGTGCCAGCCAAATTACTTATCTCAAACAATCAAACGCTATCTCCTCAGTTTTCCTTGCTAAAACTACTTTCTCGTTCTCCATCTTCATTCTCTAGCGCGTAATACTATGATACTACTAATAAGGAAATGTGTAGGTGGTTTTTTTACCCCTTAGGAGACAGACAAGCACACGGCCCTTTTGTTAGAAAGTGGCTACCGTGGCCTATGGACGTGCGTAACACCAGGGGAGCCACATTCGTGCTGCCGACCCTGTGAGAACAGTGAGTTTCTGTGCCGTCAGTGCAGAAGACAAAGCAGGACAAGCCATTGGTCTTCCTATTGACAGCACATAAACTCTCCAGTGAGCTCTGGCTACCCTACTCCCCGCCGGGAACACAACACGAGGTTATTACGGCCGCGGTATTCTGTAGGTCGGAGGTACTTCCCCAGGCGGACTGCTCATTCGGACAGAAATACCGTCGTGTCCTTCCTTCATAAAACCCCTAGCCACTCAGTAACTGGGGGTTCAGTATGTTTATATCCACAAAGTGGTTAATATGGATCCGCTTTCTAGAGAAAGCTTTCCTATTGTCATACTGTCTTCTAGGAGACGCCACGGAAATATATTAGGACGAGACACATTGATAAAAATAAAAATAAATGTAATAAAAGGATTGCATCGGCCGGGAATCGAACCCGGGCCGCCCGCGTGGCAGGCGAGCATTCTACCACTGAACCACCGATGCTCATACCTATCTGTTCAACTACTGCTTCTAATAACATCGAGGTAAAGTAAAACATCTGCCTTTCTCTGTTACATAACAGTAATCAGTTCTATTATATTGAGCAATAGTTTGCAGCGTGGTTCTACAACATTACGTTAAAGATTTGTAATTTGCTGAGTTTAGGTATGAGCATCGGTGGTTCAGTGGTAGAATGCTCGCCTGCCACGCGGGCGGCCCGGGTTCGATTCCCGGCCGATGCATCCTATTTTTAGTTTTTATACATTTTTGATATTTTTGTTCAAATATGGCAGTTAGTAAGGACCCTACCAAGACCTTCGGGGTTGTGGTAGCCTTTCTACTAAGCCAGTACCCTTGAACTGATTGACGGACGAGGCCCAGGCGCCGGTTTTCTCTTTCGCATTCTGTGAAAGATGGATGCGATTTAAATCATACGAGTACTATTTTCTCTCCCGCTCTTCTTTAACACCAAGGATCGTACCAAGTGGAAACATGTATTGTGATCTCTGCCTATACAATCAAGAAAGAGATGTGACTGTATGTATGTATTTGAGTTTTTTCGTAAAGGAATTCTCAGTTGCAGCTTGGAGTCATTAAAACGTGGCCCTCCTCCTGCCACATGTTTACTGAAAACATTTTAGAAAGTGCACTTACTTTAACTACTTGGTTTGTCTAGACTTTCTAGGAAATACAGGCGTGATTAACGTCGTTATTAAGGCACCGATCAAGTGCGAGTCGGACCGGGGCTTTGAGGGTTAGCCACAAATGAAGTTTTTTTTTTTATTTTTATTTTTTTTATTTTTTTTAGTTGTTGCATAGAACGCTGCAGTTAGATTGACAACCACGAATGAACGTCGCAGTGTGCCTAAGCAAACTGAAATCACTTTAGGTTGGCGGGTAGCCATATCTTTTTTTATACTGTAATCTCCATGGATACCACCCCTCTCCGATCACCGGGTGGGTATGTAGGACTCCGACACCGACTTGGGTCTCAATTACCGGGATCAATGAGTTAATTAACCTTTAAAATCCCCTGCAGGACATGGTCCTCTCCCAATTGCCTGTAAGAGAAAAGGTTGCCTATAATAGATCGCTCTTAGCGATAGGACACCATTTGTACACATTTTATACATTGTCCATACATTTACTGTATTATTGATGTACAATAAACATTTATCTAATCTAATGTACCTAAATGTTGCGAGGCTTTGGCCTACTGTTTCCACGCTGGCCAGACGTTTTATGTCGGATTATCCTTCTCTCGCGTATTTTTCAATTAGTCGCCTCTTACGACTTCGAATGAGATGGGGGGATACTTGTATTCTTTCTCCGTCACCACACCGATAGCCGGAATTACCCAAGAAGGCATCTCCCTCCCATCACCCCTGTGTGAGAGAGACGCTGCTGCGTCTGTTGTCTAAGGTGCACCGCCAGGAAGTTCCGGACTACGAAAAACAGCCGGAACAAGCACTCCGGGCTGGTCTAAAAACCAATGACATCAACCATTTACTTCATTTCATTCAAAATCATTAATTGGTTCCGATAGTTCCGACAGATCGGTGGATGACTCTACAGTCGCCATAACGACGGATATAAAACCCGACTACCGAAAAATCACGCTTTAAAAAGAGACAAACAAGAAAATATCAAGGATAGCCGTGGTCGTATGCCACTTTTCCCTAGAACGTATTGTTTTGTTAGAGTAAGTGGCATACGACCACGGCTATCCTTGATATTTTCTTGTTTGTCTCTTTTTAAAGCGTGATTTTTCGGTAGTCGGGTTTTAGTTTTAAACTTTATTTTTTATTTAAATTATTTTGAGGCGATATAAAGTTAATAACTTATACATATTTGAAATGTGCTCATTAAGCACTTTCATTTGATATCAAATACGGCATATTTATCTCAAATTTATTTTTTAACACAGTACGTTATGAGCGCTAGAAGGCGCCACACAAGATTGAGTGACACGTCATATAGCCTATAACCATCGGACGATCAAGCCGCTTGTAACGATACCTCATTTTATTCAGTTCTAATAAGTAGTTGAGAAGCTATGAGGGAACAAATGAACATACATACATACATACATACATACATACAAAGACAAATAGAAGGGAAAGTTGAATCACATCGGGCGTGTCTCGGTAGCCTAGGTGGTCTAGGCATTCCCACTGTAAGGGAAAGACTGCAGGTTCGAGTCCCGCACGACAAGATGAATTTTTCCCTACGTATTCGATTTGTATAGTTAGCAAATTTAATGCTATAAAATTCGTTCAAATATTCACTTGATACCTGGGCATCGATTCTACTAACGCAAAACTATTGTCAAACCACAGACATTGCAAAAAGCGGCATTAAGGTTTAGACTTTATTTCCATACACTAAGGTCCAAAATTAAATGACAAAAGTTTCATTACTCTCTTTTATTCACTCTGCTATTTATTTAATATTGAACTTTAAACGCATCGTTTTAAAGTCTATAATGTATTGCCGGTTTTTGCAATCTCTGTGGTTTGACAATAGTTTTGCTTTAGTAGAATCGAGGCCCTGTACGCATGCTTACCTATAATGCAATAAAACCGAGATCCGTTTTTTTTTTCTTTTTGACGGATGAAAGTCTAAAAATAAATTGCATCGGCCGGGAATCGAACCCGGGCCGCCCGCGTGGCAGGCGAGCATTCTACCACTGAACCACCGATGCTTATATGTTAGTTATTGTAAAACATCTTTTATTTTTGAGTAATAACAAGCATTCTTGTGTAATAGCATAAAAGCACGTTTTATCAACCATTCACTTTCGTAGTATTACAAGCATAGTTTGAGGTATAAAGTTTGTGTGAGATTAATGTGAGCATCGGTGGTTCAGTGGTAGAATGCTCGCCTGCCACGCGGGCGGCCCGGGTTCGATTCCCGGCCGATGCAGTCCAATTTTTATTTTATTTTTATAAATTTTACAGAAAGTATCTCATAAGAGAATCCTTTCCATTCGCAATCCACTAAACCATTCTAAGTTTGAAGTGTGGAGTTAGCCCCTGAATGCAGTCATCGTCGGTATAACGTGGCTCCCGGTCGCATCCAAGGTTTTTACATTTTATGAGGATAACTTATACCTGACCTCCCAACCTCTAGAGAGAAGCATGCGCCAGGACCTCGTCCATCAATTTGCAGGTGTACCTACGAAACTGCAGGTAATGTTGACTTGGGGCCTGAAGAACTTAGTATGGCCCTAAAAACACCCAAAGATACCCATGACTACCGTATTTTTGCCACCAACCTAGCTCTTGATTCTACTAAAACTAAACTACTATGTGCCGCAGTCACTACAAAAAATGACACTAAATTTTAGACGTTATTTCTATACAGCTAAAGTTCAAAATGAAATGAAAACAGTTTCATTACACTTTTTCAAGTACTCTGCAAAAGGTCATTTAATTTTGAACTTTAATCTCATCACTCTAAAGTCTTTTATTTAATAACGGTGGTACAACTTTGGCTTGGTTTTAGCAGAATCAAGGCCCTGAAGGAAATTCTTATAATATTTTATTTGCTCCCTCCTTCCTTTCCAGTTTCCTTCCTAAACAAATTCGATTTTGTTTGATCTCGATTGTCATTTTGTATGGTTTGCCCCGCTCCTAAAAATTATACCCCCAAAATGTCCCCCGTTCTTCCCTCGAAATCCTGTGCCTGTACAAACCTTTTCTGTCTGCGTGGTGGGACGTACCCATAGACCGAAGACGTCATCGAGGCGGACAATAGACATAAAAGTTTGTGCAGTTGTTTCTAGTACTATTTACACCTGTATCTATACATAATTAGAAGTTTTATTGTTTCCCATCACTTCTATACATCTGTATAACCCACATATCGTTATGTTAAATCATGATACATAAGCTTGAATTTTATTTTTACTGCCTTTGAACTCGCTTGGTTTTTTTATACTACATCGGTGGCAGACAAGCCCACAGGCCATCTGTTGGAAAGTGGTTACTGTGGCCTATGGACACATGAAACAACAGGAGCGGCACCCAGTCAGAACCTTTCTACCTTTGTTGAAAAATTCCGTATTGTAGTAGCTTGACAAAACCAGAGCAGAAAGATCATTGCACAGCGTTCGTGCGGGGGAATTAAGTTGTTTGCGCCTCCCCGTACCCGGGGCTAGATGGGGACACCATGGTCCCCACAACCCGTAGGGGGCCATCTCGAAAGAGATGGTCCTGGGTCTGCCGGGGTGCGAGAGATATGCTTTCGGTAATCTCACCTCCGGTAACCAAAGACCCAAGACGGCGTGCGTTTTAGTCGGTTCGAGTTCGACCACCGGCCGGACCACCACCGGCTTCTTGGAGGTGTTATCTGTGAGGATTTTCCACACGATAAAAAAATGCTTACAAGCTTAACCTTAACCACATTTAGGTAAGTAGTTAATGTATTGAGGTTCTCATGATGAAATATTGTGTCAATAGGCTGTGTATTATTACTTTAAATGCTGACAAAACGGTAACAGCACGTCGCTTTCTCAATTAAAAATATGCGTATGCGCAGCTACGTCAAATTGACGCGCTGGTGCGCTAAAATTGCACAATACACACATGTAAAAGTAAATAATATATTATTTATCGAGGCGTACCTACGAATTTAAAATGAATAGAGAGTTATCATGTATACTACTGTACTGGATTAATTAGTATATTAGTATATTTCCACAAAACGGCACAGGGTACAGGTAGAATTGTGTGTATTTATTGATTGCCCGCGACTTCATCCAAGACTTTCATCAATGCAAATAGAAAGAAAGAAAGAAACATTAATATCAACACACAAATATCAATATTGAAAACTGGCTTTTCTTGGCACAGTTATTGCTTGCTTGCATCAAAAATCAAGCGGTTCGGTGGCTGTTTCCTTTCTTCTTCATCCTAGCGCTAATCCCTGTCGCCTCCGAAGCTTCCAACTTGGAGTCTGGGGTCCACTTTACCAGTCTAACTGCGGATTTGGCTGAACTTCGATATTTTGGTCTCTTTTTTTCTCTTCTTTTTTTATTTGATATTTTCTGAAGTTTACGCGAATGTCACTCATTGAAATAAAACCACTTTTTACGGATTCTATCGCGATATATTTGTTATTATTACTTTTAAACCCGACGTTCTTTTTTATACACGACACGTCAATTTGACTTCACCTCGCCTGATGTTAAGCTAAAGGCAAAGTCTCGGAAAGAGGGTCACCATCGTAAACATTTACCATGTTAACAGTGGTGGCACTCAGCTTGACGGCCTCATTAGTGCCTTTTCACGCCCTGCTTAAAGGACCCGGGACTGTAGGAAGAAGGAAACACGTGAGCTGGCAGGGAATTCCAGGTCTAAGTGGTGCGGCATAGGAATGAATCACTGAAACGCTTGGTTCTAGCAGGTATACTCTGCACCGTAAATGGATGGCATCTTAGCCCTGCACGTGTCGTCCTGTGAAGGAAAGGGGAGGGTGGGACTAATTGGAAGAGCTCGTCAGAACATTCACCATGGTAGAGACGGTAGAAAACTGCCAAAGACGCAACATCTCTACGCATCTGCAAAGGCTCGAGGGTGTTCGTGACCTCAGGATTCCCAATATATCAGGATCCTATAGTCTCGAGTCCTTAAAGCGGGGCGTGAAAAGGTATCTGATGAGAGATGATCTCTTCTTTGAGACTTTGCCTATGCTTATCATCAGGTGAGATAAAATCATGTTGACTTGACCGTTGAGCTACTGGAAACCATGTCGTCAACTAACCCCAAAGGTGTAAACCACCCTTTTGACTAACACATCATCCATTACTGAACATAAATTGACGCATAGGTACGTAATCATGATTGATCGCTTACTACACGTCGCTACTGCTATTAACGAAGATTGAACACTATTTTGTGAGTAATGTAGGCTAGATTTGTGCCGTTACACCTACGGCGTAAGCTGATGAATTAAGGGTTAGTAAAATGTATGAAATGATTTCAGAACATGTGAGTCAAGTGTATATTCTTCTTAGTGAATCCCAGTTGCATCCAAAACTTTTTCAACTTGGAGTCTGGGGTCCAGTTTACCTGGGGATATGACGGAACTTTGATGTGTTTTCTATGCAACAACTGCCATCTCCTTGAGCTTTGATATCGCCTTTGGGTTGACCCAAGGGCGATATCGAAGCATTGGGCAACTTTTTAGGGCTCCAACTACCCGTAACGACTGCCATAGATGTTCGTACTCTAACCGGAACCGATACCAGACCAAATGTAAACTAATGTTTGCATAGAGCGGGGTTCGAACCCACGCCATTGCATAGCGGCCGCGTTCACTACCACAACGCCACAGAGGCTGTGTGATCCAATTGTAAGGTAGGTAAGGTAATGCCCAATACATTCATGTACAAAGACACTGAAGCCATGCCTTCTGGGACTAAAATATAGGTCCCTAAGTATGTAATTGATGAAAAGTGAGTGAAAAATACTCCTCTGTTTATCCCTTCGGGGAAATAATAAAGTGTAAACTGGGTTCGTTAGAATTAAGCGCCGCAACAGGGGCTAAATTGCAGATGACTTATTTGTACCCGGGTAAGGCGCTCCCGGTATAAAATTATAATCTTATTTTATTGCCATCAAGTTCAAAATTTCCCTAGAGGCCATGTTGTAATGCAACGGCGAGTGTTACAGAAGGCTATACCTACCTATATTACCTAGTTATTTATCTACATTTATTTTTGTAATCTGTTAATTTTTTTTATTTCAATGTAGAGTATACCACCTATATAGCGACTTTTGGAATTTACTTAAAAAAAAAAAATATTCCACAATATTCTACACAACGCTATCTTGACCCGGGTTAGGCGACATGTCGCCCTTTTAATATCTTGCCCACAGGCGAGTTGTACCCTCTTGCAAAATGTTAATACCACACTCGCCCAGATATAATTTTATAAGTGGGCCAGTTGTACCTCTGAATATCCACTAGGAGTCAAGTGGCCCAGTGATTTAGTTTACAATGATAATCGATCGTTCCAATAGTATAGGCATCATCTAAGTAAACAAATTCTATTTACCTACAAATAATTTTGCAGGAATATGATTATAATTAATATGATACGCATTTTGTGTACATAATTATTTATTATAATATTTTGTGGCTAAGTGTTAATAAATCTGTAAACTTGTTCCAAAATTACATAATAAACACGACAAAAAAAGGACTACTTACTGAAATGAAATATTAATTTGTTACTTTGTTTATTTACCATTGTTTTGTGTGCGCTATAATCGACGCAATAGGTTTAAATGGAAAAGTCAGATATTAGTTAATTTTTCATTACAATGAGCTACACTGATTTCGTTATCAATCAATTCCTTAATAACGCTTCTTAATTTCTTCTGGGACCACATACTTTATTTTGTTTTTACACTATAATCAGCTCGGCGAACCTTGATCCCTATGACAGTTCATACTAGTGACGGGTCGTGTCGATATATCGCAACTTTTTATAGGCAAAGGCGTGACTTGCATTCAGCCACATCGATAAACATGTTTTTAAAATATAATCTACATTACTATAATTATAATGCTTGTTATATTTACAAGTATCCGTGTATTTGTATATGGGGTTGCCAATATTCCGATGCAGAGGTAACATGGTCGGACTGTATAATTTTAATGTGAATTAAAATTTTAGTTATAGCAACACTATCTGATCTGTCACTACGCTAGTACTGTCTGTCTGCTGTTTTGTTTTTGTTGGTGTTTCAAAATGCCGAAAAGACTGAGAAAAACTGTACTCAACAGTGAAACGCGGGAGTTTGTTGTACGCTTGCGTGACTATTTTGCTCGCGAACTACAAAATGGCGGACCTTTGTTGCCACTTGACAACGTACGCGACCGTGTTGCTGATGCTTTGGGAATTGGCAAAGCTACCGTTTCCCGAATTACAAAGGAGAAGTTCGGCGAATCGTCGATGGAGGAGAACAAATTATCAACTCCAAAGAAGAAAAAACATAATAGGGCACGACCCGTAACTAACCCCGATGATTTCGACATGGCAGCGATACGAAACCATATTTACGGCTATTATTTTCGAGGTGAACTGCCGACTTGCACAAAATTATTAGCGTCGCTGAAATCGGCTGATTTATTTAAAGGTGGATTCACTTCTCTCAGACAGGTTATAAAAAAATGTGGATTTCGTTATGGGAAGTGTGACAAAAGAAAAGTGATAATGGAGCGGAAGGACATTGGATTGATGAGGTGTGATTTTCTACGACAAATAAAAAACATCGAGAACTGGGACAAGGTGGTTTATCTGGACGAAACGTGGCTCAACGCCAATCACTCAGTCTCCAAAACATGGACAGACGACACAGAGAAATCCTGTACCAAAGCACCAGAAGGCAAGGGCCAGCGTTTGATTATCTGCCACGCTGGCACAGCCAAAGGTTTTGTACCTAACTGCTTGTGGGCCTTCAAATCCGTGAAAACAAGTGATTATCACGAAGAGATGAATTTTGAGAATTTCAAGAAATGGTTCACAAAACTATTAGACAATTTAAACGAGCCCCACTACATTTTAATGGACAACGCCCCATACCACTCTGTGCAAATTAATAAAGCGCCTACCGTGAACAACAATAAAGGCGAAATAATAGAGTGGCTGCAAAACAATGGTGTGGCAGCTAATACTCAAATGCTGAAAAAGGAATTAGTTAGATTGTTGAACCTTCATAAACAGCAAACAAAGAAGAAATATTTCTTGGATGAGATGGCAAAATCAAAAGGGCACACCGTGATTCGGCTACCGCCCTACCACTGCCAATATAATGCAATCGAAATGATATGGGCGCAGATCAAAGGTGGGTTGATTTGTATTTATTTTAACATGTTTTTATTTAGGTCACTGGTGACTGTCTAGTCGGCTAGTACTATTTAAAGCTATTTTATTTCACTAGCAAATTGCATTTTTATTTTTATCCATGTGCTTATATCAATTACACACTTTTAACGTACAAAATTATGTACTTATAATGTACTTACCCCGATCTCGCTCTTTGACTTTGCATCATTTTCAATCTAAACCATTATTGTTTCAGGTTGTGCAGCCAGGCTTAACACCACTCCACCATTCACAGCTAATAAAATGCTTACGTTGCTACAAGAGGCATGTAGTCAAGTGACTCCGGACAATTGGAGGAAAGTGGTTGAAAAGACGAAAAAACTATGCTTAGATGATTGGAATCGAGACGTGCGATACGACAATATAGTAGACCAGCCGTTTTTAATAAACATAGGAGAAAGCAGCTGCAGTTCGGATTCCGAGTCTGAGACGCAATCGGTGACACCATTGTCAGATTCAGATTAATGTATATTAAAAAATCATAAATAAACCGCTTTTGTTTTATTTGAGTAGGTATATACAATAAATTTGTTAAATCTCCTTTATTTTATTATCGCAAACAACTTAAATGATTATAAATCTGACACTAAGAGCGTAGGTGCTCTATTGATGTATTTTGTACACTCGTTTCCATTTTCGATATTTGTTTATCGATACTTTTCCGCACTAGTCGATATCTTCCAAACGGAGTAACTTTTGCAGGACGTCAACGTAAAGTCTGATTGAGATAATTTCTTGTAAGTGTTAATAATTATTATAATTCCAACGGGATATTATTGTAATTGCATATATCTGCCTAAAATTAATAAATATCATTTTTAGACACCGCCAATTCGATTATAATATAACGGTGACGCTACTACAAGGTTGTGTCGTGGGAATAACTGTCAGTGTCATAGGGATCAAGGTTCGCCGAGCTGATTATAATAAATCCTTTTTTCTTAAGTAACCCAAAGTAGTACATAGAATCATTCTGTAAATGAAATAATAACGTCGCATGATTTGGTTTATAATTTTTTATTTAACCGGCCATTCCAGGATTCAATGCCACTTGTAAACACCCCCTTTCCAAAAGCCATGTTTTTCAAAATAATTATTGAAAAGTAGTATTTTGTCATCTCCAATAGATTCTCCTTGAACGCACAGCTAACCGTCTGTACAGTTAGTAAGATTTTTTTTTCAGTCTATCAATAATATTCTACCACATACATTATACAATAATAAGCGCGAAAGTAACTCTGTCTGTCTGTATGTTACGCTTACACGCCTAAACCACTGAACCGATTTTGATGAAATTTGGCATAGGGCTAGATTAGACCTTGAGAAAGGAAACAGGCTATGTTTGGTCGCGTCGCGATAACTGACATCCACGGGGGCGGAACCGCGGGCAAAAGCTAGTGTTATAATAAATAATTATGTACACAAAATGCGTATCATATTAATTATAATCATATTCCTTCAAAATTATTTGTAGGTAAATTGAATTTGTTTACTTAGATAATGCCTTTATTATTAGAACGATCGATTATCCTTGTAAACTAAATCACTGGGCCACTTGACTCCTAGTGGATATTCAGAGGTACAACTGGCCCACTTATAAAATTATATCTGGGCGAGTGTGGTATTAACATTTTGCAAGAGGGTACAACTCGCCTGCGGGCAAGATATTAAGAGGGCGACATGTCGCCTAACCCTATTTGTATGGTAAGCTTAACTAGCTTGTGTTATGAAATCTAGAATGCGGATAAACATACTTAGATTTTTTTTTGTAAATACATACATATTATACCTAGAAACACCCAGACCAATGCAAATAGCCATATACCTACATACAAACATGTTGACAAACTTTCACATTTCAACATTAATAGGATTCCCTACTACTCCCTCCCAACTAATATAGTCTATTATTAGCAACATATTTCATTTCGTACGGTTCGCGAGACTGCCTAAGGCCTTCGCTAACTTCCTATCCCTTTACTATTTTCCTCTTTCCCATCCTCCATTCCTCGTACAAAATGCAAGAAAGTTAATGGTGTAAAATAAAAGGAATTAATTATTACGTAAAAACTTTCCTTAATACTAAACTTAAACATTTTAAGGTCGCAACAGGGAGAAATATGACGGAGGCACTTGAATGAACATTATTTTTGCATGTTTTCTACATAACATATCATAACATAAACTCACGCCTGTATTCACCGAAGGGGTAGGCAGAGGTGCTAGCACCCACATTTCGCCAGTTTATGTTTAGGTCCCAATGTAAGATCTATTCCATTCTAATACCAAAAACTAATACCAATGGTATTTGTTTAAACTCGTAATAAATTTTCTATTCCGAACGAATACCACTCACAAACGAATACCAAAACAAGTTAAATGGTATCAGGATACAGTCAGTAATAAAAATGCTTTCAGTCTAGTTTTAAGTAATATTTAATAAAGCAAAATCAGTCTTATCAACAAATAAAAGTGTAGTGGGAAAACGTTTGGTTCATTATTATAATTCCTATGTAGGTATAATTATAAAGCTTTATTTTTAGGTATGTACCTACCTCAAAATAAAGCTTTTACTTTCAGCAAATCACAGTAATAAAAGTTTTCAAATTACAACAATTGAAGAATATCACAAACAATCATTGGACCGTGGGGGAGAATTATAAAAGCGTTTAGTCGACGCCTCGTATGATCAGTGGGCTGGCATAGCGAATACGTGGACCCGAAACGTGGCAATGCTGCCAGCTTTCTGGGGACATTTCCAGTAGACAGTGATGCGGAAGCATTCTACGATGCGTTCTAATTTATTTTTAATTGTAAATATTGTACCTATATATTCTAACAAATAAACGTATTACTCATAGTTTATAATGTTCGGGACTTCATGCGATATATTTTTTAACAACTTACTTTTGCCGACGTTTCGGGTGCGTTGCAGCACCCGTGGTCACGACTTGACTGGCATGCGAGCGTCGCGCGGTTTTGTGCGCCTACCCTCCATTACTTTCATACTGAATGTAAGGCTGGCGACACACCACACTCACTATGTCAGTTTTAGACGGCATCGGCCGGCACTGTGTTTTTGAGTTTCACTATTTTTAACCCCCGACGCAAAAACGACGGGGTGTTATAAGTTTGACGTGTCTGTGTATGTGTGTGTGAGTGTGTGTCTGTCTGTGGCATCGTAGCACCCAAACGGATGAACCGATTTGGATTTAGTTTTTTTTGTTTGAAAGGTATATGAGTCGGGAGTGTTCTTAGCTATGTTTGAAAAAAATTGGTCCAAGATGGCCGCCGCCACAACATGTTGGAATACAAATTTCGTTATAATTCCCTCAATATGGGTATCAAATGAAAGAGCTTGACTAGTAGATCAATTTAAAAAGTATAAAATAAAAATTAAATTAAAAATTTAAAAAACCCCCGTCACAAAAAACACTAAAAAGTTGAAAATAAATGAATAAATTTTAGTTCAACGGTTGCCATGTCGAGGGACCTTACGATGTAAAGGAGTACTTAACCAGTTACGGTCCCCCGACATGGCAACCGTTGAATTAAAATTTATTCATTTATTTTCAACTTTTTAGTGTTTTTTGTGACGGGGGTTTTTTAAATTTTTAATTTAATTTTTGATCACTGGATTCCAGGTCCCGGATAATTTGAATCCATCTTCCCTATTGAATTTTTTATATTTTTTAATTTCAATAGCTTCACACACAATCCGTGGATAGTAGTGGCGATCAGTGGAGAGGACTTTGGGTTGATGAAGTTCAATCCAGTGGTTTTTGGGGCCCGATTCGAGGTGTTCTGCAACTGTCGATTTGTTGAACTGATGGTTTATCACAGCTGCGATATGTTCTTTGACTCTCTCCGCAATGGTACGCTTGGTTTGGCCTATGTAGGAACTACCGCAGCTGCAATCTACTTTGTAGACACCCGGTGTTTACAGAGGTATGACGTCCTTCGGTGTTCTCACGTACTTCGCTACTTTGGCGGACGGTTTAAATATGGTCTTGATAGAAAGCTTCCGTAAACAAGATCCGATCTTATCCGTTATCCCTTTCACATACGGAATGAACGCCAGTTGGCGGTCAACACCCGGCAGCATCATACTCGGTGCACGTCGCGGCTTTCTAGAACTCGTAACATACCCATTAATTTTAAACGCCTCCTGAACGTGGTCTAACTCCTGCTGTAGGTGCTCAGGGTCACACAAATCATTAGCTCGCTTGGTGCGAGAGTCGAGCTTACTGAGTTCAAATGAAGTGGGTGATGATGCGAGGAGGCGTGCAAGTATCTATCTGTGTGAGTGAGTTTTCGGTACACAGTATGGGCCAAGGAGCAGTCGGTTCTTACCATTAACTTGATGTCTAGGAAGGACAATGTTCTGTTGTTCTCAATCTCATACGTAAACAGTGTCTTCACATGTAATGAGTTGAGATACTCAGTAAAGCGGACCACCTGCTCTCTGTTGCCTTTAAATATACAGAATATGTCATCTACATACCTTTTCCATAGCCTGATCTGGGTGTGCGCGTTCTGAGCTAACACTTCTTCAATATGTTCCATCCAAATATTTGCCACGACCGGTGCCAAAGGGCTGCCCATAGCAACGCCGTTTATCTAGAGGTAGTGTTTGCCATGGTGAAGGAAGTAGTTCCCTTCGAGGCAACTTTGTTATAGTGTCGCATAACTATCCGGTAGACCATTATCCTTCAACTTGGTTTCGATAATCCGTAGACAGTCTTGTAAAGGAACATTGGTAAATAATGACTCAACATCAAAACTTACCAATAATTCATCCGGTTCCAAATTAATGTCTTGGATTATGTCCACAAAATGGCGAGAATCTTTGACAAAGGACGGTGTTTTCCCCACTAATGGCTGCAGTGCTTTAGCAATGTGTTTTGCTAAATCCTAGGTTGGCGAGTCAATTTGACTTACGATTGGTCGCAATGGCACATTAGGTTTATGCACTTTCGGCAAGCCGTTGTGTGATTTTAGGGCGGTGCAATTTTTCAAACTCGTCCTTTGTGAAACCCTTTTCGTGCTCCTTGATCAAATTGCGTATTTTACGTGTTACTCTTGCCGTAGGATTATATTTAACACTCTTATACGTTTATGCGTCTTCGAGTAAAGTTAGCATTTTTGCCTCACTTGTTTGCATTACTACGGTGGCGTTCCCCTTGTCGGCTTTGAGTACCAGTACATCCTTATTATTCCGCAACGCAACCAATGCCTGTCGCTCTTCGGCAGTAATGTAAGACATGACATCTTGTCGTAAAGTGTCTGCGTCACAACCTGGTATCTTGTTCTGGGCAATTGCCTCCTCCACACTGCAGATGATATTCTCATAAGGCACTTTTTTCGGTGTAAGAGCGTAATTCAATCCCGTTTGAAAAATATTTAAGGTTGGCTGGTCTAAGTCTACCTTTGACAAATTGATCACGGTGTCGTTCAGTGTGACCCCAGCCAAATTAGCAGCTCGCCAAGGTAAAAGTACACATGCTTAAAATAAAGAGCATGTTTTGTACTTTTACCTTGGCGAGCTGCTAATTTGGCAAATTTCCGATCATGCATGGTGCTACTTAGTTCATAGGTTCTTTCTGCTTGTTGGTATGAAATGCGATCCACCAAATCAAAGTCACTCCGGGTCAACCATTTACTGCACTCCAAATGTAACAAGTATAACACTCTGTGCACTTTATTTAACTCCGCATGGTTGTTACTAATTAGTTATCGTAATATTTTCAACATATACATATGAAGTGAATTAAACAAACAAACATTTTATCAACAAGAAAATTTTAATAATGACACTATCACCATAATATTGCAAATAAGTACTCACTTGACAAATACCAGGTTCGCTGAGATTTAAGTTACTGCGCCCGCGTCAGCACACGGAGAAGTACTGAGGAATAGATAAAATATTCCTCAGGATCAGACCAGTAAATAGAAAAAGTTATTATTTATGCAAGGACTAAAATTATTGTAAGTAAAACATACCTTATTTTATGGAATTAGTGTTATTTCACCAAAACCCTTAGACCGGCGCCGGCGCTTGACTTTCATTGGTTGTTTCGGATTTTTAAACAATAGCGAGCCAACTCACCCTTTTCACAGGTAAAAAAAACGCCTTCACATTTCGATATTTTTACTTATGAGTAGCCTAAACTCATAGTAAAAATGCTGAAATTAAGTGAATTTGTATTTTATTATGATCATACCTACTTAATATTAAAATATTAGACAACATTGTAAATTGTTTGTGACTGTACCAAAATTTATGTTTTGGTATTCGTTGGGAATAGAATTGGTATTTCATTAAAACATTTAAGATTTGGTACTCGTTAGGAATATAAAATTTATTACGAGTGTAAACAAATACCATTGGTATTAGTTTTTGGTATTAGAATGGAATAGCAATGTAATAGGTGGTGAGCCTATTGCCATTAACCGGGCACTTATAAACCTGCGATAAATACACACATAACTTCGAAAAGCATCGAAAAGTCATTGGTGTGTGCCATGGTAAACCTGGGATCGAACCCGAGACCTCGTCTCAGCAGTCCATTACCCATACCACTAGGGTACCGCATTCTACAATACCGTTTTCTACAATACAAATAAATTATTTCTGGGTGTGATTTATAATTAATTTAGGGACTGCGAGTCAACATGAACAATAATTGTTCAACGGCTAGAATGTGCAGGAGTCAAAATGATATTTTCCAGTGGTTTTTTTACAAAGTCAATTCCTCACGCTGTAAGTTGCGGGTGAAAGCTAATATAAATGGGTGATTTTCAACAAGTGATTTTTTTGTATCATTTCGGTGAGATTTTTCTATTACAATGTCTTGTTAATATATTTTGTAACGAAAATAAACTTTAATCTTATTTGTAACATATGCGTGAGTGGACATCATGTAACATCAAAACTTACTGAAATATTTAAGATTGAATTTTTGGGAGCCCACAGAAATGAAAAGTGTCCACTGAAATGATAAATCGTCCACCGAAATGACTAGACTGTGCACCGGAATGAAATTAGCCCACTGAAATGATACAGCCAAGGACATCATTTCTTTTTAGGAGGATTCCGTAGATCTAAAAAAAAAAAAATGAAACGAATCTAAATAAATTCCATAGAGATATCACTAGACTGTATTTGTGATATTTATTAAATATAAGATCAAATTATTATATTAGAGAAAAAAAGTTATTTTTTTGCGGAACGAGTGTTGTGTTCTTACCCGACTGCGCGACGCAAAGGAGGATAATGTGTTTATCAGTCTATGTATGTATGTTTGTTTCTATGTGGCGTTCTAGAGACCACATGCATAGGCCGATTTTGATAATTCTTACGTCAATCGATTCGTCTTAACCTTGCGAGTGTCACTAAAAACATGACAGTAATCAAAATTTACCACGGCGAAAATCAGACGCCAAAATTTTGTCAAAATGAAAAAAAAAATAGATGAACTAAGTCAAGTGGGGTGTCGTTGAATAGGTATTTTAAAATTATCTTAAGGTTCATTTTTCATTTAAAATAATAGTTTAGGATATATAACGATTTAAAGTTATTTAACAAAACAGTCGCTAATTTTCTTAGTTATTGATTTTAAGTTATTATTAAGTTATAAGTTTTTATTTCAAGTATATACGATATGAAGGAAATTAAAAGGAGATAACAAAAAGATATACAAGTCATATTATAACTAAAAAGTATAAAATAAAACAAATTATTAAAAAATAAAAAAAACCCGACTGCCACTGAAAATACCGAAATAAGTTTGATATCTGGCGGTACCCATTTGCCAATCATAAACTGAAAGAAAATTAATGGGTACCGACTGCTATCAAACTTATTTCGGTCTTTTCAGTGGCAGTCGGGTTTTTTTAATTACTGGTAATAATAATAGTGTTTTGTATGTAAAACTTCAAAATGTACTAAATCAACTCTTATATTTTTACGACACAATGATTTAATAAGAAAAATTATAAAAATAATGTAAGTATCGAAAAACATTGGAAAAAATGAAATGCTCAAGTGAGACTCGAACGAAGCGAAAGGTCGTGCCTTTCGCTTACAGGGCGACTGCTCTGCCAACTGAGCTATTGAGCACCACTTGAATCATTCCAAATTTTCCTTCTCTTTATATCCGTATATAAGGGCGACGGTGCAGCCATCTACCAACATTCTTACGAACTGTTGGAAACAATGAATAATTTTTCAACCATTTTTAAACATTGAATTTTGATGACTGCGCCCATAATAAATGCTATAAAAAAAATTCATTCACTAATGTAAGTATGTTCAAAAGAGCTAAACACTTCATCTTAAACGTAACGAAAAAAAATAGATCACGTTATCGTAAATTATTGCAAACAGTTTGGCTATATAATCCGATTATGTACTTATGCGAAAATAATGAAAATAGCGCATCGCAACATCCTAAAATCCAAATCATAATTTTTAAACATTGAACATCACATTATTGTTGAGAATACACATTGTCTAGAAGTAAGTACATATATTATCCATTTTATAACAAGATATTTTAAACTGTTTTTTTATTGTATTGTGATAAATAAAAGAAAAAAAAACAAATATTAACACATCAAATTAATCCCAAATATTGAACCTACAATATCTAGAATTATCTCACCAAATTTTTATGATTCAGTCTTAGACTCAAGGATCTCTAAAACTTATGATTTTATCATTTCTAAGTTAAATTTCATTTCAGTGGACTGTTGTCGCTATTATAGTCCACCGAATCCACTGAAATGATAACACCGAGGTGATAAAAATAATAAGTTTTACATTTAACTCCGATATTAGAATTAATATTAAAATGTCAACACTGCTGTAACAAAACATATCTTACGGCGAATTTAAAACACAATTTTGAAATAAATTGAATGAACCTAACACGAGCTATAACGGCCACAGAAATGACACTATTTTTGTCCCCATATCACTGAAATGATATACTTACTTTTCGGCGGGAATCCACGATGATTTTGTGACGCGTTCGTGCGCTCCAACGAATGGAGGTGGCCTGATTCGAAGTAAGGAAAGGCACGGGGGGCGCAAAAACGCTATGTTGACGAAGTTACTCAACTAAAACTTACTGTCCACCAAAATGATAACTTTTTACAGGACAAAAGTAGACTGTTTAATACAATGTATAAGAAATAAGATAAACAAACAATATTAGTTTTTTTCTATGGGTCATATTATAATTTATTCATACAAAATTAGATTTTAGTCCAAATGTTAAATACAACTGCAGGGCAAGATATTTTACGAGTGAAATTCGATTCAGGACAGGTCACCGAAATGATAAAATGACACTTTGTAATTAATTTTTTTTATGTAATAGAGGACATTACTCAACAATTTTTTTTGCCATGGTAGAGAAGTACCTATTATACTAGAAAAAGTAATCAAAATCGTAAAACCAACACATTGCACTACCGTTCTCAGGCTTGCCGTGTATTTTTTTTGCTTTTGATATTCACCCAAATACTCTTTTATAGTACATACACAAGTACATTTAACTTTTTGAAACCTTATTCTATTATACTTTTGTACGATAAATCAATCGACCATTTTGGTATTTACACATTTTGTTGTACTTGCATTTTGAGATGCGCACAATTTGTCACTAAAACATTGTGGCCATGTTTATATGTACATTTTAACGTTCACACTTTTTGTCAAATAGACTGCCGGTCCGTATTGACATTATGACCCCTGCACATTCTAGCCGTTGAACAATGAACAATTGTTCATGTTGACTCCCCAGTCGCTAAATGATTTATCTTGAGCCAAAATAATAGGGTTGTTCAGCAAAATAGTAGATGTTCTTTCATTGTTTCCCAGCTGCCTTATTCTGCAGGCCGCGGCGGCGGCGCAAAGTGCGCCTCCCCGTAACCGGGGCCAGATAGGAACCCTGCGGTCCCCACAACCCGAAGGGGGCCATCTCATAAGAGATGGTCCTGGGTCTGCCGGGGTGCGAGAAATATGCTTTTGGCAATCTCACCTCCGGCAACCAAGGACCCAAGACGGCGTGCGTTTTAGTCGGTTCGAGTCCGACATAACCACCTCCACCGGCTCCGTGGGGGTGGTATCCGTGGGGATTTATCGCACGATAAAAAAAAATGCTGCCTTATTCAAGTCATCTACCAGGTAGAGGAGCGCCATACCCTTTTTTATCGGGCGCAAAATCCCCATGGATACCCCGCCTTTATTATGTCGGACTACTCTACACAATCTGTCTAGACTCAAAGTAAGCACTATTAATCAAATAATAAAATGTTTTTTGAGGTTTTCTTCAGGTGGGCCGTGTGCTTGTCTGTCACCTAAGTTGTATAAAGACACAATAAAAGTCTGAATCCTGGACATTGCTCTACTGCGCGGCGAGTGGCAATTTGAAGCCACTCCCAACAAAGGCAATTTATTTTAGCTGGAATGGTTAGCATGGATATCAGTAATTTCGTTTTGTATACATGTACATATATTATGGTAGTATTTTTATTTGTAATTAGTAGTTTAAAACTAAAACTTATCTAAATAAAATTATATGCGCATTATCTATATCCTGTGTAATTGGAAACAGCTGTTTTGACTGTTGTACATTACAATAAATTATGAACAAATTAATAATATCCTTGTTTCTGAGTTTGAGTGAAACAATCGTCATTACTCCGCGACCATTCACTCACACGTATACCATTAAGGGTTATATCTCTGAACTTAGTTAATTAAACTGAAATGTCATCTATTTAACTGGAAGGGTACGACTGGTACGGCTTTCGAGCCTGCGGGTACGGTTTATGACTAAACAGCTTTTGCCCGCAGTTCCGCCCGCGTGGATGTCGGTTATCTCAACCAAATATAGCCGATGTCCTTTCTCAAGGTCTTATCTACCCCTATACCAAATTTCATCAAAATCGCTTCAGTGGTTTAGGCTTGAAAGCGTAACATACAGACAGACAGAGTTACTTTCGCATTTATAATAATACTACCTTTGCCCGCGGCTCCGCCCACGTGGAAGTCGGTTATCGCGACAAAACATAGCCTATGTCCTTTCTCAAGGTCCAATCTATCCCAATACCAAATTTCATCAAAATCGGTTCAGTGGTTTAAGCGTGAAAGCGTAACAAACATACAGACAGACAGACAGAGTTACTTTCGCATTTATAATATTAGTATGGAAGTATGGATTAAAACAAACTAAGTTTCTTTGTTTCAGAAAATATCAAATACAAACTGACTCGGCGAACTTCGGACCGCTAATTTTTTTCCGCCCGCGTAGCGTGGTCTTGTTTCCGCTACACTTTCTACTATACTAAGCGTGTATATAAACATATGTTACCGGAAATGTATGAAATCAAGGAATTGTATACAAATCCTAGGAAATGTGTGTTAATACATAGAATTCCTGCCGTTCCACCGGAAATGTGTGAAATAAATGGGTTATTGTCTAGATTTGCGGACGATTTTGTGGAAAATTTATATTTTTGAATGAATAAAAAAAAATAACCACGAAGATTAATCTTCTAACCTAATCTATCCAAGTTAAATTGCGTGGTGTGGACACTGCGCCCCGACCTGGATATATTATAGGTTAGAAGACTGAAGCGAAAGCGAGGCTCCAGCATTAGCCTAAGTGGTTGCATTTTTTATAACCACCATCAACATTCTTTGATACCATTTCATACATTTCCTGCTGCGTACTCGGCATTGTATAGAATGCCTAGGCATAGTATAGAATTCCGGATTATACACATTTCCGGTAACACATGTTAACATTCCATAGATAATATAGAATAGAATCACCCTATTTCGTCCGTGGGTGTCGTGGAAAAAGAATAGGAATGTTCTCCATCCGACACTAAACATACATTTGCAAGCATGAATATATTAATAATTATTATGTAAGTAAGATAACTCAAATATTGGATGTAATATTGGAATCTCGACTAAAGGGTATACTTAAACAGTTTGGTATTCATTCATATTATTCATTCATTCATAATATTCAGTCATTCATATTCTTCTTCTCAACAATGATCGATTGAGACTCAAGATAAGAGTGAAATAGGAAATAAATTCACGAGAAAATCTTTCAACATAATATGCAAAGGCATCTTTTGCTATCAATCAATAAGGCTATTTATGTCCACTGCTGGACACAGACCTCTTTCAATGTGTGTCATTTCTCCCGATCCTCCGTCTTCGCATCCAGTCTCCACAAAACAGGAAAAAGTCTAGCCCAGACACCGTTTTCAAGTTGTCAGTCTATCTCGCTAGGGGACTTTTGGTTTCACAATGCAGTGGCATTATAAAGTTTGATTGAATTCAATTTTTCCTTAATACCTACTTAATCAATTCTATGTATAATATGTATGTATTTACAAAAAAATATTTAAGTATGTTTCATCACAAGCTAATTAAGCTATGCTTACCATGGGGCTAGATAGCGTTGTGTAGAATGTTTGGAATATTTATTTATTATTTATTTATTTAATTTTCATAAATGTAAAGTTATAGCGACAACGTGTTTGAGTAATGGGCAATGAGTATTATTTTTCTACCAATTTTCTTTTCATTTGCAATATCAGCAGGTAATATAAGAAGAAATAAAATTTTTGCCATTATAATAAAAATGTTCAATTGAATTTGTCATTCGAATGGATCACATAACTTGAAATATACAAATTGACTTACACTTAATACTTTTGTGTAACCATACACCTCTTTGTTAAACGTCATCATTATCCTATTTATCATTATCCTGTTAAAATTAGCCGGTTTTTAACTCGGAGCCCTGACCGCAAAGAATATAATTCTGTGTCGGACCCACTTTCTCCTTTCCCTCCGTTTGGGGCTCATTTCAGTTTCCGACCTCCCAACACTGAAAGGACAGCTGGGGTGAACCAACAAGGCGAGCTGTCACACCCCGGCTGGCATCGAATCCTGGCAAGGGATGGCGCACGTCTTGCCCGGCGGGGTCCTGTTTTTTTTTTTTTTGACCCTGGGGGAAATCCTTCATGGATGTTATGCCGGACTCCTACCGACTACACTTGGGAACCTATAGTTGGGAGCCCCGGGTAAGCCCTCGGAAGGATGTCCCAGGGCTCCCAACAGACCCACGGCTTTAATGCGGCCTCGTCTAGGGGATGGTTCGGGTGGTATCCCGCGTCTATGGGGGGTTTTCGGGTATCATCCCGCTTCATAGGACTGTCCTGTCAACGCCACACCTGCACCCGGAGAACTAGCCAGCCCTTTGCCTGCTCTCCACTGTGCCCTCTATTAGATAGAGTGAGCCTCCAAGCAACCCTTTCCAGGGCCACTCCTGCTTCTTCTCTGGAAAGCTACACAAGTTAAAAACCTAAATCAAGTTAATATTTTTTCCAACAGAAAGGAAGCGGTATCCAAAATAAATATTTCTTAGATCTTAAGTTTTTATAGCCTTAAAAGCAGCTTTCCTTGAAAACGTTTAGGTAATATTTTTTGCCTGCCTCCGTAGGTAGTTTACTTTCCAGTTTTTCTCAAAATTAGGCCAGTATCAATTTCTTTTGATAAGTTTCTTGTATAAAAGTCGATTTATAAGAGATTTCTGCTAAGACGTGCTGCTCATATATCAATGTCAACAAATTGTGCTTAGGTTATCTGCAAATTCGTGATCGTAATTAATAGTTTGCTTTTACATTTCTTTCGAAGACGAATGTGCCCACACAGTTTTATCTAACCTACTTACCTACCCAGGCAGGTAGGTATATGTGCTGTGGAGGTCAGATGGCAGATCAGTTCAGCCAAACACGCAGTTAGGCTTAAAAAGCGAACCCTGTAAAGAAGAAAAAGGCAGGTTAATTTATATGATCATTCAAAGTCATCCTGAAAAACCAATTGGGTAGCCATTTTAAATTACATGAACAACTAGAAGACTCGGCAGTCACCATCTTGACGGAAGAATAGTGCACATACAGACAGCATCGCTATTGACCGGGGTTAATTGTATCAAACAACCGAGATAATTGGTTCAGCCGTTTAGCAGTAGTTAGGTGACAAAATAATATTATGTACGAACAAAAGATTTATATAATATATTAAAATATTTGTAATATTATATATATTAAGCATGTATTATACATTATACCTGCCTCTTGAATCACTCTATCTATTAAAAAACTGCTTCAAAGTCCATTGCTTAGTTTTAAAGATTTAGGCAAACACAGCGATAACGACTTTGTTTTATACCATGTAGTGATGAATAGTGCTTAGTGCTTACTTTGAGTCTAGACAGAGTTGTGTAAAATTTACCTACATACATATACTCACGCCTGTAAATCCCCGAAGGGGTAGGCAGAGGTGTATTAACATCCACATTTCGCCAACTATGATTTTCGGTCCCACGTAATAACTATTTAATATGAACACGAGTAGAATTTACGCTCCCCACGCATATTGACCAAGTTATTGGTCAATATGCGTGGGGAGCATAAATTCTTAAATAAAATTGGTCGAAATGCGTAAGTCAATACGCGTAATTATTTAAATTACGCGTATTGACTTATGCATTTCGACCAATTTTATTCGCGAAATCACCATACGCATAATGACATAATCATTACGCGAAATGACCAATATCTATACCTCAGTGACTTTGTTATCCTCAGAAGATTTTTACTTCCTCTTTAAGTAAAGTAGGTAATGTCCACTTCAAATGATATCTACTTATAATTATACTACTTACCTACTTATTTATTTTTAAAGAAAGGCAGTGGTGGTAAATAATATTTCGATTGGTCAGTGAAAAGAATGCATCGGGAAATTCGTTATTGAAAACAGTGAGAGTGTTTACAGAGGTCGTCAAATTCCGGATCCGTATAGTTCGACTGCCTCTCGAACGCAGCGCGAAGGCACTAAACTAATAACAAAGATCTATAATGTCACTAGATGAGTCATTTACTAACTCTTTAGTGAGATTTAAGTGGCATTCGTTGGCCGGTGTTATAAATGATGGATGTATGGAATGTACATGTATTTTGACGTTTATGACAGTCGTTAACATACGTAAAGTCAACGCCACGAAATAAGTCCCTTGGAGGCGGCGTAAGACGCCCAAAAGCGCGTACCTACTGTACATATGTGTAGGAAGGTGGCATAATACGGTGAATTGTGACTCCCTGGTGAGCTTTTAGTACCAACACTTTACTGAGGCAGCAATCATCTCATTCATCATCATCAACAACATCATTAACCTATTATCATCATCGTCAACAATCATTTTAACTAAGTAATATAATACAGAATAGACTTGAATTATAGGTCTAGCAACCATTGTCATAAAATCTTTAAAAAAATGTCATGGCCCCAACCAAGCATCGGTAGCTTAGTGGTCCTAATCCTGGCCATTACACTACCCTAAGCCAGAGGTGAGGTTGTCTTCGACATATCCCTCGCACCCCAGCTGAGCCAGGGCCATCCCTTACGGTCTTGCCTTCCTTGGGAGGGGCGACAACGGTATCCCCGACTTGCCCCGGAATGGTGGAATTCTACAAACGAATTGCCACTTGTGTTGAGGGACTGCCAAGTCGAATTTATTTACAACTAGCTGATCGGCGAACTTCGTACCGCCAATTTTTTTCACCCGCTTGACGTCAGATCCCGTTTCCTCCCCCCACCCTCTCCTCTATTAAGCATGTAACATATAAACCTTCCTCTTGAATTACCCTATCTATAGAAAGGAACCGCATCAAAATCTGTAGCGTAGTTTTGAAGATATACATAGGGACAGACAGACATGGAAAGCGACACTATTTAGGTCGGGCTTAAGATGGGTGACCATTCTTAAGACACAGAACTATTTGCGCTTCGGAGGGCACGTTAAGCCGACGATCCTGGTTGCTATACCGTACGACCATCTATGGCAGTCGTTACGGGTAGTCGGAGCCCTACTTGGAAAGCGTTTAATGGCTGCAAACATTGATTTCTTGGTGGTGAACATTTTTATCAATGACTGACAACAAAACACAATAAATCTAAATCCATGCAACATCAGATATGAGAATTTTATTAAAATCTTTCCATAAATCCTTTCGTGAATCGTATTTATATTCACAGCATGTAGCCATATTCAATTCGAAAATATGTTATTGAATTCTTTGTACAGAATTCTCTGACCTTCAATGTTGTCATCCAGGATCTGCTGAAATTATCTATGTATTTTATACATTCAATAAAAATACAGAAATCCAACATAGGTACCTAAACTAAACCTAGCGCTAATATTTTTTGTACATAAGTATTTTAGTTACACACATACATACATATAATCACGCCTTTATATCTGAAGGGTTCGGCAGAGAGGAATTAACACCCACATTTCAGCAATAAATTGTAGTCGGTCCCATGGCTCACCCCTTTGCCCTAGAGCCTATTGCCATAATATTCCGAGCACTATTGTTGACTCGAGCCTATATCCACAGTTAAATCTGAAGCTGAGTTTGGGCTGTATATCTATATATATAAAAATGAACCCCTATTTCCCTTGGTCACGACATCACGCCTGAACGGCTGAACCGATTTCGCTAATTCTTTTTTTGTTGTGTTCGTTATTGTTAGGAGAAGGTTCTTATGAAAGAAACAATGAAGAAAATTGCGCAGAAAATTAGAAAATTTAAGAATACATAACCACCATATAAAATAGCTGATCCGACATACGCCATGTCTAAATTTTGAATTTGGAATACGAATTGGAAAAAAATGTGTTTATTATTCTACACTGCTGTATGATATTCTTCTATGTTATCTGACGTTTGATATAGAATTGACATAATGCGTGCAAATATCGTCAGAGAGTGATTAGTAGACATTCTTCTGAATTAACAAAATGCCCGTTGCTTGGGCCGCGAAAATATTTATGGTGGCTTTTTTTTTTATTTATGAACGCCCTTGAGCGTAGAGATATATGGTTGTATGGGTCCCATAGGTATATAGGCTCTGTAGGTGTAAGTATGGGCCCCGGTGACCTATTAGTGTCGGGAGCTCCGTGGGCGTATAGGGCCCAAATCGAAATGCTTTCCGTTCTCAAAATAATTAGGGAGAATTTGATACAGCTAATTGATTCTAATTTCTAAGGCGAAACGAAGTTTGCCGGGACAGCTAGTACAGTATAATAATATAATATTTATTCTGTCTGATGTTAAAACAGCCCTATCCATTAGTCGCCTTGTACGACACCGCATGGGAAGAGATGGTGTGGCCCAAATTCTTCCCTGCCGGGAACCACGCGGCTATTTATTTTAGTTAACAAAACATATTAAATAAAATTAATTTAGGATGTGTATAACACCCACTATTCACTAACTTTGTTTTTTGGTCACACGTAATAGGGAGCGAGCCCATTGCTGTCAACTGACAAGCGGGCACTAAGTCACAGCCTTTTTTTTTTTTTTCCGTGCGGAAATCCCCTCGGATACCCCCCCTGCCGGAGCCGGAAGGGGAGGTTATGTCGGACTCGAACCGACTAAAACCGCACGCCGACTGTGGGTCTTGGTGCTAGGCCGGAGGTGAGGTTGTCAAAGACATATCCCTCGCACCCCGGCTGACCCAGGGCCATCACTTACGGTCTGGCCCTCCTCGGGAGGGGAGACAACGGTGTCCCCAACTCGCCCCAGGAATGGGGAGGCGCGCTATTCAGCGCGCCGCCGCCGTGGCCTGCTTCTGCTGGGGTGACAGGCGGCTCCACCCGTCACCCCCAGGCCCGCGCTCATGGGGGACGGAGGTCAGTCAGCCTGAGTGTTAACTGTCGGATGGAGAACTGCCCTTAGTCGCCTTCCACGACAACGACACCCATAAGAATTTTTATATTTTAGTTAACAAAAATATCAATTATATTAATAGCCTCTGGCCAACGAAAGATTGCGCAAAAAGTTGGCGCCAAATTTGAAAAACCAACAGGTTGCAACACTGACTAGACTCTGACCATCCTACTAATATTATAAATGTGAAAGTTTGTGAGAATGGATGTGTGCATGTGTGGATGTTTGTTACTCTCACGCATAAACGGCTGGACCGATTTGGTTGAAATTTGGTATGTATATAGGTTATACCCTGGATTAACATATAGGCTATATATCATCACGCTACTACTCAAGGGAACGGAGCAGTGATCATTAATGTCAACAAATTCGGCTGGCATCGGCATATACCTACGCAGAAGTGACAGTGTGGTTTTTCTGTTGCTGTTTAGACAACTATATCATTGTATAAGAGGGTGCAGCGGGAACGGGATCGGACGCCACGCGGGTGGAAAATAACTGGCGGTACGAAGTTCGCCGGGTCAGCTAGTTTACGATAATAGCCTAGTTTTCATGCAGGCCTAATAGGAAAACGATTCTAGTATCGACTCCGTTATTTCGGTGTACACTCAGTGTTGCAACGTGTTGATTTTTAACCCCCGACGCAAAAACGACGGGGTGTTATAAGTTTGACGTGTCTGTGTGTGTGTGTGTGTGTGTGTGTGTGTGTCTGTCTATGGCATCGTAGCACCCAAACGGATGAACCGATTTGGATGTAGTTTTTTTTGTTTGAAAGGTATATTAGTCGGGAGTGTTCTTAGCTATGTTTGAAAAAAATCTGTCCAAGATGGCCACCACCATAACATGTCGGAATACATATTTCTTCATAACTCCCTCAATATGGGTATCAAATGAAAGAGCTTGACTAGTAGATCACTTTAAAAAGTATAAAATAAAAATTAAATTAAAAATTTAAAAAACCCCCGTCACAAAAAACACTTCCAAAAAGTTGAAAATAAATGGAGTTTGCCTTTTAACTTTAACGGTTGCCATGTCGGGGGACCTTGAATTGTTCCGATAATATAACGGAGTGCTTAACTAGTTAGGGTCCCCTGACATGGCAACCGTTAAAGTTAAAAGGCAAACTCCATTTATTTTCAACTTTTTGGAAGTGTTTTTTAAATTTGGCGCCATCTTCGTTGGCCAGAGTCTAAAAAGGAGGTATAGGGTATTGACCCCACATTTTGCCGATTACGAGCACTTTGTAATGCGCTGTATGTTTACTATCGGGTGGAGCAGCCCTATCTCGCCATCGACACTTACGGGAATAGATCGGGTGTTCCTCTTCTACTCCACCGGGAACGAACAGTGCAATGAGTGTGATATAATATTAGAATTCGAAATACATTGGGAAAAAGAAGCGCTCAAGTGGGACCTTTCCCTTATTCCCTTCCCCATGGGGATATAAAGAGAAGGGAAATTTGAAGTGATTCAGGTGTGACTCAATAGCTCAGTTGGAAGAGCCTTCTCCCTGTAAGGTAAAGGTCGTGGGTTCAAGTCTCACTTGAGCGCTTCTTTTTTCGATGTATTTTGAACTAAATAATATTAACTAGCCTATCTAGAAACTTTATGTCGAAAAAAAGCAAACACTGTGCAGTGAGTTTGATTGAAGCGGATATTTGTCGTTCCGGTGACTATTGCGAGAGGTCGCCTCACTCGTTTCATCCCAGTTCTTTTCAAAGACCTACACAGAAAACCAATAACTGAGTTCGTTGGTTGGCACTGTTAGCTTGGTGGATATTGGTAAATTGGAATTCTGTTCATATTGGTAGGTACTTGATTTCATTCTAGATGGTGAGGCGTCAGAGATCACGGTTTTGGTTCCCGCTTAGTGCAAATATTTGTATGCAAGAATGTCATACTTATTAATCCATACTAATATTATAAATGCGAAAGTAACTCTGTCTGTCTGTCTGTCTGTCTGTCTGTATGTTTCGCTTTCACGCGTAAACTGAACCGATATTGATGAAATTTAGTACAGGGGTAGATTAGACCATGAGAAAGGACATAGGCTATGTTTGGTCGCGATAACCGACATCCACGCGGGCGGAGCCGCGGGCAAAAGCTAGTCTATAATATAAAAATGAATCGCTAAATGTGTTGGTAAGCGCATAACTCAACAACGCCTGGACCAATATGGCCAATCATTTTTTTAATGTTCGTTGAAGTTCAAGAATGATTTTTACGGCGAGAAAAATTCGACTAATTGCCGGGAACCACATCCACGCGGGCGGAGCCGCGGGCAAAAGCTAGTAATATTATAAACGCGAGAGTTTGGAAGTATGGATGAATGTTTGTTACTCTTTTACGTATAAACGGCTGGAGTGATTTTAATAAAATTTGATATGGAGTTAGTTGACACCCTGGATTAATACTTAGGTTATGTTTGGTCGCGATAACCGACATGACAACCTTGCGGGTGGAGTCACGGGAATAAGCTAGTGTAAGTATGATATATGTTGGTCTGGATGGTTATATGTAGATATGTATAATAAATAAGTAGGTATGTATGCATTATGTAAATAAAGAAGATTAGTATATCCATATTCTGGAACTCATATCACAAGCTAGATAATCTATAAGCATAGATTAATTGGCTTGTGATATGAGTACCCACCTACCTACTTTCTTTAGATCTAGATAGAATCAAGAAAAAGATCCTTGAATATTATTTATGTATTAAAAATAACTATTTATTAATTTTATAATCATGATCTTAACAAACTCAGGGAATAAAAAGCAAATCACCCATTGCATTGCGTGACGAGGCGCGGCGCGGTGAAACGATTACATGAAAAAGTATGAATTTGTGAAAAGCGACATCTCTTAACGTTAGGATGAACTATGTAGAGTACAAAACACCATACTAACTATTTTATAAGATGAATACAGTATATATCGCTAGATGGCAGTAAATCAAACATAAAATGTAATTATCCTATATTGAAATTCTTTTCTTATTGAGTATAATTTTTCACTATGAATCCCACATAATGTCAATAATTAAGTATATTACATTTTCTAGTAATACGTTATTTACTGGTACGAATTTAAAAAAACTGGAGAATCATTACTTTGCAAAACAACTTGCAAACTACTATACAATGCGTTCCGCTAAAGATGACAGTATGAAATATTGTGACATCTGTGAGATAACTTTTCTGTTCTGTGGTGATAACAATAATATAAAAATGTTAATTTTAATTTCATTATCTACCAAATAATACCTAATTATTTGATATCATAATATTGCGGCACTGTTAAGATACTGCTTGGTTGGATAGAACCTCCTCGCCCCCTGGGTAACGAAGACGGTAAATTATTGAGACAAGAGTGCCCACCCCCAAGATTGCGGGTGCAATTGTCGACTGTCAATTGCACCCGCAATCACCCGGTCCCGGTTACCCCAGCATGCGGGAGCAGACTAACGTGGCGATGCGACGACCCTCTTTACCGAGGTAAGATGATGACACCGTGCTTTCTAGTTCTACATCCGACAGGGTCAACTCACAATCTGAAAGACTATTCGAGGTGCAAGGAAATGAAAAATTAAGTCATTCATAAAAGTCAAACTGTATGGTATCTATGGGTGATCCTTGGCTGTGCATTGAAAACAAACACTGTTGAATGTTGATCCTTACCTTAAGCCACAAAGATGTGGCTTAAGGTAAGGACCTGGGACTGTAGGAAGAAGGTGTTCCAAGTCTTAATGGTGCGGCATAGGAATGATTCACCGAACTGCTTGGTTCTAGAAGGTATATTCTGCACCGTATGCGGGTGACATCTAAGGTTGGGACTAATCGGAAGGGCTCATCAGAACATATACCATGGTAGAGACGGTAATAATTAAGCTAGATAAGTAGCTATAAGTTTGAGCCTAGAGCCTTCAATGTAGGAATCAACACGGAGTTTTTTTTTTCATGGTGGATCATACAAACATCCGTGTTCAAATACTGGGGCTAAATATAGAAAAATCACGTTGTATAACACGACACGACACAATAATTTGTCGTGATTTTTTATTACTTTACCAATCATTTACTTATTTATCATTTACTTACTTGTACTAAATTTTATTTTAGTCAGAATTCGAATTGTATATGGCTTTACTAAAACAACCTGTATCTATAACCTATAATTTAATATTATAATGTTATGAGGATTTTTGGAATGGATTAAAAGCCTAGATATCTCGTAAGCAGTGAATTAAAAAAGTAAAAAGTTCAATTCGGTTTGGCACCTATTCTAAACGTAACAGTGTCGATTCCAGATTTTACACATTATGCATCTCTTTCATGCAAGAAATCCTGTACTAAAAGGGCAAGCGGGCTAGCAATATAGTTTCCAATTCAATGAAAGCTTGGTGTGCAGAATAGGTAGCAACTGTGACGGTATTTCATAAATAAACGTCAAAATAACTCTCTCGATGCCAAGTAACTATTGTTGTTTTTAAATTGTTATGTCGTATAATTTCTTTCAATGCATTGAGATCGAGTTATCCGCGATCGCGTTAACTAAATTGCTACACGTGAAATATTGTTCACCGCGTTTACTTTTTATGATTACAGCCGTTTAGTCTCTTGAGAAAATGTCAAATTGTTTTTTGGTGTTTTGTGTGTATTTTTATTTCAAAATGCGGTTAAAAGTCTTTTGATCGGTTGTAAATGAGTGAAGTGTTAATATTTGTTATGATAGTATGTTATTAATATCGTGTTTATGAAGAAATAATAGTGTTAAGTGCGTCGGTGAGGTTAGTTTTTGTTCCCGCTATTATGAGCCTTATCCACTCATATCCTGGCTGCAGCTTGGTGAGTAATAGTCTATAAGTTTTCTTTAGAAGATTTCCTGAAAAGATTGTAGTTTAAAATTTATTGAAACAGCTATTCCATTGAGTTAAAAAGTCATGTAGGCATGTTGATTTTGCAAACAGGTACAGATGATCATTGTACAGTTTTCACTGGGTTTTATGTGTGAAAATGGCTTGTAAATTTAACTATATGACCTCTACTCTATGGTGATATTGATATATTTCGCTTTTTCATAACTAGATGTTAATAAATTAGTTAAAGTTTTGTTTGTTTTCAAAACTTTATCTTGATTCATTTGTCATTATATTGGACACAAAACAAGCAAATGTACTTCAAAGATAAGCTTCTATATAAACAGTTACCACATATAATAACTGTAATTGAGTTTATTTGATCAAAATATTGTGAAAAACCCTTACATTTAGGAGTATTTTACTCAAGTTTCTCGTCACATCGCTGAAATGATGGTGATATATGCAACTAATATGGTTTTTTAGTATATGGGTATGACTGTATCCACATATTAATAAAGTGAGTGTTTATTTTTACCCAACTGCCGAAGGAAGGAGGGTAATTTTTTTATATTTCATAAGACGTGTTGGTTCGATCCCGACCATAATATTACTCTACTCTTTATAAAGTTTAGATAAGATGGTACAGATATTATCTAAAGTTACAAGATCCGCAGGAATGCTAAGCATACCCGGAGAACCCATGATTTCAGCAAAACATAATCATTAGAGAAGTAATGACTAGTTGCTCTCAGCAGAATTGTCTAGTACGTGATGGCGTTTCTTACACTCTTGTGTAACAGAAAAATGAGAAATGTGATTGGTTCGAACCCAATTCTTGGTTTTATTTAGACATGGTGATTGGTTCGAACCCAATTCTTGGTTTTATTTAGACATGGTGATTGGTTCGAAACCCAATTCTTACTTTTACTAAGAAATTTTACATGTTAAATATGTGCAGAATATCAGAGAATGGTGTTATGAAAATAACCGAAGAAGTACAGGTTCGAATCCTGTTTAAATTATAAGTTATCCAACTAAGTTCACAATAGCCGCTTATTGTAAGATTCCAGTAGTGGAAAAAATTATCATTATAGTTTATAATGATGATATCATAATATAAAAGGTTACAAAGGTGATAATGATGATGATAGTGATGATGATGTTGATGCTAATGATGATGATGATATAGTGGCAATGAATTAGATAATTTACGGTTGAAGATAAGATTGATGATAAAGTTGCTTCTGATGATGATGATGATAATAAATTATGATGATGATGGTGTGGATTAAATTAAACATTGTATTCACATCCCACAAAGATGGGTATCGATGATAGGTTTTGAAACAATGTGATTCATTCTATAATAAGTGGTACATGTAAAGTTGTATGAAATGAGAGCATTAGCAGGTTCGACTCCTGTTTGCTATAAATTTTTTTTGGTTGTTGTGCATCCAACTATTGTATTGTGAGGATTTGATTCAAAAGTCCTGGGTTCGAGTCCTGGCTAGTGTCAAGAGTTTATCCTATGAGCATGAATTAAGGCCAAAGTGTATGGTAATCTGTTATTAACTCAAAAAATAGTTGCAAATATGCGGGTGTAGTCATACTTCTGACTTATTGGTTTGTTAATGGGTTCGAATCCCATTCTACTGGTTACCTGCTTGATATGATAAAGGTATTATTGAAATGAAAGTATTTGAGTGTGTTAAAAATTCTTGGTTCAATTCCAAGATATTGTTAGTCTGTATATTTTACTCTCTTAGTAATTTTCTGTCGACAGCCTCATAGTTGCCGAGACATTTGTGCGCATTATTGAAGTTCTGGGTTCAATCCCCGGTTAAGTTAAAGTATTATCTGAAAGCGAGGTCTACAATGGACTGTAGACTGACATGGTTGCTAACGCATTTTAGCATATATCGGCCTGAGTATACAACCTATTATTGTTTATCCACAATTGTGGGTACTAGAAGTACTAGAACTATTTGTTCATATAAAATTATCTCTCAATGGGATTTTGTCCATGGTAAAAATAAAGGTTTTAGTAAGTGAATAGTAGGGTCTTGATGTTTGGGTTTTACTTATTGGATGTGTTTCTTATATTATTAAATAATAATAGTGTTTATATGGAAGCTGTCTTTAGTAAGTATTTTTGTTTTGGTTTTGTATAAGATAAAAAGCTGTTTTGATGCATAAAGTATGGTTATCTGTTCTGATTTCAGTAAACCTTCTTTTTCTTGACTGGTCCATTATGAAGACAGTCAAAATTAATTCAAAAACCATGATGCCATTATAAAACTTTAATTATTTTTTGTTTAAAACTTTAAAATTACCATGAAATTTTTCATGGTTCACTTTAAATATTTTATTTAAATAATTTAAGTATTTTTATTTATAAGGAAATGTTTGTAATTTTTTTCGTAATAAATCAATAAAAAAAAAACAAAAAAAGACAAAAAAAACGGCAATAAAGATGTTTGGGATGGCTGGTCTATTTATTTACCTATCTTTTCCTTTTCCTTACCCCTGTTAACTTTAATCACATACTTAAATGGGTAATGTGTACATGTTTTCTTAATAAAAGTAATTAACCAAAATTAAGAAAACATGTACGTTCGCAAATAAAATAGTTTTAAAATAAAAATAAAAAAACATCTGTGTTTTATTTTTTCTAAGGTAATTGTAATCTTCTGGTTTTGCTCACAGTTCCGGCTCAGTTTATTCCTGGGAGAACGGGTGCTGGTCTTCTAATACTCAACGGCTTTACGTTTTATATGAAGAATCACCAAGCGCACGGCAAGAAACAGTGGTACTGCTCATCGAGAGACGTCCACGGTTGTCGTGCGGATGTTATAACGTACAAAGGAACAGATGGCAGAGATTATATATCAATTTTCCGAGGCCGTCACATACACGACCCTCCCCGTTTGCGACAGTGCCACGACGGTAGATATATAAGAGAAAAATATTTTTTCAATAGACAATCACTCAAGTGATATTTTTTATTATTATCTACCTAAATGTATTTTTTTTATTATACTTTATTTTATAGAAATGGGATGTACTTATTGTAAATCGTGTTCTTCTAAAGACAGAGCGGGACATTTGTGTTATTATTATGCTCAGAAACGCGCGTGACTGCTCGAATATTTTTAACAAAGCGAGAGACGTCACCGCGGCTTTATCTAAATGGATTTATTATTTAATTAATACTTAAAAAACTGCTCGAGCAGTTAGCCGCTCTGTCTGCGCTGATCCAAAGGCGTTTGCACACGCACGAACAAATTTGTTGCGTTCCGTGATACGCAACAACTTGTCTTTCTTTCATATCGGATTATAGAATATGACAGGTACCCTTCCCTCTTCCTTCTTTCATTTTTCGTCCGGCCCGAACACAAACTACACTACAGGAACTTGAACCGACTACAACTTTCACACAGATTCTAAAACAGTGACTGCAAGCGACTTTCAACCTTAAGGACATTTTCTTAGTTACTTGTCTTTTCGCGTTAATAGATGGTGATATGATAACGAATATAAGAAAAAACAATCGATACTGACTGTGCCATGTCAATAAGGCCGAAACTGTGTTCGTGTTCGGATATGTCCATATGTACAAACCAAATGTTCATGTTTGATATTTGTGTTCACCATGTTCGTGTTCGTACGTGCGTAAACGCCTTAACGCATGTTTCTGATGTAGGGACCTGCTAGTAAGTAGATGAACAGTTATTGTGACTATTTTAGGAAATACAGTATTCTGGTAAGCGTGTATTGTTTTTCTTGCAATGCCTTATATTAGAATTATTCAATCGTCTGTAATATAGATATAACTAGGCCTCCAAAAATATCAAAATGGTATTAAAGAATTGTACAAAAATATACAAAATCAAGCAATACGTTATATTATACGACAATACTTAATAGAAAACCGAAACTGAATTATATACAAAAATAAAAGTACAAATAATGTTTTATTTCGTTGAAAGATACCCTGCTTTATTAACAAATAAAAACGTGTGTGGCACAGGTAATAAGATAAAAGTTATATTTCAGGTATTTACTACTTACCTTCGCATAGAACGGGCAGCATGGTTTTAATTTACAACGACAACAAGTATTGGATTAACAACAGATACCAAAACACAATCAATTGGACGTGCAGGGATCGCAAACGTCTTGGTTGCAACAGTTGCGTTCAGACCACCATCGAAGGACGGTACATCAAGCACAAGGGGTTTCATAACCATGCTGACAATTACACTAAGTATAATTTCAATGACTGATGTCACGATTATATATGGCCAGTCATTATTTCTATAGAAAGTGTACTTGAATAATTTTAAAAAAGGATTTCTGGGATTATCGTATGTATTTCAAATTCATGTCCACTAAACACTAAATTCGTACGCTGATTGGTTGAATATATTTTTTGGTGCGTTAAGTTGACATAATTTTAACAAATATACGAGTAACCGGGAGTAAGTTCATAATTTTGATACTAAAATTCAGTACCTACTTACGTACCTACTTGAATATCGCAACAATTAAACATTAGTCTGCAATTTCATTATTTTACCGAAAGAGCTGGTTTGCAATTTTAATTTCTTTACCACCTCGCTGCGCGAGTGTACTTACTTTTGGCGCGTAATTATTGAACTTGGAACAAGATTTGATTTGAACCAATACGGATTAGGATGCGTGCGCACTTTTCGGGTTCGCAAATAGTAGATAACAGAGAACCTAATAGAAGGTTTTTGGCTGGTCATAATAAACTTTATTAATAGATAATTATTACATAATACCTTTGTTGCATTTATATTGTAAACATATTTTTAAGTAGTAACCTGAATCCATTATATAAGTAGCGAAATACTTAGGTGTAATAAGCACCCGGCTTTTGATTTAGTAATACCGTAAAACCGTCGGGAAGAAGAGAAGGAGACCAACTTGCGGTTTTGTAAAGCGTTCTCTATCATACAGCGCATGACTACAACTTGATATTTATTTAATTAGAGTAGTTAAAACTGATATAGTCTTAATATTTCAGAAGTACAATTGGTTTTCACTACTCTATTAACGCATCAATCTGTCATTTTAATGAGCGCTTTAGAGAACTCTATACAAAAACGAAACATGCAGCGTGACGTGCTAAATCAAAAAATCGGCTACTGTACTTATTAAAGATGAATTTGACTTAATATAAGTACATTAAGTCAAACTCATATTACAAAAATGATATTAAAAAAGTACGGAAATATATCTTAGACTAATAAATAGCTCTGTTTTCTGGAGGTTACTTGTATTTTATAGTTTATAGAGCTGTGAAAACAAACATTTTTATAGTATTTGTATATAGCACCACCTAGTGGTCATTAGATGTAATGTTTGTAGCCAAGTATTCTATTAGTTAGTATTATGACAGAGAGATGGCGTTAACAGTCTTGAAATAACTCGCACATGCTCAGATTTAAGGTACGCTATCAATACGTTTTGTGATTTTTAACTATAAAATATAGGGTTCGTATTTATATTTACGCATAGTGATGTAATACTTATCTACCTAGTCAAGTATGTTTCTCTTGTAATAATGAAATTGTGCCAAATCGTTACTTAATTCTATTCTTTTTTATATTAATTTATATACCCGACGCATACGCTTTACTCAAGTCGGACTTTATTGTGTTTATGTACCTAATCGACTATATTTTTTTATGTGAAGTTCAAGTTGGTATTTGAACAGATTATCACGTGTTACTATATTTTCCCAGAGGCTCTTCCTGGTCCTACCTCTGCTCTTAAAAGCCCTCCGCATTCATATTATAAGTACTCGAGATAGGTACTCGAGTTCAAGTGATAGGTACACGGCAACAATGTATTTTTTATTGTAAAAAATACTTTTATTTTTACAAAATTCCTAGTCAAAACACTTAATATTTTATTATTTACTATTAAAGATGAATTGCTCTCAAAGGATATACTTTAAGGGCAATTCATCTTGATTTTATGTATTTCGTGGCTGACTATTTTCTGGTCGTCCGCACATAAGATGTGAAGTATAAATCAATACTCATAATTTATATTGTGATAATGTATCCTAGCATCACGATAGTCATTATAAGACTCAGTACTTTATTTCGGTGTCTTAGGCCCGTATCCTAGAATGACATCAATCAGCTTGAATTTCGATTTATAAATGAATAAATAAATAAATATTTCACAACATTCTACACAACGTTATCTAGACCCATGGTAAGCTTTTATAGCTTGTGTTATGGAATCTAGAATGCGGATAAACATACTTATATACTTTTTTTTTTTGTAAATACATAGGTACATATTATACATAGAAATACCCAGACCAATGCAAATAGCCATATTCATGCATACAAATATTTGCACTGAGCGGGAATCGAACCCGCGCCTCCTGCGTGGCAGTCGCGTGCACTACCACCACACCACAGAGGCTTTATCTGAGGACAGATTGTATAGGCCATTTGTCAAACTATCAATTGTCTATACAATCTGTTATCAGAGAAATCGTGATTCAGGCTGAGTGTCATTCTAGAATACGGGCCTTAGTGCTTCGTCCTACGCCCAAGGGGACGTATTACGATCCCAAGCTTTTTTAATTAAGATAATATTCATAGAAAGATTCAATCATTGAGTGAGAAATATTTTTCTCAAAATTTTATGATTTATCCCCCTATGACGAACGGACATTTGATTTCTATACTTTTATTGTAGTATTTTTGGTGTTCATGTTTTTATACACTAAATTATTTTTTACATATTAGTTGTAGTGTATATTATAAAAGACGAAAGCAATTTGGCAATCATTCCAGTGATACATATTTATATGTTGTCCTTAAAAATTCTTTTGTATGACGTATTATATTGTATAGTTGGAGTAGCTTTTGTACGTATTTATATACACATGAGAATTGTTTTTCTTAGCTCGTAGTAATAAAATGTATGAATCCAATCATTATTATTTTTTTAACCTATTATTTGCCCATAGCTTAAATACAGATGGACTTCACTTCGCCGTCTGCATCTCATACAACTTGATAAAAAATGAGACTGTACAGCATTTATTTGAGTACTACACTGTGGATAACATCCTGTTTGCCTACGCTATGAAGTTGACCTGTTCCTTCCAAATAAGGGGTTGTACTTACCGCAGCAGTATAGATTCTTTTCTTAAGGCCTGTTCAAATGCGGTATTCACTGCCGCTGTGGGTATAGGTACATACTGCGCGGGTTTCGCTCAGGAATTTAAGGCCTGTTCAGACATAAGCGGTATTCACTGCCGCCTGCAGTACAGAAAACCGAACGGGTATTCGGTAATATTACTCTTCACACTAAAACGAATATCGCTATGCTTCTGGGTAGAAAACCGCGCTATTTTTGTATCGGGATGCATGCCGCTGCTCCCGCGCCGCATCAACTGGCGGAATCTGTTTCGCCCATCAAGCGAATATTACCTACGCGGTACTCTGGTACCCGGGAGAGGCGGCGCGAGCGAGAAAGACTCGCGGATCGCGCCGCCCGCGCGCGCAGGCAACTCGGGCGTCGGAGGGCACTGACTGACCTCCGTCCCCCATGAGCGCGGGCCTGGGGGTGACGGGTGGAGCCGCCTGTCACCCCAGCAGAAGCAGGCCACGGCGGCGGCGCGCTAAATAGCGCGCCTCCCCATTCCGGGGGCAAGTTGGGGACACCGTTGTCCCCCCTCCTGAGGAGGGCCAGACCGTAAGAGATGGCCCTGGGTCAGCCGGGGTGCGAGGGATATGTCTATGACAACCTCACCTCCGGCCTAGCACCAAGACCCACAGTCGGCGTGCGGTTTTAGTCGGTTCGAGTCCGACATAACCTCCCCTTCCGGCTCCGGCAGGGGGGGTATCCGAGGGGATTTCCGCACGAAAAAAAAAAGAAAAAAAGAAAAAGGTACTCTGGTACCCACGATTCCGCTCTAGCCGCGGAACTTCATACTAAATTTCTGAGCGAAACCCGCGCGGTGTGTACCTATACCCACAGCGGCAGCAAATACCGCTTATGTTTGAACAGGCCTTTAGTATGAAGTGCCGCGACTAGAGCGGAATCATTGGTACCATAGTACCGCGTAGGTAATTTCGCTTGATGGGCGAAACAGATCCCGCCAGTCGACGCGGCGCGGGAGCAGCGGCATGCATTCCGATACAGAAATTACTTACTGGCGAAAACTTCCTGAGCGCGTACCGCATCCCGCGCGGTATTCTACCCAGAAGGATAGTGAAATTCGCTTTGGTGTGAACAGTAATATTACCGGATACCTATTCGGTTTTCTGTACCGCAGACGGTACCAAATACAGCTTAAGTTCGAACAGACCTTTACAATACAATTGCATACCGTCAGTGTTTTAAAACTCCCCAAATATTATTTGTTTGTACCTACGGTTTGTACAACCGAATTTTTGAATTTATTTGAACAAATAACTTTATGCATTAAAGATTTATTTCAAGGCAGATCGTGCAGAATGACGTATTAAATTTCCATTCATCATTCTATAAATAAAGCAAGGAGAATGAGGGTTGCCTTTATAAAAAAAATACCAAGTGTGTTATAATACAAAGGCGTAAAACGATTATGAATTCAGGCCCTTAAAATTTTTACAAGATAATATTTCATAATGGAGAAGAAACGACAGAGAAATAGAAAAGTGCGTGTGTCTACGTACTTTTTGAAACTGTCTACAAGAAAAACAAAATAGACATATGAGAAGGGAACTCGAAACCCTGTACCAACCTCTGGCCAGCGTAGAAACGTCTCCGAATCAGAAGGTCCATCAGGTAAAAATGTCATTCTTTGCACAAAGTCCAACAGTAAGCCAAAGCTTCTGAACATTAGGAGAGGCCTGTATCCAGCAGTGAACCGAGATAAGCTAATTAATTGTTTGATTGATGTATTGAATTCCATAAAACTTTAGTTGCTTTATAGAATACTAGCTTTTGCCCGCGGCTCCGCCCGCGTGGATGTCGGTTATCGCGACCAAATATAGCCTATGTCCTTTCTCATGGTCTAATCTACCCCTATAATAAATTTCATAAAAATCGGTTCAGTGGTTTCGGCGTGAAAACGTAACATACAGACAGACAGACTGACAGACAGAGTTACTTTCGCATTTATAATATTAGTATGGACCAGCTTTTGCCCGCGGCTCCGCCCGCGTAGATGTCGGTTATCGCGACCAAACAGCCTATGTCCTTTCTCATGGTCTAATCTACCCCTATACCAAATATCATCAAAATCGGTTCAGTAGTTTAGGCGTGAAAGCGTAACATACAGACAGACAGATAAGAGTTACTTTCGCATTTATAATATTAGTATGAATCTTGCAATCAATCGTAACAACTTTTCTGATATGAAGCATTCAGTTCGTCTGCTATGATCCAGTAAATCAACTTGGCCACAAATTTGTGTTTTGTCTCGTAATATCGAGGGTATTAAAAAATCTTTCTGTAAATATTGAAAAAGGACCTGGAATTATGGTGTTAGGCTATTGAATGAACACGTAAGACCGGTTGCTAACATTGTAAAATCTCCACATTATCGTTTACTATCAACTCGATGTTGATGAACTCGATGAAGATGAAGTACTCAAGATATCGGTGAACATACATAAAAAAAAAATATTATGTATACAGACGAATTGAGAACCCTCCTCCTTTTTCGAAGTCGGTTAAAAATGATCTTAATACTTTGGTTTCCCCCCTTCCTGTTGATTGGTTGTTCTGATTAAAATCCATTTTTGTTAGTAGCATTAACACTTAAATCTATGTTAGTACTTATATTTTACAAAAGATTCGTGCGTTTTATATAAGTGCCTATATATGAGGCACTCATAATTTCTGGCCACCAGTACGTTGAGCATACTGTTGCCACTGCCATACATTCCATACCGCATCGACGTCATTTTTTTTGCGCCACAAAGCTGCGAAGCTATCGGTACTTACTTACTTACTTCCAGCGAGGGAGTTGAGTTGACCGGACGGGTGATCTGCCCCAATTATGGGCACGTATATCACCCAAGCTACGTCGGTACGTGCGTCTGCGAACATAGCCGATGCACCACAGAAGCGTGGCAGCCGCAACAGCGCTGAACGCTTTATTATATTGAATACCCAGGGTCTTGATGAAGTGCTGGGTATATTTATATGGATGGTTACGATATACGACGAAACTAATTTCTGACTTATTTTTAGCTATTTTCGTGAGATCAATAAATGGCAATCGAATGGTTATGTACAGATCGTACAGTTTCTACAGGCATTGTCAGTTAAAGAACGGTACTCGGTGGTTTTGCACGCATAAATCGTCCCAATTCAGATGTAAGGCTTACCTAATATTACAAGACGATACCGGAAAAGTGATGAAAGAGAAAGATTGTCATACTCACGAAGCGCCCACATATCAAATCAGTCGGACCGGTGTTTATGTTAGGGTGAAAAAGTAGCAGAAATTAAATTGCAATGCATTGGCGCTCATGTGTATAATAGCATTATGTTACTTCTTTAATAAAAAATTAATCAAACTATTTAGTGTCTTACGTTTTTATGAACCTACAATGAATAGGTACAGTCAGTATCAGAAAAATGTTGACGAACAGAGTACTCAAAATTATCTTAATTTAGTTTTTTGACCCCCTTCCAGTTGACCGATATAAAATAGTTTAATTTACTCATAATACGAGAGTTTTGAGATCATTTTGAGACTTAGTCGTCAAGATAAGAGACGTTGACTGTACGTGTATATTTAGGTACCTAAAAGTTAAAATAAGTCGTATACTATCAGTATATTATTTATGTTTAGTCATAATGTATCCACGTCTTACATTAGTAGGTAATTCATGTACACAGCCAAAGAGACAAGTATACACCCCTACTGTTGAGAGCATAATGTTGGTACAAGTGTATATTTATCTCCTTGGCCGTGCGTGCCTATCAGATATTAAAACCATATTGCAGAAATCGTTTCCATTTTACCCGACTGTTAAGGAAGGGTTATGTTTTTACGTTTTCGTTTTTCAGTACAATTCGTCAGTACACCGTCTGGTGTTTTATTGGCGGTATATCAAGATTATACGTTTTCGAAACACTGCATGTTGAAGATTGGCGTCCGTTATAAGTGCACTAAGCAGAAGTCGAAGAAATGTAGTGCTTATTTGATCTTAGACGATATAAATAAATATGTCCTGAAGTGTAACACACAACACACGCATGGCCCTCCTTTGCATTTTGTCTCTGATAATGGTTTATATATACCATTACGATAGTCTAAGATTAGTAGGTTAAGTAAATTCTAATAGAAGCATTTAAATTAGACAGTGTAACGACTACTTACTAGTAGCACAGTATAACGAGTGTTCTTACAGTAGTTCATCGCGTTTGATGTTTGAGACAGCCCTGAATCCTTAGTACCGAGTAACATGTATGGGCGTACCGAGCAATACCGCGTCACTCACCACTCCCTTCCCCCGCACGATTGCTCTGTCGAGACGGCTTCGTTAACGGACTGTATGTAGTATGAATCGTTAGACAGTGCTAGTAGTATTTCATGAATCGAAAAATCCCCACGGATACCACCCCCACGGGGGGCCGGTGAGGCGGTTATGTCGGACTCGAACCGACCAAAACGCACACCGTCTTGGGTCCTTGGTTGCATGCTCTGTCTACCTAAAATCTTCCTTTAGGATTCCTTCCTCCTAGAATTGTAGGAATTCAGTGCATAATCTTGCTGTTTTGAGAGTTGTTTGGAGGCACTCCAGGGCGCTCGAAGTGCTTCCAAGCAACTTGCTGAGGCTCTGTGTGCCTTGCTGCAGTTGTTATTGCGAATATGCCCTTCGCGGCACTCTATCGTTCAACGATGACATTTTCCTGTAGCTTTTTTAAGAAAAGAAGAGACGCCTTTTCGAGCATTATTTTCTTGTAGAAGGTATAACTGTAAAAGAAATATATACATAATATGTATTTTATACTTATTGTAAGAAATCTGAAACGGTTTTCTTCAATTTTAGTTTTATTTTTCATGTAAAATTTCATATTAGGTATTTGGTTATTTGTATATGAATGGTTAATTAATTCATTAAAGTAATTTTTTAGTTATTAGAGCAATAAATTATGTATGACATAGTAAATACATAGATACTATGTCAGTTACTAATGTAAGCTGTTGTTATTGGCAGTAATGAAAGAAGGACGGAGAGTACTTAGTGAAAAAACTATTATACTCGTACATACAGACGAATTGAGAACCTCCTCCTTTTGTGAAGTCGTTTACAAAGTAATTATTTTTAGTACTTTCCTGTAAAGTATTTATGTACAGTCAGCATTAGATCGATCTTGGTGAACAAAGTGCTCAAAATGATCTTAATACCTTGGTTTTCCTAATTCCTGTTGACTAATTGTTCTGACACTGACAATAAAACAATTTAAATCAATAAAATAGTTTGGATTTGCTACCTCGGTCATAGATTACAGAAATAGTTTGGTCTTAAGATAATTTGGCTTGACATCATCGTTAAGATCGTTCTGACACTGTCTGTACATCAAAGTGTATTTTGTTTCATTTTAGCCACCTACATTCGAACAAGAAACGACAAAGTCCAAGTTTTATTGAACGACTTCACGTATTGTAAACATACAGAATTGAAAAATGGATTCAGATGGCAATGTACACAGCGAACATCGAAACAATGTCGCGCATTTTTAATTATAGGGCCTGACAGTTGTATAATTAAATCTAATGTAGAGCATACTCATAAACCTTTACAATATTATACCAATAAACAGGGAGTTTATTACAAATTGTAAATTAATAAATGGCTGAAGCAAACACTCCAATCTAACAGAACTTTGACCCCGACAAGAAATTTAAGGGGGCTTTTTGTTTGGTATTTTTATGAACGGAACTTAATTTTATTAAAATGTTTAATTGGGTATTCTACTGATTAGTTTTACTAAACGTCAAAACGATAAGTTATAAGGTAACTTGTATGCAAAAAGATTTAGTGACGTCATAAAATTGAATAGTCAAATCAATTTATAAATTATAGGTTGGGTAGATGATTAAAAATAAATAAAAAGTATAAAATAAAAACCGACGCTATTTTTATCGCTCTTTTACCATTCTTAATTTAATAAGCTCGGTTAAATTATTTATTTTAACTATAGGATAGTACCCAATTTTGAGCAGCGTTACAGAGCAAACGGTTTATGTAGAAGCTGGTTTATTGTCTAAATACTTAACATAATATTTAGTAGGTACCATACCATCGTGCCATATAAAATACCATAACATCATAATTAAGTAATCAACTTACCTTAACGTACCTATAACATTACTTGACATTACATTTTGTATAGGAAGTCTCTTCTGTAATGTCAATAATGGAACAATATTTAATACTTTGTTGTATTTATTTTGTACTTATTTTGTATTCAAGATTGAATGCACACTATCAGAGCTAATAATTTGTGAAAATGAAACTTAAAATTAGACATTACTGGGATTTACAAGAAAATTCTTCAGCCCCTTCTTCGTTAGCTGGCGTATCGGAAAATAAAATGATAAATGTATGGAATTTTATCATTTGACGTGTATGACAGACGTCAACGCATGTCATGAACGTCAAATCCCATACATTCGTGATTCTATTACATGATACGCCGGCTAGCGAATTGCCAATTGTCTAGAGGGGCAGTTTTCTGTAAAAAAGAAGTTGAAAAAGTAAGTTTATTCATTAAATTGTGTTTATTAGTAAATCCTGTTGTTTTATTACTTTTACATGTTCTTCGACCAATTTTCAACAAAATATAACTAACCCTAATCTTGTATGAATAATTTACTTTCAGAGTCTGCTATGTAGTTATTATTCTATACATTAATTTTGATTTTCAGCTAAATTTATCTTAATGCACAATGGTAAAAGATACGCGATGTACAATCGCTTCACATATTTTAAGCACTATACATTAAAATATGGCAATATAAGATGGCAATGTACGAAACATTTCTCCCAAAACTGCGGTTCGTACTTAATTCTGGATGGACAAGGAAAAGTTCTAAAAAAGATGGATTCACATACTCACAGTCCTTCAATGTATACCAGGACTAGAGATGGCGTATACCATAGATTGTAGATGGCATAACCATAGATTATCGCGCAGCCAATTATATTTATACTCAATCTAGAACCCGTATTATAGATTATAGGCCGTGCCAGATCGATTGAGAAATAACTTTGCAGTAAATTTAGTAGGTATTATGGCTACGTACCCGCTCGACCTCAAGATTCTACCCTCTCACAAAAGTACCCACTGGACCTCACTTTTAGGTCCCATTGGACCTATAAGTGCCCAGTGATTTTTGTGGAACTAAAATAAAGGTTCACGCGGGTGCCACGTGGCGCTGCAGTCGGTTTCGCTACAGTGTAAAAAATGTTTACAACCCATAAATAACCGGTCCAAAATGGTCGCAAGGTCAACTCGGTCAACGACCTTTATTCTCTATCCATTTGGCACGAGGTATAGATAACGCTGTGTATTATGTCGTACAGTATTATTTATTTTCATTTTGTATAATGTACTAAGTATAGTCATCAATAAAAGTAGATTCCCTAATTTATAGATAACTTAGATTCTAATCTAGTCATAAAATCCTCAGAGGTCATTAAAATTGTATAGACTTCAATGTAAGAAAATGTATTTAATGTTAATAAGAAAATGTTAGTTCATAATGTTTAACAGTTTTTACACTGCCACATGATTTTACTTATTTAAATTAAATTTTAATGAGTTAGATTAGATTTAAATGAGTTTAATCCGCTTATTTGGTATGTTTAATAGGATGTGTTAGAAATATCAAGTAGGACATAGAAATACATTTATGTACGTAATCATTACCTACTATCATCTCTTAGAGAGCAAGTATTGTGGTTTTTCTAAGCTACTACAATAAGGGGTCCTTTATAAAGGGCATAAGAGGATTGTAACAAGGTTGGCAGCACGACTGTCACGCTTCTGGTGTTACAACGTCCTAAGCCACATTCACATCTTAGTTCACATAGGAAAGTTCGCATATATACAATATACGGAATGGACCAAAAACCCAATAACACGACTGATCAACCAATGACTTTTTTATATAGGACACGTCAATTTGACTTCACCTCGCCTGATGTTAAACAAAGGCAAAGAATTGGAAGTCTCCAGCCCTTTGAGACCATAATTAGTTTAATATAATCAAGATTCTTTTTAGCCTGCCCAATGAAGTATATGAGACACAGTGTTGCTGATACCTCTTTACCCCACTCGCTAATAAAGATCCCAGGCACAAAACGTCGAAATTGTAAACTATGCTACAACGCCGTGCGTAAACGAAGATTAACGCGATTTATGTGCCAATCGTCTAAAGTAAGCTTATGTGCTAAAACATGCTATAAAAAATTCCATTCTTTAAAATTATAAAACCTTTACTAGTGAATATTTTGTATTATTTATTGTTATTATGGTAATATTTCTGAATATTTACACATACGATACTACGTGGGTTACTGGCACCTACGCCGGGTCCTGGTAAGAGGGGTACGCTCAAGAAGTCCTGGCTTGGACGACGTGAAAGGTGTGAATTTAAATAATCAAATGAATTAGTGTACTAAAGCCCTTATTCTAGAAAGACACTCAGTCCTGAATCTTGATTTATGTGCGGACAGATTGTATAACAGATTTAACAGATCAACAGGTCAGATACAGATACAGACAATCTGTCCTCAGATAAATCGAGATTCAAATCTGAGTAACTTTCTATAATACGTGTGTTAACTTTCCCGAAATCTAGTTACAGTTTTTTAAAATTAATGCCAGGTTCACGTTATTCCAGTCTTTTAACATGCTTGACCTGGTAGCAATCCAGTGACTGGACTGGATACAATCCAGTGATGGTTCACATTGTGCCAGTAGCATTCCAACACTGCTTGCAGGACTAAAATGCTATTAGAATATTGGGAACCGGGAATTATATCTTCTTTTAAGAAAGTAGTTTTGTTTTTTTTTACATAGCCAAAATGGAAGAAAGACGTAGTTACAGAAAATACAGTGAAGCGACCATAAGAATAGCTGTTGACAACGTTTTACGTTCGAAAATGACTCTCTACAAAGCGGTATACCTTGGTCTTCTCTCAAAGAATATGTTATTCGCGCTAAAGAAGAGCGTGATAAGGGAACTACCAAATTCACTATGTCTAAGATGGGTAGACCATTTAGGGTCAATTCGCCCTGACAGCAACGGCTGTTAGGGGCTTTTTGAAGGATCATATTACATACCATTTTGAATCTTTTCTACGGGAGAAAAAAGTTCATACTTATTTGAATGTAAGGGGCAACACAGCTCTGCAAGATTGTGTTTTGGGTGATTAAGATAAGATTGAGACTGAATTGTGAACATATTTTTATTACGAAAATTAGAACTCTAGTTTCGTTTTCTAAATTACTTTCTCATGCCCATAAAATGCTGATCAAAATCCATGTTCAAATAAATTAATCCTGTTCACGTTATTTTAACAAACCTTTTAACTAACGTTAGTTTTATAAATACTCATTTTAGCTATTTATGATACTTACCGCAATATTATGTATATCAAGGTAATATTTTAAGTCGATTTACAAAATAGAAGGTACTATTTGTAGTGGTTATTAATACTTGGTACATTTTCAGTGCTCCTCGTCAAAGGTCGGAATGGAAAGGACTTGCTGATGTTAAACGGGTATACTTACTACCAGCACAAGATTTTAAGGGATGGGTTCCGTTGGAGCTGCACCCAGATGGGTTCCAGGTCTTGTCGGGGGTTCCTTCATGTTACGAATGAGATGATGGTCGTAAGAGCTTTCACGGAGCACACTCATCCGCCTTCGACGTACTCATTGAGGAGTACCAAAAAGCAAATGAAGGTGAAAAATGCTGCAAGTAACGCTGTAAGTATTACTTTTCATAAACTTTGTTTACTTTTCATGAACTAGCGGAACTCTTTCAAATCTATAAGGGAAAATATACCTACTACGATATTTTATAGAAGTGGTTCATGGGTGTGATGGGCTATTTTCAATGCAAATTTTAAACATACTATATTACCTCATTCTTGATTTTTATAATATAATTTTTTTATTTTGTTACAGGCTAAAAGGCACTCCGAAAGAGAAGCTCTAAATCCGTTAGCATTAAAAATAGCGAACGTCCATGGGCGTTCTACCTTCTAATACTGCCTTAAAATAAGATCTGTAGCTAATATATTATTATGTACCTAACTGGAATTGTAGTCCGGCAGCCACAGCATGGCAACAGACTTAACTTTTCCACCAATGAAATCGTTGGAAAAAGGGTCACATAATCAAAACGTCATGATGTCGACATATCTCTTCGATTTCATTGGTGGAAGAGATGTCTATGTCGCCATGCTGAGGTTGCTGGTAGTTAGATCCTAGAAAGTCCAAAAAGAACCTCAAAATATATTTCGATTTGTGTCGATTTCGTCGATAATTATGTGGAAAGTTGCAATTTTCGTGGTACAGGGTCGCTAGATAAATTAAAAGTTGTAAGAGTACTGACATTTAGGTACTATGAACGATAATGATAGTGTGAATTTTATTTTGCTGGAGAAACTGTAACGATTGATACTCTTAGTGCTATATGCATAAATGTAGTGCAGAAATAATATATTGAAGTTGCAAATACTCTTGTAGAAATCTGGTTAATTGATAGATAGTAAATAGTAGAAGACTATAAATGTTGTTGCAGACACTATAGAAAGTAGTATACACGTAGTAGCGTAATGAAAATAAATCAATAGTCTTGCGTTAGTCGCGATTTCTCCCGTACTCAATTCCCCCCGATTTTTTTGAACAGAAAAAATATCGGATGAAATCGAGAACAGGGGGGAATTGCAACCAACCCGCGTGCTTATTGGTTGGATGGGGTCGATTCTCATGTTACTTTTTTCTTTGGTTAGGCATATCGTTATAAATTTAAATAGCCCGTTGGCAAACTCATTTTATAAGTTGACATTTCTGCTTCTATTTTTTTTTCAAAAGTATTAAAAATAGGACAGAATATTAAAGAGTTACTAAGATTATGTCAATTGAATCAGAGTAGAAGGATATTACAGTTAATATAATATGTTAACACGGTCATCAATAAGTGAGTATACTATAGTAATACATTCCTGTGACGTCACTATACTGTGCAATACGTATTGTGTTTTAAACTTAAAGGTGTGCACCTACCATTACTTACCACGGTTGAATTCTAGTAACAACGCAAAAGTTATTAAATTGCTGTTATAATTTTGAGACTGGAGATATGAACGTTAATTACCTATCCATACTAATATTACAAATGCGAAAGTAACTTTGTCTGTTACGTTTTCACACCTAAACCACTGAAGCGATTTTGATGAAATTTGGTTTTCTGTGTACCTACCCCTGTAGGTACACAGAAAGGACATAGGCTATTGTTTGTTCGCGATAACCGACACTCACGCGGGCGGAGCCGCGGGCAAAACCTATTTTTTTTATAAATATATCTGTCAATTAGATTTCTAAATATTACGTCGTTATATTATCCAGGGAGTTTTTTATATCCGTTTATGAATGTGGTATGTTATATCTGTTTAATACATCAATGGCATCAAAGATAAATCCTGAAAACTCAGCAATGAAAAATAAAGGGTTATATGGTAATATTAGGATATTGAGTTCTTAGCTTATTTTTATTACTAATGACTTTTGAAATATATTTATGATTCTTAGACACGTTGCTCCACAACGGTAGCTTTAGAAAGCTCTCACATAAAATTTATTAGATCTGTAACACAGTTCTTCTGTTGGAATATGCCTTGGTTCTTGCTGACACAGTGTGTGCCGACCTTTTCGTATATATTTAGGTTCATGCTATTCCCGATATAATAATAATCGTGCAATCACAGTTTTTTCATGTGTAAAATAAAGAAGCAATAATATATTGTTAATATTTGGAAATAAAATACAAATGGTTATGTATAGTAGTATTATATGATAGTAACCATAATTACTAATAAACATTATGTTAATATTTTAATTGTAAGAATTAATATTAAGACGTCATATTTCAACCACCTGTTAATGTTTTATTACACTTGATTTTGTTATATTAATTTACACGTACTTTTTTTAAAGTAAATGGTATTGTGAAAATCTGAAAAATAAAACAACATATTTGATTTAATCTTAATCAGAGAATATATAAAGTCTCTTCAAAGTATCATAAGAACTTGCCAACGAATGATGTAGTACAAAGCTGTTATGTGAACATTTCTAGTGTGTGTTTATCTTTGATAAACTTTGCACAAACTACAGATGAGCCGATGTAGAATATTCTATCTACCAACCTAAAATATAGAAGGGTAATGACATGCGAAACTGACCTAAACCCTGTTTCTCATACATTTGTCAACCTCCTGTCTACTGAACACACCTAATACTAAACGCTCATTGGTTGCTGGTTGAACTTCTGACTGATCAATGAACGTGCAGAATTTAGTGTGTTACATCAGTGGATGTAAGTTTGACAAACGTAAGTACATGATTCTGAAGGTATACCACGTAAAACTAGTTCTTAATTCGAACAGTAGTGCTTCCAACAAATTCTACATGACGTAATAAATCAATGTATACAAACTACGTGTATAAACAATACGTTATACTTTACCGAATGTTTATTTGAAAAAATGGCAGTTATCATTATTTAAATAAAATTTGTAAAGCCTCACATAATGTTAGATAATATATTAGTACCGTACCTACATGTATGAATTATCGTTAAACATGTACAGTGCTAATAAATTATCTCGATGGATCTTTGGTAGCTGTCAGAGGTCATTTATACACCTGATATCTCTAAATATATAAGACGTGAAATATATTATTTTTTACATTTTACATCATGATGTATAACTTGTGTCACTTTAGTTGTATAAAGAAAATTATTTGTCCAATTTATTTTTAATTATTGATTATGACATTATATTGCAATAAATAAATATGCCTTTACCTTACTGCATTAATTTAGTGTGTAATAAATAGTGTATATTGAATAAATTTTATTATTATTTTATACTTTATTGCTTATTAAATGCCATTCAACACACTTTTTTGTCGTGTACTTATTATTAATTGGACCTTATCTTGTTTTTTATTTATATATGTATAATAAAATTTCTAAAATTATTATTTTCATGTGGTAACCTAAAACATTCAGCATGGAATTCACTGTATTTAATTTAGTTTTTTATCCCTTTTTTAATTAAGTTTGTATTTGAACCCCTAACCCTATACTCATAAGAAAATTTCTCCCCACAGTTGAATTCTACCTTCGACCGAACGGAAGGATCAACCTTCGTTTGAATAACTTCACATTCTACAAACACCTGAAGGCCAGGACTAATGCTCACCGCTGGAGCTGTACCGCCTATGGCTCCAAATGGAAATGCAAGGCCCACCTCATCATCACCGACAGACTAGAAGTCCTTAAAGCCAATATCCTCCACAGTCACCCTCCAAGCATGAAGAAAGAAAGCAAGGCCTTGTTGCTGCGAGATATGAAGAGAGAACTGAACCCACCTAAGCTGACTCCGAAGCCAGTGGACAAGAGGACTGAAGCAGCTGAATACTATCGTACTTTGACACCGTTTCAAAATTATTTGGCAGCTCATAGCGTTTTTGGCAGTTATTAGATCAGAATTCTTTGATAATGTGCCAATTGCATCCAACATTTTTTTTTGTCTATTACCAATGACTTCTAAGTTTGATGATGTTGATTTTATAAGTTTGTAATGTCATCTGTATGACAGCAACAAAAGTGACCCAATGTGCTAACCAAGTAATGGTCGATACTAATTTTTTTGTTCCCTCATTTTCATGATATACATAAAGGTCATTATTGTCTGCCATTAAATAAAATCGCTTCACAGATAAATTTAGATACTTCACAGACGTTTGCATTATTAGAAAGGTTTGTTCAAGTATTAACTGCACCGAACTATAGGATAAGTCCGTAAGATAAGAAATATCTCCGTATTTTACGGACGCTTCTATCACCAATCACGAGAGGTGTAGCGGGCGTATATGCCCCTGAAAATCCTTCTTGAAGATCTTCGTAGTTGGATCATCTTACAATTAGAGCGATAAGTACGTAATACGTTGTAGTCCAAAACACCCAGTCGACTAGCACCTACGCGAATAGTACCTAACCTAATCCACGAAGGGCATACACCAAAATTCTAAGTGCTATTCGTGGATAAGTTAGACATGAAGCTAAAGACCATATTATGAAAAAAAATTATCAAACTCGCTTATTCCATCCTGTCCTACCAGTAGATCGATAATCGAATTATTATTAGGACAATTTTTGTCCAAACTGTTACATTGACTCCAGTAGTCGTACTGTTAGGACAAAAACATTCCATACTGTTAGACTAATTCCATACTGTTCAGTGACTCATTCCTATGCCGCACCACTAAGACCTGGAACTCCCTGCCAGCTCACGTGTTTCCTTCTTCCTACAGTCCCGGGTCCTTTAAGCGGGGCGTGAAAAGGCATCTAATGAGGCCGTCAAGCAGAGTGCCACCACTGTTAACATGGTAAATGTTTACGATGGTGACCCTCTTTCCGAGACTTTGCCTTTAGCTTAACATCAGGCGAGGTGAAGTCAAATTGACGTGTCCTGTATAAAAAAAAATTGATTTATTTTTGTTCTAACAGTTCGACCATCGGAGTCAGTCTAACAGTTTGGACAAAAATGGTCCTAACAATTCGATTATCATCGAACTACTAGTAGAACAGGATGGAATAAGCCATCAAGCTTTATACTTCTCTATCACTTTTGTAAGTCTATATCTTACAAATTGAGATCTCCTTTTTTATATAATTTGATGTAAAATTCGTTCCTACTAATTGACTATTTTATTCAACTATAATTAATAATTACGATAATATATGTTTGTAATAATTATTATCAATACTTGTAACTGTATCGACGTATGATATCAAAATCATTGAAAAGTGCCTTTTTACTAAACGTGTCTTTACGAAAACTAGATATAGGAAACACCTAGATTAGGCTTTTTTTATAACGACATGTGTGATATTTTTTTGCATTTATATTTTCCAGTATTAACCATTGTGATCATACAACGTATATAGCAGTAGTACAAGTAGTATGTACCCTATGAGGTACCTTTTAAGAATTTAGACTGTAGTGTTGTACCGTATAATATAGTTTCGATAACTTTTAAGCATATTGTGTCTATTTTTATAACATATCCATAACTTTTTATAGTCTGTGTATCCGATAGTGTATTTTGCTGACATAGTAGGTATAACGATTTAAATATTGCATAATATCATTTCTATATCATATTGCTCGTTTAACGTAAATTAATGATAAATGGTAGTAGATCCTACACCACTATATTTTTGATGTAGACGCAAATAATGCTTATTATAATAGCGCTTTCTCTGATAGTTTAGTATTCAAAAGCTTTTGCTGTGCCATACTCAACGACTATTAAATTAAGAAAACGAAATATGATATAAGCAGCTTTTTTAGCTTAGTCGTATTTATTAATACTATTAAGATAACAATTAAATGAGCAAGTCGTAATAATTCACCGTTCAGTAGTCACATTTCGGTAGTTATACAAATTTATTATGTTGAGAGGTTATAAAACGGCACTGTCTACCCTACAGCATAATATTGACTGAATTTAACGTAAAACATAATCAGTTGTTCTGGTAGTTGCGACTTCTCTAGTAATTATTAGGTCTACATGTTTTGGATACTTCATTATCTAAGGAGACAGTGGGCACACACACCAAAGCAATATTTGCGACTGGCTAAAGCAAATGCTGTTTTAATGCCCTACATATAAGTACGCAGCAAATTTTATGTTTCTTGAGATCTCATTGAGCATTTTTCTTAGCAATTTGCTATGTGCGCAGCAAATACTTTTTTGGTGTGTTGCTCCTTACAATCATTAATCAAAATGAAACATTCTATTCTTGCTAAATAGCGCAGCTGAAAACGCCGATTTATGAGATAACTTTACAATATAGTCATAATTCTACTATTTTTATTTTCCGTAGTATGTATTTGATGCGTGGTATATTGTATACCTACAATTTAATGATAAACCATAATAATTCCTAGAATATTGAAGATATACCATTAAATGTAATTAAATAATCAAATCGTAATATGTATTAAGATAACCGGTTTAATTATTGTATGTGATAATATTAGGGCGCTGTTCCAGTTTTTTCATTTTGATAATAATCTGCTTCTTTGCTAATATACGTACTACTACAACCAATTGACAAAAAATCACAATTCTTAACAAAAAAAGTGACATATTGAGTAACACACTTGTACTTTTCCACTGAGTTTAATTTTATTTCTAAGCCTGACCGGTTTCGCCTTACGGCATTCTCAAACCATCAATGTAAACCTTTGAGAATGCCGTAAGGCGAAACAGGTCAGGTTCAGAAAGAAAATTAAACTCTGTGGAAAAGTACAAGTGTATTATTCAATATTTGTAGTAGATTCCACCAAGTGCCTTCACTCTCCAGTATAAACAAAAAAAAAAGTGAACCCACTTCTAACAAAAGCAATTCAGCTCAACTGGAGCGTTCAGAAGGAATATTAATAATTTCAGTTACTAATACATATTAATTTTAATAAAAAAAAAACAAGTCAAAATTGCATTTAGTTCGAGTAGAGAGACAAGAAAAATTGATCCTTCTTCAAAAAAATCATGGGAAGCTGGATTTTAGTACAGACCTATAGTAGTCTTCCTAACATCCACGTCAATCATGCGCCTCTAAAATGTTACATGGGGTCACAGATAAAATGATTGTATTTACGCAAACATTTATGTTTCTAAGCTTACAAAGCGCAATTTTTCGCGTTTTTACGTCACTGGAACAGAACCTTAACCCCTCAATTTTGGATCTCATTTTATTTTTATAAAATTCTGAAGACTGTCATCGAAACTATTAGAAATTAGACTATTGTATACGATATTAATAAATCATTTTTTTTTTTATGTTATTGACATTTATGTATTTTGTATTTAACGCAGTAAATTGATTTTGTATGTAGTTTTGTATATTGATTATGATTATGTATTAGTTTAGTTGGCATAATGTTGATTGCATTTATTCATGTGTTTTATGTTAAGTTATAATACGGTTAAGTATGTGATTCTACAACGATTTTACTGTGTATTTTACCTACCTTTATTTTGTATTTTCATTGACTTTAATTAAAATTTGAATTGAAAAGTAATTATTGATTTTGAAACTATAAATAACTATATTGACTTCATAGCTTCTTAAAGATACATTGTACAACCAAGTCGTATAGTACAATAATTTTTGGTTTTTAACTGTATGGGCCCCGCAAAATATTGTTCTTCCTACGAACTTGGGGTCAATTCAGACCAGGCGGGAAAAGGTTCGAGCCCTTTTTAAGCGGCCAATAGCCAGTAGATATTTAGTATTGGTAAGCAAAACAAGCCATTAAGTAACAAGAATAATTATCAATACCTGGTGAAAGTTGAGAGAAATGCAAAAAAATACGTATGAGCGCAGGGTACATATTTTAGGGGAAGAAAAATCGCTGATAAAACTACAGGCATTGAAGAAACGTGACATTCGTTATGTGCTGTATGGGCCGTTGTATAAGCCAAAATCAAATCCTGCGTTTTGATGTTTCAGGAGATGAACTCTGTAAGTAAAAAACCGGCCAAGTGCGAGTCGGACTCGCGCACCGCGAGTTCCATAACTTAGCTACAGAAACCACAATATGTTTTGATTGCGTTGAATGAATGAATGAATGAATGAATGAATGAATGAATGAATGAATGATTGATTTAGAAGTTTCAAGTTTCAAGACGTTATAGACCTGAATATGTGGTATGAATTTCACCTTGATACTCATTCTCGAGAGAAATTGCAGACAGACAGACGGACAACGAAGTAATCCTTTAAGGGTTCCGTTTTTTGTCCTTTAGAGGTACGAACCCTAAAAAAGTCAAATGAATTCTTTGTTTCTTCTATCCCATTATATGAGTGAGTAAGAGATGATTATATTGATGAATGTACAAAAGAATATTACTCACTATTATACAATATACAACATTCTACACAACGCTATCTAGACCCATGGTAAGCTTTTATAGCTTGTGTTATGGAATCTAGAATGCGGATAAACATAGGTACTTATATACTTTTTTTTTTGTAAATACAAACATATTATACATAGGAACACCCAGACCAATGCAAATAGCCATATTCATGCATACAAATATTTGCACTGAGCGGGAATCGAACCCGCGCCTCCTGCGTGGCAGTCGCGTGCACTACCAACACGCCAAAGAGGCTGTCGTGCACTAATAAATATTCATTTGACTCTTATACCATTCATCCGATTACAATAAAAAGCACAATACTTGTGAACTTTTCTGCAAGTACCCAGTACGTAGTGGAAACAGGTAATTCTAAAAAATCCTTATGTTTCACAGGGTACACCCAAATAGAAGTAATACAATTGCATAACGGTCGAACACTTGTCTTATCAAATGGGTATCCCTTCTATAAGAAACAACGCTCCAAGGACGGACACCGTTGGTGCTGCAGTAAATCTTATTGTAATGCTTACTTGCGAGTCACCGATGATTATGAGTTAATCTTCGGGCAACAAGAACATAATCATTCACCCACTAAGTTTTACAAGAGTTCCGATGGAAAATATATACGGCTCCGTTAAGGTCAGAATCTTGACTGTTATTATATATTCAACAATTCTCGTTGTGTATTTCTTGATCTTTCCGTCCATTGTTCATGATCCTAGATTAGTTCATTGTTTGGCTAAAACTTTTTGCAATAAAGTAGTCTGCGACCCGGCTATCTGATTGATATAGCTATTTAGTCCTTCTACGTCATCGCTGCTGACGAACTCGGGACTTCATCGTACAATTCTTAGAAGCATGTTACAATTATGTACACCTGGAATCACAAATTCATCCACAAGGAAACTGGTCATGCAAATCTGTTGCTGGATCACGGACCATATATTTTACTACACGTAATATCAATAATATATTTATTATAAGTTGATGATGTAATTGTTCTAGGTATTCTTATCAGCCTAGCGAATGGAAAAAAACTGATCAAGTATAAAAGTTATACATATTCAAATGTTGGAAGGTTTAAAGATTCATCGAACTGCCGATGGGTCTGTACTACCCCTGATTGTAATGAATATCTTCTGGTATCTTTAGAGCTTGAAATAAAGCAAGTTAATAAGGAACATGATCATGAACCACCCAGATACTTGAAAAATGGTAATGTCTACGTCTCTATCGATTGGTTTAAGAACTGATGTATTGACGATGATTGATTAATCACTGTATTGATAAAACACTGCTGAGAATTGTCTTGGTATTCAACTATAAATTGATTTTTATCTCAATCAAGCTCTAATTGCTTAACGGAACGGACAAAGATTTGGTACAGGGATAGAATATAGTCTGGAGTCTGGAGGCATAGGGTAAGCAGAGAGACACATAAAAGGGACTTATACAATACATAACATTATTTAGTTAAATAATCAATTTTAATAAACACACGGTATTATTTTCTTCTTTATTACTTCTGAAATAAATGTATTTTTTTAATTGTTGTGTTTCTTTATTTGTACATAATTCCTTAGGGTAATTTCAAATCAGGCGGGAAAATGATGTAGCATTTTTTGAACGCCGATTAAACATCAAATTTTAACTGAGCAGCAACGCGCTTCTGTCTTATGGGATAAGATTTTATGCAGGATATTTTTTGGCCTTGTCTAAACGGTTGATATTTAATTAACACTTAAAAAGTGCCCAAGCATTTTTCCACCTGATCTGAATTGACTTTTAAAATGTAGCTGAAAGCAGTGAGAATGTCATATTGTTAGATTTTTTGTATGGTAATATTTTCGTTATATCCATTTAAACTTTAATATTATACAAATGTTGTACAATTTCCAGTGAACATATTCATGACTGCTCGAGGGAAGGAGAGACTGGTGTATCATAATTATACCTACTATAAACAAAGTCGAACAAAAATGGGCTTCCGATGGGGCTGTACCAAGAACCGATGGCATAAATGCAAGGCGTACATGCATCTGGCTGATGACATGACCATCGTGAGAAGCAATATGAACCATACCCATAGCCCTTTTGGGCCTGAGCTTAAGAGGCTACATTAAACTCTAATGATGGTAGAATCGTTAAGGTATGATTCTTAAGTCGACCGCTTAAGACAACTGCAGACGCATGCAGCAGATACGCGCATACATTACTTGTTAAACGTCTATACGGTTAAAGGGATCCATTAAGAAGCCTCAATGAATTACGCGCATCCGCTGCGTGCGTTTGCAGTTGTCGTATGCGGTCACCTTCAGAATCATACCTTTAGGTATATAGATCGTGTCAATCTATAAGCTAAGTCTAAACGTAGTTACGAGATGCTTGGCTGCGTCACAGTTTAAGTAAGTTTAAGGTAGGAATTCGTAGCCGACCGCAGACCGCAGCAGCAGAGCTGCATGCAACAGATACACGTACCGTGAAATGACTTGAATATGATAAATTATTGTTTATTGTTTTAATTCGTTGCGGTTTTTCAATGGTGCTGTTTACCCGTGTCGAAGTTTAAGTCTAGCGTTCACCTACCGCACCGCACGAAATGCATCAAACATGGACGACAGTCTTAAAGAATAATGTTCATTCGAGTCTATTTCACGGTACGCTGCATCTGCTCCCACCGTCTGTGGTTGGCAAAGAAATCATACCTATACACGCTATGAATCACGACAAATACTTTAGCTGTAATTCATGCGTAGCCTCTACTCGCAAAAAATGGCCTTCTACATGCTGCGTCACAGTTAAATTTGTCTCTAAATAGTTAAAGTACACTAACACACTCATTTCATAGAAAATATCACACCTAAATATCGCAAGGTTTCGAAAGCTAAAACTGCAAAAATATTAATTTCGCACCATGAAGAACAGGCATAACATATTGGTGTTGACGGGGCACAAATGAATCAAGTGTGTTCCGTTCCAAAAATAGTTTTTGTTCCATCCTGTCACTTCTATTAAATGTACAGCACGAATATTTGCGCCAACTCGCGTCTCTACCTACCTTTAGAACTATCTTAAAGCTTGACAAATTAACCTGGAGCCCGATTCAGTATAATTCTGTTCTTAAAATTTTAGATTTTAAAACTTATAAACACTTAAAATTAAATACTGATTTGAAAATATAATTAAAAACACAGGAAATAACATAGGTAGGTTGTTTATCCTCATGAAAATGTTAGAGTTGTTTTGACAGATCATATAGGAAATACCCGAGGTTCTTAAACTCTTTTTAAATTATTGAATTTAAAGCACGCGTTTTGAAAATTACTGAATCGGGTGCCTGAAACGAGTGATCTCAAATTCAAAAGATATTATGTGATATGTATTTTACGGCATACGTAATAGAGCTTATTATTATATTTACTCATATTTCGTTATTAGTCATTTGTTTTATCAATAAATATTTTAACGTGTTAGAAGTTAGACCTGTTGCGAAAATTTAAGTCGCTTATATCAAGCTAGTCAATAATTATAGGATTTTAAATTAATAATTGCATTCAAAGAATATTAAGTTGTATGTGTAAATGGGGATTAATGGTGGGTTTTAGAGAGGCCTTGTCAATAAATAATACTGTTCTAGTCGTTTTAGCAATAATATAACTAAGGTGATTTTAAAATTAAGAATCTCACATAAATAATTACTTAAGCGTTTTCACGTGAATATTTTGCCTTGGATGACATTAATCATAGATATTTATTCCTTTGTTACCATTTGAACTTCTCTTTGATATGTCTAATAAAAAAATCAAACGTTAAAACGAAAAGCCTCTAATTGACTATATTCAAGCAAACTTTTTGAATTTCTAAATGCCTTTAAAACTTGTATGACAACAATGTAAAATCTAAAAAAAGTGTAAATAGTATCAACAACACTAGTACGAATGAACGAGGTGTGATTTTCCTTCAACACCAAGGGATCTTCCCTCTGTGTCAGAGGAGTATATTACTCCGTAGGTAGTGTGTGTCAGTGTCGTCAAACTTGCATATTATAACATAAACACAATGACGTCAGTGGTCATAATTTTCAAGTTTTCGGCATGTGACGTCACTTTTTTTTTTTCAATTTATAATCGTTAATTACCGTAATAGGTAGTAACAGCCTAGGTAATCCTTAGAAGCTTTTCTTTTTAAACAATACGAGCTTTCCCTTAAACTGTAGTTAACCGTTAATCTATTATTAATAAGTACCAAACCAAGCATTTATTTCTACTAAGTTATGTTTCTAGTCACTAGTTCTTAGTTATTTTTGCATTTATTGTTATTAATTTAATGCCCAAGACTGCGATCTGCATTAGCAAGCAAGATTTTTTCATTAGCATGAAACAGAACTGCCGACACTGTTTCGACCATTCAATGGTGCATACGGTAGAAATTGAGTATATCTTGAAAGATCTTTTTTATATACACACACGCAAATATCTCTTTAAAAAAACCAGCAGATGTGATTCTATTTCTGTGTTTTCGGTCGCACTACAAGTTGTATCTCAGTACAACTGAGAATTTCTTAAATAAATAATTCGAAAATGCTGTCTGAAACACCCGTGGAAGCTCTAGCCCTTGCTTTCTTTACCATCCGCTGTACCACAGAGGTAGTCCAAATAGATGGCATAAAGAAAGAGCCTCATAGGTCCTTAAATTTACGTTCCACTAGTCCGTTTTTGCCAGATTGTCTATAAAGTTTCGCTGTGCTATTTTTAGTTTATGTCAAGTATGTAAACTACGATCTCATTTTTAAAAATAAAATGTTAAAATATGATTACAATATCTTTTATTTTTGTATTATTTTTTTAGTTATTGAGAACTTCCTACAGGACTGACCGAAAACGAGTTTTAATGTTTGTAAGTTAATCACTTTATGTAATCATAACTTTTAAAATCATTTATCGTTAGAATCCTTACAATTTTTTTATACTTTTTTATATCTCCCCCGCTAGAGCCGGAAGGGGAGCTTATGTCAGACTCGAACCGATAAAAACCGCACGCCGACTGAGGGTTGTAGTGCTAGGCTGGAGGTGAGGTTGTCTTCGACATAACCCTCGCCGCCCGACTGACCCAAGGCCATCCCTTACGGTCTGGCCCTTCTCGGGTGGGTCCGTACCCACTGGTCTCCTAAAATATGTCCCCTGCAAGAAAAGTTATAAATTCGACCCCTATATAGGTGATAACAGACCAAAGGATTAGTATGAACCTTAACAATTTAAGGAGACGAGTGGGCGCAGGTTGCTTATTTTGGACCAGTGCAGTGGGTTCGATGGATTTTTTTTCTGAGTATTCTTAAATAAACTGTCTACTTCAAATAGTTTCAGCTGATTACATCGTTACGGGCCACGGACGCAGGTTGCTTCTATTAAATGGATATACGTTCTCTAAAAGTGGAAACATCGCTCACAGAGGATTTCGTTTTTCATGCTCCAGCTCTTTCTCAAAGGGGTGCAAGGCTTTCGTCCATGTTAGTGCTGATGACGTCATTCTTAAAGCACAAGTAGAACATAATCATGTTCCTATCAGATATTTAAAACTAAGTGACGGGACTTATGTGAAATGTTAATGACATGTAAAGTAAAGCCAACGAAGCGAGAGAAAAAAGGTAAACAAAGTTTCAGCGTTTAAACATACATCACTTCAAGCGCATTCCAGACTGAAATAAAATTGCTCATAAGATGGCGGATCTGATAGTTTAGAACCGCTCTGTGCTGACAGCTTTCCTGTACTACGAAATACGCAACGGCAGCTGTCGCTCGGCCATTGTCGCGTACGTGTGACCTGTGCGATAAGGACAGATAAAATAATCGCTAGTAATCGCAACGCAACTCAGTAAAGGTCGCTTTGTTTAGCTTTTTTCTCTCGTCTCGTTGGCTTTACTTTAGGTATATTTGTGCAATTCTTATAAATTGTATTTCTAGTGAATTTGATTTTTATACTTCATTTATCGTGTTCTATCGTGTAGATAAATTACAATTAATGTGAATACAATGATAGTGGCGTTTAGTTTCGGTAAGTTAAATACAAAATATTGTCTATATAAAATTACTTTTATTTGCACAGAACCCAATCCAGAATTTTCGTTTACTACGCTCCTTCAAAATCGTCTTAGGCCCGTAGGATAACGCCCAGAATTGAAACTAACAATATCAGATCAATTCGCCTGAGCTGATTTTTTTTTCATATCTTAATCGATTAGTTTTATATATCTACTTTTGAACTGATTTCAGCAAATTACATTATGACTGTCTCCGGGCAGAAGTTGATCATGATTGATGGGTTTACGTTCTGCAAGACTGGTAAAGTTGGGCATGGCGGCTCGCGGTACTCGTGTTCCCAGAACAAAAAAAAATGTAAGGCTCATGTCCACGTCAGCGCCGAGGACAACATTATTAAAAAACATTTGGAACATAATCATAGACCCAACAATTTTATTCAGTTGGGCAGTGGGAAATACATGAAAGTTTAGATTAAGATGCTAACCCTAAAATTGCCATGATAATATTCTTGGCTCAACTTCTGTTCTATAAGTGACAATTCAGACTAGGCGGAAAAATGCTTTCAAGTGGAAATTAAATATCAAGCTTATTAACAATTACCAATACATCACATTTACTGTAACGTAGGTAAATAGTATGATAGATATTATATTGATAGCTTGATTGATATGGCTATAAAAATAAATAAGTTTCTATTCTTTTATGAATTTCTTTCATTTTAATCTATGCTGTTTATTTATTAACATTAGCTGTTGCTCGCGGCTCTGTCCACGTGGAATTCTGATCCCGTTTATCGGTGGTAGTAGCGTGTTGATATTTTTTTTTGATAATGTTAATGTAAAAGGGATAATGTATAGGGGTTGTAATTTTTTTTTTCTTTCACCAAATTAATACTTTCACATGATTTTGCTGTCGAAACTGTGCACAAATTCTTTTTTGCCGAAACGACTATAAAATTACCCAGTATAGCCTACCTGCTAGTGTAGTTCCTACTGCATTCTTATTAGTTTTTAAGTTTGTTAGTTACATCACTGTATCGGTTCCGTAAGGAGGCGCGGGAGCGGGGATACGATCCCGAGCCCGAAGACATTCGGGCCGAGAGATCCCGGCTTTACGGGATCATGGTGGCGGAGTGGGAGCGACGACTTGAGCAACGACGCGCAGGGCATGCTGTCATAGAGGCGGTAAGGCCCATCATGGGGGAATGGCTCGAGAGGCCACATGGCAGCCTCTCGTATCGACTGACGCAGATTATCACCGGGCACGGGTGCTTCGGGAGGTATCTGTGTCGGATCGAAAAGGAGCCAACTTCCGAGTGCCATCACTGCGACGCGAGCGAGGACACGGGGCTGCACACGCTCACCGAGTGTCCGGCATGGGCCGGAATGAGGCGGGAGCTAGTGGCGGCCCTGGGAGTGAGAGTTCTCACCCTCGCCACCCTGCTCACAGCAATGGTCCGTTGCAAGTTTGTTAGTTACATAAAAAAAAAACTAACCATTACTCTTTATAACATAAATTAGTATAGAAGTAGAATGTTCTTTTCTAAATGTGTAATTTACATTCCTTCACGTATTTTGTTTTTTTCTTAATTATATAGTTACATTAATTAGTTGGTTATGTTAATAAAGTGATCTAGAATTTTGTAAACAAAAATTTATTTTTATTTTTTACTATTGATTAGAATCATGTGATAATAGCCGTGTGATTGTTATTTCTAGCAAACAGTAAGAATAAGAGATACAGCTCAAAAGTTTGGGATTATTTTGCAAAAAATAAAGACGACGACTTCAAAGCACAATGTCTAATATGTTCGGCACAAATAGCTTGCAAACAATCAAATACTAGTGGTATTATAAGACATTTGGAAGGTAAACATAAAATAGAAATATCTTTTAATAAATCTAGTTCTAAGAAAAAACTTAAGAAGACTACCCCTGCAAAAGTTTGGTTACGCAATCAAAACAACCAAATAAAGTTTATACGGGTTAGACACGATTCCCCTTAAAAATAAGGTTGATTTAGACCCAACGAACATAGAGCCAGAGCTAGAACAAGAACATTCTTTCCTAATAATTTATTGTAAAAGAAACCTTGTTTAAAAAATAACGAACGAATGGTCAGAATTTAATGAAGAGCGGCTAGAATGAGCATTCGCTAGTTTGATGTGAATTAACCTTTATAAAAGCGTGAACGAACGATTGAATTCCCCGTGGCAGTACCCAATGACACTACTGGTAGTATCCAAGGGTAATATTCTTTACCCATGACACTACTGGGAGTGTTAAAGGTATAAACGGCTAGAATGAGCATTAGCTCGTTTGGTGTGAATTAAGCTTCATAAAAGCGTGACAGAACAAGTGACTGCCCCGTGACAGTACCCAATAACACTAACAAGGGTAATAGAAAGAAAGAAAGAAAGAAAAAAGAAAGAATGTGAATTAAGCTTCATAAAAGCGTGACAGAACAAGTGACTGCCCCGTGACTGCCCCGTGACAGTACCCAATAACACTAACAAGGGTAATAGAAAGAAAGAAAGGAAGAAAAAAGAAAGAAAGAAAGTGAAAACTTGTTTATTGGGAGTCAGCGCAAAATGGCACAAAAAATACACAGAAATCTATCTACGACAGAGAAAAAAAATGACTAAAAGGATTAAGTGACGTATGCTGACAAGAAGTCTGACAGTTTATCTGAATGTCAGTGTCACTCAGGCTGTCAGCTATACATCACGGGTCTATAAATCTTCTCGGGTCTTAATAGTCTTTACCCATGGCACTACTGGGAGTGTTAAAGGTATAAATTATTCCCCATGACATCACCGGCAATGTTAAAGAAACACTTTTTTGAAACTAAAAATTTTTCGGGGTAAATTGAATACGGAGGGAATCGCGATTAACCCGTTTTTGCTACCTTTTAATTCGTATATTTATTCCAGAAATATCAACCAATAGATCAACTTTATTTGCAAAGATGGGTATTTATATGTACACTGACGGACTCATAAACTGCATCAAAGTAATAGACGACTTTGAAATAAATATTTTAACCAAGTATGCATACTTTCTATACAGATTTAAATTGAAACCTCTAGATTGGTTCGTGATCTTTAAAACAGCGTAGGGTCATATCTTTAAGTTTAAGTTTATGTACTGGAAAGGACCTTAAGACTTTTTTTGAAGAAAAAACAGAAATTTAAGAAAAATTGGTTTAATTAAAAAATTGGTTTTAACAATAGACACAAACTTTATGCAAGGGTTTATTTGTGTTTTAATAAGGTGTATTACCCCCACGTGCCCTTATTACGGATTCTAATCGGTTCCGCATAGATTTTATAAGGGTTTTTAAAAGATCTTGCGGAATATTGTCCCATTCTTCTGAAAGTGCTGTTCTTAGTGCTGCCACTGTCGTGGGCGAAGGGTTTCACGCATATACAGCTCTTTTTAAATTGTCCCAAACATGCTCGATGGGATTAAGATCCGGGCTGCGTGCTGGCCAATTCATTGTACGTATCCCAACCTCTTCGCAATAATGTTGAACTTGTGCAGCTGCATGCGGCCGGGCATTATCCTGCATTAAAGTAAAATTTTCGCCTATGAATCCCATGTAAGGCACCACGTGATCTTCTAATATCTCTGTTATGTAGCGATGTGCTGTCAAACCCCCTCTATTACCGTTTTGACGGACCATGTCTATGAACACAAGTTCTGTTCGCCCGTTCATCGATATGCCACCCCAGACCATACATGAACCGCCTCCAAAAGGAACACGCTCCTCAATGCAACTTTGAGCATATCGCTCCCCACGTCGACGATAGACTCTTCTGCGACCATCTGCACCATATAAACATGTCCTACACTCGTCCGTGAACAATACAGAGGCCCACTGCTCTTCTGTCCAATTCAGGTGATGACGCGCAAATCTTAAGCGAGCTTGTCTGTGAGCTGTAGACAACTTTGGACCATTTGCTGGTCTAAAAGGGGTGATATCCGCTTCCTTTAACCTTCTTCTTATTGTTCGTGCACACACGTTTACTCCACGCACTTCATTAAGCTCGGTTTTGATGTTAACTGACGTGAGGAAACGATTTCGCAGGGAAGTTATAACAATAAATCGGTCATCACGACCTGTGGTTGCTCGAGTTCTGCCTGTACCACGTCTCCTCCTGTAAGAACCTGTCTCTACAAACCTTCTGTATATTCTAGAAACCGTAGACTGGTTTAAATTTAAATTTCTACCAATCGTTCGTTGATCCAAGCCCTCCCGCACCAATGCTACAATTTGTGCCGCTTGTTCGGACGAAGTATCCATATTATGGTTCAAAAACTCTCGATGTGTTAAAAAACTAACCCAACAATTATGCTGGTAACAATAATTCAATTGACAAAACAAAAAAAATCAATGAGAATCAATTTAAAACTTTGCTATAAATAACACGCAAATCTGATACTACAAGTAAATTTTCTTTTCCCGGCTATATTCATTTGTTTTACTGCAGTTCTATTTTTAAATTTTTTTTTTTTTTAAGATTAAGAGCCAGTCTTTCCATATTTATATAATTTAATCTAAAAAGTTTGCATACTTATTATAAAAAATCGTTTTAGAGTAAACCTGAACTTTGATGCAGTTTATGAGTCCGTCAGTGTATATTACCCTTAATGTTTTACTATAGCTTATAAATAATTATACCTTTCACCTCACGGCCAGATACTTTCATGTAAAAAATAGAGGTATGCCTAATTTGGTCTATAGCATTTAATATCACTGGTACATACTTAAAAATGTTACATCTAATAATTTACTTGATAAGTTATTGTAATTTTGAAAAAATAAATATATTATTATTGAAAAAAGAAACATTAGTTATACCTATTTTTCTTCTTCACTTTCTATCCTCTTCATCTTTGCGTTAATCCCAGTCGCAACTTTCTCAAAATTAGAAACTTTATGAATTCTTAACCAGTTATTTTATATGGTATTTGTTTGTTGCAACTTTTAATTTCGTTCGATAAACTGCCTTACCGACCGTTGTTTAGGCTGTGATTGGCTGACAATATGACATTGACTAACTTCACTTCTTACTTTGAAGTCAGCAATGGCGTCGAGCTCAGAAACACGTGGTAAGAATTTTTAAGTTTTTTATTGCAATATTGATGATCTTATTTAGGACTACCGTTTTTCTTTTAGTTCTTGATACCCTCTCATTGAATATGTATCAGTATTGGTTGCCAAGTGCTCGCGAACACTGACATTTTGTGTGAAATCGTTATACAGTTATTACATGAGTTCCCAATGACTACTGTAAATAGAATAATACCTATAGCACGTCGAGATGTTTTGTAATGAAACGGCTCATTCTGATGTTATTTTATCTTTGTCTCAATAGATATACGCGATATTAAAATACTGGATTATTTAGACGACTTAACGGATGAAAATGATCCAGAAACCATACCAGAAACCCGCCATGGTAGCACTGATTCAAACCCCGGTACTTCAAGTTCTTCAGGCGCGGGAGATGATCATAGTATGGGTTCAGATATATATTTGGCCTCGTCCACCGGCCATCGAAGCATCAGACGCCCGAGAACACGTGGAGGAAGATCAAGGGGCGGTGTGAGAACAAGGGGCGGTGTTAGAACAAGGGGTGGCGTGAGAACAAGGGGTGGGCTGTCACGACGTGATATCTCCTTACCAGTAACTTACAGTTGCACAGGTAACTTTTCACCAATAGGTAAACCGATTTTTCAGCCAAGGGATAATTTTATAGATACTGTCAACTGGATGGAAGAAGTACATTCCTGATAATATTTTAGAACAGATGGTTGATGCGAAATCTAGAAATTATCTACTAATAAAACACGGAAAGGAGTTGAAACTGACTTTGGAAGAATTAAAATCTTTTTCGGGGATATTACTAATGACGGGGTGTATCAATTTGCCAATAATCCGGATGTATTGGTCAAATAAATACTGTATTCAAATCATAAAGGACACCATGGCTCGAGCACGCTTTTCAGCATAAGATCATCTTTGAAAGTTGTCAGTGACGCCGAAGTTTCAGAGCATGACATTACGAATAAGGTCTGGAAAGTTACTCCACTTTTTAACACCGTGTTGCATGGTTGTCGTAGTAAACCAAGGGCAGGCAATATCAGTATAGATGAAATGATCATTCCATTTAGTAGCCATTGTGGAATACGACAATATTGTCCCGGAGAACCAAATTCTGTAGGCATCAAAGTTTTTGTTTTGGCAAACCCAAATGGACTGGTTTGCGATATGGTTGTTTATCAGGAGGATACTACCTTTACTGAACTAAAAGCTCAAGGATTTACCCTAGGAGAATCAGCTATTCTAAGACTCTGTGAAACACTTGTGCCTGGTCATCATATGTATTTTGACCGATGTTTCACTACGATAAGATTGCCTGAAACCTTATTAGAAAAGGGTTTTCATGGAACGGGTACGATTCAACGAAACATTTGTTAAAAATCCCAGAGGTACCTCGGAATCGTTAGCTCGAGCTGACGGGACAATATGTCTCACACGATGGTTGGATAATAAGCCAGTGGTTATTGCGTCTACTTATTATGCCGCTATTTCCCCTGATCAATTTCGAAGATGGTCCAAATGCGATAAGAGATATGAAATGGTAACTCGTCCGGAAGTTACCGAGCATTGCAATCAGTAATAAGGGTGGTGTGGATATGGTGGACAGAATTTTGTCAGTATGTCCTTCTCGTGCACGAACCAGAAAATGGATCGTTCGTTTTATATCACACATGTTTGATTTAGCGGTCTGCAATGCTTGGTTTCAGTTCAAAGATCATCAATTAGAGTGCCTTATATCTACAAACAAAATACCCCAGCTGAGAGACTTCAGAATAACAATAAAATTGGCGAAATGAGGGTTTCAAAAAAAATGGAATTCGAAGACCTTGCACTAAGGCATATCAATCGAAAGACTGCTATCCTTGTCTTCTGAAAGCTTCCGACATCACAAAGATGCACATCTAGTCGCCTACTCTGCCGTGCAAAACAGATGCCGAAAACCAAAGTGCGCAATGACCACCACATCCATACTAATATTATAAATGCGAAAGTAACTCTGTCTGTCTGTCTGTCTGTATGTTACGCTTTCACGCCTAAACCACTGAACCGATTTTTTTTTTATACAGGACACGTCAATTTGACTTCACCTCGCCTGATGTTAAGCTAAAGGCAAAGTCTCGGAAAGAGGGTCACCATCGTAAACATTTACCATGTTAACAGTGGTGGCACTCAGCTTGACGGCCTCATTAGATGCCTTTTCACGCCCCGCTTAAAGGACCCGGGACTGTAGGAAGAAGGAAACACGTGAGCTGGCAGGGAATTCCAGGTCTTAGTGGTGCGGCATAGGAATGAATCACTGAAACGCTTAGCCCTGCACGTGTCGTCCTGTGAAGGAAAGGGGAGGGTGGGACTAATTGGAAGAGCTCGTCAGAACATTCACCATGGTAGAGACGGTAGAAAACTGCCAAAGACGCAACATCTCTACGCATTTGCAAAGGCTCGAGGGTGTTCGTGACCTCAGGATCCCCAATAATGCGGACCGCACGTCGCTGCAACCTGTCGAGAGCATCTAATAAGTACTTTGCGGAGCCGTCCCAGAGATGTGAGCAGTATTCCACGCAGGAACGAATTTGGGTCTTGTATAGAAGACACCGCTGCTCCGGCGTGAAAAAACGTCTCACTATGTTCAGGACTCCGAGTTTACGCGAGGCTGATTTGATGATACTCTCGATATAGTTTTTGTTATTCAGTTTGCAGCGAACATCCATACCGAGGATAGTGAGGTTATCCTGCAGTGGCAGTGGTGTGCTCTGAACTGAAGTGGGAAGGGGAAGGAAAGGAGATACTTTTGCTGTAAACGCACATGCCTGGGTATAGGGGTAGATTAGACAATGAGAAAGGACATAGGCTATGTTTGGTCGCGATAACCGACATCCACGCGGGCAGAGCCGCGGGCAAAAGCTAGTATTGCATAAAATGCGGCATTTATTTGTGTAGTACAAAAAACCGACCAAGTGCAAGTCGGACTCGCCCAAAAAGGGTTCCGTTGCAGCAAGTAACATAATATAAAAGTTTTTATTATTTTTGAGTCAATTGAATGAAACGCGAAAATTGTGGTTTATGACGAATTAAAAAAACTACTTACTAGATCTCGTTCAAACCAATTTTCAGTGGAAGTTTGCATGGCAGTGTACATCATATGTTTTTTTAGATTTATCATCCTGTTATTTTAGAAGTTAGGGGGGGGGGGGGGTTACATTTTTCCACTTTGGAAGTGTCTCTCGCGCAAACTCTTCAGTTTAGAAAAAAAATACCCCACACGTATGGGTTTGATGAAAAAAACATTTTAGACTTTCAGTTTACTTCAGTTTATTTCAGTAGACTAAGTATGGGGACCCCCAAATTTTATTAATGAGGTGGATTCTTAGATTTTGTTACATTTTGATAATTTTATTTTCATTTTTATTTTATGATCGTGTCATAACTAAGAAGTTCTTGATTTGTGGAATTAGGATATAAGAAAAACCCAAGCTAATTGTGATAAACCTAGAGTTAGCTTCTTTTCGGTAATTTTATTATTATGTTTATCGTACGATCGTGCCATACTTGAGAAGTTCTGCTAACTGTGATACACCAATTTTTTTCTTTTGATAATTTTATTTTTACGTTTATCGAATGATTGAGCCATAATTAAGAAGTTCCTTAATCTTTAATTGTGAAATTACAATATAAGAAAAACTAAGGTAATCTGCTGGCTGTGATACACCTTACGAGTTCCTACAGAACAAAAATGACTAATAAAGTATGTTATTGATTATCAAAGATGTAGTTTTATTCTTTATAGTACTAGTATTATTAAAATGTTAAGAAAATAATGGCAGCACATAGCAGACAATATTACTGCTATTATTTTCTTGACATTTTACTAATACTAGTACTTAATATACTATAATATTTACAGAAAATAGGAAATTAATACTCAACGTCATATATATATGACGAAAAATAACGTTCACATAGGAAACTCCTGTCATATATATATGATATTGAGAAAATTTCCAACTGAGATTTTTTCATTTATTTTTTTTCAGTCATTTTATACCTTATTTAGTAAACTGGACTATTTTTTATTTGAATTTCGAACCAAAAATTTCTCTGGGCCTCAGGAGGTTAAATGATTTGATTTTGAAATTTCATTCCGGACAGCTCTAAACCATTTGCCATTTTTACTTTAGGATTTTATTTCCAGTAGGTCCAACAAAAAAATTAAATACTTCAATAAAAATCTTTCCTATGAGCACCAAAGACTAAAAAGTAACGTAGGCAAAACAAATCCAACATGGTGAAAATAAACATGTGCGTCTTAAGGTCCATGCACATTTTCTTACAGTATTAGCCAAATTGCGAGTTTCCATTTGTGTTGCAGATACACCTTACTTCGCGAAGACAGCCAAAGGAGGTAATCTTTTAATTCTAGGAGGGTACACCTTCAGCAAGAATTCCGGCATGAAACAAGGAGGATCTAGGTTCACTTGCTCTAGTACTTTGTCTAAAAACTGTAAAGCCCACGTGCATATTACTAGCAGTAACGAAATTATCAAAGCTGTCACTTGTCATAACCACGAACCACCAGCATATCATATAACTAAACGTGGAGTTTATATAAAAAAGTAAAACTTATATGTGTTGACACAATTCCGGGGCTGGGTCATCTGAGCTCCGAGCTTTCCGGAAGATGACAGTATATAGATACAGTACATCTTTCAGAGTTATTATATAGTATTTGCAGAAAGTCGTTTCATTTGGTACATGTTATGATTATTTTTTTCGATCCGAACGCTTCCTTTTAACATGTACTAAAGAGTCCACATTATTTTGTTACATAATATTTTTATAATGCCGGTTACACACCAATCGAACGTAAGAGGGAAACGGTTTAAAATGGGTTTCTCACAGTGGGTCGATTGGTTTGGTTCATGGCGTTCGTAAGCTGTCGTTCACCATAGTATTCGATTGGTAACATCTCAATCCAATTCGATGCTTATAACATTCTTAAGAATATTTTATAGTAGCAAATAATTTGCTTTTTCATTAACTGGCAGTCTTAACGAGCAAGGTTTTTTTTCCCTATCTCCTATGATGGATAGGTATACTTATTATAATTTACTCTTAAGAATATCATAATATGGTGCGTACCTATTAAATGGCTATAACATTTTGATTTTAATCTGAATCATCATCATCATCATCATCATCAGCCCGCGGCAGTCCACTAATCTGAATAAGTACAAATAAATGTTGTAATTATAAAATACAAGTGTTTTTATTCATGCACATATTATTGTCCTGTTTCCCTAACAGTCTATTTTGATAGTAGTCCTACAAAGATTGCTGAGCCCACAGAGGGCGATGGCCGTCAGGGTGATAAGGGGATACCGCACGATCTCAGGTGAGGCGGCATGTCTCCTAGCCGGGACCCCTCCATGGGACCTGGAAGCGAGAGCCCTTGCGTCTCTATTTAAATGGCGCAAGTAGGCGCTGGAGCGGGGCCAATGGCCTGCGTCTCGAGAAATCGAGGCCCAGCGGTCCCAGCTCTACCAAGAAACCGTGGAGACATGGAAGGTGCGACTTGAGCAACCAAAGGGGGAATTCGCCACAATCGCGGCCGTCAGACCGGTTATGGACGAGTGGCTGGAGAGGAGACATGGTGCTCTCTCCTACCGGTTGTCACAGATGCTTACCGGGCCCGGTAGACACCGGGAAACCACGGCCGATTGTCAGCACTGCGGGGACCGCAGCGATGACACAGCGCTCCACACGCTGGTGGAGTGCACGGCGTGGGCGCAACAGCGCCAGGTCCTCGTGGTGGGTTTGGGCGTGGACACTTTCTCGCTCGAGACCATGGTGGGAGCCATGGTCTCCAGCGGGAGTAAGTGGGACTGCGCTGCCTCTTTCTGCGAGCAGGTCATGCTCGTGAAAGAGGCAGCGGGGCGGGAGCGGGAGAGAACTCTCCCACCCGAGTTCCGCAGTCGGCGGCTTGAGCGCCGCCGACGTGTCTTCGCCGAAGACCGTCGGCCTCCATGACCGGGCCTGAGGACGGTGATTCGGCTGCTCATCGTCCTTACAGAAGCAGGCCCATGACGGCAGCGTGATGTGAAGACTCACGCACGTCCCCCCTCCCCCTAAGAAGCGGGATGACACCCGAAAACCCCCATAGACGCGGGATAGCACCCGAACCACCCCCTAGACGAGGCTGCATTGTAGCCGTAGGTCCGTTGGGAGCGCTGGGACATCCTTCCGAGGGCTTACCCGGGGCTCCCAACTATAGGCTGCTGGGCGTTACCCGTTATATTTGCGAAGAAATGTTCAAACTCTGTCGCAACCTCCAAATCCTCCGTGACATGGCGATCTTCTATTTTTAAATGGAAATCTCTTACAGTTGATGAAGATTTCCCACATTCGGAATTTATTATATTCCAAGTAGTCTTAATTTTATTAACAGAATTGGTTATTTTCTTCCTAATTAAGTTTGATTTCGCAAAGGAACAGGCTCGCTTAAATACTTTTGAGTAATTTTTAACATAGTTCTGAAAAGCAGGGTTGAAATTGTATGACTTTTCAGAATACAGCTCATACAATCTCCTCCTGCTCCTATAAATCCCCGATTTTGCCCAGTCACTGAAGACAGGGCGGCCGCCAACCGATAATGTTTTTGAGGTAAAATTCTCCCAAACTCAGTATCGATCAAGTTGGTTAATTCTGCGTAAGATTCTTCTACACAAGTGTACAAGGGCAAATCAGGTATTTTACTCACAATACTTTCCCTAAAAGCGTCTAAACGATACTGGTTAATCGGTACAAATTTAATTTCTTTTTTATCATTTTTACAATTATTTCTTTCAATGGTTATTAATTGGCCACGGTGATCCGAGTGTACAGCATCCACAAGACATTTGTTGATTGGATTAATATCCGTGTAAATATTATCAATACCAGTGGCACTATGTGCAGTTATTCGAGTAGCTTCTGAAAACATATTAATAAGATTAAAGACTCGAACAGATTTAACATTTTTTTTCTCTCTGCTGGCACTATAGTGTTTTCTAAAATATTTAATTTGAAATCTCCACAAACTACTATTGCCTTATTGAAGTAACGGCATTTAAAAAGCGCTTCTTCCATCGTTTCTTCAAATCTTGCAAAGGGCGCAACCGGGGGACTGTATACGCTTAATACAATGAACTGCTCAAACTCAATACTAGCTATCTCAATAACTCGCTCAATAGAGAGGCTTACTAAGTCTTTACGCTCTTTAAATTTTATATTATTTTTAATAATAATCAGGGAGCCTCCACGATCCAAATTTTTTCTACTGAACGAGCTAGCCACCTGGTGATTTTTTAAGTTGAACATGACCTGGTGGTCTTTCAACCAATGTTCAGTTACACAGAAAATGTCAATATTATTCAGGGTCATGTGCAACTCCAATTCCAAATCTTTACCATTTATCAATCCTTCCACATTTTGATGCACCAGGTTTAATCTACTAGTTTTAGAATTTAAATTACATATAGGAGACTGAACTGTCTCAAAAGCCGTATGGCTATGGCCGCTAAATTCGGGCATAGTGTGAGAAACTTTGCTAGATTTATTATCTGTTGTCGAGTATTTCAGTTTTTTTTTTGGATAACATTATCCACTGTGTCAGTAATGTCAGTATTGTTCAACTCAATAAGAGTTTTGTTAATAGCCAGTTTGGCTATTGTATTATTTAAAAAGTTTCCTAATAGGAGCGCAACCTGTCGTTGCAAATATTTTGATAGCGAAAACTATCTATTGTCAAAATAAAATTGTTCTGTAATACAAAATTACAGTCAAATAAATCTATGGTCCTACTGTATATAGTCAATGTATGTAATTTTCTATTTATATTATATCTAATGTTGTTTTCACTAGCTGTGAATGATTTACTGTAAGGTAATGCACAATATTACCTGTTTAATTTGTAACTTTGTTAATTGATTGTAAAAGTGTATGAAATTATTTATATTTGCATTAGCTCTTCTACCAATAAGAAACACTAGCGTAGATTGTGGACAGTACGACAGACATCTTGGTATTGTTCCCCAGCACACATGTTTCCGTCCTCCATTGTACACAGCATGAATATGCCAAAGGACCATAAAATGCCTAAATATGATAACATACAACGCCCTCCACTACCGGCCTTACCGATACTATAGATTACCTAAAAAAAATAAAAAACCCCCGTCACAAAAAAAAACACCTCCAAAAAGTTGAAAATAAATTGCGCTTGCCTTTTAACTTTTGATATTGTGGCGATGCCACATGTACGACATGGCAACCGTTGAATCAAACTATTACTAGGTATATCAAAAGTTATAATTAATTAATTAATTTTTTCTACTGAATGAGCTAGCCACCTGGTGATTTTTGAAGTTGAACATGACCTGATGGTCTTTCAACCAATGTTCAGTTACACAGAAAATATCAATATTATTCAGGGTCATGTGCAACTCCAATTCCAAATCTTTACCATTTATCAATCATTCCACATTTTGATGCACCAGGTTTAATCTACTAGTTTTAGAATTTAAATTACATATAGGAGACTGAACTGACTCAAAAGCCGTATGGCTATGGCCGCTAAATTCGGGCATAGTGTGAGAAACTTTGCTAGATTTATTATCTGTTGTCGAGTATTTCAGTTTTTTTTTTGGATAACATTATCCACTGTGTCAGTAATGTCAGTATTGTTCAACTCAATAAGAGTTTTGTTAATAGCCAGTTTGGCTATTGTATTATTTAAAAAGTTTCCTAATAGGAGCGCAACCTGTCGTTGCAAATATTTTGATAGCGAAAACTATCTATTGTCAAAATAAAATTGTTCTGTAATACAAAATTACAGTCAAATAAATCTATGGTCCTACTGTATATAGTCAATGTATGTAATTTTCTATTTATATTATATCTAATGTTGTTTTCACTAGCTGTGAATGATTTACTGTAAGGTAATGCACAATATTACCTGTTTAATTTGTAACTTTGTTAATTGATTGTAAAAGTGTATGAAATTATTTATATTTGCATTAGCTCTTCTACCAATAAGAAACACTAGCGTAGATTGTGGACAGTACGACAGACATCTTGGTATTGTTCCCCAGCACACATGTTTCCGTCCTCCATTGTACACAGCATGAATATGCCAAAGGACCATAAAATGCCTAAATATGATAACATACAACGCCCTCCACTACCGGCCTTACCGATACTATAGATTACCTAAAAAAAATAAAAAACCCCCGTCACAAAAAAAACACCTCCAAAAAGTTGAAAATAAATTGCGCTTGCCTTTTAACTTTTGATATTGTGGCGATGCCACATGTACGACATGGCAACCGTTGAATCAAACTATTACTAGGTATATCAAAAGTTATAAGGCAAACACAATTTATTTTCAACTTTTTGGAAGTGTTTTTTGTGACGGGGGTTTTTAAATTTTTTATTTATTTTTTTGATTATACTTTTTAATTTTATCTACTAGTCAAGCTCTTTCATTGGATACGCATATTGAGGGAGTTATGGTGACATATGTATACCGATATGTTGAGGCGGCGGCTATTTACGGCGGACTAGGTATATTAGTCGGGAGTGTTCTTAGCTATGTTTGAAAAATATCCGTCCAAGTTGGCCGCCGCCTCAACATATCGGTATACATATTTCACCATAACTCCCTCAATATGCGTATCCAATGAAAGAGCTTGACTAGCAGATAAAATTAAAAAGTTTAGACAAAAAAAAACTACATCCAAATCGGTTCATCCGTTGGGGTGCTACGATGCCACAGACACACACACAAACACACACACACAGACACGTCAAACTTATAACACTCCGTCGTTTTTGCGGCGGGGGTTAAATAGTTTGCCAATACCCTTACATATCCACCTTTTCACTATTCACACAGTGGTGAGCCAGGTTTCATCTAAGGCTTTCTCCTCGTAGCCTGGAGTCCGCTTTCTTCCTCTATCCATTGTTATTCAGTTTATGTTGGGTATTACCGGAGAAACTGTCGTTTTTCCTCTCAACTCCAAGGAGACAACATACGTCAGCAATCAGCAGATGTACCTCTTGGCAGGTGAGGTTGACATGGACCCAGGAGATGTTAACACAGCCCCTATGGTCATGGTATGGTACACTTATGTTTATAGTCAAAAGAGTAAAAATATAATTAATCTAGTCATTTCTGTTTCAGTTAGATATGTCAAAACAAGACCAGGGACTGTTATGGTGTTATTAAATGGTTATGTATTCAGCAAGAACGCAAGACTGAGAGATGGCGGCATCAGATACGCATGCGGCAGCCGGCTGTCCAGACAATGTTCAGCTTTTGTGCATATGTCAAAGAGTCACCAAGTGCTCAAGTTCCATGATACTCATAGCCATGACCCACCTAAGTATACATTTACTTCTGATGGATATTTTTTCAAAATACGATTGTAAATTTAATGATGAATTGTGATTTATATTTAAGATATAAGGGAGAAGCTTTTAGGGCTAATTTATAAGCCTCCCAATATTGGGAGAGGGTTATGTCCAGCTGTGAACTGCGATAGGCTATTTATACTGGAGATTGATGGCGCTTGGTGGAATCTGCTACACATGTTGAATGTACACAACATGTACTACACTTGTACTTTTCCACTGATTTTATTTCTAGACCTTTGAGAATGCCGTAAGGCGAAACCGGTCAGGTCTAGAAATAAAATCAGTGGAAAAGTACAAGTGTGTTATTCAATATGTGCGATAGGCTAATTGATTTTGACAGCTACTTTGACAGCCATACTTTTATTGTTTCAATAAGGTGTCTACGCACTTAGCCGCCAGTCGCTCGCCTATGTTTTAGTTGCCGAGAGACTGATCCCCCGGCGGCTAGTCGACAGTGTGTAATGGGCTTAAGACTGTGGGGAATAATGTTCAGGTAAAAGGAATAATGTACGGGGGTTGTAAAAACATTTTTTTTTTCTTTCACCAAATTAATACTTCCAGATGATTTTGCTATCGAAACTGTACTTAAATTCTTTTTATCCGAAACGACTATAAATTAAACCTGTATAACATATCTTGTTGTTATAATAGCCACTTGGGCTGTATGTTTACTGTCGGATGGAGAAACAGTCTTTCGTCGCCTTTTGCAACACCCACAGTAAGAACTGGGGTGGTCCAATTCCTGGGTCAGCCGGGGTGCGAGGGATATCTCGATGACAACCTCACCTCCGGCCTAGCACCACGACCCACAGTCGGCGTGCGGTTTAAGTCGGTTCGGGTCCGACATAACCTCCCTTTCCGGTTCCGGCGGGGGAGTTATCTGAGGGGATTTTCGCACAAAAAAAGGGGTTGATCCTATTCTACTTCACCGGGAACCAACACACTAAATAAACATAATATATATATATTTGTTATATAGCCAGTTCAACTTATATTCTTGTTATATGTATTATAATATACTATGCATTTTATATGCTAAAGCCGTGCCTTAAAAACTGTAAGATAGCCTAAAGATCTATGTTAAATGAGAAAAAATATTTTAATTTAGAACATATTATTTTAAGTTTGATCAATACACACAGATTATTTTTTCCATAAATACACTCGAATTATGATATTTTTCATTGAATTTTTTACTCATACCTGATTTGGCCTATTATCTTCCCAAAAATGATCTGATAAGTAAAAAATATCGCCAAGTGTCAATTGGGACGATGTTAACCATTCTAACTATATACGGACATTTTAAATCCCACATGTCGAAATAAGCTTTAAAAATATAACAAACTTTTTTGGGGAGTCGAGTGTCGTGTATTATTCCTAATCGTCACAATTACGTACTGTATCTCATTTATCTTACCTTTTCTTGCCTTCACATACCAAAAAGAATCCGCAACAGAACCTACTGCAAGGTGAGTACTAATCAGAGTTACACAGTGTAAGAGTCAATTGAAACCGGGTATTTTAAGTATTTATTAAATATCAACCTTATAACCTTTAGATAAGACTGAAAATAGTATGCAGTACATTACTACTATTAAACTTATCCCATTTTATCTCATCCCATAACTGTATGGATTATTCAAATTTGGTGCGATAAATAAAGTATTTTTTGATTGTTTTAAATATTGAACGTTATTCTTTTTGAATTCTTCTGAGAACGCTGCCACAAGAGGCATGCGATGCGGAGGAATTATACGACGCGTTTTAATTTTAGTTTTTAATTTGTTCTTATTTGTATATGCCATCAGTTTCAATGTTATTTACCTAATTACTTATATTGTACGTATTCATTAATAAATTTTAACAGTTAACATTTGTATTGTAAGTAAATATGTTGAAATTTACAGCTCACTTCATAACATTAGCGAACCGCAAACAACTGGTTATGATCGACGGGTTTACGTTCCATAGAAACGGACAAAAAGTGAGCAGAGGTGGGATCAGATGGCTCTGTTCGAGCAACCACAAAGGATGTTATGCAGCCATTGTGATGAATGAAGAAACCGGTACCATTGTCAAATGTACGGGTAAACATACACATGAACGACCGAGGTATATGTTATGTGGAGATTTTTATCATAAGATCTAAAGAATAGTTAGGTCTGTATATTTTAGACTTCGATTATGAGACTGTAGGTTAGAAAATGACGTAATAAACTACGGTTTTATCCTTAATTGAAAAAAATTACGAGAATACTAGTAAATTTTATATGACAATTATACAGGGTGGCCCAAAAGTCGTGGATCAAACGTAACTAGGGGTTAGATGGAGTCATCAGCTACAAAAAGTTGTTCTACGCGAGGTCCTTAAGGTCAACCCCTGCAGAGTTATAATTAATTTTGTGTTTTTATGAGAAAATTGACTTTATTTAACTAATTTTTATTAAAATTTGATAAATCACCTGTATCTTTTTTATGATTTTTACTAGATTGCTACTGATGATTCCTTGCGTTAGACATGCTATTTATGGTTTTTTATTGGGTGTGTTGAAGATAATATTAAGTTTTACGAGGATTTTTTTTCTCAAATCATAACTTTTTATTTACTTCGGACTCCACTGCGAAAAAAATACTCTACCGACTTTTGGGCCACCCTGTATAACAATCACGTATACTCCAAAGTTTTTTGTTTTATGTGTGCTTTTTTAATTAATTAAGCTCTATTGATTTCTTTTAAGTAATAAAATGTACTTAATATGAACGAGATATAAAAGTAAATTAAAAACAAAATTCAATAAAATTTTATTTGATTTATTTTTAACTAGCTTATATCGCCCGTGAGGATGTCGGGTGACTTAGGGCCGGCGCCCATTATCGGCATCGGTGAGCTTCAGGATTTTTTTTGGCCAAGCATTATAGATCTTATCACTATCATCATAAAATTGAAATTTCAGTGACGATCGTCGACTATTGTCGGCATCGATTGGCATTCTGCAGCGTCACGGTTACCAATTAAAGTTCAACCTTATATCTATAACTATAAGATCTATTGTTATTCGACAAATGCAAATCCTCATGCTTGCCGATGCCGGCACTGGGCGCTATATTCCCGTTCTCTACCGTACCGTACCGTTAGGTATTCTACTGACTAGTCAAATTACTTAGTTACTTTTTACTAAACGTCAAGATGATAAGTTATGAGGTAACTTGTATGAAAAAATATTTAGTGACGTCATAAAATGTAATAGTCAAATCAGTTACTATTATAGGTTGGGTGGATGGTTAAAAATAAAAAGAAAAGCTATAAAGCTATTGTGGTGAGCAGACGAGTTTACCTACTAAAACCGACTAGTAGCGTACACACTCAACGAGGCACAAGATCACGCCATATCGAACGATGCTACGTCATAGATCATACGATGGGGCGGCAACGTAAAAAGTGAAGCTACTTAAGCCCGCCTACTCATCGATTCTATTGTGCGTGCGGCGCGGGCGCAAGATGGCGGCCTACGATCTTTTGTCCTTAGGTTGACGCCCATCCGTGAGGCGGTCAATATTATTAAATAAGTTTTTGTATAAAAACCCGTGTACGTCCTATGATTGTAACATTCTATTAATCATCTTCCTTATTGTAAATACTTGCCAATATAATTGCGTACTGCAAACCACTGCTTTTATTTCTACATACTTACGCGCTATTGTAAGTGGTCGTTACCAGCTACCTTGACCACTTCACTGGTGACCTTCGACGACAAGGATCATACCTGAAGCATGACTGACGGTACCGATGGTGCAGATGCGTTACTGGGAGAAACTTACCGCGTTGGAGTGAAGACCCCCAAGTTCAATCCTGATGATCCTGAACTATGGTTTGCTCAACTTGAGGCGCAGTTCATGCTGACGAAGATAAGCGTGGACCACACAAAGTTCTACCATGTGCTGGCCCAGCTGGAACCGCAGCACGCAGCAGAGGTGCGAGATTTAATAGTCTCCCCGCCGGCTTCCAACAAGTATGACACGCTGAAGGCTGAGCTCACACGTAGACTGTCAGCTTCACAAGAAAGGAAGATCAAGCAGCTCCTGATGCACGAGGAGATGGGAGACAGGAAGCCTTCTCAGTTCCTGCGCCACCTGCAGCAGCTGGCTGGTACCAATGTACCCCCTGACTTCATCAGAACGATTTGGGCAAGCCGACTGCCCACCCATCTACAGACCTGCATCGCAGCCCAGCAGACAAAGATGACGTTAGAAGACCTGGCAGAGCTCGCCGACCGCGTCAACGACGTCGTGCCAACGTCGGTACAAGTAACCGCGCAAGTAACGGGACAAGTAGCCAGTACGACAGTACCCGCTGCAGCCGTGCCATCATCAAGCAGCACCATCGAGACACTGACCCGTACTGTTGAAGAGCTCAGCCGCAAATTAGAGACCATGAGTGTGGATATGCGTCAGCTTAAGAACCAGCACGCCCGAAATGGAAGGCACAAGCAGAGGTATCGTTCTCGTTCTCGCTCCAACCCACGTCCAGATAACCATCCATTCTGCATCTACCATTACCGCTTCGGGCAACAAGCAAGGCGATGCATCAAGCCCTGCACATTTAAGCAGGCGGAAAACTCTCCAGGCAGCCAATAGTGGCGGTAAACGACTGCCTAGCAATTACGAGCCGCCTGTTCATCACGGACCGCAAGACGAAGATACAATATCTGGTAGACACGGGTTCAGACCTGTGCGTCTTCCCTCGGTCCGCTGTTCGGGAGCCACGTATGAAAACTCGATACGAGTTGTTTGCAGCCAACGGATCCGTAATTTCAACGTATGGTGAATTACCACTGACGTTGGATTTGGGACTTCGACGGTCTTTTACATGGCGCTTCATCGTAGCCGACGTCACGAAGCCTATCATCGGCGTCGACTTCCTTGGCTACTATAGCCTGTTAGTAGATTGCCGTAACCAGCGTCTAATTGACGGCATCACAGCACTAACAGTTGCCGCACCACAGCATATATCTGCAGAGGCGATCACATCGATCCGCACCACGATAGAGGACTCCGTGTACCACCGCCTGCTGAGGGAGTACCCCGATGTCACTCGACCTGCTGGTAACCCTAGCACAACCAAGCATACAACCGTACATCACATACGTACGACTCCAGGTCCACCAGTAGCCAGTCGCCCACGTCGCTTAGATCCAGAGCGTCTTAAGATAGCGAAAAAGGAGTTCGAGGACATGCTGCAGCGTGGTACAGCGTGCAGATCCGACAGTCCATGGTCCTCACCCCTTCACTTGGCCCGCAAGAAGAATGACGGCTGGCGTCCATGCGGGGATTACAGATTGCTGAACGCACGTACTATCCCAGACAGATATCCTGTAAGACACCTGCAGGATTTCACTCAGCAACTGACAGGCAGCACCATATTTTCTACCATAGACCTGGTAAAAGCCTATAACCAGATCCCTGTTTATAAGGAAGACATCCCCAAGACTGCCATCACAACACCCTTCGGATTATATTCGTTCCCCTTCATGACCTTCGGCCTTCGCAACGCTGCGCAGACGTTCCAGAGGTTCATGGATGAGGTCCTCAGAGGTCTGGACTTCTGCTACGGTTACCTGGATGACATTTTGATCAGCAGTAACGGCGAAACTGAACATCTTGAGCACCTAAAACAACTGTTCAAAAGGTTGTCAGAGTATGGTGTCCTGATAAATACGAACAAATGCGTATTTGGCAAAGCAGAAGTCAAGTTTCTGGGATTCAGAGTCTCCGCAGCTGGCATACAACCGCTCGATTGTAAGGTTCAAGCCATAAAAGACTACCCGATACCCAAAACCGTCAAAGAGCTGAGACGCTTCTTAGGTATGCTGAACTTTTACCGACGTTTCATACCAGCAGCAGCCTCGATACAAGCACCTCTCAACAGTTTGCTTACTGGTCCAAAGATCAAGGGATCCCATCCAGTTACCTTGACACCAGTACTCCTAGAAGCCTTCGAGAAATGCAAGCATAGCCTGTCAGAGGCTACACTATTGGCGCACCCAGACCCAAAGGCTGAACTGACAATCCAGACAGATGCATCTGATACAGCGATAGGAGCTGTACTGCAACAACGCCAAGGTCAAGATTGGCAGCCTCTGGCATTCTTCTCGAGGAAACTAAGCCCTTCACAGAGGAAGTATAGCCCCTACGACCGTGAGCTTTTAGCGATCTACGAGGCTATACGCTACTTCCGGTTCATGGTTGAAGCACGGACGTTCTGCATCACGACGGATCACAAACCAATTACCTTTGCCTTCACAACCAACCGAGAAAGCTGTTCTCCAAGGCAATTTCGATACCTTGACTACATCAGTCAGTTTACAACAGATATAAGGTATATCAAGGGGGAGAACAATGTGGTTGCAGACGCCCTATCCAGGATCGATGAACTGACACTGCCTTTGAACTACGAATACCTGGCCAAAGAACAAGAAACTGACGCTGAACTTCATGACCTGCTGCAAAACGGATCGTCTCTGAAGCTGAAGAAGATCAGAATACCAGACTGCAATACAGAGGTCTATTGTGACGTAACAGCAGTCCCTAGGCCATTCATTACTAAGTCTTTCCGCAAACAGGTGTTTCTATCACTCCATAACCTGAGTCACCCTGGTGCGAAGGCTAGCGTCCACTTAGTAACGCAAAGATTTGTTTGGCCAGGTGTAAGGCGAGATTGCCGAAGGTGGACCAAAGAATGCGGAGCTTGTCAGAGAAGTAAAGTGACTCGCCATACCTCAGCTCCATTTAGTGCCTATGACATACCATCAGGCCGACTTCGTCACATCAATCTCGACCTCATTGGTCCCTTGCCATTATCCGGCAACTACAAATACTGCCTTACAATCGTTGACCGAGCAACACGCTGGCCTGAGGCATACCCACTGCAGGAGATCACCGCAGAAGCCTGTGTTGCAGCCCTAACCTCAGGGTGGATCGCCCGATTCGGCTGCCCGGAACACATAACCACCGACCGTGGACGCCAGTTCACCTCCCACATCTTCAGAGACCTCACCACGCTGATAGGTGCCACTCATCACCTCACCACAGCGTATCACCCTGCGGGAAATGGTCTCGTGGAACGAATGCACCGCCAACTGAAGGCTGCTATAACCTGCCACGCCTCATCAAGCTGGACGGAAGTGCTTCCATGGGTCTTACTGGGTATCCGCAGCGCGTGGAAGGATGACCTACAGACATCCGCAGCAGAACTTGTCTACGGCGAACCACTACGTTTGCCTGGACAGTTCCTCACAGCTGGTCCTCAAGATCCGGTGGACATGACAGACGTGGTCAGTAGACTTCGAGCACACATGTCGAAGCTGACCCCTCAACCTACATCTTGGCACACTAGCTCCAGTCGACCCTTCTACGTTCCCAAGGACTTGGCTACAGCAACCCATGTCTTCCTACGCCAGGGTCCAGTTCGAAGACCTCTGCAGGCCCCATACTCAGGCCCGTACAAGGTGGTTAGCCGCAGCGAGAAGACATTCGATATAGACGTCCAGGGAAAGACGCAGAAAGTCACAATAGACCGTCTGAAGCCTGCTTATTTGACGAAGGAAGACCTGGATTCTACACCCACCCAGACCCAAAACCAGCAACCCACAGACAACACGGTCAGAAAAACAAAAAGCGGCCGGGTAGTGCGGTTCCCGGATTACTATCGCCCGTAGGTTACGGTCTCACCGGGGGAGAGGTGTGGTGAGCAGACGAGTTCACCTACTAAAACCGACTAGTAGCGTACACACTCAACGAGGCACAAGATCACGCCATATCGAACGATGCTACGTCATAGATCATACGATGGGGCGGCAACGTAAAAAGTGAAGCTACTTAAGCCCGCCTACTCATCGATTCTATTGTGCGTGCGGCGCGGGCGCAAGATGGCGGCCTACGATCTTTTGTCCTTAGGTTGACGCCCATCCGTGAGGCGGTCAATATTATTAAATAAGTTTTTGTATAAAAACCCGTGTACGTCCTATGATTGTAACATTCTATTAATCATCTTCCTTATTGTAAATACTTGCCAATATAATTGCGTACTGCAAACCACTGCTTTTATTTCTACATACTTACGCGCTATTGTAAGTGGTCGTTACCAGCTACCTTGACCACTTCACTATAATTTAATAAGATCATAATTTATTTCGACTATAGGATAACACCCAATTACTAACGAAGCAAAAGTAAGATTTTAAGTGTGACCAACACTTTGGAAACAAAACGGCCGCATCGCAATCCGGTCAGTAGTTTTTACGTCCTTTGCGAACAAACAGACAACAATTCCAAAAAGGCCCGAATAACCCAAGTTTTATTTTAATTTTAACTTATCTTCAATATGTCAACACGACGTCTTAACGTAATTTATGGAATATTTTTGACAAAATGTAAAATCTGTCTGGGTATAGGAATGTTAGAAATTAATATAAATTTGGAATCCCTAAGCATACGCCAGTTATTTAAAAAGTGGGTAATTCGAAAAAACGCCAGTTTGTTTATGTACGGAAATCCCCTCAGATAGCTCCCGCTTGTGGGAGGACGCTTACTGCATAATACCGCACGGGATTATAGCTTCTGTACCTAATTTATTTAATACTAGCTTTTGCCCGCGGCTCCGCCCGCGTGGATGTCGGTTATCGCGACCAAACATAGCCTATGTCCTATCTCAAGGTCTAATCTACCCCTATACCAAATTTCATCAAAATCGGTTCAGTGGTTGAGGCGTGAAAGCGTAACATACAGACAGACAGACAGACAGACAGAGTTACTTTCGCATTTATAATATTAGTATGGATTATTAAATAACATTATATTAACGGTGTTTCTTTATAACTAAACTTAAAGATGAGAGTTACGCCACTTCCAATAGGCCAAATTCAGCATCAGAAAGATGTTGATGAAGCAAGTACTCAAAATGTTTTTAACTTACTTTTTTTAAACCCCTTCTCGGACTGATTGCTCTGATATTTGGTACACACCTTTAGTTCCGACAAAAATACCATTTAATTCAATAAAACAGTTTCATTTACTCTTAAAACTCGTATTAGGAGCACTCTAGAGCTTTAAGATCATTTTGAGACGTCGTCATCGTCAAGATATACAGGGTGTAATCGTTAAGTGTGTCCAGGCGATTATTCCGTAACTGTTACAGATATCAAAAAACTTTAAACTGATATCGAAAGTACGTTACCTAATGAGTAAAATGACATCAATAACTTTCTAAAAATTAAACGAGTGGTATCTAAAATTTTGACATTAAACACTCCCATACATTTAGTATGAGATTAGTAGAAAGGTTTTAGTGTATTTATTTTAAAATAATATTTTATTACTAAGTACTGATATTAAAGGAAACTGTTTATTAACGTAACAGAGTAATAAAACTATCTTTTAATTTAATAATATTTATTTCTTAGTAAGTACAATATCGTATTCAAAGCAGATGTTCGAAGGGACGTCCTTGTTGTGCGAAACGACGAGCTCTACTTACAGTTTCTAAATGAACTTTCCTTAACATTTGCGGAGTTATTTAAGCAATTATTGTACGACGTACATAAATCTGTAAATCTTCTAGGCTGTGCATTCTCTCAGCGTACACTTTTGTCTTTGATAAATCCCCATAGGAAGAAATCACAAGGCGTGAGATCCGGGGGTCCGGCAGGCCAAGTGGTTGCACTGTTATTGGCTATTAAACCATCAAAATTGACGTCACTTTGAACATCTGCCTTGAACACAAAATTTTGTACTTACTAAGAAATGAATATTATTCAATTAAAAGGTTAGGTTAATAAACAGTTCCTCTGTTAGGTTATTAAACAGTTTCCTATAATATCAGTACTAAGCTAAAATATTCTTTTAAAATAAGGATACTAAAACCTTTCTACTAATCTCATACTAAATGTATGGGAGTGTTTAATGTCAAAATTTTAGATACCTCTCGTTTGATTTTTAAAAAGTTATTGATGTCATTTTACTCATTAGGTAACGTACTTTCGATATCAGTTTAAATTTTTTTGATATCTTTAATAGTTACGAAATAATGGCCTGGACACACTTAACGATTACACCCTGTATATTCCATCTGGACCGTTGCCTTGTCTGCAACATAATTCGTCAAAAAAAAAAAGAAATCGATGTAGATTCCTTGTTGTGTATTTTTCTATATTTTTTTAATTTATTCACTTCGGTCGTATAAATCAAACGAACTTTTTTTCACAAAATTCTCGATACCCACTACCAACTACTAGGGAACACTATCGCCAATTCAGTGATCTAAGAACCTGTGAAGAACCAGTATAGCGAACGCATCCGTGAAATCGCGGACCTTAGAAAGACGGCTTTAGCCGAATTCTTAGGCCTCTTTTCCATTACACGGTTTCTCGCCGTGAAAATCTACGGTTAATTCGCCGCGTGTAGGCACGGTCGTCAGTGTGGTATGGATCACTATATGAGCTTGTCGACATGCACGGTGGCGCCAAGGCACGGCGCCGCGGCCGCGTGCGCCGTGACTGCCCCTCGGCGCGCCGCGTCTACGCACGGCGTGATTTTCACCAGTGTTGTATGGCAGTCTATCGGGGTGTGTCGACGGTGCCGGACGTACGCACGGATTCGTGACCGCTTATATACGCTGTTTCGCGATTTTATTATAAAATGAACATAAATCAAGAATTATTAATTACGTTGATTCAAGAAAGGCCTGTAATATGGGATAAGACCATCGACGATTATAAAAATAAGCGGCTTAAATATGATTCCTGGAAAGAAATATTTATTCATTTCCAGCCCACATTTGAAGATTTAAGTGGTGATGAGAAAAACAAGTTTGGTAAGTTACAGATATTTAATTATTAACTTTTTACTTATGCATAGTTGTTTTGATAGGAGAGGCGACCTTCGTTAGATACAAAATATTGTGCAAATCTGTTGCGAACTTCATTAGCCGCCAAACTTCCGCGAACTGCATTCGTGATAGGTAACTGGATTAGTTCCGATTCTGAATCAAGGGTGGACTCATTTTCACTCGCATTGTGAAACTGAAAGTTTTCCTGCTTATGTATAAAATTTTGCAAAACACAACATGTTTTCACAATATCAACTGCCAAATCGATGGACACATTCATTGGCCGGTGAAAAATTCGCCATTTATTGGATAAAATGCCAAACGCACATTCAACAAATCTTCGCGCTCTGGTGAGTCTGTAGTTAAATGTACGTTTTAATTGATCAAGCTGATGACCACCAAATGGACGAAGCAAGTAATAATGCAAAGCAAAGGCTTCGTCCGCAACGAACACATATGGCAAATCGTAGTCAATTCCAGGCAAACGTGTTGCATCGGGTAGATTTAATCCGTTGTTTGTTAAATTTTTCCAAAATGGGGTCTCTTTAAACACACTGGAATCACACTCCTTTCCGTAGGCGCCAACGTCAACAAATATAAAGTTGTAATCGCTATCTACTACTGCCATCAAAACTATAGAAAAAAAATGTTTGTAATTTAAAAACATCGAGCCACTATCAATTGGCTTAATAAGTCTGATGTGTTTTCCATCGACCGCTCCTAAGCACAGCGGGAAGTTGGAAGATTCTTGAAATTTGCTTGCAATGTGTAGCCAGTCTTCTTTAGATGGCATTTTCATATATTCTTTATACAGTTCTAACCAAATGTAGTGGCATACTTCACGTACGATGCAACTTATGGTTTTTATTCCAATTCTATAGCTGTAGTATAGGTCAGTAAAGGTATCTCCTGTTGCTAGATACCTGAAATATAAAACAAAACGGTTCAGGTTCAAATACTAAAACCCCATTTTAGGTCGGGGTCGATTCAGTTTAGGTCGGGGGTTTTTATAAATTTTGAATTTAATAATTATTATTTATTTATTTTCAGGGCAAATGGTGATGAAGAAGTGGACCAATATGAAAGATAGCTGGATAAAATATGACAAAAAAATTAATGAATGTAAGTCTGGTTCTTCAGCAAAAAAAATAAGAAAATATATGTTCTATGATGAAATGATGTTCCTAAAAAAAAATGTTGAGCATCGCAAGACCGATTCTAACATGACTGAACATGTTCATGATTCTAGCCTCAGTAATGAAAATTTTGATAGTGCAGTCCCGAATCAATCAAGCTCGGGATACACTGAACGGAGTGAGACGCAAAGGGCTAAAAAAAAAAGAAAAAATGAACTAAGTGAAGTTGACATTAGGTTTATGAAGTTTATGGATTCAGCAGAACGAGATGAGAAAAAGAAAAGCCGTAGTATGAACTTTTTTATGGGAATCGCTGATACAGTTGACAAGTTCAGTGATGAAAATATGATAGACTTTCAGTTTCAAGTAATTTCAATAATTAAAAATATTCAACAAAGACAGTGTACTCAGTATATACCTACATCAAGAAACCAATGGGATCAAGGCCATCAAGGATATTTAAGTGGTACAGCATCCTCAAATGCGCAATCGTCAACATATGGATATTCTACAGCTGCTAGATCGGGCTATGGAATAAGTCGTCCACAGACGTCTTCTCATGATTTTGGACACGGTTCTGGTTTAGAGCCAATCCACTACCGACCCGAATCACAATTATCTGTACATAGTGTAAATGCGGAAAGTATCTCGGCAGATTCTCAAGTTTCTATTGAAGACGAATTCGATTTTAGTATCGCACTTGAGTAGCATTTTCAGCGTAGTGTATTTTTTGATTTACTTGTTCTTAAATTAATAATTATTAAAATTCAATTACATGTAATAATTTTGTTTGTGTGCAATAAACAATTTTAAACTAAAATATGTCATTTAATTTTGTACCTACTTACCTCAGAGTTACAGCCAATCTTTCTGCGGGCGATATACTCTCTCGCATAAAAGTATCTTGATGTTTTAGTTCCTGGGATAATTTTTGGAGCAAGTTGTCGAATGTAGTTTTCTGCATTCTAAAATAATTGTAAAACTTGTCTTCATCTTCTCTCAATTGATTCTTGACAAGTGTATGAAACGCGCCATATTCCTCCCTTTTTTCTAAAATCGGATGTATCCAAAACCTTACTTCCCTTTTTTTTTCTATTTTCTTTTTCCTATATATGTAATAAGCAACTATAATCTTTTTTTTCGTAAGAAAATTCATGACGCAGCACGTCCTACACAGCCCGAGTAAAAAGCGCTACTAGCCAGTACTTACCAATGTCTCGCGCGGTGATTTTGCCGTATCATGTACAAGCTAGCACGTTTTTTCAACCGTACGGCTTACACACCGTACGTTTGAACAACCGTGTAATGGAAAAGAGGCCTTACTCCTCCCGATGTACCAAATAAAAAGCTTGACTGAGTTTATACTTGAAAATAAGCTCATTTAGTCAAGGATATTCCTTTTATATAATAATCTTTTTATAATGCAGCGCCCGAGTTCATCACCCTGACTTCAGGTGTAGTGCTTCTCCTAGTGAACGGCTTCAGCTTCCACAAGACTTCTTCCATCCAGAGCACACGATGGGTTTGTTCAGCCAAGGGTAAAGGGTGCAATGCTCACGTTTTCCTAAGCGAAAATAAGAAGAGTATCGTGAGGCAGAATCTTGATCACTCTGCACATAAGCGACCTATTTACAGAATCATAAAAAATGGATACTACGTGAAAATCTGATTTATTAATTTCTATATTTATGAATTTGTAAGTTTGATTTATGATACTTCTTTAAAAACAATAATTGGGTAGTCCTGATTCATCAGATCTTCCCTAATAGGTACTGCTTAATGTTTTAGTTTTTTTTTTAGATAAAACTGTTATCTTAAAAAATATGCATAGTAAACTAAGATAAATATGCCTAACTAAACCGAAACTATGACTTTTCATTATTTATAATTTCCAAAATAAGTCAAAATATAAACAATCGAAGTACTCGTAAGACAAAATTTATTAGGTACCTTTTAGATTTCTTATTAAATTTCAATTCAATCTTATTATACGTTGTATACAACATAAAAACGCAACGTGGACTGAAATAAATGTGATATTCTCTTGAAATCCAAACATTTGCACAACGCGTCAGTGCGCTGTGACGTCACCAGGCACCGTGGTTTTGTATGAAGCGTTTTTGGGTGACTTTGGGTCTGTTCAGCGAAGAACAAAGGATGCACTGCGTACGTGGTGCTCAACGATGATGAGAGTCTCATCACCAAGTGGAAGGCTGACCACTGTCAACACAAAGTTGACTGATGGTTCTGATATTTGGTACACACCCATAGTTCCGACAATAATGCCATTTAAATAAATAAAACAGTTTGATTTGCTCTAAATACTCGTATTAAGAGCACTCTAGTGTTTTAAGATCATTTTGAGAAGTCGCGTCGTCGCGCGTCGTCGTGAAGATATTTCCGATGCTGACTGTACCTACCCACATCCCACCTGGACCGTTGCCTTGTCTGCAACATAATTCGTCAAAAAAAAGAAACCGATGTAGATTCCTTGTTGTGTATTTTTCTATAATTTTTAATTTATTCACTTCGGTCGTACCCATCAAACGAACTTTTTTTCACTAAATTCTTGATACCCACTACCAACTACTAGGGAACACTATCGCCAATTCAGTGACCTAAGAACCTGTGAAGAACCAGTATAGCGAACGCATCCGTGAAATCGCGTACCGTAGAAAGACGGCTTTAGCCGGATTCTTACTCTTCCAATGTACCAAATAAAAAGCTTGACTGAGTTTATACTAGAAAATAAGCACATTTAGTCAAGATATTCCTTTTACAATAATCTTTTTATAATGCAGCGCCCGAGTTCATCACCCTGACGTCAGGTGCCGTGCTCCTCCTTGTTAACGGCTTCAGCTTCCACAAGACTTCTTCCATCCAGAGCACACGATGGATTTGTTCAGCCAGGAGTAAAGGGTGCAATGCTCACGTGTTCCTAAGCGAAGATAAGAAGAGTATCGTGAGGCAGAATCTTGATCACTGTGCACATAAGCGAACTATTTACAGAATCATGAAAAATGGATGCTACGTGAAAATCTGATTTATTAATTTCTATATTTATGAATTTGTAAGTTTGATTTATGATACTTCTTTAAAAACAATAATTGGGTAGTCCTGGTTCATCAGATCTTCACTAATACTGCTTAATGTCTTAGTTTTATGTTTATTTTTATAGAAAAAACTGCTATCTAACTAAACCGAAACTATGACTTTTCATTATTTTTAATTTCCAAAAGAAGTCAAAATATAAACAATCGAAATACTCGTAAGACAAAATTTATAACTTGTTTAGATTCCTCATTAAATTTCAATTTAATCTTATTATGCGTTGTATACAACATATAAACGCAACGTGGACTGAAATAAATGTGATATTCTCTTGCAATCCAAACATTTGCACAACGCACTGACGCATGTGACGTCACCACGCACCACGGTTTTGTATGGAGCTTTTTCGGCGATTCGAGAAATTGAATTTTTAAAATCAATTATTTTCAAAATTGTTTGTCGTAAGAAAATTTCACTTCATTAATTTCAGTTCAGTAATTATTATTGTCAAATGTACAATTTAAGATAGTAAAACAATAGGACAAGCCCCTATTATTCTTAAGTCAATATCTTCTTGAATCACGTCTGCAGAGTTACGCACCGTGGAAAGCCGTTCTATCGACCACTGTACTTCACGCATTATAGGGTTTTTTGACTTGCAAAGACAATAAGTTTGAGTTCTAGAATCAACTTTGTATGGTTTACTTTCTTCTCCTGCCATACCCACTAGTGACTCTTAACTAAACATAGTTTATGGTTTATATTTTAAGTAATCTATTTTTAATATGATCTGGACTTTTCAAAACTAATAAAATAAATATTTTTTCAAAAAATAAATAAATATTATACAAGTATCTATGTATATTTTTCTGCATTTACCTGTCAGAACATCTTTGTGAACTGTACAAATAAATCTACATGAGGTATGACTATGAGTTTTTTTTATGGTAAGTCAATAAGATCCATACTAATGCAACAGTAACTCAATATTGTCACGCTTTCACGCCTAAACATTGAACCAGTCTTGATAAAATTTGGTGCAGAGATAGATTACAGTTTGAAAAAGGATATAGGTTATTTTTGGTCGCGATAACCGACATCCAAGCGGCCGGTGTAGAATAAATTTAAGCAATAAAATGTGTAGGCGGTCATGAAATAGAAGTATATGATTTTTCAATTGTTTATTGAAGATTTTATTGTCTACAGCTCCCGAGTTCATCAGTTTGACTTCAGGAACTATTCTGCTGATGCTTGGTGGATATAGCTTCCATAAGAACAATTCTGTCAAGTCCAAATGGGTCTGTTCAGCGAAAAACAAAGGATGCACTGCGTACGTGGTGCTCAACGATGATGAGAGTCTCATCACCAAGTGGAAGAATGATCACTGTCAACACAAACGCCCTATGTATAAACGCATGCGTGATGGCCACCATATACGAATAGGCTTTTATTAAGGCCTGGTTGCAGTGCGACGTCCATATTCGTCGCACTGCTAATATAAAATTCGAGAGAGAGAGAGATGTAACGCGAGAGCTTGAATGTGTCGCCACATTTAGAGGGATTATATGCTTTTTATATTTATAAAATATAACTTTACCAGTCCCTAGATATTTTATGCTCTATTTTTAATACATACTTCGAACTTTTTAGATAATAGCACCTTTAGTGCGAAATGTGTTTAAAATAGCGATTTGAAACATTTTGGAGTCATGTTTGATTCTTAATTTCTATCGAATCAATTATTTGTTTACTATATCACTTGATATAAATATGTTTAAAAAAATTTAAAACGACTGTATTCCGGCCTTAGTCACTAGCCGTCATCCGCCTGCGAAACGCCCGTGTTGATCTCTTACCTTCAGTAAGATTTAAAGTCTGACCAAGAATTTATTAAATAAAAAATCAGTTCAGTAGTTTTTGCGTCCATGGCGAACAAATATTTCCAATTTACTATTATTATAAGTAATAATATGGATAGATAGATGTTTTTTTTTTAATAAACGATAAAGAAACTTAATTGTGCTTTTTACTGTTTTGAACTCTTTGAAGGGTATTCGTAGTTCTCTTATTATCCGCGAATTAGACACGAGAATAGGGGCATTGGCAAAAAGTAATAAAATGTAAGGGGCAAATCATAGAATACGTTTATAAAATATTTATTAAGTATTCTTTTTTTCATAAAAACTCGTAGACTATACAGTGTACATATAACATTACTACTGAGTGTTAGTATATAATATTAATTCCTATGTTAACACTGTGACCTGATACTCGTAATATCTTAATGAGTGCAAATCAATTCAATCTGCGGTAGTCTAGTGGTATGGGTAATGGACTGCTGAGACGAGGTCTCGGGTTCGATCCCAGGTTTACCATGGCACACACCAATGACTTTTCGATGCTTTTCTAAGTTATGTGTGTATTTATCGCAGGTTTATAAGTGCCCTGTTAATGGCAATAGGCTCGCCACCTATTACATTGGGATTGGGACCTAAACATAAACTGGCGAAATGTGGGTGCCAGCACCTCTGCCTACCCCTTCGGGGAATACAGGTGTGAGTTTATGTTATGTTATGTTATGCAATTCATATTGAATTTTTGTTACTTATGTAAAATCAATTATAATAAAATTTGTAAAAATATGTCAAGGTAGTTAGTTCGAGTTCTTTGACCGCCTCGAGGGTGTCGGCCGGGCTGGCCGGGGCCTAGGATTATGTCAGAAGCAATCTCATCTCTCGGCAATAATGACCAAGACGGAGTGCGGTTCGCATCCGACATAACTACCATCGCTGGCTCCAGCGGTCGTCTTGAGTGGTGGTCAAAGTCTAGCAGGCTCCCTTTACCCAGTCCAGCCTTTTACCAGGGACCCTAGGAAGCATCCTAGGGTCCCTGGTAAAAGACTGACGTAGACGGAACACCGTGTCGTTTTAGTTCGTTCAATCTCGACATATTCAGTTCACTAACAGTGGTGAGGTTTCAGGCGACTGGGACCACTACATAACTGGGACCGTGGTGTCACTTGCCTGATTAGTTTTTATTTATTTTATTTCGTCAGGCGACTCGGACCATTCGTAATTTTAACTACAAATCCATTGTTTAAGTACCAAATTTAGTGTAGTTAGCAGAAAAAGCGGTGCGGTTGCGGTGGTACTTAATACTTATTCGTTGGGTGTTTCTACAAGTTTTTTTTATACGAGTACATATTTCTGGACCGTCAATTGATTGCACTCTGCTAGATGGTAAAAACGCTGATGTGCTGTCCAAAAGAAACGCACCACTATTTCTGATGCTGTTGCTCGCCCCGCTTGAAGAACCCGGGACTGTAAGAAGAGGCAAACACACAGAGCGTGTTTGTATTTGCTATATGATGGGACCAAATATTAGGCGGTCGTGAAACGTGTACCTTTATGATTTATTCCCATAAGAAATGTTTATTGAAGGTTTCATTGTCTACAGCTCCCGAGTTCATCACTCTAATGTCAGGGACTGTGCTCCTGGTATTTGAAGGATATAGCTTTCATAAACATAGGGCTTTCAAGTCCAGATGGGTCTGTTCAGCCAAAAGTAAAGGATGCACTGCGTACGTGGTGCTTAACGATGATGAGAGTTTCATCACCAAGCAGAAGACCGACCACTGTCCTCATAGACGGCCAGTTTTGAAGCCCATGCCTGGTGGATATTATGTAAGAATTCATCAATAATTATTAATAATTATTAATGATTTTTATGTGGTGAAATATTATTTTATTAGATAATATTTGATAATTTATCAAAAACTAAGAAATTACCAAATAAGAAGCAATGTTAATATTTTCAAAATAAACGTATTCGACGTTTTCGATATTTATTGATTTATTTTATTTGATTTACATTTTTATGTCACCTACGTAAATGTTTCAAACTAGATAATGATTCCGAATATGCTGCCGGTTCTTTCAAAATAAGGTTATAGTTTATCCAAAATCATATTTATTAATATCTTCTTTAAGTCTCATTTTAATATGATACCAAATAGAAAGAATTTAGATTTTAAGATTTATATAAAATATTGTACTGATATAGTTTGATGAGATACGCTGTTACGATTGTTTCGAATTGCTACTTTCTATAATATCTATTGTTTTAAATAGATCTTGTCTGAGCACTGTGTTTTTCTGTAATATATATGGCATATTAAATCCTTTGTTGATGATAAAATTTTAATTATTTTCACATTGTATGTTTTTTACTTCCGCTTATAATCCTAGTTAAGATAATCTTCATTGCCTGTTTTATATTTGCCTGTATAGAAAATCAAATCTAATCTTAATCCAATCTAACAATCTATGATATATCCAAATTTATATCTAATACTCCCATATTAATATTGTTTTTATTTTTTTAATTTGTATCATCATAAGCATTTATTTGTTTTTGCCACAGCACCTCGGTACATCACCTTAATGTCCGGTTCTGTTCTGCTCCTAGTAGATGGCTACAGTTTTCACAAATGTTCGCGAAGTTCAACTAACAAAAATAGATGGCAGTGTTCGGCCAAAAACAAAAAATGCAACGCATTTATAGTCCTCAATGAGGATGGCACTACCATCATCAAGCAAAGACTCATTCACAGTCCACATAGCCGTCCTATTTACAGATGCGTTTATGAAGACACATATATCAAAATGTCCTAACTATATTTTATTATTATTATTTCTTTTATTTTAGTAAATAACATATAAATGTACGCCAATTAGAATATTCATTGTATGGAATTTAGGAACACAAGAGGAAGAATAAACGCAAGAGGTGGAATAAAATCTTATTTACAAACGAAGCCTTTTAATTTTTATACATTGAACACTAACGAAAAAAATCCACGCCCAGGAAAGGATTCAGACCCGTGGCCGGTCTATTTCTAGGAGGCAAACTCTGACTGACTGAGCTGCCTGAAAACATACTGAAAAGTCGAAATTCTTTAAAATAATTATATTCGTCTTTTAGCGACGCTGGACGTCGACGTTGGACATCATCGTTTTTTTTATTCAAATTTATAGGAAACATTAGCATATGTACACATATTGAGAAAACTTGGACTTTTCCACAGTATTTATTATATTGAACCTGACCGGTTAGTAAGGCGTACGGCATTCTCAAATCAAATGAAATCAATCAACAGTATAAATAGTTAGCATAGGTACTAATTGTTTCAAAATATCCCCAATTAATCTTTGAATTATATAAATTGCAGTAATATATTACAGTTTAGCGCAATTCCTTCAACTAGTAACTATTATATCATGCATTTCGATTATTTGATATACAACAAACTTCATGAAATATTTCACTTTTCAGTTTCGCTAACTATCGTATTCATTTTCGCAGTTCCTCAGTACATCACCTTATTGACAGGGCATGTTCTTCTCATAATCGAAGGCTATAGTTTCCACAAATGCCAAAGTGGTAAGAATAATGACTACAGGTGGCGTTGTTCTGCGAAAAAGAAAAGATGCCACGCCTTCGTCATCGTCAGCCATGATGGAAGTTGTATCAGAAAGGTACAACTCAACCACAACGCACACGAACGTCCTGTTTACCGTTATGTCGGTAATCAACGTTATGTCAGAATGTAGCTTTTCATAGATATTTTGTGTATATCATCATTCCTGTAACTTTGTGATAATAAATGAAAGCTTCTACAAGTTTAGAAAAATGGGTATTTTTCCGTTTAATTTGCTTCATGCTAAATCATCAACCTCGTTATCCTCACACACCTCAATTGCACCCAATATTTGCACTTTAGTTTGAGCCCGAGGTCAATTTGTTGCTTTTGATAGTCCGGCAGTGACTGCCGCCTGGCCTTCCAACCCCGAGCCTACCCTAAACCCTCGCCGTTGTTTAGCAGGTTCACTCACTGACAGGTGTGGTTGTTTTGGCATTGGTTTCAAGGGTCTACACACATACTATTTGGTAAATTAAACATTGTTTTTTTTTCTGCAGCTCCTCAGTTCATAACTTTGACCTCTGGACGCGTGTTACTCATGGTGGACGGATATACCTTCCATAGAGATACAGGTGTGAACAAGAATAGATGGAGGTGCTCTGCTAAAGCTAAGAAGTGTCACGCATTTGTTGTCTTAAGCGACGATGGGAGCCATATCATGAGACAGAATCCCAACCACTGTCCTCACAGCCGATGTACTTACAGAATGATAACGTGTGGAAGATATATTAGAATATAGTAGTGCGATGTTATTTCGCGGTGTACTTTGTGTACCACCGTCCTTAAAATATACGAATTTTCATTGTAATATAACTCAATTTCTTTTTTCGTTACAGCTAATCCTAACTCACCCCACTAACTAGGTATTGCTTTTAGAGGTCAAGATGACAAGTGAGCCCAGTAAGAAGTCATAAGTAATGTTACCACGAATTCAGAAATCAAGTTAAAAGTTAGTACATATTTTGAATTAGCAGTTCAAATACTAGCTCATGCCACTCATGCGCTTACGTAAGATAGGTCAATGACCGCATCGATGGTCACAAAGTTTTTTTTATAGTTTGCGTTACACGTTGGCTTCAAATCGGATGGTCAATCTTGTATAATAGTGTATTTGGCGGCGCAATTAGTACGAGTGGATGACGTCATAGTGGAAACATACTACAACTATACCTCGTCCATTATATTATTGTATTTTAGACAGATGGTAGTAGTGATTGCATGAAAATTTAAAATATCGACAAAGTAAAAACCTCGATTAAAAAAATTATTAATCGATAAATGAAAATATTATGATAAATATACGATTTCATGTGGAATTATTATCTATTATCTTTCTGTACATAATAATAAAGCAGTAGATATTTCGTATCTACACCTACAATTTACAAATGTAATAGAAAACGATTGCGGGCCATAACGCACACGCTAATCTCCAAAACAAAACAACTGACTTGTAGAATAATATTCCAACATGCTGATTTCCTGGTATTTATTGAAGAATTTCGTGGTCTGGCTCTGAAACCCATCATCAGATCTTTATGCAATTTAAATGGGACCATTTTGGAATGAACTTCTTTCAAATAAAAAATAATTCTGACAATCCGTCTACATATGACGAAGTTACAAAAATATTTTTCCGTAAAAATCATACAAATATAAACAATTATGAACATCTGAATTGTTGTTTAGAAATCGGTCAAAAACCGCCAGTTATCTAATATTTTTTTGTAGAATTATTTTCTGTAGTCGATATCGATAGTGACATTTTCAAGTTATTATAATGAAAATACAGTCGATAGACTAACTACATCCCTGAAATTGCTTTCTGGCTGACGTGACGTTGTCAATGAAAAATGACGTATTGCCGCCAAATTTTTGTTAGGATTTTCAGGTGTTGACGCTAGAACAAACTTATACCGACCACTGTCAGTGAGCTGTCTAAAATACAATAATATAATGGACGGAGTATAGGTACTGCAATTACTACAACTAGGTACTCTAATGTATGCAAGTACACTAGTTAACAATATATATAATATGTAGTTCACTGAATCATCGTGAATTTGTGGCTTATTAGACGATTCGCACGAATTGAACTCGTACAAAACGTGCGAATCGACTTGACATATTTTCGGTTCTAATTAACCAATAAAAATAGTAAGATTTTACGGACAGGAATAAAAAAAATCATCGTTCGTTTCAGAATCGTTCAAGAACCCAAGTTCTTTTTAAATATCTCCGATGTCCGATGTGAGGTGAAGGCAAATTGACGTGTCCTATATAAAAAAAAATGTCACTTTACAATTAAAGTTAGTATAATTTGTATATCCACCACACAAATTAATAAAAAATGTTCATTTATTTTTGTTGCAGATCTTAAGTTCATCACTTTAACATCTGGTCGCGTATTGCTTTTAATTGATAAGTATTCTTTTCACAAGGACAATTCAAAGGGGGCCAAAAATAGATGGAAGTGTGCTTTTAAAGCTAAAGGCTGTCGATGCTATGTTCGCCTCTCCGATGACAACACCGTCATCTTGAAGGGAAATCTCAATCACACTGCGCATGTCCGATACTATTTTAGGCGCCTCTCGAATGGACAATATATTAAAGACGACCCCAAAGGGTCCAGTAAATACTCTATCCGAATGATGGAATGCTGAAATTAATTAATTACTGCAGATAATATCAATAAATAGTAAAGGATGCGTGTAAGAGATTACTGCGCATCCTACCTGTCCAGGTGATAATCCTGGATTTTAAAAACATTTTAAGAGGCGTAATTTTTATTTTTTTGTTTTTAAAAAGACTACCTGACATACTTTTTTTATTGCCAGACATTTTTGACACTGACACATTTTTACTTTTAGAAATCCGGGCTCGATTCCTTGCCGTTACAATATCGACGTAAACTTACACTTAATACAGGCAATTTAACTTAGCTGAGGTTACTTATTAAATGTTCCTTGTACCTATGTATAGTATAATAATGTGTACTTTTCTTTAATTAAAATAAATTATTTAACAGTATGACGTCATTTTCTTTATTTCATACAAATTTCCTTACGGTATAGTATGAATACGGTATGATTGAGAATTTGACTTAACCGCCAAGAACCAAACTAATATTTTTCTATTAGTTGCTTTTTTGAGCCTATTTTTTTTTCATAAAACACCTATGTACTTACACATTGCCTTTGTTGCAGGACCTCATTTCATCACACTAATGAACGGTCACAGCCTGTTAATGATCGACGGCTATACTTTCCACAAGGATTCTACTATCAACAGGAATAGGTACCGTTGTTCAGCAAGGAAAAAAGGTTGTAACGCGTATGTCGTACTCAATGAAGAAATGCAAATGATTATTCGACAGCAGCTCAGGCATTGCCCTCATGAACGACCTATCATTAAATGTGCAATGAATGGAAGATTTATTAAGGATAAATATTGGTAAAAGATAGTATTCTGAGCGAGGATGTAAGCGACAATAACATTACACAAGAAAATCACTATTCGGTCAAGTGTTTATGTTGTTATTACGTGTCGTTTTTCTTTGAGTCTGCAATGTCGCTTACACCATTTTTCTTTTTAACCGTCTTCTATGGTTGCCGTACACGCGCAAAGTCACTGTCGATAAAATTACATTTAAACTTAATAATGGGGGCAAGTGTAGGCAGAGGATGATAAAACTACTTCCAATAAATATTATTATTACAATTGATTAGGATAAAAAAGTCCGTATCCTTTAAGTGTCCGAGGTGTGAAGAACATCTTTTGTTAAATATACCTTATTACGCTTAAAGGTAAATTCAGATCAGGCGGGAAAATGTTCGAGCACTTTTAGTGTGAATTTAATGTCAACGTTTCATTCCACATTAAGGCTAAAAATAGTATGTGCATTGTTGCATAAGTTATTATTTTAAACTTTGTGTTATTGTAATAAGGTTGATATTTAATTGCCACTTAAAAACTGCTCGAGCATTTTTTCACATAATTTGAATTGACTTACATCTTATGCCTTATTTGGATTATTCGCGCCTCTATATTTCATAGCATCTGGCGGATAATGATGTCTGTATTGACGTATCCCATATGTATAGTATTAAAAAATATGTGAGTAGGTTAAAATAGTGGTATGGTCAGGCGTTTCTTGATAAAAATAGTCACCGGCAAACTTCATGATAATGTATTATTCTACCTGCACAGTATGAGTTCTTTAGGTCTCCTTGGAGGCAAGCGCTGCACGTGAGAACCAGCATATGCATCACTGTCGGCAAATGATAGCCGGAGACGGGCGTGCGGTTTTCGTCGGTTCGGTTCCGACACAACCAATCCCCTCTTACTCCAGTGGGCATTTCCGTACGTAAAAAAGGGCATGCCAAACAACCGATCATAGATTAGATACGTTAAAACAATCGCGGACGCACGGGCTCGCGTCAATGATAGATCATTTCTTTCATTGTTTTTTTTTCACACAATTTTTTGACATTTATTCAAGAAGTTTGCCGGCACCTATACCAGCTTTTTATTTATCAACGTTAAGTATTAAGGGCTATGACTGTATTTGTACGGTTGCTGTTGGTCTGTTGGTGGAACGGCTGAAATTCCTAGACTATTCTACTACTACAGGATAGTCTAGGAGTGTATTTTAATCATAAAGTTTTAATGAAGTATATTATATTAATTTATTAATGATTAAATTATAATATCATTATTAAGTAAAATTGAATCTATATTATAATGGTTTTTGTTCTATTGTTTTAAAGTTTTCGAGCATATAATTAAGCTTGAATGTTATTATATTTTATATTTTATAATGAGTTTATACGAGTTTAGTTGAAACTTAACAAACAATAAAAAAAATTATGCCAGTTAACGCACAGGAAAATTTAAATGGCAATGTCGCTTATTTATTTTATTATATTGCACGAACACGTTATTTAGAAATAGTTTTCCATCGTACGTTAAAAAAAATCTAGGATCTTTTAAAGTGGGCTACAAAATATTATTGCCATTTTTTTTTGTCATCAAAATTAATCTTAATTCGTACCATGACGATATTTTGAAACGAATTAGGCATTAGTCACAGTTACAAATCATTTCGAATTAGGCATTAGCCAGTTTCTGTAAAAGCACAACATAAAATATTGATAACATAAAAGTAAAGATCAAAAAGTTAAACAATTAAGTTCGTTTTCTTATATTTAGCTATGTAGGTAGAATAATAATAAATGTAGCTATATCCAGAATATTAACTCAGTTTGTATTTAAAAGTATATTGTATTAATACAAAGGACATGTCATCGTGTAATCTTAGTTTTTAATGTATTTGTATTGTGTATTATTTACAACAGAATAAATATTTTTTCTTCCTAACAATACATGAGTTTTAAAATTTTGATGCATGCCCCGCAAATTAATCAGAAATAAGTTAATAAGTTCACCACCATCCTTATGTTTAAATTACGATTACTTCTTTATTTATGTTTTATAAGTTTATTATGAGACTATATTTGACGGGGCATCAAATTATCACTATGGTATCAGGCCGCATCTTATTCAATGTAGACGGGTACGCCTTCCATACCTGAAGGGTGCCGATCGTTTGCTATCCTCAGCAAGGATCAGACGAAAGTAATAAGATCACTATTTATCCATTCTCCTCATCTACGACCTAGTTCAGAGTAGCATAGTGACGGACGATATTATAATTCGAACAATTCTTATGCTGCTTGTAGGTGTAGATATCTATTTCACATTGTAGCTTAGGAGGTAAAGTATTAAGGCTGACGGATCGGACGACAGACTTGGATTTCTTTTTTCTGCGGGTCCTAGGTATAACTGGACCAAATTTAGGCCCAGCAAAATTTAGTATGATAGTATAATATCATTCAATATTTGGATAACAAACTTAGGTATATAAAATTATTGTCGTTTACGTTTAATTGGGCAGTTAATGCAAAATAAATGTTTTTTTTTCTTTTTCGTTTTTTGTTATTGCAGTTAGTAAATTAGTTAGCATAGTTTATTATACATGTATTGTAGAATTTGTTTGTCGAAATAAATATACCAATAAATTTACTTGAACATTTTTCGAAATACTGAAAATAAATAGAAGGTGATACTCAATTTATTGATTTATTGCATGTATTCTAGTATACAAATGTAATTAATTTAACTAACCAAAATTCACAATAAAGCACTTCTACTCGTATAATAAACTAGTCTTACTTATGTAGTATCTTTACTTATTAGTATCGAGGTACCAGTAACAAACAGCTTTAATTATATCAATTTTTAATATGTTACCAGCTAAATTCATTTGGATGCCCAGCGGCACGCGTCGTCTGGTCATCGACAATTATACCTTTCACAAGTCAGATCACGGTGGACCGAATTTGCATAGATGGAGATGTTCAGCTCGAGGAAGAGGCTGTAGATGCTTTGCGATGCTCAACCAAGCCGAAAACACAGTAATAAGGATTACAGGAAGTCACTTTCACACACCACCTAAGTTACTAAAAGCTGGTATTTCAGGAGATAGTGGAATGCCAGTCTATGTCATGCAAAGAGAAACTATAGGTGGAGGTGACGTTTTTAATAATCTGCCTGCAAGTCCGCATTAAATGAGACAACGGAAAGAAGCTAATTCGTGTTGGGCAAATCAAAATCATGTTTTGAACATGACAATTTTACATAAATAGAGACTATAATCACGATAGAATAATGTAATTGGACTCCGTAATATTGTTGTGCATATAGGTAACCGTATTAGCTATAGCAAAATAACATGTGCCATAAGAAATACTTAATTCCTTGGCATAGCCCTGGTTTAAGGGTCAATTCAGATCAGGCGGGAAAATGCTCGAGCAATTTTTCATTAGTAATTATATTTTAACCTTATTTCATTAAATGAATTTTAAAATAGTATATATTGTATAATATTGCCTTAAAGGAGAAATATGTGACGACTTGACGGTATTGCCGTCCTATATTCTTAACATAAATAGTGTATATGCGTGCCAAGATTTATTCCAATAAATTGTACACACTATACCTACATAAAAATGATTGCCAATATATTATATATATATATACAAACATAGGCACATGTAATAGTCGTAAATACCTACATACAAATAATGATCTTATCTTGAAAAGGGGTAGATACGGTACTCAAAAACAGTCACAATTAATTGCGTTTTTTCAAGTATGAGTGCAACACAACACTGATAAATCAGTGTCAGGACGTTTTTCTTTTTTCTTGTTCGCATGCGAGTGTTGAATGCGAACAAGAAAAAAGTTTAACTTCTGTCTGTTAATTTTCACATCACAGTACGGAAATACCATATTTTCTCATTTAAATAAAAGATCATACAAAGAAACTAGTCTATTTTTCTTCTCTCGAATTTAAAGAATCGTAGATTTTATTTAAAGCTATGTTATAAGTAGTCATATTTTATAAACAATATTTTAATAGTGTAATCCATACTAATATTATAAATGCGAAAGTAACTCTGTCTGTCTGTCTGTCTGTATGTTACGCTTTCACGCCTAAACCACTGCACCGATTTTCATGAAATTTGGTATAGGGGTAGATTAGACCATAAGAAAGGACATAGGCTATGTTTGGTCGCGATAACCGACATCCACGCGGGCGGAGCCGCGGGCAAAAGCTAGTTATTCAATATTTGAATAACAAACTTAGGTATATAAAATTATTGTCGTTTACCTTTAATTAATAATTACTTTCTTTGTTCAATAATAGATAACAAATTTTCTATCTCCAGTAATAGAACTTAACCTGCCATTCATTAGGTATCTACCTAACCATAACTATTTCTTACTCCAATACTAGATTTATTGTCATTAATATATTCCATAAATGTAATTCTGAATGTTAATTAAATTCCAATATCTCAATGTTTTTCTGTTTTTGCTCTTGCAACCATTCCACTAAAATTGAGCACTAGATTAAAAAACACATTTCAATAACAATTAGGTAATCATAAATTCTAAAAAAATATATTTTAAATGAAATAATTGAAAAAATAACTAAATATTAATCTCTGAATAAATCAACTGCCTTACATTATATTTTAGTTCGCAAAAAAAAAAGAAAAAAAAATGTAAATTATATTTATTTCACTAAATGTATTGAATACCTAGTTGAAAAATGCCTCTATTCCCAAAGCCTCGGACATTTTACGAAGGGCATATTATATGAAAGGCGAGGCGGACGTTTTGTGAATAGTCACAAACTCTGTCTATTCGCCTCTACATTCAAAAAGGGTAATCTCATTGTATACACAGGGAAAAAGAATCTTCTCGGGCGGGACTCGAACCCGCAGTCTTTCCCTTACAGGGGAAATGCCTTGACCAATTCGGCTACCGAGACACGCCCGATGTGATTCAAATTTTCCATCTTATACGTCTTTAAGGCGACGGTATTCGATTTGTATAGTTAGCATACTTAATGCTGTAAAAATTCATTCAATTGTTTGGGCGGAGTTATCAAAAATCAATGTTTAAAAATGATTGTAACATCATTCATTGATTCCGATAGTTCATAAGAAAATAGGTAGATGACTCCACCGTCGCCTTAAAGACGTATAAGACGGGAAATTTGAATCATATGGGGCGTGTCTCGGCAGCCGAATTGGTCAAGGCATTCCCCCTGTAAGGGAAAGACTGCGGGTTCGAGTCCCGTCCGAGAAGATTCTTTTTCTCTGTGTATTCGATTGGTATAGTTAGCATACTTAATAATGCTGTAAAAATTCATTCAATCTCATTGTAGCCTTATCACCAGCGCTGCTCCTGGAGTTAGGAATGTATTGTATCCTTATTCAAGACCTTTGTGTAAAACTTTTATTATTATATATTGAACCTTATCACCTAACTTGTCTTTTTCCAGAAACTATAGAAAAAAAAGCAATCGTTGGTGGAATATTTCGTACAGGAACAGGGAGAAAAGTCCTGATTCTCAAAAAGTATTTCTATCACGAAGAGGAAACAGAGTCAGATGAAGTAATGAAATGGAGATGTGCTAGCTATAATAATGCTAATTGTCAAGCTTTCATCGTTATAAAAAATGGGGAAATTATTGATAAGGACATTACACATAACCATAACCCTGTGAAAGCAGGAATTATGAAGCGTTTTAACTTAACTCTTAATTCGACAAAAAAATAAAGTGAAAATTTTTGATTTTCGTTTCCAGAATTTTAATGTCATTAAATTAGAATGTCCACAAAAAAAATTAAAAAAATCTAAGTACTCATGTTTTTTTTATATCTATAGTATAAAATACTATACATTTCCGGGTGTTCGGTAATTAACGGCGAAATAGATATGTATAGCCGGCTATACAATGTTGATAAAAATCCTATCCTATTTCTTACTAATACAATAAATGCAAGGATGGTTGTTACTCTTTTAAGCAAAAACTACTGTACAGATTTTGGTAAAATTTTCTAGTAAAGTAATTTAAACATTAGGCTACAATTCAAAAGCTGGTAAACCCGCAGGTGGATATTAGTGAATAAATAAAACCAAGTAGGAAGATTATTTTCTCATATTTATTAACAAAAATACAGTTTAAGTTTCGTTTTTCTCAGCATCATCATACTGTTTTTGCAGTTTTCATAATAAACTATAAGAATTTATTAAAGTTTATTATGGAAACTGTAAAAACAGTTCCGTTTATTGGGAATGAAGCAAAGCCTCATTTGGTATTTGGTATAGAAAACATTTGTTTGGTTTTCTTGCTAAATTTACACCGTCCATACGAAGTACCAGCTTGATTATGGCTTATATTGTCAAATCTGATATCATCACAGGGGTGATATTGCTTAGAATTTGCAATTCTTTTTGAACTTGCTACAGTCACTTTGGCAGGCAACGATTGGTGGCCTATTTTTGGAGATCTTCGCTAACGTCCATTCTAAACTCTTTCAACCTTTTATTTTTAACTCCTACCCTTTTGCAATCACGCCTGTAGATTAGCCATGAGTTGTTGATACGAGAAGCTAAAAATAAAAGGTTGAAAGCGTTTAGAATGGACGTTAGCGAAGATCTCCAAACATTAGGCCGCCAATTGTTGCCTGCCTGCCAAAGTGCCTGTAGCAAGTTCAAAAAGAATTGCAAATTCTAAGCGAAATCACCCCTGTGATGATATCCGAACCCCGCCGATCAAAAAGAAAACTTGAGGATGTTAACGATTCTGCTAATTAACCTGTACCAAAAAGAAAGAATAAGAGCACGGCACTTCCGATAGTCTACAAGTGGAAAAGAAGCCAATTTTCTACATAGAGCTACAATAGCCGAAGATACATTTGATAATGAATTGTTGACAAACCAGCATTACAATATTCCTTTGATTTTTTTTTCTGAGGTTATAATATAATCTATAGAGCAAAACTCTAGTATATATTCCGTTCAGGAGACTGGTTGATCTATTGTTTTAACAGTCGATGAAGTACGTGATTTTCTTGCATCTGAAGACCCATCCGGCAGAGGTTCTCATTCACATGCATCTTCATCTGTATCCTCTTCAGAAAAAATCTTCACTCTCATCCAATTGCCCACCATCCCGTGGGATTAGAGCGAGGAATTTTTTTGTGCGACGATTCTAGAATAAAAGAAAAAAAAAAGCTTGCAAAAGCCTTACCACATGCCACCCAGAAAAAAAGAAAACAGAGCAATAAGTAGGTAACTTAATTGCATCATTAAAAATGTTACAAGAACAGCATACACGATTGCATTGCAACGCTATTTATGAAAAAAAAATTCAATCAAAACAAGCCAATTGACCATTTCGACACATTACATAGGTTTTATGCCTTTGTAAAGCAAACAGAAACGTATAGCCCAATATACATAAAAGAAATGGCGCCTTTTTGAATGTAACGGAAACGTATAGTCCGCTATACAATATTTTCAAAACAAAAACTAACTAATAAAAATACATAATTCTATGTATATTTTTCTTGTATACGAATGTTAAGACGTTTATCTTCTTATTTCAATAACTTCTACGTTAGTTTTAAATACAAAAAGTAAAAATAAAGTGTTACTTACGGACATAAACCGCCAGCGCTCTATTTTTCTAGACACTTTACTGTCAAAATGACATTGATTGTTTAAATAATGACATGATTATTTTTTTACATTGAAAGGAAATGTGTAGCCATTATTATAATTAAATAAATACTGCGAAATATTAAGTAGCGCGTCAGTTATAATTTTATAAATGTAACGTATAAAATGCTATACAATGTCGAATTAAGGGTTTAAGCACGTAGTTTCATAAAATAAAGAAATAAATATTCCACAACGTTCTACACAACGCTATCTAGACCCATGGCAAGCATAGCTTAACTACCTTGTGTTATGGACTCTAGAATACGATGTTACTATTATTTTAAATACATACATATTATACATAAAAATACACCTACACCAATGCAAATAATCATATACATGGATGCGTGTGTCTTCTATACAAGACCCAAATTCGTTCCTGCGTGGAATACTGCTCACATCTCTGGGACGGCTCCGCAAAGTACTTATTAGATGCTCTCGACAGGTTGCAGCGACGTGCGGTCCGCATTATTGGGGATCCTGAGGTCACGAACACCCTCGAGCCTTTGCAGATGCGTAGAGATGTTGCGTCTTTGGCAGTTTTCTACCGTCTCTACCATGGTGAATGTTCTGACGAGCTCTTCCAATTAATCCCACCCTCCCCTTTCCTTCACAGGACGACACGTGCAGGGCTAAGATGTCATCCATTTACGGTGCAGAGTATACCTGCTAGAACCAAGCGTTTCAGTGATTCATTCCTATGCCGCACCACTAAGACCTGGAATTCCCTGCCTGCTCACGTGTTTCCTTCTTCCTACAGTCCCGGGTCCTTTAAGCGGGGCGTGAAAAGGCATCTAATGAGGCCGTCAAGCTGAGTGCCACCACTGTTAACATGGTAAATGTTTACGATGGTGACCCTCTTTCCGAGACTTTGCCTTTAGCTTAACATCAGGCGAGGTGAAGTCAAATTGACGTGTCCTATATAAAAAAAAAAAAAATACAAATATTTGCACTGAGTGGGGATCGAACCCGCGCCTCTTGCGCAGCGGCCGCGTTTTCTACCGCCGCGCCACAGAGACTCTATAATGTCATAATTTGATTTCCAGTAATTCTAAACTTTCAGATATTTGCCCGAAATTTTAAATTTTCATGGACATTAGTAACACCGTAATATTTAGCTTTTAATATAACAGTAATAAGTAATGTTGTTACCATAAGTTATTACTGTCACTAGAAACACAAGCAACAAAATCCTTGTCTTCAACTTTTTAGCCCAAATCTTGAATTCAAGCAGTAATAGTAACAGATAGGAGATGGAACCAATATTGTATTTAAGTATCCATCTCAACAAGTTCTTGGTATTCTAATGAAACTGGGATTCGAACTAAGAATCCAAAGTATTAGAACTTATAAAATTAGAGAACAAAAAAATACCAATGAAAAAAAGTCAAAACCGCCAAAACTTTACTTGCGTTGTGTTGAGCCACTATGACCCAAACGCCATAATGGGCAATCGTTCTTACTGTATTGGGAGCATATTATGCTGAAAAAATTTCAGGTTTTATAAAATTACGTAGGTCTCGCGTTCACGGGCTCTTAGTCCATAAATGACGAAATGCGTTCCATTATACAGAGACCATTGACTATGTATTATTGTGACACTTTCACGTTACATCTCTATATTTACTAGCAAATTACTCGTGTTCTTTCTATTGTAACTAGTCGTAGTTATTTAAATGATTTAAATACATATAAATATTTCTGTGGGAAAATTTCTTTTGTTATTCTATTTTAATCTTATCGCTATTGTATATTCATCAGTTTATATTTTTTACTTTATAGTTTATATTTTAGTTATTAACTAGCTTTTGCCCGTGGCTCCGCTCGCGTGGATGTTGGTTCCCGGCAATTATTAGATTTTTTCTCACCTTAAAAACCATCCTTGAACTTCAAAGAACATTCAAAAAAAGAATTGGCCAAATTGGTCCAGGCGTTGTTGAGTTATGCGCTTACCAACACATTCAGCGATTCATTTTTATATAATTTATTAATTAATAATGTTATACTCAGTGCGGCTTTTCGTCGAAAGTATGTAGTTAGTACCTAGTATATAGTAGGAGAGATACTAGACACATAGGGGTCACAAATAATGATTCTAAATCTTTACAGGCGAAATAATACAATTAGCCAATGGTGCCCTACTATTTAAATATCAGGGATTTACATATAACTCCCACTGGCTTTCTAAAAAAGGGCACACGAGGTACAAATGCTCTTCAAGGATGAAGCATGATTGCAGAGCTTACTACTACTGCGACTACGCAGACAAGAATATGACAGTATTGAGTGGCGACTTCAAACATACGCATAAATACGCAGGTGCTTTACCTGTGTATTTAATGCCTAATTACGGCTAATATATTAGATTACAGCAGCGGATCTCAAACATTTTTTTGTGACAAAACCCTTTTGGCAAATGAAATACTTCACGGAACCGTACAGTAAAAAATAATTCAAATATATGTATTTTTATAACAAGTACAATAAAAGTACTACCTATTACTCTACTTAGTAAATTACTACATAAAAAGTAAAATAATAATATTAGAAGATATTTAAACAAAAAATCTAATTATTGTGAAGTATGTTTTTTTACTTACATCAATTGGTTGATATCAAGTTTAATAGAAGATAGTTGAAGTCTCATATCAGGTTCGGCGTCCAATCTATTGCCATATTTTGTTTTCGTGGCTGCATAGGTTGCGATTCCTGTTTCGCACAAATATGGTGTTGGGAACGGGAGAATAATATTCAGAGCCATTTTAGGATACGGTGACTGAAACCACAATTAGGTGTTTTATTTTTTATTTGTGATACTGCGCCTGCTGTTTTACCCGTCATCGCATTGGCTCCATATGTATAAATTTCAATGCAAACGTTGCAACCAATGGATTTTTTTTTTCGAAAAGTAACGCTAGGGTTCCACGGAACACACTTTGAGTATCGCTGGATTAGAGTATAGACTAAATAAGTAAAGAACACATGCTATTTGTCATAACTCCTAACTAACGTAATACTAGGTAATACAACAGTAGGAGTAGTCTCCATGATTAAAATCTTTTTGTTTTTAACCCCCGACTCAAAAAACGACGGGGTGTTATATGTTTGTGTTACTGTATAGCCTCATAGCTCCGGAACGGATGAAGCGATTTCAATTTAGTTTTTTTTCACCAAAGGTGACTAATGTGTGAGTGTTCTTAAATATATTTGATGAAAATCAATTGAGCCGAAGAGTTACACGGACGCTTTTACCGGGCCTTAAACGGACCCGATATAGACTTAAAAGCGTCCGTATCTTGGCTACGGTTCGGTGATCTTTTCGGAGAAACCGAGGGTTTTATCTTTGCAATTACGGACGAAGTTGTTATGACGAACAACTACCGGAAGTATATCCTGAAGGACGGTACGGTGGACATCTGTCGGGCATGCCACCGACCCGGAGAATCACTTCGACATATTATTTCCGGTTGTTCTCGTCTTGCCAACGGCGAGTATTTGCACAGACATAACCAAGTGGCCAAGATAGTACATCAACAACTTGCCCTTAAATACAATCTTGTTGATTCGGAGGTGCCATACTACAGGTATGTGCCCGACCCAGTTCTCGAAAATGGTCGTATCACATTATACTGGGATCGATCTATTATCACTGACAGGACTATTGTCGCTAATAAGCCTGATATAGTGGTAATAGATCGATTAGAGCGCCTTGCAATGATTATTGATGTCACTATTCCTCATGACGAAAACCTCATGAAAGCCGAAAAAGATAAACAAATGAAATATCTGGATCTGGCTCATGAGGTTGTTGACATGTGGAATATTGATTCAGCAATCATTGTCCCGATAGTCGTATCAGCCCATGGGCTGATTGCTAAGAGCCTCGACCAACACCTTAAGAGGCTCGCGCTGGGCAGCTGGATCAAGAACCTGATGCAGAAGGCGGTACTCCTCGACACGGCGCGCATAGTGAGGAAGTTCCTCTCTCTGGAGCCCTGACCACCGGTAGCTTGGTCCCTGTACTCGATGCCGGTGGGATACTATTTTTTATATTTTTAAATATATTTTGTATTTTTTTTTAGGATATATTTAAAAATGTAATTTATATGTAATATACTGAAATAAAGGAAATAATAATAATAAAGCCTTTTATTCGGACAAAATATACAATTATGTTTTTAAAAAACCACTGCACCGTTTCTTTTTCTAAAAATTAAATATATTCGACTATTTGATGCTTCTTTATTTTTTGTAAGTCCGTTTGCCAATTGGCAAAGGCCTCCTCCAACCTACTCCATTCTGATCTCTCTATGGCTACTCTACTCCATGTTGTACCTGCAACTTGCCTTATATCGTCGTCCCATCTTTTTTGTTGTTTGCCTCTTTTCCTTTTGCCTTCCCTTGGGTACCAACGTGTAATTATTTTGCTCCATTTATCCTTTCCTCTGGCCATGTGTCCCGCCCACTTCCATTTCAGCCTTTTTATTTTTAGGGTGACGTCCTGTACCTTGGTCTTTCTCCTAATATTAATGTTTCCTATTCTATCCCTCCTCTTTACTCCCATCATGCTTCTCTCCATTGCTCGTTGGCAGATAGCAAGTCTATCGGTGGTGTTTTTTGATAAGGCCCATGTTTGGCTTCCATATATTAGGGTTATACCCCTAATATATAACCCTAATATATGAGATTATAACCATGATAAACGGTAAAAAAATGGTTCTTCATGAGGGATATACCTACTACAAACTTGGAAAGAAACAAGGCTTCGATAAATGGCGATGTTCCTTCTACTCTAGCTGCAAATCATATGTGCTGACGGATAATCAGGAGCATGTCACTCTACTTATAAGTGAACATAAACATCCTAAGAAACCTTTGCAGAAAACACATGATGGTTTTTATATCCACTCGCGTAGCCATCATCGGAGGGCTAGGGGGAGCCGGGCAATGGGGCTCTCAAGCTCAGGGGGCCCTCAGCAAACCCCAATCTCAGTGGTCCTTCAGGCCAGTAAGCCCCATTTTATCTAGTCAAAAGTTTCTCACTGAAAATGGGTTGCAACACAGCTATAATCATGGCAATTCGTTTGAAGAAACTTTTGGTAATTTCCCTGTATTTTATATGTTACAGTGTTGCCCCCTTAAAAGCACCCTGCTTGGAGGACCTCTAAGCTCTACTTTGTTTTATAAGCACTTTGAAGTGAAGAACTTAAGTAAATCTATCGAATTTGTTAACCTTCATGATTACAGCTCATTGAGCAGCAACGTAATAATATTTAGCCTATAACCTTCCTCGATAAACAAACAAACAAGCAAACTCTTCAGTTTTATAATACATATATAATGTGCTTCCAAACACATCAACGTCACCACAACTCTCCAACCCTCAAATTCCATATTGGCAGAACCTTGCAAAATTGAAAAATTCTATACCTATTTTAAAGAGAATTCCCCGTGGTGCAAGGCCTTTAGTAGCGCAAAGTCTGGCTCAATGCATTGGCCTTGTAGTACGGGAGAATTCTACCAGAGCTTGGGAACAATTATTCACCTTCTCTTATAGGATTTTACACATCTCAAAAAATCAGGCTTCCTCTAAAAGTTTAACTTCACATATTAAGGACAACTGTTCGACCAGTATTTTCGACCCTAAATTCACCGCGTTTCGCAAAAATACATTATCCCATTATGTAGAATCCAAATTAAGAGAAGGTGATATTAGTGGGGCAGCTAGGTTACTTTTTAGTAGCGACGTAGTGGCGCCTTGCTCTCCAGATGCAGATCTGAAGAGCAAGCACCCATCGCCATCTGACGACCTTTCCTTCCCCGATGCTAGTGGGGCACTTTTGAAGGAGCTTACAGGTTTGATAAATTTAATGTTATCCGGCAATGTGGATGAAGCCATCATTGATATCCTCTATGGTGCAAACCTATGTGCCTTGAGGAAAAAAGATGGTGGCGTTCGTCCCATTGCCGTAGGATGTACTTTCAGGCGTATGGCAGCCAAAATGTGCTGTAAGTACTACAGGTCAGATATGGCAAGTCATTTCCAGCCCCTACAACTCGGGTTTGGTTCTAAAGGGGGCTGTGAGGCTGCTGTACATGCCCTGTCCAGTACCACGTACCTTGGCTGCGGCAAAGGAGAGGTCATCCTTAAGGTTGACTTGAAGAATGCCTTCAATTCAGTTAACACCTTGTTGACGCAGGCCAAGCTACAAACGCCCAAAATTTACAAATTTCTTTGGCAGTGCTACAGAAACCCTTCTAAATTACTATTTAAGGAAAATATTTTAGATTCTGCGGTCGGGTGTCAACAAGGTGACTCTCTTGGGCCACTCATTTTCAGCTTATCAATACATCCTATCATTAGGCAGCTAAATTCCAAATTTAACATCTGGTATCTTGATGACGGTACTCTAGGAGGAGATATAGACACAGTGCTTCAAAATTTGGCTTTTCTGAAAGACAAATTTAAAACTATTGGTTTAGAACTAAATCCTTCAAAATGTGAAATATTTCTAACTTCTGATTGGCATTGCCATCCAACGGGGCAATGCCGCCAGTCTTTTAGGCACGTTATCAGTCGACATCGATGGGGAGGAATTTTTCGACGCCTGAACTGCCCTCCCTCCCCCTTCTTCGATTTTTTTAATTTTTTTTTCTTTCTTGTAAATATTGTACTTTATTATTATTATTATGTTAGTTTTAATTTAATATTTAGTGAAATCATGTAGAAATAATTATTTATAAGTTGTTTTAAATGAATAAAGAGGATATACATATATTAATATATACGTACAGGTAGGTATACATTTCAAAAGAAATCAACAAGACTGTCCACCATGTAAACTTATTTATAAACACTCTGCTAAGTTTAAACAAATGGTTCGCTGTCGGCTGGTCGAAGCGGGCAGCAACCTGCTTCTTTATACACCCTTAACCCTTAGTGCATAGGTTTACTAAACGGATTTAATATAGAAATAAAATTATTTTTACCAAATTACACGTATTTTATTAATAAGTACTAGTGGTTACCTCGTTACGGGTTGCAAGTTTAGACCCTACGTTTTATAGAACTTGGATATCATCAGTGGATTATGGAACATATGGAGGTCGGATTATAGTTGCTTTACGGAGTTAATCGAAGTTCGGCCGCTGCCTAGATAAACTGAAAACCTGATCCCAACTCGTTATTCTAGGTTCGGATGATGAGGCTGCGTCTCCTCCTACTTGTACTTGTACTTGTACTACTGATACTGTTGCCGGGACCCACCGTACGTTACTATACTCACTATGGAATCTATGTCTCCATAAAATCAAATCCACAGGTCCTTATTTCAGTGGCACGGTCTTCGCATTTACCTTTTGTAGATAGATGTGTACCAAACATGTTTCATTTGAAGATTTGGGACACATTAGTCTATGAGGAACGATGATTTTCTAGAAGTATCTATAATTAACAAAAAATCTATGTTAAACTCAGAAGTACTTAATTCTGTTTCAGCTGAGATTATAACCATGATAAACGGTAAGAAAATGGTTCTTCACGAAGGATATACCTACTACAAACTTGGAAAGAAACAAGGCTTCGATAAATGGCGATGTTCCTTCCACTCCAGCTGCAAATCATATGTGCTGACGGACCAACAAGAGCATGTCACTCTACTTATAAGTGAACATAAACATCCTAAGAAACCGTTGCAGAAAACACATGATGGTTTTTATATCCACTCGCGTAGCTATCGGAGGGCTAGGGGGAGCCGGACATTTGGGGTCCCTAGCTCAGGAGGCCCTCAGGGAACCCCCAATCTCAGTGGTCCTTCAGGCCCTGACCAGTAAGCCCCATTTTATTTAGTCAAAGTTTTCTAACTGAAAATGTGTTGCAACACAGCTATAATCATGGCAATTCGTTTGAAGAAACTTTTGGTAATTTACCTGTAGTTTACATGTTACAGTTTGCCCCCTTATAAGATTCGTCGTAACGGTTACGGCCACCGAACTTGGGGGTTCCCTAGCACCCTGCTTGGAGGACCTCTAACCTCAGTGGCTTCAGTTGTCTAAGTTAATTAAAAATATAATACTCATCGCTCTCGTTAGGCAGCTAAATGCAGTTCTTCTGAACACGATACGCATAGTGAGGAAGTTCCTATCTGGCATATACTTCCAGAATATACTCTCTGTAGCCAATGCCGTTGGGGCATTAGTTTTTTTAATGTATTTAAAATGTAGTTTAGGTATATGATTATCTATAAAGCAAATGATAACAATAATATTATATGACATACATAAGCCACATCACTGTTTTGATTAACGACTATACTTATTGTTTATGTGTAGCTTTTTTTAGTATTAACAATATCAGTATAATATATTAGACATGAGTCCGTGATTTAGTTTTATTTTTTCTGACTATCTGTGCGCCAAATCTCATCCAGATCCATGCAGCTTTTTTCATGTGTAATATGTGTAACAGACCTACCTAAACATGGTCAAGGAAATGAGTAAAAAAATGTATTTCGGGTTATACTGTTATGTTCCGCGGTGAATATTGTAAATTTTATGATTTTTTCAGAAACTAGTATATCTTACACTACGGAAAAAGTCAAGAGACGTCATTGGTCAATAGAAAACTTAAAAATCGCAATAGAAAAAGTATGTACGAAAAAAATGTCTCAACGAGAAGCAGCTTCAAGATATGACATTCCAACTAGCACTTTGCACGATAAGTTGAAGCTTATTAAAAGCGGTCAGGAAGTGGAGTTTAAACCAAAACTAGGGAGGTTCAGAAACACTTTCTCACCAGAGTATGAGAATGTTTTAGCAAATCACGTAAAAGATTCAGCTGACAGATGCATACCAATGACAAGAAAGGAGTTTTCGAAACTAGCATTCGATTTAGCTGTACATCTAAAGATACCACATCGTTTTAATGTTAAAAGAAAATCTGCAGGAAAAAACTTTTATTACGATTACATGAAACGTCATCCAGATATATCTCTACTTATGGCAAAGTCTACTACTCGTGCAGTTGGTATTAACAAAGAAAAGTAAGGAAACGAAGTCTGAAAAAAGGGAAATTGTTGGAAGATGCAGCAAATGCGTAAGAAGAAGAAGAAACTACTACATTTAAGAAGACAGATGTGGCAGAAAATATTTAAAAAAAAAACATTCTGGGCGCACGCGAAAGAGATGGTCCTGGGTCTGCCAGGGTGCGAGAGATATGCTTTCGGCAATCTTACCTCCGGCAACCAAGGACCCAAGACGGCTTGCGTTTTGGTCGGTTCGAGTCCGACAAAACTGCCTCCACAAAAAAAAAGCAGCACGGCCGTACCATCCTTTTCTCGAAGCAGTTCAGGCCATTTTCGACCCCTTACGAGTATAACTTCGTTGCAGATAAAGCTAGAAGCCTGAATTTTCAGTTACCAAACAGGCATTGTTTAAACTCTGTATATTTCTAATTTCATTCAATAAAAACCGTTTAAGAATTATAGCGAGTTTTTTAATTATGTCACACTCACTCACTCACTCACTCACTTTTAATTAGGTTATCAGATATTAGATGATCAAACGAACTTCTGAGCGAAGTTCGATCATTATTATATGAGTCGCTTCATTCGAAGATATATAATTCTTTACCATGTAGTACCCCCTACTTGCTAGGCAACGACGCACGATTTTAGAGAAAAAATAAATATTTTTTGAATAACGAGTACTTTTCTTGACTTCCCGTATCCCCGACCCGTATTACTCCGCCATATTGATATTTGTTGTCATTCTATTTAGAGATCGAGCAAAACTTATAATTTGGGTATACAGAATCTGTGATGCTGTTGAATGTAAGTAAAGGGTGGGAGGGTGATTATATCTTCGAATGAAGCGACTCATATAATAATGATCGAACTTCGCTCAGAAGTTCGTTTGATCATCTATTATATTTCGTCGCTTCATTCGAAGATATATAATTCTTTACCATGTAGATGTTTAGAGTAGGTACATCTAAGTTTTGCGGTTCAAAGGTAACGACTAAAATATTGTCTTATAAGCAATATTTATTATGTAATAAAGGCATAAAAGAGAACATTCATAACGTTCTTGATGCAACTAAAAGATTTAATACATCAAAAAGAAAAATATTTAGGATCATGTAATATAATGATCATAACACCACACATAGTAATTAAGCAAACGGCTCTTGCAAGGGACCCTTCGTCGTCATTGATTAATGGCCTATTATAAAACCTTGCGAAGGTTTAGGATGTAGAAGCCCCTACTGCTGCTTTACGGGTCAAGTCAATGGAGACTCCGGTAGTTGTAGCAGCCGAGGTGGAGGCGAGGCGTGTGCTATGGCACTGAATCTAGTTATGTCTACTCAGCTATTACATAACTCTTGTTTTATCTACCCTAAGGCATGGCAAATAACGAAAAAAAATTGTTTAAAAAAAAATTGTAATTTTTAGTAAGTTTCTCAATCGATAATTCTGAAATAACATAAAGATACAAAATTTAAAACAAACTACGGATTCCAAGTAGGTATGTTGAAATTTTAGGACATTGGGTTTTATTTATAAGCGCCCTTCAGTAGCCTTTAATTACAATCATTGGATCATATTCAGATCCCAGTAAAAGGGATCATACCGATCTAACTATCAGGGTCCCAAACGAGCAACCCTAAAATTTCGCTAGAGTTTTAGCGGTGTTTATATTCTTGTAATGTGTATTTCCCTTTCCCTTCGGGGAATACAGGCGTGAGTTTATGTTATGTATGTTATGTTATTTTTAATATATTATCAGAGATAAAGGAAAATGAGAAATAAAAGTTAGCGGTATGGACTTCGGTTGGTAACGAAAGCCTGAGGGATACAAATTGTGTCGCAGCTTCTAGGCTGCGGCTGGAGTGAAGGTGATGGGACTGGCTGAGATGAGATTGAAATAATAACTTACGCTTTGTCATCGCAGACTTTTTTTTTTTTTTTTTCAGGTAATTGTGAATGCATAAACGGCAAATGCGTCTAACTCTTGAAACCTTGTATCAAAATGTTTCATTTCAAATTGGCGCGGTATGAAAAGAAATCAAACTCAGGTAGTCCCAAACGTAATACGATTGATCATAAAGCTAAATCAGACAACCCGGAATCTGTACCCGGATAGATTTATTTTAATGAAACCTAAAAATTTTGCAAATTCGTGACGGTAGCGGGTAAACAGTGCTATGTAATATTCATTCTGTGAAGGTAGTAAAACACTTATCGTCGTAAATAAACTGTCACCTTTTTCTTAAGTTTAGGGAGCACTTTTCGTGCTATGGATAAACCGTATGGTAGAGCAGTAAACACATGTTTTGATTGCATTTGAATTATGTATTTGAAATAGAGATCTCATATATTTCGGATCTGCTTCGTAAATAGAGTAAATACGCTTTGTCAGGTCGACTTGCAACGGATCATATGATCAGCAGAGTGGACGAACCCGATGGTTGTAATGAAACCATTGTGTGGCATAAACAGAAGCAGTCTGAAGATGGGATTTTTCCACAACTTGTTAATTGATTTCAGATTAGTATAAAAGACCGCTGTCATTAGGTTTTGAAGCTAAAAAAATGTTAAATATTACCTACTTGAGCTATTAGTCACCTCTCTAACAAACATTGAGAATAAATATATTACGCGACCTAAGTGCACTCTTGCGCATGTGTCTCACTCTGGGTTGAAGTTTGCATCTGTTTTGTGTTCGTGATTTGCTGGTACTGGGTAGCCGGTGAGGGATATCATTCACGCCCCCCCCCCCCCCCCCCCCCCGCCGTTTGACGAGGAGCGAGGAGGTCCCGACTAGTTTCCCTGTGGTGTGAAAGACCGGGCATTCGTCATTTTACTGAGTATCAGATTTTGTAGTGGTAACGGTCTTTTTTATATGCTGGCCTTGCTTTTCAATGGCCTTATTGACCTTAATTAAATAACATGGAGAAAGTCCTATTTATGTTACTAATTTTTCCGTCTTTTCTACAAAAAAAAATTTGTGAATCCGTGGAATCTATCACTAAGATGTTCGAGCGCTTCAATTTTATTGTCACTTAAGCAGTTCGGAGCAGTTCGGTACTGTGAACAGCTATTGCCGAAATTATAGTATTGAATTTTTATGTTATGGTACATACGTACCTACTTTAAATATGTTGTTTTAGGAGTTTGTCCTTATTTTAATTGGTCATACTCTTCTTTAGCAGTGGTGACCATAAGTTAGCTAGGCTGTCATGAATACTTGGCCCAAATTCAGGGCTATCAGAGGTGCATACTCCTAAAGCTGCGCATTCGCTGGTACAGACTCAGCATTAGCTGACGCAGCGAGGGCAGTTTCTGAGATTACGAGAGATGCAGTTGCATCTATTGGCGTATTTTCTATGAGCGATTGTGCCAGATACATTAGGTAGTATCTGACTGGGTGTCTAATAACGTATCTGATGGTGTCTGTACTACTTCATCTTCTGGTAAAGTTGTATTATGATTTTTTGAGTAAATTTGTCTACAGTAATAAGTAGATATTTTGTTTAATAGGTAACACCATGAATGAAATAGGACAACGCAGATGATAAAATGTAGGTACGTGTATAAGACAGCATGTACTTCGTATTTTGATTTGTTCGCAAGTAACTCTCAGTCAACCCCCAGCTTTAATCTTTGAGCATCTACGAGTACTCATCCGTCGTGTTAACTCGCAGTTAAACCCCAGGAATGCTTACAGACGCTAATCGTAATAACATAATATGGATTGCACACACTCAATAATAACACATTATTATAACCGATATGATTTTGTAAACATATATTTGATGACGTTAACGTCAATATGTGTCTTATCTATTTTAGATTGCACATACTTAGTATTTTGATTTGTACGTAATTAACTCGCAGTTAATTCCATGATCGTTGTTAACTCGCAGTTAACCCCGATTTGATGACGTTAACGTCGATGTGTCTTATTTATTTTAGATTGCACATACTTAGTATTTTGATTTGCACGTCATTAACTCGCAGTTAATTCCGTGATCGTTGTTAACTCGCAGTTAACCCCGATTTGATGACGTTAACGTCGATGTGTCTAATCTATTTCAGATTGCACATACTTAGTATTTTGATTTGCACGTCATTAACTCGCAGTTAATTCCGTGATCGTTGTTAACTCGCAGTTAACCCCGATTCGGTGACGTAAACGTCGATGTGTCTTATCTATTTTAGATTGCACATACTTAGTATTTTGATTTGCACGTCATTAACTCGCAGTTAATTCCGTGATCGTTGTTAACTCGCAGTTAACCCCGATTTGATGACGTTAACGTCGATGTGTCTTATCTATTTTAGATTGCACATACTAAGTATTTTGATTTGCACGTCATTAACTCGCAGTTAATTCCGTGATCGTTGTTAACGCGCAGTTAACCCCGATTTGATGACGTTAACGTCGATGTGTCTTATCCATTTTATATTGCATATACTTAATATTTTGATTTGTACGTAATTAACTAGCAGTTAATTCCGTGATCGTTGTTAACTCGCAGTTAACCCCGATATAAATTTGATGACGTTGACGTGGATGTGTGGCGTATCTATTTTAGATTGCACATACTTAGTACATATTTTGATTTGTTCGAAATTAACTAAGATATAATCAACCGATATAACATCAGACAGATATATACAGCCCAGATTCATTCTAAGGTATATGGCTCTAGTCCATAACAGTGCCTGGAATACGGCAATAGGCTCACCCCCCATTACGTGGGACCGAATACAATGATTGGTGAAATGTGTGTGTTAATTGACCTCTGTCTAACCCTTCAGGGACAAAGGCGTGATTATATGTATATATAATTTATCAAGTTAGGTAGGCAAATAATAAAAAAAAATATTACAGGTATATCTCGGGGCACGTATCTTGGATCTAAATCGGAGGATAAACGAGGCCGAAGCGCGCGCCAATTATTTGTATTATTCTATGCTTGGTGGAACTCAATCATCCAACGTAGTAGCATCATAACCAACTACTTTAAAGGACCCCCGAGAAATGTAAAAAGTGTAGTGCGCGTATAAAATACATTTTTTGTACATTTTAGATCCAATATAATGTCCCGTGCAATATGTGCTAACTGCATGTTCCGATTAAATAAAAATATTAATTCACGTAAATAGTTTTACGTCGGTAGGTAGCTAAAATGTTATCTACTCACATTGATCTATAACACGACGTCGTTTTCTTTGTTAATTTTCTTCTATATTCTTCAATTTTCTATTTAAAACACATAATACGGTCGTTACTATCACTATTTTTGATTTTTAAGAAGTGGCGGTGGCGGCGTGCTAACGTTGCCACGCACGAAAAAGGAATGACAACAAATATCAATATGGCGGAGTAATACGGGTCGGGGATACGGGAAGTCAAGAAAAGTACTCGTTATTCAAAAAATATTTATTTTTTCTCTAAAATCGTGCGTCGTTGCCTAGCAAGTAGGGGGTACTACATGGTAAAGAATTATATATCTTCGAATGAAGCGACGAAATATAATCCTAAAATATAAATTTATTTGTATTTGATTTATGTTCTAATATCCATGTTGTATTAACTACACTGTCACTCGCGTGGAATCCTGCAATAGGCGTAATTTTTCTAAAACTTGAGTTTTGTCTTATTTTCACGAGTTAAAAATAAACTAAGCATGTGAATTGGCTCCTATTAATGAAATTGGTTACATTCTAGATATTATATTAATCGTTGCTGCCGGCGATAGACAACGCGTGTATAGGAAACAAATTAAAACAATACCTGAAAAATATCATAGTCGCACGGTCTCATCAAAGAATCGAAAGCGAAAGAAGGTTGCAGACTTAAATGATGAAGAAAAGAATAAACTAAGAGAACAGTGGAGGCATCGGCAACGGCGATGCCGCTATCGGCACCGGCAAAAATCAGCAACATTATACATAAACGAACAACGTCAAGGCGACTTTCCACGGTAGGTACGTGATTCTGCCAATCGAAGTAACCTTTAAAGGAAAAAAGAATATATTCAAGACGGTCGATGGATAATATATTCGCAATCGTAGAAGAATCGTAGGTCAAAGAGTCGTCTTCGCCAGCACGAACACACGTGGTGGGTACCTACGTACTCGGTTTTGAGGTAAAGTTAGTATAACAGTTTTATCGATCAACTGAATGTGTTCGTAGTAATTTTGTTTCTTTTGTAATATATCAACTAAGAGTTGTTAATTATGTACTTATTTCTTTTTCTAAAAGTAACATAAAGGTCTTGGGTATCAATAGTTTAAACTGTGGTTTACAGACTGTGTAATAAATACAGTATTATTTTACAACAGCAATTTATTTCAAGTAATCCATGTAATCTGCGGTATCCTAGTGGTATGGGTAATGGACTGCTGAGACGAGGTCTCGGGTTCGATCCCAGGTTTACCATGGCACGAACCAATGACTTCGATGCTTTTCGAAGTTATGTGTGTATTTATCGCAGGTTTATAAGTGCCCGGTTAATGGCAATAGGCTCGCCACCTATTACATTGAGATCTAAACATAAACTGGCGAAATGTGGGTGCTAGCACCTCTGCCTACCCCTTCGGGGAATATACGCGTGAGTTTATGTTATGTTATGTTAATCCATGTCAAATTGTTAAGTCTTTCTGAAATTATATTATTATTATAATAATGAAATCTTACGATTAAGTCTCTTTTTCCAGCGGAGTTAATAACGATGTCTAATGGTAAGAACTTAATATTGTACGAAGGCTTTACATTCTATAAGATGGGAAAAAAGAAAGGCTTGGACAAATGGTATTGTACGAACTTCCCCACTTGTAGATCTTTTGTCTTGACGGATAGAGATTTACTTTTACATGAAGTGAGCATCGAGCATCGCCATGCTAAAAAGAATTTGTTCAAGACGCCTGCCGGAACATATATCCGGATTTAATGTTCTAAAATACAAATAGCTGTATTGAAAAACCTGTCTCCGTACGCCGAGGTAAAAACTTCGGACGCCTCCAGGCGTATGAAGACGACCAATAGCCGTATTTGAGGATCGTCCTATTGCATAATAAATTTCTAATACCCTTGATATTTCCTAATCATATTTATTTTGTAAGCACTCCGTTTTGAGCTGAACTTCTGTTTTATCTAAACTGAGTGAAACGTATTATATGTTAAGTAACTATTTATAATTTGCACAAAATAGAATGTCAGTCTTTTTATGGTACATTGGACCAAACGCGAGTAAAGTTTATTCCTTGAATAAACAGGCAATATCACCAACATATTGGTTGTTTATTCTAGAAAAATATAAGAAAGAAAGAAAATATATTTATTTACAAACACAACGCACACCCTAAACATTACATAATATTACCTAAAAGAACATAGGAATAACACTTAATTTTTTTTTTTTATCTGTGGTCGCTTAAGTGACATTCACTTATGTCAGCCGCTGTGGCTGACGCAAGTGACACAAACAACCACAGATATATTTTTGGTGAAGTGACGTGTCATATCACATTTCACATTCTAATGTAACATAACTGGCGTTTGGTCTAACCCGCACTTAATAAACCAAACCAGTATAACGTGATTAATTAGGAATTTACCACGTGACACCTACTGGTTTGATTTAGTTCAAAATAGGTTTACATAAGTAACTTTTAGGCCTATCACACGCATAAGTTTCACCATAGTTTTGCCTGCACAGGCCACCAATTAAACGCACGGTGTTCCATGTATAAACCGACCTGTATAGGCAAAACTGTGGTGAAGCTTGTGCATGTTAGTTATTATTTTGTCATTTATTGAGTCTAAATGCCATCAGTTATAGTAAAAATTGTGCCTTGCTAATAAGCTGCTGCCTTACGATCAAGAGGTTCCGTATACGAACCACTCCTAAAACAAGCGATTTAGCTAATCTATGGGCTAAGTGATTAGCTTGAATACTAATAATTTCCGTGACTACGAAATAAGTATATAGGGTTGCACCTTTACCTACAACTGTATATGAAAAAGTGCAACTAAAGTACAAATGAACCAATTGTGTATATTCCTATGCCGCACCACTATGACCTGGAACTCCCTGCCAGCTCACGTGTTACCTTCTTCCTACAGTCCCGGGTCCTTTAAGCGGGGCGTGAAAAGGCATCTGATGAGGCCGCCAAGCTGAGTGCCACCACTGTTAACATAGTACATGATTACGATGGTGACCCTCTTTCCGAGACTTTGCCTTTAGCTTAACATCAGGCGAGGTGAAGTCAAGGAGATTCCTCAGTCATTTGAAACACACCCAGTCATTGCAGTCATAGTTATAGAAATAGTACAAATCACTGTAAGGAATTATACCTACTAGCTCTTTTACTGTAATGGGTACTGATAATAGGGGTCAGAGATTACATTACATACGTGTGTATGTATTATAAATTACCATTAAATAAATAAATGATAAATAAATCATTCTACACAATGCTATCTAGACCCATGGTAAGTAGGTATAGTAAGTAGTTTGTGTTATGGAATCTAGAATGCGGGTAAAAAAACTTAGATACATTTTTGTGAATACATACATATTTTACATAGAGAGCACCCAGAGCAATGCAAATACCCATATTCATGCCTATAAATATTTGCACTGATCGGGGATCGAACCCGCGCCTCCTGCGTAGCGGCCGCGTTCGCTACCGCCACGCCACAGAGGCTTTCATAACTATTGTATGTATATTTATATTGCTATTGTAACTTAAAGTATTTAAATATTCGATTTTTTTTAAGCATTATGTAAGCTAACTATACAATCGAAAACATTGGCAAAAATTATTCAAATATTTGGGCGGAGTTATCAAAAATCAATGTTTAAACATCGGGTGTATCTCGGTAGCCTAGTTGGTCAAGGCATTACCCCTGTAAGGGAATGATCGCGGGTTCGAGTCCCGCCTAAGAAGATTCACTCTTCCAATGTTTTCGATTATTTAAATATTGTTTTGCATGTTGAATAAATACGATATATTTCATGTAATTTATAATTGATCTATTCCATTCTAATACCAAAAACTAATACCAATGGTATTTGTTTACACTCGTAATAAATTTTATATTCCTAACGAGTACCAAATCTTAAATGTTTTAATGAAATACCAATTCTATTCCCAACGAATACCAAAACATAAATTTTGGTACAGTCACAAACAATTTACAATGTTTTCTAATATTTTAATATTACCTAAGACGGTATGATCATAATAAAATACAAATTCACTTAAGTTCAGCATTTTTACTAAGAGTCTAGGCTACTCATAAGTAAAAATACCGAAATGTAAATGTGTTAATCACATGACAATTTTTTTTACCTGCGAAAAGGGTGAGTTGGCTCGCTATTGTTTAAAAATCCGAAACAACCAATCAAAGTCAAGCGCCGGCGCCGGTCTAGCGAAGCGCATTAAGGGTTTTGGTGAAATAAACACTAATTCCATGAAATAAGGTATGTTTTACTTACAATAATTTTAGTCCTTGCATAAATAATAACTTTTTCTATTTACTGGTCTGATCCTGAGGAATATTTTATCTATTCCTCAGTACTTTTCCGTATGCTGACGCGTGCGCAGTAACATAAATCGCAGTGAACGTGGTATTTATTAAGTGAGTACTTATTTATTTGCAATATTATTGGGATGGTGTCATTATTAAAATTTTCTCATGTTAGTAAAATGTTTGTTTGTTTAATTAATTTAATATGTATATGTATAGTCCAATTTTAAAAGAGAAAAATTAGAGGCAACTAACTTGTATAGACCAAGTATAAGACCCGGGTAAAGGTACTTTTTTTTTCTTAGAAATGTGTGATGAAGATCATAACCTGGCTTCCACATCTTCGGGAAATACTGGAGGATTGACTTTTATAAAGAAAAATGGTGGCTTGGTGCTGTTGAGAGCTGGTTACCAATATACAAAAAAAAGGGAAAATAAAAACGGATGGAGCCATTGGAGATGTGTGAAGATTAAAGAGTCCAGTGGGTCTTTGCAATTAAAGGCATGTTATCATCCACATAACTACAAGTAGTTTAATTTTTAAATAAAAAAAATCACTTTCACTGTGGGTTATGCCCCGATCTCTCAAGCCCCGTTCGCGTCCTGGGTTTAGGTGAAGGCTCACCCTAAAAAAATCTCAGCTATAGCTGAGTTGCCACTTTTTGAAATCGTTAGTTGTTTATTGACACACTGTATGGGTGAGTTCACTACGTCCAAATTTACAGGTTTATAACTGTTTATAAGTATTTTTTTGCTTATATTTTCCAGTGTATCTTCTAGCTATTAAAAAAGACATGCCTAATCGATTTTTGAATTTAATAAACTGTTAGTTATGCAAGTAAATAAACAAAACCAACATGAAAAACAGATGTATTGCTTCAGTATTTGATACTATTAAACAAAATAGCACTGAATTAACAAAATCTCATCTAACAAAATGGAAAAATAGCGTTTTTTAACAAAAAATGCAAAGTTTAATAAAAACTAACAAATATTATTTTAACTTTTCAATACGGTGTGTCCTATTGTAATTTCACCGACCATCAACACTCTTGAATAGCTTTTTCTATTATATACGAGTATTTTTGTGTAATGAAACCGAATATTGCATTATTATTAAAAACATTGTTATTTAAGTTCTTGGCGAAAAAAAAAAAAATTATGAAACGTACAAATGAAGCCATATTTACACCAAACTACTCGTATACTGGGTGTAAGGGGAACGCTCCCGAAGCCGAAAACCCCTAGTAGTACTCCAGGTACATTACACATTGGCATAAAAATAAAATCGATTTGGACAAAAAAATATTATTATTTATGTGTATATTACTGACTGCCTGTAATGAACGCGGCTGCTACGCAGAAGGCGCGGGCTCGATTCCCGCTCAGTGCAAATATTTGTATGCATGAATATGGCTATTTGCATTGGTCTGGGTGTTTTCTATGTATTTACACAAGAAAATGTATTTAAGTATGTATATCCGCATTCTAGAACCCACAACACAAGCTACTTAAGTATGCTTACTTCGGGTCTAGATAGCGTTGTGTAGAATATTTTAGAATTTAGAATTTCATATGTTATTTTGGTCCCCCGCAGGAAAAACCACGGAAAAAAGGCATACCTGCGAACTCGATGATGACAAAAACTTAATGCTAAAGAAGCTAAATGACTTGAGAGAAACAGTCGTAAACTCTGATTTCACACCAATACCAAGAATTTACAATAAATTTAAATCGCAGTTCTGTGATAGTGAAATTAGTTTGGTGGAAAATATTCCATCGTTTGGAAACCTGAAGTCGAATTTATATAAAGCTAGAAACAAGGAAGCTGGTGTATCAAAAATACAGTACAAGTCAGCTAATGAAGTAGAAATTCCTTCACGATTTCGAGACTTTGTTTTTTATGATCATAACGATGAGTCTTCTAGCACACGAATAGTAATTTTATCTAGTCCTAATCGACTAGCACAAATTCCAAAACTTAAATTATTTGAATGTGATGGAACATTCGATTGCTGCCCTGCGCCATTTGTGCAGCTCTATACTATGCATGGAGATCTTGGAAGTGACGAAGACCACACACGTGTAATTCCTCTGATTTATGTGTTATTAAACAATAAAAAAGAAGAAACATATAAAACTTTATTCGAAATTTTGAAACAAAAAATTCCTGAATGGGACCCCTTAAAGTTTATAACAGATTTTGAACAAGCCGCAATGAACGCCATTTGTACTGTTTTTCCTTCAGTTGGACTTAAGGGATGCTATTTTCACTACTCTAAAAATGTATGGAAAAAGGCGAAAGATTTAAATTTGACAAAAAATGCAATCACCCGGAGACATGTAAGACTATCATCTTTACTGCCATTACTTCCACGACAGTATATTTCTGAGGGCTGGTGCTATATTATGGAAGATACCCCTAATACTGAAGCAATTCATGAGTTTAATAACTACATGGTGTCACAATGGCTAGAAGACGAGAGTTTTGTTGACACTTGGTGTGTTCATGGCGAACATCATCGAACCACAAATGCTGTAGAATCTTGGCATATGAAATTAAACACGACTGTGCCAAAAAATGCCAACATATGTCAGCTTCTGATAGCGCTAAAAGAAGACGCTGACTTACAAACAGTGGTTTCTAATCTAGTCCAGACAAAGACACCACCCACAAAACGATGTGCAGGAAAAACAATAATAAAAAATCAGTGGATCAAATATGTAACTGACCAACTGGTTGATCAAAAAATTACCGTTGGTCACTGCTTAGAAAAATTAAAAAGTTATTAGTTTAAAATTATCATTGTCATACTAAAAATGGGTTAATTTTTAAGTGATTATGTACAATTATACAAGAGTTAGACTAAAGTAATATTTATTATTGACATGCAAAAAATGCCATACTTTTTATTGCCTATATTTTTTTGTATTAAAAGTTGATTTTCTAATGATTTATAAAAGTTGGACACATAGTTGATATTTATTGTTACCATGCAAAAATTTTATTATTTTTACTAAGTTTATTAGGTATATTTTTTATATTAATGTCGATTTCAAATTGACTCAAAGTTAATATTTATTAATAACCTGCAAACATTTTATTATTTTTACTAAGAACGTTTGTATACTAAAAGTTGACTGTTTAATATTTTTATAATCGTTTCCCTATTTATTAGGATTTTCCAAAATTTTGCTAATTACAACATACCATGATGATTCGATGATTTTTTGCGAGTTAGAATACGTTTATTTGTTAGAATATATACAATATTTACAATTAAAAAATCTTAAATTAAAGTAAAAAAATTAAAGCTAAAAATAAACAGCCTCCGCATCACTGTCTCCTGGATATGTCCCCAGAAAGCATTGCCACGATTCCACGTATTCGCTATGCCAGCCCTCCGATCATGCGAGGCGTCGACTAAACGCTTTTATAATTCTTCCCCACGGTCCAATTATGGTTTGTGATATTCTTCAATTGTTGTATTTTGAAGACTTTTATCATTGTGATTTGCTGAAAGTAAACCTTTATTTTGAGGAGCTTTATAATTATACCTAACGTAGGAATTATAATAATGAACCAAACGTTTTCCCACTACACTTTTATTTGTTGATAAGACTGATTTTGCTTTATTAAATATTACTTAAAACCACACTGAAAGCATTTTTATTACTGACTGTATCCTGATACCATTTAACTTGTTTTGGGATTCGTTTGTGAGTGGTATTCGTTCGGAATATAAAATTTATTACGAGTGTAAACAAATACCATTGGTATTCGTTTTTGGTATTAGAATGGAATAGATCTTATAATTCGATGTATGATATTAAAAGTTTGTGAAATGAAATGAAATAATATTATTTATGAAGTATTACTCTTTTTTTCATCCATATAAGATTCTATTACTTCTCTATCTGTTATTTTTGTATGCCGTTGCTTTAGGGTAATTTAATAACCACTCGCAATATTTCTTAGAAAGTAACTATTCCGTTTCATACTAAAGCCGGCCTCCCACGGCCCGCGATTTCACGGACGCACAGTGGAACGGGGTTCGTCTGTACATCCTTTGCATAGTAGACTGACTACTAGACTTACTAGACTACTATTTTTCTCCAAGTAACTGTAGTGTGGAGTTAAAACTATTAAGAAAAAGATAAAGAGACTAGTATTCTCTCTCTATCTCGTAATTACCTCCTTGAGATCAACCTCACGTACAAGTCTGTGCACCTACTAAAACATAAAGCTGAATTCATTCATTCAGCCAAAGTCCGCTCTTTATTTTTTATATATTGGCTTTTCCGTGAGCGATTGCTGTCGGATTTCACCTGCGCAGGAACGTCTGCGCCAGCATCTCGTCCGTTGTACTGAATTGTAGGCAAGGTTAGGCCTTAACACTTTTGGGACCCTCTATACCTATGACGTGAATACATGCTATATAATGTACTAATTATTTTTCTTACAGCTCAGTTCATAGAAATGGTAAATGGCAAGACGCTGGTCTCGTACCACGGCTTCACTTTTTACAGGCAGTACTCCCGCCCCTGTAAGAAAAGCGAGACCACCAGATGGTACTGCACTAACTTCCCAAGATGCAGGGCATTCGTGGTAATTGATAGACACTTGCAAATTATTGACAGTAACACAGAACATCCACATAAAAAGAGACACCTTATTCAGACAGTAGATGGCAAATTCACTCGTGTGTAACGTGAATTGTGATATAAACAGGGTTATTTTATTTCAAAGGTGTTAAGGTTTTATTGCCATATATACAAATTACATGGTTAATGTACACTTGACATTAGCCATGTAATTTGTACGCCACAATTGGCAGATTATGCCGAGCCTGCACATGAGTACCATGTAATATAACAACTGTAAATACCATATTCACAAATAAAGATTATTCTATTCTATTCTATTCCTTTCATTATTTGAAGTGCAGTGAATGCTTTATGTAGTATATTTCTGTGATTAAAGACATGGTTCTATATCTTTTTTTATGTAATAGTTGTTTCCTGCAACAAACTGTTATGAAGTAGTGAAAAAGTAAAAACAGTTACATATAATTTAATATTTTTTAATCCCTAGCACAACTCATAACCATGATGAACGGAAAAGTGCTACTCAAGTACGATTGCTACACCTTCTACATAAAAAATAAAAGAAAAGGAAAACTGACAAGATGGTCTTGTACCAGCTTCCCTACGTGCCATGCGACCCTTCTGATGGACAGTAAGATGAAGATATATGAAAAAAGCGGCGACCACAATCATAAAAGCAAAGAACTTCTTCAGATACCTGACGGGAGATATTTGCGATTGTGATGTATACTAGTGTTAAGCGTGAATAATATACTGAAAAGGCAAGCGTAACAGCCGAACCACGTACGTTTATGCCTTACACCTCTTGCCTTTTCTGTGTCTTATAAACGTGAATTCTGTGATGGTGTCCGAATATTAGTGGATTTGAGTAATAAAACAATAATAAAGGTCATTTGTCATCAACATAAAAGTCTAAAAAGAATACCATTTTCCAATCGTTTTGTACTATATGCGTTGGTAGTCATTTACTCTCGCTCTTTCTGTGCACGATTTTAAGAAATTCACTTAAAAATACCTAATCTTTCAGGCAATTCAACTGAAACTTATAATTTTAGTGTTGAGCCCAATTGCATCCGATGATGTCACCTTGGGGCCCGATTTCCACATGCTAAATATGTTGCTAATATGATCAAAGATAATAATACATTGTCAGAGCGACTGCCGTATGACCTCCCAACCCCGAAAAGGGCACTTTCGCCATAGCTTCTTCGTCGGTCAACTTGTGCACCATTTAAAAGGTGGAGCTAGCTTGTGTCCCAATCATCTTTATAGAACCCCTTTCTTTTTTGGAGATATTATGACTATAACGAGGCGTTAATTAATGACTAAATTGGGACAAGTTAAATCAACATGAAGGGCATGTAAATCGTGCTACAACATAAATTATGCCACTATCGGGCAGAATTCCGCTAAAAATAGAATGAAGACATTTGCCACATACTACCATGATAGGCCCCTGCAGCCTCTTCTGCTTACCCTGTTTCTATACGTGCCATCGTCATTGGTGATTCATTTAGGATGTGTGATAAAAATTGCATACCTTTTATATTTGAATTTGGAACGATTTCTCGTAACACGTGTACAAGGCTTCCCACAGTGTGAAGTTTCATGGACTCAGACACGGACTGTGACACGGACACTGTGCTTAGTCCGTGCTGACGCGCATGCATCCGTGGGATAACGGATCGTAAAATATCGGCTTTCGATATACGTAACCTCTCCTTTCCTACACAGGACGACACGTGCAGGGCTAAGATGCCATCCATATACGGTGCAGAGTATCCAGCTAGAACCAAGCGTTTCAGTAACTCATTCCTATGCCGCACCATTAAGACCTGGACCTCCCTGCCAGCTCACGTGTTTCCTTCTTCCTACAGTCCCGGGTCCTTTAAGCGGGGCGTGAAAAGGCATCTAATGAGGCCGTCAAGCTGAGTGCCACCACTGTTAACGTGGTACATGTTTCCGATGGTGACCCACTTTCCGAGACTTTGCCTTTGCTTAACATCAGGCGAGGTGAAGTCAAATTGACGTGTCCTATATAAAAAAAAGGTGAACTTCAACGAATGTATTAAATATTCTTATTCTTTACCTAGAAAATTTCGTTTAAAAAACTATTATTTTCAAATACAAATCTTTATTTCAGTAAAAATAATAAACAGCACAGAAGGGAAACAGTTTTTACTATACGATGGGTACTATTACTCCAAGGCGCCATTTTGTAAAAGGAAGTGGAGGTGCGTGCGAACGAGTACTTGCTACGCTAGCGTGCTCCTCGATGATTCCTTGGTGGTTATCAAACAGACAAGACTTCATGATCATCCTCCTAAAGGCTTCCATAGAACCCGGGATGGAATGGTTATATAAAAAATGGTAATCTATCTATATATCTTGCAACGAAAGTGATATATAATATACCTATGCCAAAGAGATGCCTGTGCAACTGCAGAGTACGCTACGAATAAACATGTGAAACTACCTTGATTTTTGGCTAAGTTTGTGCTGTATAAATTGGCTATGCCTGTAGTATGTATAATATATAAGAGAATGAATAGAAGAAGTAATTAGTAGTGTTACGAGTAGGGCTTATAAGGCATTGTACAATTCGTTGTTAACAATCGGTGGCAATGCAAACTAAGTCCCGTATTCCAGAACGATACTCAGTTCTGATTTTCTATTTATAAATAGATCTGAGGACAAATAGGATTCTAGATGACAGTTCTAATGTCACTGTCAGAGTCGACTCTAAACTGAGCACATAATTTGTCGCTCTGTCCACCAGTGGTGGCCAAATTGGCGGTGGACACAGGGAATAATCGTTGTTCTGGAATACGGGCCTGAGAGTAGATGATCATTATATATTTAAAAACACGTAGTTTTTGAACAAAGCACAACACATTGCAAGTAAAGAGTACTTTTATAGTACTAGGTAACTGTGCCCACAACTTTATTGAAAGTTTACTTGTTTTCTACAACTAGAACAGTATAAGGAGGATCTTGGATTCTTAATCTCAAATAGAAATTATCACTAGTGAAGCGTACTGTGTACTGTGATTTGGTAACATACCGAATAACTCTGTGTTAGTGATACTACTAATATCTACAATTTATTTATTTCTATAACGGTAAATGCAACTACAAGTTTCATGTAGTAAAGGTGTATAAATTTAAATAAATTACTGTCGTAGTATATTATTATTTGATTTATAAATTTCCTTTTTCTTTTCTAACTTTACTGGCTACAGAAGTTTCGTCGTGATCAATTGCTAGAATTTTTATTGTATAATAGAACTCACTATCTTTTTAATTATCGAATCGCAATTGAATAAATGACAGTTCCTAGAATTTTATTCCAATTTTTAATACCACTTAAGTGGCAAACAAACACACGGCCCACGTAATGGCACATAATACGTTTATCTTACATAATTTATATCCATAAAACAATATTTATATCTGTATATGTGTATGTATGTAGGCGTATGTATATTTATCTATATATGTAGTTTTATTAATGTGCATGTATATCTATTAAGCAATACATATATTTGTATTTACATAGTGTATTTCAACTTAGTACCTATACCTAGTAGGTTAGGTAACTAGGTATAGGTATTAATGTGCACCCACTTTTATCTCTGCACCACCTTTGGTTGACTGGAAGTGAATGCCTACGGCATTAAGTCCGCCTAAGTGCTCGTGCATAAAGTTAAATAATAAACAAATAAATATCACTAAAACGTTTATTTAGTACCATTTCTTATTCTTTTTCAGGCAAATTAATAAAACTGGCTAATGGCAAAACCCTATTCAAATATCAAGGTTATTGTTACACAAGATCTCGAAACACTAAGAGAAATTGGCGTTGTATACATACCAGTTATTGTTACTCTTCGCTCTCGGTTGATGACAGCGACCTCACAGTAAATAAAGAACCAAGACCCCATGAACATCCACCCAAAAATTTCTACAAAACCGCCGATGGTACATACATCACGAACGAAAAATTTCTTTGGAGAACTAAGAGGACCAAAGACAGTGAAACAGAACTAATAGATTATGATGAATACGAAGAAAACACTACTATTGAATAATATTAATCTTTTATCTTCTAAAATAAGTATACCAAAAATGTCTTCCTTGATTTAAGAAATGTATATGATGTATGGAATATTTACCAATCATCTTCCAAACACGGTAGTTCCGTGCCTCGGAGAGCACATTGAGCCGTGTGTCCCGGTTGTCATACGAACATCTATAGCAGTCGAATTGAGAAAAGGCGCAGAGGATGATGATGATTGACCAGCTATCTTTTCTTTATTTTTTATCTTTTTATTCTCTTAAATATTTTTTGTAAGTAAAATTGAAATAATATTATAATTGGAAGGCTGCATGTTATAAATAGTTCTAAAACTTAAATAATATATTTACATAATACCAAACGAGGGTTTCATTTATTTTATTCTTTAGTCCAACTGCTTTTTCGCGTTATATGGTCGACGTCTGTTATGGTAGGAACTGCCCATGTTGTAAATAGTCCAATATGTAGTTTTCAATATTGTGATACCAGTTGCTTGCAACAAGCTTATAACGCATCTCTTCTAACTTACGTCACGTTATTCTATATAATTTAAGCTTTAACTATCGAATCTTAAATCGGATGATTTAGATATTAATAGCTTGATTACTAATATCGGCTGCTAACCGCCAAGTTACTCATTTCTTAACATAAGATACAGTAATTACGACAGTAATAAAACATTCTCCATATTTTCAGTTAAACTGATCACAACTATACACGACAAACTGCTTCTGAAATACAAAGGACATTATTACTCCAGGACTCCCTACTTGAAGAAAAGATGGCGATGTATCAACACTAATAACTGCTATGTTGGAGTTATTGTCAACAATGATTTCTCTATCAAGAAAGAGCCTGGTGAACATCTACATCCCCCAAAGACGTATGTCGAAACTGAAGATGGTAGATACAAACAACTAAAGGATCAAGCTACTAAAACGTGCGATTACATCGTATATGAATATTGATAGTTTAAGTAGTCACATTTATTTAATATTAATTTAGACCTTTGCTTCTTCTAGAACACATTGCGTTTTTAAAAGCTATTGACAAGGTTTTATACTGTGTTATTTCAACAGATTGAGGAAGAAATTCAAAAATGTTAGTATCAAACGGAAAATAATTCTTATTTTAAATACTGACTGACAAAGGTTAATTGAGTATCTAGAATTAGATCATAGTTATCGTGTTTTCACGGTTCGAGGTATCACGGATGCGGACGGAACGCGAACACGGACGCATTTACAATGCATATTGCTTATGCAAACGTGTCTATACTATCACGAACGAGCACGCGTCCGTAAAATCGCGGACCGTGGTAGGGTGGCTTAAGTGACCTAGCATAAATTGTAAGCATTTATGTAAGGGTAGTGGGATTAGTGTTGTCATATAAAATCATCTGAAAAAATTACGGATGTTTTTGTTCTTTCTTTATCCCATCCAATCAATACCTGGAGGATGGCAAGTGTGTAAAGCGTGCTATTGTTAGTTTGATGTATTTTAGGAAATAGTAATGTAGGAATTATATTTTTGTATCTAAGTGTCCTAATATGTGGAGAAATCATCGTGTCATTGAAACATCACGAATTTTGCTTTGAACATTTATTTTTTTATATAATAATTACTTAATCTTGCTCTATATTGAAACGAAGAAAGAAGTCACATTTGATTTCAATATAGAGCAAGATTGTATATGAAGATGTAAATTGTCAATATTGATTGACAATTTACAATGAAGGAATTCATGTCCAATTAAATCAAGAATTTAAATCGTATAAAGTTTAAGTTCCAATGTAGTTTAATCAATGGTATAATTGATAAACAACAACTTAATATTTTATTCAAAAATCAGATTAAATTGTATGAGTTAATCTCTTAGTGAAACATTGAAATCTTGTAATACTTTATGTGGACACTACTAAAATATTAATAATATGATTAGACAATTGTCAAGTATGATTTTAACAAAGTAATATACTTTTCATTGTGATTTTACTTTGCAGTTAAATAAATACGTAGGTACCTACCTGGCCAAAGCAATAAGCATAGGTACCTTTACACGTGAAATTGTATGTAGAGGTGTATACTTATCTCCTTTTTTTTTCGTGCGGAAATCCCCTCGGAGCTCCCCTCGGACCTCCCCTGCCGGAGCCGGGAGCGGAGGTTATGTCGGACTCGAACCGACTAAAACCGCACGCCGACTGTGGGTCGCGGTGCTAGGCCGGAGGTGAGGTTGTCATTGACATATCTCTCGCACCCCGGCTGACCCAGAGCCACTCCTCTAACGGTGTCCCCGACTCGGCCCCGGAATGGAGAGGCGCGCTTTTTAGCGCGCCGCCGCCGCGGCCTGCTTCTACTGGGGTGACAGGTGGCTCCAACAACCCACCCCTAGGCACGCGCTCGTGGTCAGTGCCCTCTGTATACTTATCTCCTTGGTAGTAAGTTCCAATCTGAAGTTACCGAGCAATAAGTTATCTTTGTACTACAATTGACACAAACTGAAAAATAGTCAAATATTGACAGTATACATATGATGATGATGGTGACCGACATCTTAAACACACACATCTATGTTATTAATGCCTTTAAAACATGTTGTTACAAACAAAAGGCTATGTTATGTTATTGCAAAGTAAAATCACGAATTAAACTTACGTATAGTGTGTAATGTTATGTTTAGTTCAGACCTTGTGACTTTTAAAACTCAACATTTAACTAATAAGTTTGTACCGCAGACCGCAACCCGTATCACAACTCTTAAAACAGGGCAATAATTGAACGGCTGTCATGCTACTAAGTGCAAATGTAACTTTGTAATCCTATATATTTATTTGAGATTATTAATTTATTTGTGCGACTGGTAGGATGACTGCTGATCAGTTATTGACCTATTGTAAGAATTTATTGTAGGCCTACTGTAACTATGACTTACATCTACATTGAAGTTCTTTGGTTTGAGCTATCCACTCGTACCAATGATGAAATGTTTGATGAATTTATAACACGTAATGCATCGATCTTATAACCTTTTGTATTTGTATCCTCCTGTGGTGAATAAATGGATAAAAATAGCTTTTCGATAAATCGATGTTTCAAATATTGAAATTTTATCTTACGTACATCTTTAGAATTTTCATTTGCTCATTTTATTAATATCGCAGTTATCATTAGACGATCATTTTGAACCTCTTAAATAATTATGATGTCTTTTAACAATAATATTGCAGGTTGCACAAAACCTGTATGTATATATCTACTTGTATTCTTTCTATATATATTCGAAACGCATATTTTTGTTAGAAGATATTATTAATATCTGTAGAAAGCAATGCTCGGGTATTATGAATTCATAATTGTACAAAAACGGTTATGTTTAATACCAATTAGAATTAACTAGCTCGCTCTTTTTCCATTTCTGGCATTACTTTATTAGCTCCTTCCAGAAAAGTGGTGATTATGTTTTCTTCCATATGTTGGTTATCTTATTATGTTCACTGCTATGTTTTATAATCTTAACTGTCACGAGGTCTTTAGCATTGTAATATTAGTTTTAATAATAAAGCTATTCACGATCATTGCTGTTTCATTGCAGTCCTTTTACTTCACACAAACTTCCTTTTTGATCTATAAGTACTATTTTTATAATCACCTTTCAGCGGTATACTCTCTTCTATCTTTATAATTGCATCATATTATATGCAGTTTACCGATATGTCAACGTTTCTCTAGTAGTTTTGATTCCCATTCTATGGATCACTAGCTTGTAGATCTATTTGTCTACAAAAGATGTAGGTACTGTACTTGATTATGTGCAATAAATATGTTCAATAATCTCATCAAAAAAGAAAGCATCCAAATCGGTCAGACCATTCTCAAGATTTGCACATAGCAAAATTAACTATTTATTTTTGCCAATAGATATCACACGCAGTTGAATCTTAAGAGATGGTCTCTTAAGATTCAATCAATTAATCACTTAAGACGTGTTGCAGTCCACTGCTGGACAGGCTTCCCCCAATATGCCTTCCACATTCAGTCCACCCCATATTGCTTATACATTTATTAGCAAACATTTCATAATTCGCTAATATTCAACATAAATCGTTAATTTTATTCGTCCATAAGCCAATAAAACTGGTACATGTGAAGTGGTAATTTTCAGGGGAGCTGAAGATTATGATACTAGCCACCGGCAAGAAGTACTATATGTACAACAACTACACGTATACCTTCGGGTTCAGTACCCGCAGTGTGGTGCGATGGAGGTGCAGCAGCACATCTGGATGTAAGGCATACATCACACTGACCTTAGACGGGCAGCTGCACAGTGTCGTTGGAGGGCACAACCACAAGTCTCCTAAATATCACATGAAAAGGGACGGCACTTATATTAAAGTTTAAAGGAGTATAGAGGAAGAAACGAGGTGGTCTATTAAGAGTTCCTGTTCCAATGACAGCTACGAGTTAATCGCATACACCTTTTTTATGTCGGAATAGAACCGACTGAAATACACGCATTTTATAGGTCGTAGGTTGCCGGGGGTGATCGCACACAGCCTGTGTATTTACAGATTAGTATTGTTCAACCCATATTACGGTATTGTTCATTATTAATTTTCGACGTTTTAATTTATTGCCTAACATGTGTAATAACATATTAGAATTATATTCAAGGTAGATACGAGGCCCTGAACATCTAGAGGGGTGGTCCTTATCATCTCGATTTCACCCTAGCCTTTTACCATCCAGCGAGGTGTTGTCAATTGAGGAATATGAATTTTAAAAATATATTCTGAAAGTTATTTCGAGGATTATCAAAAGTTGGTATTATAGATTGTATCTAATCTTACGGTTTGTGGCTAATTTAGAGATATTACTAACATATTATTGAAATAGAATAGAAACCAATACAATTCTGCAATGTTATGTTGTTTATAAGTATCCTACGAATATTATAGTTTCAAAATTTATGAATACGATGACTTTTAATTCCCCTTTAACCATTAATTTATTTGTACTACGTTGGGTTTCGACGATGCGAGGTTTTACAGACGTTTACGTGATTTCGCGGACCTTGGCAAGAAGCTCGTACGTGATATATTGCAGACACGTTACTCATAGTAAATAAGTCCGTGTCCGCATTCGTGAAACGTCGCACCGTGGCAAGCCGGCGTTACGATCACATTATACATAATATGACATTGAAGTGATCTTTACTTTGGTTTTAATGTTTTACTAACAGTTTCGCTCTGAGACATTTTTTGTGATCATAACCGAAATAGGATTTATAAATCTACTGTTACATATTTACGATATCAGCTACATTAATTCTGTACTTAATGAAAAATCAAACTACAAAAGTGAACTGTTCAAGAATAATTATCTAATGACATCATCACCTGTTCAAATTTAGACTCAATGGTAATTTTAAATTTACAAGAGTCAAAATTTAAATTTACAGTTAAATTAAGGAGGTCGTTGTCAAATGCTGAAAAGCAAAGGCGTTTCAGAGAGCGGCTTAGGCTGGACCCTGTGAAGTTTGAAGCATATAGGATAAAGAATTTGGCTAGAAGACAGAAAGTGCGTGATGAAAAACGCCGGAGAATAAAAGCACTTTTGTTGAACACAACAGCCGTCACTTAAACAAAAACTTACTTAAAAAATTTCTAATATATTATCAAAAATGGTTTATGAAGTCGTGTTATTAATGATATAGTATTTATATTCCTTTTTCTCTCAATTTACACACTAGCTTTTCTTTGCCTAGTACTCGCAATTTACCAACAACATAATATCAGTAGAAATATTCATCTAAAGCCAAAGGAAAAAGAGGGATCTATTTTTGTTATTTTAGTTTTTCGAGTAAAGGTAGCCTAGTGGTATGGGTAATGGACTGCTGAGACGAGGTCTCGGGTTCGATCTCAGGTTTACCATGGCACACACCAATGACTTTTCGATGCTTTTCGAAGTTATGTGTGTATTTATCGCAGGTTTATAAGTGCCCGGTTAATGGCAATAGGCTCGCCACCTATTAGGACCTAAACATAAACTGGCGAAATGTGGGTGCTAGCACCTCTGCCTACTCCTTCGGGGAATACAGGCGTGAGTTTATGTTATGTTATGTTATGAGTAAAGGTTACAATTAATCCTAAAGTCTTCAAAATTACCGATCTAAATCTCGAAACGAACTCCAATTGAATGAGAAAGTTCATGTGATAAGAAAAACTTAACCAATGATTACAGTGTATCAGTTTATGGCAAAAACAGTATTTATATCGGAAATGTTATCATTGCACTTTACAGGTAATTATAGACGACCATTCACAAACGCAGAAAAGCAAAGGCGATACAGGGAACGCCTCAAACAAGACCCCGCAAAATACAGTCAACAAAGAAAGAAGCAATCGGATAGAGCGAAAGATAAATATAAGAGAATTGATATACTGACAGAAGATGAGAAAGATAGGAGAAGGAAACAATGGAGACAGCTAAAACAACGTAGTAGGAACTACTCGGACCACTCCGCAGAGTATTTTTACAGTCAGTTTCAGTATCAAAATTAGATGATCAAATTATGCTCTTAAAATAAGGCACATAAATTAATATCTCCGTTGAGAAAGAAAGGCAGTTCGGCGAACTTCGTACCGTCAATTTTTTTCCGCCCGCTTGGCGTCCGATTCCGTTCCCGCTGCATATAAACCTTCTTCTTGAATTACTTTATCTCTTAAAACAAAACGCATCAAAATCTGTAGCGTAGTTGTGATGATATAAGCAAACATAGGGACGGCCAGACGCGGAAAACGACTTTACTTTATACTATGTACAGTCAACTACAAAGAGATGTACTAATATATTAAATTATGTACCCTTGCGAGTGCCACTATGAACTAACCAAACATTGTGACAAACATGATATCAACCGAACTTGACAGTATCATGTGTAAAGCGCAATAATTATGTATCCGACTACATTTCCTGTGATATGTACACTTACAATCTTAATTAAAAATCTATCCAAGTAGTGTGAAAGAAAATTGTATACATTTAATGTTTCAAAGAAATGTAACCATAATAAAAAGGATGTACGAATTTCGAAGTGCTACCGAAAACAAAAAAGTTTTTTTTTATACAGGGTACGTCAATTTGATTTCACCTCGCCTGATGTTAAGCTAAAGGCAAAGTCTCGGAAAGAGGGTCACCATCGTAAACATTTACCATGTTAACAGTGGTGGCACTCAGCTTGACGGCCTCATTAGATGCCTTTTCACGCCCCGCTTAAAGGACCCGGGACTGTAGGAAGAAGGAAACACGTGAGCTGGCAGGGAGTTCCAGGTCTTAGTGGTGCGGCATAGGAATGAGTCACTGAAACGCTTGGTTCTAGCAGGTATACTCTGCACCGTAAATGGATGGCATGTGTCGTCCTGTGAAGGAAGGGGGAGGGTGGGACTAATTGGAAGAGCTCGTCAGAACATTCACCATGGTAGAGACGGTAGAAAACTGCCAAAGACGCAAAATCTCTACGCATCTGCAAAGGCTCAAGGGTGTTCGTGACCTCAGTATTCCCAATAATGCGGACCGCACATCGCTGCAACCTGTCGAGAGCATCTAGTAAGTACTTTGCGGAGCCGTCCCAGAGATGTGAGCAGTATTCCACGCAGGAACGAATTTGGGTCTTGTATAGAAGACACCGCTGCTCCGGCGTGAAAAAACGTCTCACTCTGTTCAGGACTCCGAGTTTACGCGAGGCTGATTTGATGATACTCTCGATATAGTTTTTATTATTCAGTTTGCAGCGAACATCCATACCGAGGATAGTGAGGTGATCCTACAGTGGCAGTGGTGTGCTCTGAAGAGTGGGAAGGGGAAGTAAAGGAGATACCTTTGCTGTAAACGCACATGCCTGGGTCTTCTTGGCATTGAACTCGACCAGGTTCCTAGCACCCTATTGAGAAATGTGGTCTAGGATCCGGTCCAGCTCAGTGACAAGAAGCTGCCTTTTTTCCGCGATATCAGACTGCTTGGCCGCAGGATGTGCGTAATAACTCCCGTGTAAGGTGCTGTCGTCTGCAGAGCAGTGAATGTTTCCGTTACAGAGCATGTCATTGATATGCAGAACAAAAGAGAGTGGGAGATGAGACGGAACCCTGCGGCACGCCAGCATTTACCTGCAAGAACTCCGAAGCTCGTCCATCACAAAGGACGCGAATACGGCGCCCCTGCAGGAAGCTTGCAACCCAGTTACACAGTCTAGGAGGCAGGCCAAAGGCTGGTAGCTTGGAAAGAAGCGATTTGTGCCATACCCTATCGAAAGCTTTGGCGATGTCAAGACTAATTGCCAGTGACTCACCGTGCTTTTCCATAGCCTCACCCCAAAGATGGGTCACGTACGCCAGAAGATCACCCGTTGACCGTTTCGGTCTGAAACCGTATTGCCGGTCACTAAGCAAGGAGTGATCCTCTAGATGGCCTCTAGGTGCACAGCACTGAGATGACGGCTATGGGTCGATAGTTGGCTGGGTCCGATCGGCTGGTCATTCGCCTCCTTCCAAGCCGAAGGCACTATACCCGAACTGTAGGACAGTCGGTACAGCCGCGTTAGCATAGGAGATAACTCCGCTGCACATTTTTTAAGTACAACCGCTGGAATACCATCAGGACCACTGGCTTTCCGGACATCGAGTGATTGCAGTACTGCACGGACACCGCGTTGCCTGATACGGATATCAGGCATTGCGTGGCCACAAGTGGGCATTGTCCGTGGTTGCATACCACAATCATCGACTCGGGAGTTGGCCGTGAAGAGATTGACCAGCAAATTTGCTTTCTCTTGCGGCTCATGGGCCAGAGATCCATCGGGATTGCTCAGCGGGGGCAGCGAGGGCTGGCAGAAGTTGGCTTGCACGGCTTTGGCCAGTCGCCAGTAGCCACGGCTACCCGTGGGATTCGCCACTAGCTCTTGGCCCAGCCGTGCTATGCGCTGGGCATCTGCCCTGACGTAAGCCCTCTTGCAGACCTTTGTGGCTCTGTTGTACGCCGCCTTGAAGTGACCCACGTTGGGTGTGACGCGCGCCCGCACCCAGGCGCGGTACGCAGACTGTTTATGCTCAACAGCCTCCGCGCACTCGCGCCCGAACCACGGACGCGCACCGCGGACTCCGGTGACATCGGTGTATGGGATATAGTATTCCATACCTAGACCGATCTCACCGGCGACAGCAGTAGCGCTCTCAGATGGGTTCTTACCCTCAAAGCAGCGTTCAACCCACGAGATGGATGCAAAATATTGATGACTTGTGACGTAAATTCATATATAATTTTGTATCAGTATACACTACTGCATTTGTACGCCCATATGGCATAGCATAGCGGACATTTATTTAACTCTGTCAACTGTCAACTGTAACCTATGTTAACAAATGAAATAAATGATTATGATTATGATTATGATTATGAAATAGTCGCGCAATCCATCCCAATCCGCTGACGAGTAGTGCCAAAGACGCCTCTTCCCCTGCACGGGTCGTGGGGGCGCTACAATGGGCACGGTGGAGCGGACCAGACAGTGGTCGGAGTTACCTAAAGCAGCACTCACCGAGACACTGTTCTGGTCCGGGCGACTCGTCAACAGAAGGTCTAGCAGAGAGGGCTCTAGGCCGGACTCTCTTGGTATCCTCGTGACCTTGTGCACCAATTGAGTCAAGTCATGCGCCAGGGTCGCCGGGCTCCCGTCCGGTCGCCAACCGGCACGACGAGCCATATCGGGATTATGCGCGACCTGGTGGGGCAGCCTCCCAGGGTGGTTAGTCCCAGTTGGGCCCCTATACTATGCCGCGGGCGGCCAGCGGCATCACCGTTTCTACAGGTCTCCCTGCTCGGCGCGGCGCCCCGCGTCACACATCACTAGACTACGCCCTAAACCCACCGGTCCCACTAGTGCTGCGACTACAATCCCCTCGGCCCGGCTATGCACTTGCTGATCCCTGAACGCAATCCAACCGAGATTGAATTACTATGGAGGGTTTTTCGCACTTGTGCACGGTGGTACCAACCCGGTCGAAATAAGTGACAAGTTTGTGCCATCAAATTTCTACCACCTATTCTACCAATTTCTTCTCTAAGAATGCCATTTAAACATAAATTCATTACATTGCACATTTACAGAGTTTGACTTATCTGTCTGACACTTCATATTATATATGGTTTTGTTGGTTATATATGGTTTTTGTTTTCTAACATAAAATTTATATGAAATGTCACTAATTAGTTACTACGTATTATCTCATAAATATTATACTTTATCTTAAAAACGAACACAAAGTTGATGGAATTGTCTGTAAGTTGAGAAATTGTGGCGAAAATACATATGGGGCCTACATACATCAACCGATATGCGGCTCATCCACAGACGTAGTCTAGTAATCAAGTGGCGCCACCGTGACGCCGAATGGCTGATTTTAGTTAAGTATATATACGCCCGTAGGCGTTGTTTATGAGTCGAAAAAAAATCAAAATTTTACTACTACTTCTTCTGTTAACTTATTTCGATTTTATTTTGTTTTTGTTTTTGCTATTGAAATGTGTTTTTTTTTCTTTTTTGTTACTATCTTTTTGCATGCTTTTTTTTTCTTTGCGCGATCAGGGAAGGAAGTTCTACACATGGTCGAGGTCAAGACGTTCTCACTCGGGGTGGGTCTGGTAATAATGCGCGTACTTGGGGTGAGGGTGGAGGTGGTGTGCGTATTCGGGGTGGAGTTGGTGTTGGTGTGCGTACTCGGGGTGGTAGTGGTAATGACGTGCGAATTCGAGGGGTTCACGTACACGGTGGGGGGGTGTTCGTACTCGAGGTAAGGGGCGCGGAAGCAGTAGTGATACGGCTATCCCTCCGAGGAAGGTGGAAGAGCCGAACGCTGATGCTGCAAACCAACCATCATCGTCTACAAACAAACGCCCGTCCGCATTAACGTATGTAAAATTATGTTATGTAGTCGTAAGCTAGGTTTATACTATGAGTATATGTAATGCATAGAAGCACCCTGAATCAAGACAAATTCCAATCTATCATAAAAATATTTACTTGTCTTGCGGGTATGGAATGGAACTAACACCTCTCACCGCAGTATCTATTGCGCCAGTCAAGTAGTAATTGTCAAAGTATTCTACTAATACTATAAACGCGAAAGTTTGTGTGGATGTATGTTTGTCCCGTTTTCACGATTCAACGGCTGAACGGATCTAAAAGAAATTTGTTAGGTACTGGAGGCACTGGATTAACACGGGCTACTTTTAATCCCACTGCTGGGCATAGGTTTTTTAAACCACATAATATGAAATGTAGTCCCGCGGGCATCGCCTGAAATATTTATCTTTTATATAAATTTCATAATTTGTAAATATATGATTCCCTTTAATTTGCATTTACTGCCTGCTAGGTAGACACGATGATCGCTATCCATACTAATATTATAAATGCGAAAGTAACTCTGTCTGTCTGTCTGTCTATCTGTCTGTCTGTCTGTATGTTACGCTTTCACGCCTGAACCACTGAACCGATTTTGATGAAATTTAGTATAGAGGTATATTAGACCATGAAAAAGGACATAGGCTATGTTTAATCGCGATAACCGACATCTACGCGGGCGGAGCCGCGGGCCAAAGCTAGTTAATAATATTTTTTAGCATATCCGAGGCAATGGTTTCTGATATGCCAGTGGGTGTGGTTTTACAAGCTCCCATTCACCCAAAAAAGAAACGTTTGCTACCGCCGAGACGTACCGGGTAATAATAATTTTTCTTATTTTCTTTATAGATATAGTAGTGCCAGAGACCTTAATGTCTTATATTTTTCATAGGGGTTTCTTACCTAGATTCCCCTTGGTATCAACCTGGGACAGATTCTTCGTCAGAGCCAGCGTTAAGACCTCTCATATTTTTTTTTTTTAAATCATTTATTTCCTCAATAATAATTACATAGTTTCTTATATTTACCTTCTCGCCAAACTATTGCGTTTGATGGCGAGATGCGCTCTGTTTTACAACAAGGTTACTTTACCTACCTACACACTTACCTAATATTAGGTAAGCATGCCAATATGTTTACATTAAGGTTCTATGAATTTCAATATATAAGGATTATGACATGACACAGACAGTTGACACAATTGCTTATTCCCTAATTATGTTATAAAATAACTACCGTTGTTCCTTGCTGGCCGTGACCACCGCAGTACTTGCGGTAGGGCGGCCGTCGAGGAGCAAGTTCCTCAATTTGGTCCTCAACACTCCTTTGCTCATTTCAGGGCTCTGTCGTAACAGCTCAAATTTATTAAATGTCTTGGGTACTATGTATTTTGATAGTCTTTCACCGTAGTAGTTGTTGACCCGTGGTTGAACTGATCTATTTTTTCTAGCACTTCTAGTGCTATATTTACTGTTTATAATTTCTTTATGTTCATTACCATAGTAATACTCCAACCCTAGCAAATATTCAACCTTTTTTTCTAAAGGTTGGATTTGGTCTCATTATCCCTACTCCTTGCAGTGCATTTCAGTGCATACATAAATTCAGAAAAATCGCGATTAAAAGGCAAAGAGGTACGGCCCGGATCCCAGTCTGTGGGGCGACCGATATTCGGCGCCACAGATATGCACATTTCAAAATGGCGGCAGCCTGCAACTTGCTAGCCGTATAACAAATTGGCGTGAGTTGTACCAATACTTTGCAATAATCCTAGCTACTGGGATCGTAGTAAAATCACGTCTCGAGGAGTATTGGAATAGGGACCGAGACATATTCTCTACTCCCGGTTTTTCATGCGTGATGGGGTATGATCGTTTCCTGTTACTGAGCAAATAACTACATTTTCAGGACAACGCTGGTCGCTGGGCACACTAGAATCCACAAGACCACATTTCCCAGCTGAGTTCCCCCATCACAATGCGCCTCCCGGGAAAAAAACAGAGCCTTTGCGCCGAGTTTGCAAAGTTTGCAAGAAGCGTACAACCACGTATTGTGAAGGGTGCAATAATACGTTGTGCCTTTTCCAATGCTTCAAACAGTACCACACTTCCACCTAGTCCACACAACACTTAACAACTATTTTCAAACAAAATATTTGTAAAATAATTATTTATTTGCCTTAACAAGAATTTGAGCTCGTTGGTTATAGTTATTCATAACGAAAAAAGCCTTATCCATATTAACCTCCCCAACATCGTCCCTTTTTATGCTCATCAAGACTGTGTTTGTTGCCTCTGAATAGTTATTTACTGTTCCACTTAGGGTCATGCTTTACTTTAATATGCTTGGTAATATATCGTAGTTTTTGAATTGTTAGTGTTTTGAAACCTCAGACTTATTAGTTACAAGAAATTTCATTGTTTGCAACTTAGTCATCTGAACACTTGATTTCAATGCCCATTTTGATAAAAAAAAAAAAAAAAAAAAAAAACTGATAAAAACCAAACTGTTTGGTTGAGCAATGTTATGCTTTATGTTTTGTATAGTTTATGATCCTAAGTTCTTGAAACATCAACATTTCATGCACTTGTGCTCCGTATCGCTTTAAAATAAATACACTAGTGATACCAACTTTAGATAGAAATCGAGTAGAGCAATTTTTTCACAGAACTTTGAACAAGTGTTTTAGAAAAAAAATGAATGTCAGGTATATGGAATTTTTTTGTTACTTTACTGTAAATCTAATTTGTAAATTATAAGCTTATTTTAACCAGAATAATGTTTCTGTTTTATAAAATAATGAAAAACTATGTGTTGATAATAGTGTTCTAATCAACATTCATTTATTTTTCTAATACTTTTATAAACGATAAATATACAATACAGCAACAAATTTAATAAAGCTTCACTATCCCTACTCCTTACAGTGCATTTCATACATAAATTCAGAAAAAAGAGGTACGGCCCGGATCCCAGTCTGTGGGGCGACCGATATTCGGCGCCACAGATATGCACATTTCAAGATGGCGGCCGTCCACGTACGAGATGATTGTATTACCGACGTCACATCAATTACGGGGGAGTTTTGAAATAGACGTACTGTTTCTATATACTTACCATTTTACCACTTTTTACGTGTGTATCATACTGTGGGTACCTTGGGTACCATTTCATCTGGAAAAAACTACACGGTGTTCAATCATGAGAGCCTTTTGCAGGAGACTCCAGGTGCACTCTAGGAACAACCAAGGTTGGTTTTATTTATACCTAACAAGCATTATGATAACCTAGCATTATCAGTTTCCTCTTTGTATCTCCCAAAACCTCTAGACTATATCGAGAAGACAAACATACTAAGTGAACAATTTTGTCTTTTTTCAACAATATAGGGTTCATAATTGAACGCGCAAAATTTTTCACTTAGTATGTTTGTTTTCTAGACTATCGATAAGATTACTTATTTTTTTATAAAACTTGCAGATTTCAAGCGTATAACTCTGGTCAATGGGAAGTCATTCTTCATGTATAAAAAGTATACATACAGCTTTTGGTTCAACACGAAGACGGGCTGTAAATGGAGATGCTGTTCGCAGTGCAAAGCGTTTATAGTAGTGTCGACAGAAGGGTCTCTTATAAAAGCAGTAGGGGAGCATACCCATCCGCCTCCCAACTACATGCGAACCTCAAATGGGTATTATATGAGAATATAAGAATGAATACACAAAACTGTAGATATTTTCCGTTTTTTACCATTAGTGGCAGTTCCAGTGGCATAAACAGTACAGCCTAAAAAGTCAAAGATCGGGATCCCTGAACACTAGTTCAAAAGACAATCTTCAAGACTTTAATACTAAGAGTGAATAATTTGTATTTGATACTGTTTTATTGATTAAATTGTCTTCAATTGCTATCATTACTATTTATCAATCATCCATACTAATATTATAAATGCAAAAGTAACTCTGTCTGTCTGTCTGTCTGTCTGTCTGTCTGTATGTTACGCTTTCACGCCTTTACCACTGCACCGATTTTGATGAAATTTGGTATAGGGTTAGATTAGACCTTAAGAAAGGACATAGGCTATGTTTGGTCGCGATAACCGACATCCACGCGAGCCGCGGGCAAAAGCTAGTTTAGTAATATACCTGTAAGTAAGTTTAGTCCTGTATAGTTCAAACCTAAATCTTGGACCTAAATCCCGAGATATAAAAGGCCCTGGCTCGTGCGGAATGTTTTGTAATAATCTATGCTTGATGAATTTGAATTTGTCCAACACCGTAGCACCCCGTGCTATCTTCAAAATACTTCCAAGAAACGTGATTGTTTTTTTTACTGCTCGTATAGAGCACATTTTAGGTCCAAGATATATGGTATCGAGCTATATGTTAACTTTTTAAAATTGTTATCAGACCCTTTCTAAGGGGAGCACTCAGATTGCTTGAGCGACCTGAACCTACCCTGGATAGCCGAAATAATCGACTTCAAATATACAAAAGATTTACGTACTTAATAGACACAAAATCTATTTCGGGGATACCGTTGTCCCCCCTCCTGAGGAGGGCCAGACCGTTAGGGATGGCCTTGGGTTAGCCGGGGTGCGAGGGATATGTCGATGACAACCTCACCTCCGGCCTAGCACCCTACCCTTCCGGCTCCGGTAGGGGAGGTATCCGAGGGGATTTCCGCACGAAAAAAAACCACAAAATCTATTCATAGAAAGGTTACTTCAAAAATAGGTTCTTTTTATACTATTTGCCGTTGATTTTTTTCTCAAAATTTCATGTCGTTTCATGTCATTTTAGACTCATTTGAGCATTTTTATTGCAGAGCTGACATCAATAACTATAGCCAATGGAAAGAAGCTCTACATGTATAACAACTACTCTTATAGGTTCAATGGTAACGTGAAACTTGGCGCTAGGTGGCGTTGTACTTCGCGGTGCAAAGCGTTTATAATAGTATCACCAAATAAAAAAGTTGTGAAAGCTGTAGGAGTACATTTGCATCCACTTCCTCGCTATCACAAAACTTCATCAGGAATATATGTCAGATACATGTGACTAGTTACCTCCGCAGGAAAAACTACCGGACACAATCCTCGATGACTGGTATGGATGCCGTTCCCGAGGAGGGCCAGACCGTAAGGGATTGCCCTGGGTCAGCTGGCGTGCAAGGGTTATGTTGAAGACAACCTCACCTCCGGCCTAGCACCACGACCCACAGTCGGCGTGCGGTTTTAGTCGGTTCGAGTCCGAAATAACTTCCACTTTCGGCTCCGGCAGGGTAGGTATCCGAGAGGATTTCCGCACGAAAAAAGAAAGGTATGGATGCCGTTACAATTCTCAACCGTTTACGCACTCTGGTCGATCAGTCTGGACAAAATGTATGCAGTTTGGCAATACGAGCTTAACTATACGTGAATGTGGAGCTCCCGTGCAATTCATGTTCCCTGTTTTCATATCCCCGAAAGCCTACCTACCTCCTGAACTAACAATGATCTCAACGAAGCCCTTTCTTTTCGTGCAGAAATTCCCACGGATACCTCCCCCGCCGGAGCCGGGAGGGAATGTTATAGTGGACTCGAACCGACTAAAACCACACGTTGACTGGGGGTCGTAGTGCCAGGCCGAAGGTGAGGTTGTCTTCGACATATACCTCGCACCCGGCTGACCCAGGGTGATCTCAACGAAGCCAATGATAGTGCAATCGATATGAAAATGTATGCCCAAACTATAATACCGTCTCTACCATGGTGAATGTTCTGACGAGCTCTTCCAATTTGTCCCACCCTCTCCTTTCCTACACAGGACGACACGTGCAGGGCTAGGATGCCATCCATATACCGTGCAGAGTATACCAGCTAGAACCAAGCGTTTCAGTGACTCAACCCTATGCCGCACCATTAAGACCTGGAACTCCCTGCCAGCTCACGTGTTTCCTTTTTCCTACAGTCCCGGGTCTGATGAGACCGTCAAGCTGAGTGCCACCATTGTTAACTTGGTACATGTTTTTGATAGGGACTCTTTTTCCGAGGCTATGCCTTTATGAAGGAGTATCATTCCTGTACGAACGTAGTCTCAGGGTCTTCCGTGACGACTTCTTAGGTTTTAATATATTATGAACTCTTATATTCCTTTTTGGCTTTATATTTCTCTCACTATTATTGTAATATATGTACAAATGCAATTTTTTCGATTTTTATGTTTTTCACAACGTCACGTCGAGTTATGTGGCAACTCGCCAAACTGAAAACTTGACTATCGGCGAGTTTACAACTTTCAATTTCTTTGATGGTAATCTCGCCATTATTTTTTGGCGACATTACCATGCCTCTTCATGACAGTTGTAGTTTCGACCAGCATAGGAATAGAGCGTAGGGAACAACGAAAATATTATAGCTTTCATGTAAAAACACGTATATTAGATTATTTACAAAAATCAAGATAACATAACATATCTTTTCTTAAGATTAAAGTGATGTAATCTCCGAGATGAAGATGAAAAAACTGAAATTGATGTTTTTAGAAAAAAAAAACCCTAGATTAGAAATCAATATCAACAAGGTAAATGTTAAACTAGAAAAAACGTTACGTAGGTACTTAAAAATCTAAAAAAAATAGCGTAAAGTGAACACAGAAAAACTTAATATTAAATTCTTAACTAACAAATAATTTAATTTTATCATGTGTAAGTAGGTGTTTGACATTTGCGCCAGCTTATCGATACAATGTCCTAGTGAGATCTCTTGATCGACCAGTTCCCGCAAAATTATATTTATTATATATATTTTTTATTTATTTATTAATTTTAATTTAATTAATTTTAATAATTTTTTATTTATTAATTTTGATGTTCAAGTAATTTATTAGATAGTACTGTTTATTTTCTTTTCTTTTAATTTCAGTTTTTTCATCTTCATCTCGGCGATTACATCACTTTAATCTTAAGAACAGATATGTTATATTATCTTGATTTTGGTAAATAATCTAATATACGTGTTTTTACATGAAAGCTATAATATTTTCGTTGTTCCCTACGCTCTTTTCCTATGCTGGTCGAAACTACAACTGTCATGAAGAGGCATGGTAATGTCGCCAAAAAATAATGGCGAGATTACCATCAAAGAAATTGAAAGTTGTAAACTCGCCGATAGTCGAGTTTTCAGTTTGGCGAGTTGCCACATAACTCGTCACGTCAAGTCAAGATCCGATCCGTCAAGATGCTTCGTCTATAATGTATTTTTTTCATGACGTTGAACAGTCCTTTACGGATTTGATGCTAAAAAGCCCATAACCATACAAAGAACAGTCCTTTATTTATATGGTTCACCTATACAATTCAAACGGATTTTTCATCATTACCTTCTTCTAAAATGTTGCAAACCTAGCCCAATATAGAGCATTAAAACGTAGTAGAGCAAATACTTATTTTTTAAAATTGATAAACTTGCATTCATAGGTACTTGGTCGTTTGCCAACAGCAACTAATTGCTCTAGTAAACAAGATGGTATTTGCTACGATCGAAACTAGAGATATGAAATTCAGTACGCTTTTGTCATCGGTAGCGTGGCCGAGCGGTCTAAGGCGCTGGTTTAAGGCACCAGTCTCTTCGGAGGCGTGGGTTCGAATCCCACCGCTGCCAGAAAGATCTTTTTGTATGTTTTTTACATTTTATTCGAAATTTTGTACACCCTATTATATTGTAATAAAAAATAAGTTACTTACACCTTAAAAATAAACGTGTTTGTGTTCTATTACTTTGTATTTTATATTTTAGTTTTGTTTAAACTTTTAGTTTAAGGAAAATTTTATTCTAGGCTATTTAGATTCGCCGCCTCTTTCTGTGAGCAGGTCATGCTCGTGAAAGAGGCGGCGGGGCGAGAGCGGGAGAAAACTCTCCCACCCGAGTTCCGCAGTCGGCGGCTTGGGCACCGCCGACGTGTCTTCGCCGAAGACCATCGGCCTCCATGACCGGGGGCCTGAGGACGGTGAGTTGGCTGCTCACCGTCTTTACAGAAGCAGGCCCATGACGGCAGCGTGACGTGAGGGATTCACGCACGCCCCCCCCCCCCCCCTAAGAAGCGGGGTAACACCCGAAAACCCCCCCCCATAGACGCGGGATAGCACCCGAACCACCCCCGAGACGAGGCCGCAATTGTAGCCGTGGGTCTGATGGGAGTCCTGGGACATCCTTCCGAGGGCTTACCCGGGGCTCCCATCCATAGGCTTCTGGGCGTTACCGTGGGGGTTTTTAGTCGGTAGGAGTCCGGCATAACATCCATGAAGGATTTTCCCCCACGGTTAAAAAAAAAAAAAAAAAAAAGGCTATTTAGATTCCCATTAGTTCTATAGAACTGTGACGTCATAGAACTGTTGAAACGTTTTTCTCCCTGTTTTTCTATGATAGATCAGATGCAATTAAATTTGTCCCATTTGTTCCATAGAAAAAATAATACTTTTGCTTAATTGGAAACCTCGATCTCCATGTTCTACAAGTTCCCTTTTTACATGTTCCTAAATGCCTTTCACACATTTTTTATTCCAACTCCTATTTCCATAACCAGTTTTACTTACATACATACTTACATTACATATTATGAGGTACCTACAATACATACTGGACCTTAGTGTCCTATATCCGAACAACTTTATAAAAGGAATTATAGAATATTACAGTTGAATGTTGCAATAAAACAAGCTAAATCATTTAAAGCAATTAGTTTTATTAACCATAATTAAAATAAACCAAACTTATTGGTAAATAACAAATATATTAATTCACTCAATAAACATTAACGAGGGTCTATAGCTCTCTAATTAGTGATTCACCATACTGGTGTAAATCTTAAAAAAAATAAACCACATTTCTTGGTAACTAACAAATAAATTCACTCACACAACATTAACAAGTGTCTAATCCATAGCTCTCTAATTAGTGTATTCACGATACTGGTGTAAATCTTAAGAAATTTATTTTTCTTAATTTCATCGGCAAAGAAAAGCTCAGCAGCCAAGACTGTTCCGGTTTCTGCAACCATGTCAATGTGGACATATTCAGTTTGCGTTGTTGCAGAAGTGGTGTTTACCTTTGTCTGGGTACCGCGATTTAGGTATAGATCTATAGATCTGGTGTACTGTCTGTACTTCTTACGTCTCCTTTCGCGAAATAGTTCATTTGTGAGGGAATAATAATATCATCCTCTGGTTGAGTAAAGGTATCATATCGAATATTGAGAATACTTTGGCTTTCCATATTGTCCATATTGTCAAAAATGTACAAGATTTACTTTTGCGGCACAATTATCTCTTTAAATAACAATATATGATATGCTTTTAGTAAAACTGGCAAATGACAGTCATTCCTCCTTTGTATATAAAAGAGATTAGATAACTATAACGACTCATCACAAAATAGAACAAATAGGACAAAATGTGTTAACAGTTCTATCGTAGTTCTATGGAACAAATGGGACAAATTTAGTTGCATCTGATCTATCATAGAAAAAGAGGGACAAAAATGTTTCAACAGTTCTATGACGTCACAGTTCTATAGAACTAATGGGAATCACCGAAAAAAAGTTTTGGTAATGATTGTTGAACTATCACTTATCTACACAGAGAGGCTGAATTTCGCTGGTGACATATTGCTTCAGGAAGATGCAACAAAGTAGTCAAAATTATCTTAATTTCTTTTTTTAACCCCTTCCAGTTGACCGATTGTTCTGATATTTGGTACACATTTAGTTCGGACAATAATACCATTTTAATCAATAAAACTGTTTGATTTGCTTTTAATACGAGAGTTTTAGGATCATTTTAAGACTGCATCGTCAAGATATTTCTGACGCTGACTGTACCAAACGTTGGCTTATTACCGATCCCCCCGAAAATTATTAAGGTTTTAAAACAGCGTTTTATAAAGGTGGTATAGTCAATGAGATAAGTGTTAATTGTATGTATAATATGTATGTATTTACAAAAAAAAAGTATCTAAGTATCTTTATCCGCATTCTAGATTCCATAACACAAGCTATTAAATGCTTACCATGGGTCTAGATAGCGTTGTGTAGAATGTTGTGGAATATTTAAAAAAAAAAAATAAAAAAAAAAATTATCTACATATTTTTGGGTACGAGAGAGCGATAAATACAAACAATCGCGAAGAAAACTCTGCTGCGCTAAAACTAGCCGACCCGGCGAACTATATTAATATATTATGCATGTACATATAAACCTTCCTCTTGAATTATTCTATCTATTAAAAGAAACCGCATCAAAATCCGTAACCTAATTTTGAAGAAGCTTACATAGGGACGGACAGACGCGGGAAACGGCTTTGCTTTATACTATGCAGTGAATTGATGATAATGATGTTATGTCATTCTCTTTAAACTAATTACAGATTTCAAACTCATTAAACTGGTCAACGGCAAGCAATTTTACTTGTACAAGAACTATACCTACGGGCATCAGTTCAACACGAAGACTTGTGATCGATGGCGCTGCAGTCGATGGGGCTGCAAATGTTTCCTGTTAGTGAATTTGAAAGGGGAGCTTGTATATACTTCGGGAGAACATCACCATCCGGCCGCTCGTTATCGCCAGACACGTCAAGGTTACGTTAAAATATGAAAACATTCTCAAGACAGTACGTTTTTACCCGACTGCGCGACGCAAAGGTTATGTGTTTATCAGTCTATGTATGTATGTATGTATGTAGGTATATATGTATGTATGTTTGTTTCTATGTGGCGTTCTAGAGACCAAATGCGTAGGCCGATTTTGATAATTCTTACGTCAATCGATTCGTCTTAACCTTGCGAGTGTCACTAAAGACATGACAGTAATCAAAATTCACCACAGTGAGAACCAGACGCCATATTGTCAAAATGAAAAAACAAAAAGTCAATGAACTTTGTCAAGTGGGGTGTCGTTGAATAGGTATTTTAAAATCATCTATAGATTCCTTTTATCATTTTTCATTTTAAATAATAGTTTAAGATATATAACGGTTTAAAGTTGTTTAACAAAATAATCATTCTCGCTAATTTGAACTAACGATATGAAGGAAATTACAAAAGATAGACATGTCATATCATAACTAAAAAGTATAAAATAAAACAAAATTATTAAAAAATAAAAAAACCCGACTGCCACTGAAAAGACTGAAATAAGTTTGATAGCAGGCGGTACCCATTTGCCAATCATAAACCGAAAGAAAATTAATGGTTCAGTCTTTTCAGTGGCAGTCGGGTTTTTTTATTTTTTAATTATAATATTAGCTGACCCGGCGAACTTCGTGCCGCCAATTTTTTCCCGCCCGCGTGGCGTCAGATCCCGTTCCCGCTGCACTCTCTACTATATTATCTTATACATACAAACCTTCTTCTTGAATTACTCTGTCTATTAAAAGAAACCGCATTAAAATCCGTTGCGTAGTTTTAAAGATATAAGCATAAGGACGGGCAGACGCGGAAATCTACTTTGCTTTAACATAACATAACATAACATAAACTCACGCCTGTATTCCCCGAAGGGGTAGGCAGAGGTGCTAGCACCCACATTTTGCCAGTTTATGTTTAGGTCCCAATGTAATAGGTGGTCTATTGCCAGTAACCGGGCACTTATAAACCTGCGATAAATACACACCTAACTTCGAATGAAAGAAAATGAAAAGTCATGTGTGCCATGGTAAACCTGGGATCGAACCCGAAACCTCGTCTCAGCAGTCCATTACCCATACCACTAGGCTAATACTATACTTATAATCTGGTAAATGAATGCTCACAAGGGGGGTGTGGATGGAAAAGTCGAAAGCAGAAACTATGACTTAGGAACTTTGTTTGGACTATTTAGGAGATAAACATGCCAAAAGTCCTGACCCCTCCGAGGTGAGCCCGAGGGTAGAAGGCACAAGGAAGGACCCGATTTTTGGTTTTTTGTTTACTTCTCGAAAACGGTGCTTTGTAGGAAATTGTGTTGTATGACTTAATAAAAGCTAATTAAATTCTCTACAACTTTGTCTTTTGCACTTTGTATCTATCTCCAACCATTGCCCAGATATGAGCTTCTAAAGGTGGTCGATTTAAAAAATTGTTAAAGCTTATAGTAGACACCTTGTGTTGATTAATTCCTGGCGATATAGTGATACGATCGCCAAATTCTTCCAACAGCTTAGCTTTGATCGTTTTGACGTTTGGCACTTGCCCTGATACTGCAGCCCGCAATTCTGTAATGGAGAACAGACAGTCACTGTTAGTCTCCATGTGTGTGCTTATAAATTTCATTCATGGCATTAGTTATGTAATCTTCAGTGACGTCTGAGCGGTTTGAGTCCATTTGGGTTTTGTACAATTGCCTGAAAAATGATTTGCGACATTCGTCGTGGTATAAGGCTGTACAGTTAATTTGTACTGTTACAATGAGTGCTTTGCAAATCGACCAAACAAAGTTCCTAAGCCAAAGTTTCTGCTTTCGACTTTTCCATCCACAAGTTATTCATTTAGACTATTACTGATAGAGTAAATTGAAAGTATGGGATTAACATAAGTTGACGACTGTCATAAACATAATATACTCGTAGTATAGTGTCGCATATCTTTATTGTGCACACCAAGGAGAAAAACATGCGTTATTTGGTCGTACATCGTGGGTATTACCAATAGGTGGCATTAACAACAGCATAAACGTCGAAGTAAATGTCAATCTCATTCATTCATCGTTCTATTCTACAATACGCTGGCCAACGAATTGTTGTATGAGTATTATCCTATAGTTAAAATAAATTATCTAACCGAGCTCATTAAATTAGGAATGGTAAAACAGCAGTAAAAATTGCGTCGATTCTTATTTAATACTTTTTATTTATTTTTAATCATCCACCCAGCCTATAATAGGAACTGAATTGACTATTAAATTTTATAACGTCACTAAATCATTTTTCATACAAGTTACCTTATAACTTATCGTTTTGACGTTTAATACAAAGTAAATAAATTGACTAGTCAGTAGAATACCCAATTGTCACTTTTCTAGTGACGCTTAGCAGTGCAAGCGAAAAGGACAATATAAATGAAGTATGTAAAATATTAAATGTTTTAGGAGGGCTAATATTTTGCAGTGTCATCTATTAATTTTGTATATCATTTTGTAAGTAATAGGGGTACAAGAATGCGGGTAAACATACCCTAGTCGTGTATATCTTTTTTTACATAGCAACTTTTAAAAACCAATGCACAAAATTCGCTTATTACAAATCAACTTCTGATAGAGCCGTTGTCGGATATAGTCGTTCTATGAGTCATTTCTTGTTCAACTTCCATAGATATTGGGTATTTTAGAAAAAGGAACGTTAGTTGTTTGAATATTATAAGAAAATAAGTCGGTACGCTGAATAGATATACTTAGAACAAATACTTAGTGAGTCTATTTGTTCTAAGTGTACTTATCTATTCTATAAGTTTTTTTTTTAAGTTTTGTCAATATAAGTTTTTAAGGAGCACTATAGCCTGTTGCTATGGTGCTGATAGCTCTAGAATCTTGTTATTCTCTTTTCTTTTTTTCTACTTCAACATTATTAGTCACATATCTATTGTAAGCGTTTATTGTGCCATATTTATCGGCTTGCACTTTATGTGAATACTTTTAGTGATTTATGTGATAATTTCATAAATGTAACCATAGAATTTATTTTGTATATTCAATTTAATCTATAAAATAATTACATTGATGTGTAAATACCCCTTGTTTTTACTTACAGCCCCAATGGACACCTGCTCCTATCCGTTTTTAAATACAGCTGCAGGTTTTGGGTGCTAAATCGATGCTGCCACTTTGAGTAATACTGTGACGGTAAATCAGCTCACTTCTTCCCTGTTACTCCATAGTAGGTATATCCTGTCAATGGTAGAGACATGTGGAGAAACTCGTAATTGCGTAGGCCACTCCCACCTTTCAGAATATTAGATAGAATAGAATAGGCAATAATAAAAGAAGTAAAATCGGTGATAAGGTAACCCACAAAGCTCCCTAATCAGTGGACAAGTCAAATTCATTAACTACAATTGTTACGCACACAATTTTTCTAGTATTGTTCACCTCTGTGAATAGTTACAATTCACAGGTCCCAACAGAACTTCCAGGAACCCTTAATTAAGCACCACAAGCACCCAAGCACCACATTATTTATAAGTAAGTAAAGAGGCAGCATCCTTTCTGGCTTAAAAACATCCCCTAAAAATATCACGCCTTCGCACGGAAAGAAATCGTATTGTACCCAATAATACCCGTGCGATGCCGGGACTTCCAGATAATGCGTATGAGCACAGAATAAATAATAGTACAGTCAGTATAAAAAGATGTTGATGAACAAAGTGCTAAAAATTATCTTAATTCCTTGGATTTCGCCCTTTCTTTGATGTTGACCGATTGTTGTGAAATTTGGTACACAACTTTATACCTCTGTTTTAAGATCATTTTGAGACTTTGTTGTCAAGATATTTCTGACGCTGACTATACTACGTATTTATTTACAAATAGCAGCACCTTCTTCTAAAATAATGAATTAATTGATCGCCATTATGCTTCCCTCATTTGTTTTTTTCTTATCTCATGCAGACATGTCAGACGGTTCATCGGATCTTAACATCATACAAGCGGGTAGAGGGTTTGCCTTGCTTAACGGCATTTATAGATATCATATTCACAAGACATATAAAAATGGAGCGACTGTTTGGCGATGTTCTAATTATAAAAAAGTAAAATGTTCAGGGACAATCACTGTCAAGGTAAGTGTTGCTCTCTTGATTTAGTTAAATTATGTTCTTTTCATACCAAGTGATGAGTGTATGAAAAGTGTATGAAAGTACTGAGTAGCTCAATTGGGTACTATCCTATAGTTAAAATAAATTATCTAACCTGAGCTTATTAAAATAAGAACGGTAAAAGAGTGGTAGAAATTGCGTTGGTTCTTATTCTATAGTTTTTATTTATTTGTAATCATCCACCCAACCTAAAATAGCAACTGATTTGACTATCAAATTTTATGACGTCACTAAACCTTTATTCATACAAGTTACCTTATAACTTATAAGTTATAAGGTAACTTGTATGAAAAAATTAGTTACTTTTTACTAAACGTCAAAATGATAATGGCCGTTCCCAATAACATACTTACAGTTGAAGATAGGTCGCAACAGTCAAATTTGACGTATCGGCTGTTCAAATTGAAAATATGGTAACTGATTTTTTTGCGAAAAAACGCATCGCGGTATAATTTAATAGGAGTTACTATGTTTTGAATTTAAACAGCCGAGCACTTTATCCCTAGATGCGATCTATCTTTAACTGTCAGTATGGTATTGGGAACTGTGAGACGGATTAGGCAGTTGACTGATGTAGCTACTGCTAGGCTCGTATACTTTAGTTACTTCCATAGCTTGATGTCCTATGGAATACTACTTTGGGGAAATGCAGCAGATTTAGAAACTATATTTATATTGCAAAAGAGGGCAGTTCGTGCCATTTATTGCTGAGGCAAGAGAGACTCCCTCAGGGAAAGATTTAAGGATATTGACATTTTAACTGTAGCTTCCCAATATGTATTTGAAAACATAATGTATGTCAGGAAAAATATATCTCATTACACAAAAGTAAGTGACATTAGGTACAAACAGAAATCTGCGTAACAAACATAGACTTCTACTTCCATGTTATCGGCTTAGCAGGGTTAGTGATTCTTTTAAGGGGGATGGTATACGTTTATATAACAAACTGCCAGAATCGATCCTTGGTATGCCTGACGATAAATTCAAAACCTTTGTAAAGACCCCCTTATCCAAAAAGGCACACTATAGGATAGATGATTACTTGAAAGATAAAAATGTATGGCTTGAGCATGGTGCAGGCCCCTCGTAATTAGTTACGTGACTTATTTGTTACATTATGTAACTTTGTTTTTATTCTTAATTATAAAGAGTTTTATATACTTGTTGACATTTAGCTTTAAGAAAATAAATATTGTAAATTGACGTCCAAAAAATGCCGCAGTGGAGTTTGTTGCGCCGTTTCTTCTCCACCAGCGCCTTGGAAGCGGTGGTAAACTTAGATTAAGTAGAATTAAAATTGACGTCGATAAGAAACAATTTTATTGTTCTATATTTAAAAATAAATGACTATGACTATGACTATGAACGGCGGTAAATCGTTTTGACGTTTAGTAAAAATTAACTAATTTGACTAGTCAGTAGAATACGCAATTGATCAGACATTTCCCTGTAAGGGACTGGTCGCGATTCAAGTCTAGGACGTTTACATTTTACTAGACTCAGGTAAATGCCAAAGGAGTGTTATGATTTTGACAAGTTATGTATGTACAGTCAACGCCTTAAGTTGATTAACACTAACATATTTTACAAATCTTTCTTATAATTGAATGCATCTGTCTATAGTAAATGTAGTGTTATGATTCCCAGAAGACAAACTTAATTTACATATTCAATGTTTTTTTTTTCACAATTTTATGTAAGGTTTAGGGGCCACAGTGTTCAATAAATTGGAATTTGTTAGGCTACTTTTGTAGTTGACTGTACATATATGTTCAACTATTCCCTCATAGCACCTCAACTATTTGTTTTTAGAGCGTATTACTATCGGAAATATTCGTTAAATTGTTAGTGTTGATACCTACTATGATTGGTGAAATGTGGGTGTTAATTCACCACTGCCTAACTCTCTGGGGATGAAGGCGTGGTTATATGTAATGTAAAATTTCATTTCATTCTTTATTATACTTTATGCTTTGTATTTATTTAAGGGTAAACATATTTTAAAGAAAAAACCTCATATTTGTAAACCGGATGACAATACCTAATCGCCTGAAATTCAGGCATCAGATAATCCAATAGCGAAGCTAATCATGAAAAACTGCTAGAATTGAAGAATAGCAGACATGATTTTCTTTATACTGTTTATTGATGGCATTTGGTGGAATCTGCTACACATATTGAGTAAGACACTTTGTACTTTCCCACAAAGTTTATTTTCATCCCACCATCTCGGAAAGAGTATTTTTAATCTTCAATATCTGAGTGGAAAAGCCGTTTTCATTCTCTAGAGGATAAAGTAAATTGAATTTAGAACATCGTGTGCACTAAGTTTGTGAATTAAAAAAAAACATTAAATCTATTTACTGCTACCTCTATGGTGCCGAATATATCATACAACTTTTTTTTAATTTGTTAAAAACTCAGACTCGGAACCTTCTTGGTGTTCTTTTTTTCTTTTGAAATAAAAGTATACCTATCTTGTGATTGTAAACGTTTTTTTTTTTTTGCATTTAGTCATTTCCTCGCTGAGGTGGAATGAAAAGTTACGTGTTGCACTCGAGTGCAAAGATTTTTCACCTCGTGCTCTTTTGATTCCTTCGCTTGCTCGGTCATCAAAATTGAACACGCGGTTAAAAAGCAACTTTGCACTCTTGTATAACAAATAACTATTTTCACCTGATCGGTTTCGCCTCATTGCATTCTCAAAAGTATGATGTAAAGTTTACATCATACCTTTATATACTTTAACATCATACCTTTGAGAATGCCATGAAGCGAAAACGGTCAGGTGAAAAATAAAATTAAGTGGAAAAGTATAAAGTGTATTACTCAAGACATGATTTTGTTGCTGATTTTACCAAATTTTGCCATCGTCTAAGTCTGATTGATACAAAAGTGCAAACGTTTCCAAAACTGTTTTCGGATTCAAAACGTATTCTAAAAATAAGGCAAAAAGAAGAATCGTGTGATTTATGTACCAGTAAAAGAAGTTAACCATGGTTTATACAAGACTTCCATTGAAGAAGAGTTGGAAAATGTTTATGTTTGTAACTACTAAACCTTAATAATACTTCTGCAGTTGACAGCAGGCAAATACACTATTTTTATAAATATTTTTTTATTGTTTTCAAATACCCATGCACAATAAGGTGTTCTGAGCATGCAGAATATAAAGACATAGACATTGACACATCAGTATATGTCCTGAGATATCCTGTATCGTGGAATTCAGTTTCTTCCCAGGTAAGTTAATTTACTAATATTTATAGAATAAATTACCTAATTCAAAATCAATTAATCGCAGTCCACTGTTGGATATAGGTTTCTCCCAATGTATTCCATTGCTCCCGATCCTCCGCCTTCCGCTTCCAGTCTATCCTAGCCACTTTTTCAAGTTGTAGGAGCGTCCTACCTTCTGTTTACCTTCTCGTGGTCCCCACTCCAGGAATCGTTTGCTTTAACGGTCAGACACTTAATTTAACAATATTTGTGCATTTTCGTCTACATTTAAATAAAAAAATATTTTCACAGAACTAAAGTTGATCACATTTACCAACGGAAAGAAGGCGTACATGTTGAACAAATATACTTATGGATTCCATGTTCACACCGGGATAGGGTCTCGATGGAGATGCAGTTCGAGAGCTCGCGGGTGTACCGCACGTATTATAGTATCGCGCAGCGGTGAGATCCTGAAGGCAACAGAAGACCACACCCATCCACACCCACTCATATATCAAACATCAGACGGCCATTTTGTTAGACGTATGAATATGTAAAATGCAGCGTAATTTCAGTGTGCAATGATGATTGATTCCCAACCGATTTCGGCTACGGTGACTGACGCTGGACTGGTGAATCTCTTCGTTCATGTACCTGGATATGGCTTGTGTACCTATCCCAGTTTGTTACTGAAGGTGCGGTTGCAGGTAGTGTATGTCAGGATGTTGTTGACGTAGTTGTAGGTGTATACTCTACGTGGCCTGGTCTTACGAGCCTCTCTCGCCCTGTCTAGACTAAGAGTCCTAGCTGCTACGAATTCCTGGCTCCGCCCGCGTGGTTGGTTATCGTGAACAAACATAGCCTATGTCCTTGCTTAAGGTCTAATCTATCTCTATACTTAATTTCATCAAAATCGGTTCAGTGGTATAGGGGTGAACGCGTAACAGATAGACAGACGGAGAGACAGAGTTACTTTCGCATTTAAAATATTAGTACTTAGGGATTCCGATCCAATGATGTGGTGTGATTTTTATAAAGTGATTACAAATGAGGTCGAATGGAACTCGATGTTTGACAGAGGGTCTAGTGGACACTAATGTAAAAATGAAATCCAAGATTGAGGGTCCGATTCTAACATGGAGGTCCAGTGGATCATATTTATAGATGAGGTCGAATTTTGAGGGTCCAGTGGGTACGTAGCTAAATTAGGCGCAGGAGACGACTGTACGGTTCCACACAAAAAAAACCTGGCCCTCGATTCTACTAAAGCGAAACCACTGTGGTGCCGCAGTCACTGCGAAAAATGACATTACATTTTTGACTTATTCCTATACGCCTAAAGTTCAAAATTAAATGAAAACAGTTTCATTCCACTTTTTCAATTACTCTGCAAAAAGTCATTTAATTTTGAACTTTAACTGCCATCGCTTTAAAGTCTATTTTATGCCGTTTTTAGCAGTGGCGACGGCACCACTTTGGTTTGACTTTAGCAGAATCTAGGCCCAGATCTCAGTTCACGTGGGCTCAGTCGCAGGCACTGCTAATTAAATAATTAGAAAACTAATATGAGAAATGAACTGATCATGTTAGGAACATCAAGCAATTTCTAAAGTGGCGTAACGGTAGTGGACACGGCCGCTAGTGCAAATATTGTATGCATGAATATGGGTATTTGCATTGGTGTGGTCGTGCCTCGGAGAGCACGTTAAACCGTCGGTCCCAGTTGCCATACGAACATCTATGGCAGTCGTTACGTATAGTTGGAGCCATAAAAAGTCCAACAACTACTAGTTCAATGTTCCGGTATCGCCTTTGGGTTGTGGAGGTCTGAAGGCAGTCGCTTCACGGAAAATATCGATGTTCAGCTAAATCTGCAGTTAGACTGGTAAAAGCGGACCCCAGTTGAAAACTTCGGAAGCGACTGGGATTGAACGGAGAAGAAGAAGGAGTGAACACACATAACTAAAAATATATACCTGGCTTAATAAATACTATTATATATACGGGGAAAGTCAAAGTATTGTACCTTCCGTAGTTACAGACAGTTTTGTTTTGTTGTATTTTGAATAAAAATATTATATTTATTGGACATTAGAACACCAATTTTCATTTTATATAACCCCATAATATTGTACATACTTTACACACCTTCAACACGAGTTTAGAATTCAGAAGACACTTATCATTTATATGTATACTAAGCTTTCGATTGCTTTCGTCGGTGTTTAACTGCAGTTTTGAAATCTATCAATTCGGCCTGCATACGGAAGTTCTTCATTTAGGTACAATAAATAATATGACAATAAAGTAACTTTGGTACAATTTTAAACTTGTTTTTTTACCGTACCTATAACGAAAACCAAATCCTAAAGTTATCTAGTTAAGCTTTTCATGCCGTATTATAGTTAATAGTATTCATGCAGTACATAATATTCAATAAAAAAAATTGCTAGCGTAATTACACAAATTGTGCAGGTTATATTATTATTTCATAGCCTGGACCTACTAAAAACCGTGTAAAATTATTTATAACATATTTGCTCGTAAAGTGGTTGTAATTACACCAATTTCAATATCGTAATGTATCTCATTACGTACTTGTGCGATAATGTAATGTAAAAGGCACGTGTTTTTTTTAATAAAGTTTTAAGATACTCTCCGTCTAAAAATGAACGATACTTTTAAAAATCTTAGCAAAGAGGTTTTATGACAAGAAAGTAGTCAATATTTTATGAATAAAATTAACTTTGGGAAATAAAATATAACAAATAAACATTTAATTCTTTAATTTAATTAATTTTGACAATAAATTACAACCATTTATCTGTAACAAAAACACAAAAATTTTAATTTACTTTATTAGTAATACTGGCTGTTTTTGTACCTTTGCCTAAAAAAAAAACGTTGATGCGCGCGCATCGCTTATTTGTGGACAAGTAAAAATAATTCCGCGCGCTTTTTCTTTTCGCTGTATTGTTTTTATTTGAAAACTAGCTGTCTCGGCGAACTTCGTACCGCCATATTTTCCACCCGCGTGCAATTCCGTTCCCATTCCTGTTCCCGTTCCCATTACCATTACTATTCCCATTCCTATTCCTATTCCCATTCCCATTCCCATTCCCATTCCCATTCCCATTCCCATTCCTACTACTACTAAATACTAATCCCGTAACGTAAACATAAACTTCTCTCACATAATAGAAAAAGTTTGTATGAGAAAAAGAAAAGTTACTTTCTGAAATTTTCTGTACAACTGTTTTATTTTTTTTTTTTTCGTAAGAACCTTCTCCCGATAATAACAAACACAACAAAAAAAGAATTAGTGAAATCGGTCCAGCCGTTGGTGAGTTATGCGCTTACCAACACATTTTGCGATTCATTTTTATATTATAGATGTCGTCAAGTAGTGATGAATTTATTAATTTGACACCGCCACAAGTCTTAAACGCGGCGAAAAAGGCTACTCTAAGCCTCTTGCCTGAAAAATCGACCGATAGATACTTACAAGCCTTTTTATTAATTTCCTCGTAAATACGAGTATGTTATAAAACGTCGTATGACATACGTGCGCTTTGAAAATTACAGCCTCTGCTTCCTTATAGCCCTCGCCGATGGCTCGGGCTAGTAATATCGCCTCGGCTGTAATTTTCAACTTACCGCACTTATATCATAATGTACTATTACATCCAAACCCCAACTTCTCCAATAGCAACCGGAGAATTCATTAGATAATCGAGTTCAAAAGGTTTGGCGACCAATGTTTTGCTAGTAAGGAGATACGGTTGCACATTTTTATACAAATTTATATGTAAAGGTATAAACGTTTCTCCTTTGTCGACTGTCCGTCCCGAAGCAACAGTTCTACCCATCCAGCCAGTTCTTATCGTCACGCTAGTCCTAGTCGCACCCGAGATACTCCACGACTATGAGAGAGGCCTCTCTTGTGCGTTGCGTTGTCGCAACGGTGCAGGTTTATTCTTAGAAATTTAAAGGAAATTGTCTCATTGCTATAACTTTATATGATTATTAAGAAGAATGACCCTAATACGTTGTGACGATGTTATTGTTGACCTCACGCTATAGCCATAACTAAAATGATTTAGTGATTCCAATCACACGTCTAATTGTTTCTATATCTCTTCTTCATTGCAGATTTGAAACTTATTACGCTGGTTAATGGCAAGAAATTTTACATGTACAAAAACTATACTTATGGGTTCCAACGCAACAGTAAGAACGGAACGCGTTGGCAGTGCAGCTCTGGGTGTAAAGCGTATTTATTAGTATCTTCAGAAGGGGAACTTTTAACGGCTGTATGGGACCATCCTCATCCACAGCCAAAATATCACCAAGTTTCTACAGGATGTTACTTAAGACTGAGATAAGGTATGATAAAAATGGAAGGCTACTACCAAATAAGCTAATATCAGATGAAGATCAGAATTGAGGAAAAGAGTATAACAAAAAGTAAATTCCAAAGGTCATCTCCATACACAAGCAATTGAAGATCCTACTAATATTTATTTTATGGATCCGAATGGATTTTAATCAATGACGTTTTATATTAGTAGACGGGTTATCCAGGAACATTATGACTACCAGAAACGGCGCAGAAAATATTCGTGGGAAGAAAGGGAAAGAAAATAGTATATGACGCCATTAGCGTTACCTTTTGTTAGAGGGAGATGAAAATACCTCCTTGGTTACGTCATGGCAAGTTACGTCACAGTTTGTCAGCCACCAATAGACTGGGTCGAAAGATCGCGAAAAACTAAAATTAAACCGAGAACAATATTAATTATTGTGACTTCTGTTAAAACTGACCGATGAAATTACACATTTTTATCTTTAGCGCGATTTGTTCATTGTTTTACATATAGTGTCATATACACGACGGCATTAATTTCATGTCTTTCGCAACTTTTCACAACAGTTCGGAATTGGTAGCGCTCTGGCTCTGATTGGTGGAAGAAATGATGACCATTCGGTCATCATTTTTCTGATGACAGTTTAGACTTTAGAGCGTGAATAACACATCAATAGTTTGTTATATCATTGATTTTAATGAAATTTGGCATGGAGTTAGCTTACAACCTGGATTAGGTAAATTCACGAAATAATGTAATATTTATGAAAATACGATGTATGAGGGCGCCATTATCGCTAACAAGATTGTTTTCATGACAACGGGAACTAAAGTAAGATAAATAGAAGAACAGTGACCTAGAATGTATCATAATGTATTTATAGCTCATTGTATGTTAATGTGGTACGTGTAGGGTCAAACCTGGGGGTGACGGGTGGAGCCGCCTGTCACCCCAGCAGAAGCAGTCCACGGCGGCGGCGCACTGAATAGCGCGCCTCCCCATTCCGGGGGCGAGTTGGGGACACCGTTGTCCCCCCTCCTGAGGAGGGCCAGACCGTAAGGGATGGCCCTGGGTCAGCCGGGGTGCGAGGGATATGTCGATGACAACCTCACCTCCGGCCTAGCACCACGACCCACAGTCGGCGTGCGGTTTTAGTCGGTTCGAGTCCGACATAACCTCCCCTTCCGGCTCCGGAAGGGGGGGTATCCGAGGGGATTTCCGCACGAAGAAAGAAAAAAAAAAGGGTCAAACTGGGCTTGAAGGGGCCCACGACCGTGAAAATTGGCAGTCCTTGGAAGAGGCTTATACCTATAAGAGGGTTCTGATGTATACAACAAAAATCTATATTAAGCAAAAATGTACATATCTAAACCAGAAATAAAAGGCTTTTTTTATTTTTTATGTTATTATTTATAGAGTTAGACGCCCTGGATTAACATAGGCTATGTTTAGTCGCGATAACCGACATCCACGTAAGAAGAGCAAAATTAGCACTTAATACAATTAATTGTAGTAAATCTATATCTATACTAATATTAGAAATGCGAAAGTAACTCTGTCTGTCTGTCTGTCTGTATGTTACGGTTTCGCGCCTAAACCACTTAACCGATTTTGATGAAATTTTGTATAGGGGTAGATTAGACCATGAGAAAGGACATAGGCTATGTTTGATCGTGATAACCGACATCCACGCGGGCGGAGCCGCGGGCAAAAGCTAGTTGCTCAATAAAAATGCTTAAATTTTACTTTTTAAAAATTGAGCTGGATTACGATTCTTTCAATCGGTACACTAGTCAAATGGTTATTTCCAAATTATTAAGTGAAATTATGTCTATTTTGTCGTCCAGATTTTAAACTTATCACCATGACTAATGGAAAGAAATTCTACATGTTCAAAAAGTACACGTATGGGTTCCAAAGCAACACGAAAGCTGGAAGCCGTTGGCAGTGCAGTTCTGGGTGTAAAGCCTATTTGATAATATCGTCGCAAGGTAAACTTTTAAAAGCGGGCCATGACCATCCTCATCGAAGTCCAGTTTTTCATCAAGTAACAGATGGCCGATATTTAAGAATATAATGAATGATGGATTTGAAAGACTTCGAAATATTTGAACCCAACTTTTCATATTTCGAAGACAGAAATGTTAAACATTTCTGTCGAAGTCCAGTTTTTCATCAAGCAACAGATGGCCGATATTTAAGAATATAATGAATGATGGATTTGAAAGGCTTCGAAATATTTGAACCCAACTTTTCATATTTCGAAGACAGAAATGTTTAAACGAAGAATGAAACTAGTCATGAAGAAGTTTTATGGGTACATAACCGATAAATGTAAAATATCAGTGATGATACAGAATGCTTCTCCATTTAAACTCTTTTGTGTGTAGTGTTTCCAGATGTTAGATTTTCATACAGAGGCATGATATTGAGTACTCATATGAAAACCTGTCGCATGAGCTCTTAAAATATGGTAGTAATAATTAAATGTACGTGTTTGTGTGATACACTAATATAAGTGAGTGTGTGTGTTTTTTAATCTTATGAGTTCGACACATAATAAGAAATTTGACATTTTGATTCATTGCAATCATCTAAAGGTATTAGGCATTTCTTGATTATTATTTGTAAATTCGGTGTTGGAGATTTCTTGAACAACAAATCAATCAATAAATTAGTCTATTACAGTTCACTGCTGAACATAAGCCTCTCCCAATATGCGCCATTGCATAACAATCCTACAATTGCCAAGTTATCAACATTTCAGCTAGAGTCAGCTTTTTAATGCACATAACTATAACTATTATTAAAAGTATAGGTTTCACACAAACGGCAAAACTGATGTACTACGTGTGATGTGTACGGGACTTTATTTTCATGCTTTTTATCTGTTACTCAAAAGTAATTAATAAGACTTTCATTTATTACAGATTTCAAAGTTATTACATTGGTTAACGGAAAGATGTTTCACATGTACAAAAAGTATACTTACGGGTTTTGGTTCAACACGCAAACAGGACGCCGATGGAGGTGTAGTTCCGGATGCAAGGCATATTTACTTGTGTCTTTGGAAGGACACCTGATACAAGCTGTGGGCAACCACACTCATCCACCTCCAAATTACTACCAAACTTCAAATGGAAGATACATGAGAATATGTAGATAGAATTTTAAAAAATCTGACATGGCCTGTGATTTATTGTTTTAAGTCTCTGAGATCTTTTTTTGTCACACAGCTGAAGATATATTATATAAATTCCCAAGTTTTGTCCCTTGTACCAGGCAATGATAGCATGGCCGTAGTGAATTGTTTACCGACTTTGAAAGGAGAAAGTTTCTCAATGCGTCGGAAGCTTCTTTTCCACAGTTCTTTGTTAGTATAAAATTTGACAAGTTAAAAAGATTATCAAGGTCTTAATTTACTTTATTTTAGTTGTGTGTATGACTATTATATTAATATTATAATATATTTATTGTTGTTTGTAAATAAAATTATATTTATACACATAATATAGTAGTGCGAGTCGTAGGGTTCCAAATGGAATTAAATTTCGGTGTGTAATTTGAGTTTTGGTGTTCCGTTGTTAATAAAATTAACGACGATAGAGATACTCAATATATGAATCTCAATACCTGAATTCCTTTTTTTTAATTGTAGTACTAGACATACGTCTTAACAACGGCAAGGTGTTTAAAATGTGGAAGGGGTATACTTTTGGGGCCCCTGTGTTCGTATCGCCGAATCGGGCTGAACTCCGATATCGCTGCACTCAAGGATGTAAGGCCAGGCTCTACCTCACTAGCGACGGCAGATTCTTGAAGAGTGTCAACGACCACAATCATCCACAGCCACGGTATCATAAGTCTACGCACGGCATATATTTTAGAGTAGCCTAATAAGCTACCATGTTATATTTTATGTGTCTAAATAAAAGAATATATCCGTCTACCCGCCTTTTCAATAAAACCTGGCATGTAATGGTTCTCATCTATCTTATTTGGCATGTAATGGTCCTTATCTATCTTATGGCATTTGGCATGTAACATGCTAAATGTCAACTGCTATTTTAAAAGTGTTAATAAGAGTCTTGCTGGTTGAAAAAAATCTATGGAGCCATATTACAGGGAATAAACACTTCTTAAACGTAACCATTAAGTTTATGTTTAGAATTACCACATTTAAACTTAGAATTCTATAGCTCTTATATATTTGTTTTTTTTTCTAGTGACAGATATACATCTGTATAACGGCAAGGTATTTAAAATGTGGAAGGGATACACTTATGGAGCCCCAGTGCACCCATCACCGACTCGAACTGAACTGCGATATCGCTGCACCAAAGGATGCAAAGCCAGGCTGTACCTGACCAACGATGGACGGTTCCTAAAACATGTTAGCGAACACAATCATTTGCCACTACAGTATCATGTGCATGATGGTATATATTACCTTAAAAGGTAGGGTTCAGCGAATCTACCCCGATACTGGAGCTTGGGAATTTCATTAAAATCGCTGCTACGATAGGCTTTTGTTGTGTCACTTGCGGTGACCTTTGTTTATTTTCCCAAAATACTCGTCAAAAATAATAATTTATTTTAAAAGGGGAATTCGGGACCGCGGCCGCCGCCAGTCGGAGGGCTTTCCCCTGACTAAGGTCCCCAGAACGGCAGAGGACTAAAAAAATCGCAAGTAGGGTCTTTGATTTGTCGAGTTATGATTTTACCTTTATTTATTTTCTCGAATTCATGAGTTTTCGAGTATTTTTAAATTAAAAATATGGTTTATTATAGTAGGTATACCTACAAAAAAATAAGTACATATGTCGGAAAACGTAACCACCTTCATTAATATTTAATAATCTCTATTTTTATCTATATTTCTTTCTCTTTTATTTAATATCGCAAATGGATCGACTGACGTGGCCGAGTTGGTGGGCCGGATAGGCCTTCGAGCCCCATCCACATTCCTGGGATGGTATAGCCCGCTGCACGTCCCTATCTGTCAGAATAACTATAGGCAGAATGCATGTACAATGCTGTATGCCGGAATATCAAAATTGATTAATTTAACATGAATGTTACTAAGTTAAGGAGGACCTTATGTCACGATTACTTCTCAGTGTTTAACAGTGTACCTATCGTTATGTGAATAATATAGCCAATGATTTATTTTTTATTTCCTTTATCAATGTCCTGTATCTACCATAGTTTATTACTTTAACCTTGCTATATGTGAAAACTTGTAATTGGCCATCACATGAGGTATCACTAATGTATCCAATCAAATACTAGCTGTAAGTTTTCTGAACTGTAAAATAAAATAAAATAAATTAATATTTAGTAATCTTAGTTATTATACACTGTGTTACTCTAGTAACTATCCATTCTGAACTTTGACGAGCACAGAGGCGAACGCGTTGGTTCACCCTTTTTTACTATCTATTTTTAATTAAGTTACGTCTTTTTATTATGCAATTTTTTGTGGTTATATTTTTGTGATTTAGTATGAGTATCATAACTCATTTATTCCACAACCTTCACATATATCTGAACATTTTGTCTGTTAAATATTTGTTTAATTTTTAGTTTTTAACATTCGATTCAATAAGAAGAATCATCAATAATATGTAATAATAAATACCAAACGTATGTCACAATTTAAAAATATCTTAGAATGTTAAAAAGATAACAAAAAAATGTCAGCAAATTATAAATACTAAATTAATAAACGTCCAACAGTATCACTATTTAAAATGTCATATAAATAAACATTATATAAAATAAAAATTACGATGTCAGCAAATGATTATAACAATTTACTTATAGTGATTTCATTGACACAAGATCACCAAATGAGTAGAATGCTTGCTCAATCTTAGCTTGAAGGACACAATCCCGGAGCGGCAGTGACGTTAGGTGGTAACTTGTTGTACGCCAACGGTCCCATCACATGAGTCGTATTGTCGGACTTTGCTAGTGACCTATTTGTTGTAATATCTATTCGTTGATACATACATACATACAGGGAGGGAGGCAGGGAGAGATCATGGATCTCCATTTACTACGATCCTGACATACTACTCTCGCTTCATTCCTCTCATTACATTCTTCATGTATGTACTCGTTCAATATACTGTTTTAATGCTAAGAAGAGTCGAGCTAAAAGTATTGTGATGTTATAGTTAAAAACTTAAATAAAGATCTGTTTGCCACGATGAGTAATTTATTTGAATCCCGTAAACATGAAACAAAATTTCAAATATAAAACTTGTTACATACATACAGCCTCTGTGGCTTGGCGGCCAGTAAACGCGACTGCTACGCAGGAGGCGCGGGTTCGATCTCCGCTCAGTGCAAATATTTGTATACATGAATATAGGTATTTGCATTGATCTGGGTGTTTCTATGTATAATATGTAAAGAAGTATCTAAGTATGTTTATCCGCATTCTAGATTCCATAACACAAGCTAGTTAAACTATGCTTGCCATGGGTCTAAATAGCGTTGTGTACAATGTTGTGAAATATAATTTTTAATATTTTGTATTTTTTATTATTTTCACGGTAGAACAGTGGGATATGTTACCAGGTTTCCTTTAAATTTTCAAATATTTACGTTATTAAATCTCCAACAATAGATAACAAAAATACGTCAAAAGTGTATTCTTTAAAATAAAAATATACGCATTTCAAACTCTTGCCGGACTAGGAATTCAACATGAATTTGAAAAATGTTGAATTCCCAAAATATTTTGAGTACATATTCTGAAAGATTTTTTCAAACCGAAAAAAAATATTATACTTACTAAGTATTTTAAATATGTTAATTTTACTTCAGAAACATCCTTCAATGCTGACAGCGATTATGAATATTTTCTAATCGACGATGAAAAAATGAAGGCCCCGTCATCAGAAGATGAAGATAGTAGTGACAATGAAAACGATACTCTAAAGTGTGGTGATAAATTTAAATCATTTAAGCAATTAAAAAAGAGAATCGATAATTATCAAGCCTCAACTAACTGTGTATTTTATAGAAGAGATTCTGTTACTATTGAGAAAAGTAGAAAGAAAGGTATAAAAAAGGCCATCAAGGCATCTTTACAATATTACAATTTAAAGTATACATGTACACATGGAGGCAGAAATATAAAACCGTCTGGAGCAAAAATTACGCAAAATATTCAACATCAATGTCCATCATTTATTAAAATTGGGGTTAGTAAGGATGGACAGTTTCTCGTAGTAAAGGAAATAAAAGACTTGCATAATCATGACGTTGGGAAGCATTGTAGCGCAAGATTTTGTAAGCCACACGCAAAAAAGCATAAAACGGAACCTATACTAGAAGTTAAAAAAGAATGAAAATGAAACCTATAAATATATGAGTGATTAGAATAATTAAGATATGACATATGACTACATTTTTATTTTAGTACATATATTATTTCAAGTGGACCTCACCCTTGAAAAAAATATTATGACTTATACCAAGATTAAGATTAGTATCTGAAACATGATCAAAATAATACTCTTGATGTAGTAAACAAAACACTTTGATTAATGACTGATTTATATGGGGTTAGCTGTACTTTATGGGTTCATTACACTATTAATTATGTATTAAATAGTATAGTGTAAATAGTGTACATTTATACTGTAAATGTTATTTATGTATTTAAGAAATAATCTAGAATGCGTTGACAGACGCATGTATAGTAAAAAACATTGTATTTTTGCTGAAGGTTATAGTTTCTCATGTTAATAAAAAAATCAGACAAAAAACTTTAATGACATTGAGATCTATTGTACTACCTAGTCATACACCTGATAATACTTCTATGGGGATGATTTGGTTAGTATAGAAGATATCTTTAGATTGACGTGTAAGTATAAACGAATTATAAACCAATGTTATTCTTGAAGAATGTTGTTTCATTCCTGTTATGTATCAACTCAATTTATTCTCTTTTGTACTAACACCTAATTCCTGTTCATCAATCTCACTGTCATTTCATTTACCATTCGTTTCCGAATTGAAAAAAAAAAAAACGAGAATGAATAATAAATAGGAGTGGTAATTCACCCAATGATTTTCAGTAACATTTGGTCGATCTCAGAGAGGAGGGACACTTCTTATCTTCAAGAGTTACTCTTACAGCTTACAAAACAGTAAGAATGAAGTAGTTCAGTGGAGATGTACTATGGTACAGCCTGGCACTACCAAGAGATGCACAGCGAAACTGTTCACCAGCATGAAGTATGAAGTGCTCGATCATTCTGGTAACCATAATCACATCAAACCAAAGTTTGTAATGAGGAATAATGTTTTAGTAAGGGCATATTAAATTTGGGAAAATAACTATCAAGTAATCGGAGAAAACAGCATTTGATTTTTATATATTTTTAATAAAGCCGAAGCAATCGAACATAATAATTATATCCATTAAGTTATCTGTTGAGGTATTCTTATTATTTTGGGTGATGATTAGCTAAAAAGACTGAATTTCGTGTCTTCGATAAATATTTTAATAACTTGTTATTGTATCATTAATATTTATATAGAAAATAACTTTAGAATCCTATACAATGGGGTGTTACTGAATATATACGTAAAAATAACATCAGTTACATAGGAACTGATGAGGTTATATAGTTTTATACAAATATTTATTAAACAGTTATAAATATTATACGAGTATTATGTTTATGTTAGTAACTGACACGTTCAATCCACGTTTTAGATGATCAATGATGTTGCTATAGATTATCCTGTTATTTGCATGAACTTAATAAAAATTGCCAGCATGAAAGTTACTCATACATTTCTGTTTCACAGGCACATTTCTTTGGACAAAGAGAGGTGGCAAACATCCCCTACTCCTCCTCGGTGGATACACATACAGTTATCAAAAACAGAATGCAGATGGAAGAATATCATGGTACTGCTCTCGAAGATTAAAAGGTTGCAGAGCTGCCGCAATAAGTATTGGCACCCGAGCATTTACCCACAAGCCGCACGATCACCCTCCACCAAAATTACCCGACAATGTGGTAGAAAAACAGTTTAACTACTTACCATTTCCTCTAGATATAGTATAACATGGCTATTTCTGGATATTTTATGAAAATTTAAGATTTTATTCAGGACATTCTTCAAGATTGCGCGAATTTGAAGAATGCCGTATCTATTGGTTGAGTATCCTGTGGTGACGACAGTTGTGATTTAACAATCTTCTTGAGTTTTGGTCAATATTTTATACGTTTTATCCCTTAGTAGCCTTATAATATACTTATCCATAAATGGGTGAGCAACTAAAAGGGGAAGAAGATATAGTTCTGCATCATGATGAATTCCAAAGCTATCTACTAAAACTTCACCCGTAACACTATGTACAGAAATATAAAGGTGAAATACCTTGAATTCTATCAGATATCGTAAAATCATTAAATATGTAGAAAGTAATTTGATATCAGATCATATCAAATGCCGTACTATTTTTATATAGTTATTAATACCGATGTAGTATTAGCGAGGGAATTACCTGTCATGTAGACGGTATTAGCAAGTTTAGCAATAATAATGTGCTTTTTGTAATTTTCATGTAAGCAAATGAAACTCACTAATAGATGAAATGTATCCAAAATACTTTTGCGTTAGATATATATAACTATTCGGTTAATGAATTCTCAACACAGCATAATGCATTTACTAAAAAAAAGCAGATGATAATTGTATTATTTCAACTGTAATATGTATCATCAGAATGAAATGAGAGAATGATTTTTTTTATCTACGTAAGGAAGTTGGTAGATGACTCCACCGTCGCCCTTAAAGACGGATATAAAGAGAAGGGAAAATTAAAGTGATTCAGGTATGGCTCAATAGCTCAGTTGGAAGAGCATTCCCCCTGTAAGGGAAAGGTCGTGGGTTCAAGTCCCACTTGAGCGCTTCCTTTTCCCGATGTATTTCGGAAATGAGAGATAGTAAAGCAGTTTCATTAATAACATTATTAATTAAACTAGCTTAAACGTCAGTCTGGTTTTATAACATTAGAAAGAAAATGTAGTACAATGTTTATTTATCTACATATCGTGTGATGCCATCGAACATGTCGTGTGATATTATGTTGTATTTAACATATATGTCTTAGTGATTTACCTCGCAAAACTTAAAGCCTATAGTAGAGCAAACGTTTAGAAATTACCTTCACCCATCTAATTAATTGGATGAAAGTATTTTATAATAAAATTAATATATTAAAGAGTACTAGAGGTAAGTTAGATTGCAATAATTATTCGGTTTGCATTAAACTTTTCAGAAACGATATAGGAATCTTAGGCCCGTATTCTAGAATGACACTCAGACTGAATTGCGATTTATCTGAGGACAGATTGTATAGATAGATTGATAGTTTGACATATTGTCTATAGAATCTGTCCTCAGGTTAATCGCGATTCAGACTGACAGACACGTAGTTATTTATGTTGGGATTCGCGATTCGAAATTTAAGAAGCAATATTATTGAATAGTTTTCATAATATTTTATTAATAGATATCCGTATACTGATTTATTATATTACTATTATACTGTGATGATTTTTTGTCCGTTTTACATTGCTTTATTATTAGTAAAATTCGGAATATTGTCTTCCTATAAGTGTTAGAATACATGTATGTGTTAATTATAGTTTTAAGTTTATACAATGTATGTAAGAAATCGTGTGAGAAATCTAAAAGTTAGGTCAGTATCAAATATTTGTTGCCTGGTGTGCCCCAAGGTTCGATTTTAGGTATCTTTTTCTTTAATGAGTCTTATCAAGTGAATTGGCAAAGACGTTTGACACAAATGTCATAAAGGCTTACCGTTTTAAACTTTTCTAATTCCAGCCTTTATAATGTATTCGTTAGAGTATTTACAAAAGGTGATCAGTATTAGAATTAAATTGCTGTCAATATGCTTAAATTGATATGTCAGTTTGCGTTATTACATTAATTTATTTACAGTGCATTATAAAAGACTGACTCAATCCGTTTAACTAAGCAATACTGACACTTTGGAGTGTCAAACACAAGCTCTCGCTCTCTTCAATGAAAAATGAGGCTCTTCTAACATAAAAATTTGACTTACCTACCAAGTCAAAAATAGTTCTCCATAAAAAAGGCTGCTAGTAATTTAGTAACATGTTTTCTGTTTTACAAAATTACGTATTTATTAGGACTTTACCTAAATTTAGTGACATGTTATTCGATATTTTTAACAAGTTCTCAGTTATTTTACTGTCAACGTTTATCAGTTGATGTTTTTGATAATTTACCTTTAGGTATTATATATTTGTTCCTAGTTCCTACCTATATACTAACTTTTAAGATCATTTACGACTATTTATGTTCATTATTATGTGTAATTTACTATAATGATATCAATGATATTAATGATATTTTAATAACATGTAGATTTCATGAAAATAAAGGCATTGTAAGCTTTGAAAATCGAACGTGATTTTGTAATTACATTCTTTATCAGTTTACTCTTCCTAGCAATACTGAGGGTATTTAAAAAAATCCTCTACACTAAACTAAACTACACTTTACTTGAATTACAGGAGTTCTAATTCCATCAGGCAAGGGAAAGCATCCTCTACTACTTTACAGAACTCACACTTTCGCATACAAGATACAATCATCATCGGGAGTTTTATGGCATTGTTCTAGAAGAAGCAGAACCGGTTGCAAAGCTTTCGTCAGGACATTGCCAGATCAAATGGAGACAATCGTTGCAAGTTATGAAGAACACTGCCATAATCCTAAGCAAGTAAAATGGGTTACGAATTAAGATGACATTGATAGCTGAGAGTACGACCTCGTAGTCTGGCTCGAGACTTGTAAATATCGATATATTATTTTGGTTTGATATGGTCAGTTCCTTTATTATACAAATTGACGCCTGACGGCATATATTTACTACACCCACCCACCCATATTGCATGAAAACAACATGATACAATTTTTTTTGATAAATGACTATGTTGACATGTAAAAATTATCTACATGAGCAGTATTAAATAATATAATTTACTTTCAAAATATAACTATGTTCTACAAAATTTTAATAAGTTATCCCCTTCGAAAATGTAACAAATACTTACGAATTTAGAATTATTTTTTATTCCTACGAGTACTAAAAGTAAAGCCAACGATAGGAGAGAAAAAAGTAAACAAAGCTACCTTTACTGAGTTACGTTGCGATAACTAGCAATTATTATGAGCAATTTCATTCCTGTCTGGAAAGCGCTTGAAGTGATACGTAATCATTTTCAAATAAAAATGTTTGGAACCGCTGAAACTTTGTTTATTTACCTTTTTTCTCTCGCTTTGTTGGCTTTACTTTTAGATACTGTTAAGTTGTGAGCAAAATATCTACAACGAAGAATTTATAGTTAGAGACCTTGTTAGTAATAGAAGAGAAGATTAAGTAATTCAGAAGGTATACGACAAGTCCAGACGCATGCGCAGAACATACGCGTATTTCATTGCGGCTTGGTCCCCCTTATCCGTATCGAAGTTTACCAAGTAATTTAATGCATGTGCTGCGTCGTTCATCACATATCATTATATTCGTCGGATATTCAACATATTTATTAATTAAATTAATACATTTGTTGAGTAGGAAGGAAAGCTATTGACTGGCTGTATTATTTCTTTAAGAACTCGTTACGATAATAATTGTCACTGTCAAGGTATTTTTATTATATGTATGTCAGTCAGTTTCATAACATTTTTATGGAACGTCAATAAAATTTTATTTTAATAATGAAGCGTCTTTTTTGTCACTTTTTTATGGCTTTTATTTTTTTTTCGTGCGGAAATCCCCTCGGAGCCGGAAGGGGAGGTTATGTCGGACTCGAACCGTCTAAATCCGCACGCCGACTGTGGGTCGTGGTGCTAGTCCGGAGGTGAGGTTGTCATCGACTTATCCCTCGCACCCCGGCTGACCCGGGGCCATCTCTTACGGTCTAGCCCTCCTCGGGCACTTTTTTATGGCTGATAGTGACCACTATCTCTTGTTGGTGAGTGACGATGTGGCCGACACGTTCATGCTAGAAGTAACCTATTCATATAACAGTCTAATTTGGTACGTATAAGTAAACCTATAACTGACCTAAACATTACCTAGCATCTTATGTTTATGAAGCATAACTGCTGCCCACGGCATGGCTTGCGTGGTAATCTGGTCTCGTTCCCACAACCCATGAGAACATTTCAATGCCTCAATATTTTGTCTGTATGATAATCAAATAATTTTCTTCTAGAAATAAAGTATTTTTCGACGGGTAAGAAATACCCCGTTATGTTGATTAAAAATCAAGTATACAAAAGGGTGAAAGAGTTTCAAAGTGGAAAGGTGCTGTGGCGGTGTGTGAGGGTCCACCATGGGTGTAAGGCAGCCGCGCACTTCTACAAAGATGATATAATGGGCTTGAAGGATTATCACAACCACCCTCCCCCACAAAGGAGAACGGAAACAGGTCGCTGGATTTTTACAGAGTCCTAATTTTGTTTCTTTAACGTACAATCCGCTTCCCGTGATCCGCAATTTTTACAGCCGATTTGACATGCACGATTCACAGACCACGCATCGTTTTAAAAGTGGATTCATTCTGTGCGCAGGCGTCTCTGCGTCCGCGTTAGTGAAATCCCGGAGTTTCTTTTTTTTTATATAGGACACGTCAATTTAACTTCACCTCGGCTGATGTTAAACAAAGGCAAAGTCTCTGAAAGAGGGTTACCATCGGAAACATGTACCATGTTAACAGTGGTGGCACTCAGCTTGACGGCCTCATTAGATGCCTTTTCACGCCCCGCTTAAAGGACCCGGGACTGCAGGAAGAAGGAAACACGTGAGCTGGCAGGGAGTTCCAGGTCTTAATGGTGCGGCATAGGAATGAGTCACTGAAACGCTTGGTTCTAGCTGGCATCTTAGCCCTGCTCGTATCGTCCTGTGTAGGAAAGGTCATTACATCATTTTATGTTTTTAAATAGTTCTGTTTGGTCCTTTTTTTCTAATTTGAACTATTTTCCGATTGTTAATTATTTTTTGGTATATTATAATAAGCATTGATTGTCCTTGATTTTAAACGTTTCGAAGTGTTTACGATGTTAATAAATGTTTTAATGAATTTAAAGTAAAAAATTTTTTAATTGTTTATTGTATTGTCAATAATCGTAAAGTAAAATTTCAAATCAATTCAGTCTTAAGCTTGTTTTGCGAGACTGTGATGAGCGGCGTTCTATGCACTCTTACAGCTGACCATAGCCAGCATAAAAAAGTTATCATCAAAAAGGTTGAGTTGATCAAAGGGCCTATTAATTGATAGTAAATATGTACTAAATATGTAATAATGTACACGTACCTACATATCGTTCTGAAAAAAGTTAGACATAACCTTTACACTTACAATAATAGTCAAATTTATCCAATTTTCCCAGCTCAATTCATACCGGGCAGGAAGCACCCTCTTCTGATGTACAACAAGTATACTTATAGTAAGCAGAATGAGTCTACACACAAAGGCACGGTTCAGTGGTACTGCTCCTCTAGGAAGAGAGGTTGTAGAGCGTCAATCTACACAGCTGACGACAAAGTTTGCAGGACCAGCCTACAAGCGGACCATGATCATGATCCTCCACAGTACATTGTGACAAAGGATGGATTTTGGTTAAAAGTTCACGAATAAAATCAACATCGTCCACATGGATACGTATTTGTCCTGACTATAAACGAGTCCAAAGTGAACTCAAGGCGCCAAAAATACCCAACCATTTGACAACCTAATATGTTCCATTATACAAAGATATGATATGCATAATATAAGTTCTTTTTTGATTTCTTTGTATTAATAAATCTTACTGGACTTAAGGAAGCCATAGATGATACGTCTATAACTCCAAATGAAGTGTGCGTCTTCCAAAATCGATTCGTGAATGCGGTAAATGTATGCGAATGAAATTGACGTCTTCCAGCTTTGGATTTTCAAAGGGATTGAACCCCAATCCAAATGGACGACATCCGTGGCCGACTGTTGAGTGTCCAAAAAATGCGTGATGGCGTACAATCTTCGAAATAGCTGTGCCGGCAGTGCGTACGTCGAAAAGGAAGTCTGTCAATGTGCCTTTCATCTGCAGTACATCCATTTGGAAGTATTCCATTTAGAAGCATTGAAAACAGACGTATCGTCATTGGCTACCTTTAGTTAGAGCGTACTTATAATTGAGCTAGATTAGAGGTTAATCATGTTGCTGTATTATGCAAAATTATGTGGAAACGGTAGGCCGTAGCCTCCCAACATTGAAAGAGGCCTATGTCTAGCATAGACTGCGACAGACTAAATAATTGATAACGACTCTTAGGACTAATTTTCCAAAATTGACCACACGGGTTTACGACGCTGTTCGACCTAAGAAGACTTCTGCAAGAAACTCATTGGGCTGTTTTTGTGGTATATTTACAAAATGGGTTTACTTAAACTAAATTACTTATATTTTTTTGTTTGAATAGCATAGTAGAGCAAATACTTAGGTAAGTAGTTCATTTTAAAGCTTGTTTTCCATCTAAAGGTCCTCGAGTTTTAGTGTAGTATAAAACTCCTTTGAGTACTTGCATTCTGTACCCACAAGCTAAAAGAATAATATTAAAACTGGATAAAATTGTTTCATCTTTGTTACTTATAATTGTTAAACTCACTATATTTTTCCCAGCTCAATTCATACCGGGCAAGAAGCACCCTCTTCTGATGTACAATAAGTATACATTTAAAAAGCAGAAAGAGTCTAAATACTCCAGCAAGGTGCTCTGGTACTGCTCCAACAGACAGAGGGGTTGTAAAGCGGCGATCTACACAGCTGAGAACAAAGTTTGCAGAACTAGTACACAAGCTGAACATAATCATGATCCTCCAAAGTACTTTGTTGCAAAGAATGGGATATATGTAAAACTTCATGACTAGATCTTACATATAGGGTCTGCATGGTATTCATCTGCTGACCGACGGAATAGTTGAGAGTCCAGATGGCTCTCGCTTGGTGCCGTAAAAGCCAAAACAAACCAAATTTTAGCGAGAAGAGCGGATCCTTAGCTCCAAATTAGGAACATTGTATACAACCCAGATAGGCTCTTGGATGAGTTTTATTATTATTATATTTATTTATCATTATTCTCTTTATCTACTTTTCATCCAAATAATACGATACGATTGTAAATATTAAATTATAAATTACTATAAACCGTTTTATATTCATTTCTCGAAATATCTGCACAAATATTGTAATTGTTTTTGCAGTTTTCTTCAGAACTTCAGCCAGAGGAACTCGTCACCTCATTGTAGATGGGTACTCATTCATCTGCAGAACGTATTGCTTAAATCACGTCAAAAAGACATGGAAATGTGCGACTCACGCTGGATGCACGGCCAAGGTTCATACAATAGAAGATGAAATTGTCAACATACAAAATGATCACAATCACCCAGTAGCCCTGAAATGGAATTTATTACGTCTACAATCGTATTTTAATCTTGTTGATTGATATTTTACTTAATTTTACAATAAATCGTTGTTGTCTATTTTGGAAATACATTATTCAAAAAATAATATCCTGATGTAATGGAATTATCATAATTTTATTATGTTTTTCAATCCGAGTTGAAGTGAATAAGGGTTATCGGAAGATTAAAAAATCTTTTAAAAGTATAAAAGTTTTCGGATACAAATCTAGACAAGCACGAAATATATTTATTTCTTTGCAGAGCTCAACTAGCCACTAAGCTATTATGTACTTCAAACTTTAAATAATGGGTTTATACTGAGGTTAGAACTAGGTAACGTTAAGTAAACGCTGGTATTCAATGTAATGACTCTCTAACTTAAGAGCTACGCCCTTGTCGGTGGAGTGATCGCCGCTCTTCTCTCTGCTCCGCAAATCCTTTCACTTCCTGATACGATGTCACTTGTATCTTTTCCTTTATCTGCGCCATAAATGTTCCTCTTGGCCTACCTCTACCTCTCTTTCCTTCGACCTTCCTTCGTCATGACTACGTCGATAAATTAATTGAATCTTGTTCAATTGACTCACTCAACGTCTAACGACTGGGCGTATTGAAAATCAACCTGCTGAAGACAGCTGATTTCTAATTTTAACTGTGGCGTCAGGTGACGTATACAATAGCGTGGTTTTTACCCGACTACCGAAGGAAGGGGGGTAATGTTTTTTCTACATCTCTCACTAAGATAGAGAAACAACCAAATAATCCATCAGTCCGTCCAATTTATTCGATTCGGTCATGTTTAGCCATGTCATTGACTACCGGCGTTTGATGAACGCCCTAGGTGTTCAAATGACTGACTGATTGTGTATTAGTTGGTCGATATCTCAGCAAAACTAAGTGGCTGATCATTCACAGGAAGCATCCAATTCTCGGTATCCCAACGAGGCGGAATCATCATGCACATAGGAGAATACAGCTTCTACAGAAGGAATTTGACAGCTGCCGACAAGGGGATCTGGTACTGCACTTCTTACTATGGGAATCCACCGTGCAAGGCCAAAGTCCATACCATAGGCAGCAAGGTCCTAGCTGTAATGGGCTGTCATACGCATTAGTACTATATATTATTTAAATGAATCTGGATTATAACAAAACTGGTACAAATAAATCTTCCAAGCATATGATCGGATGAATTGGTTTTATTTTAAGTTTTGTTGTATTCATATTTAGAAGTTTTAAAAGATCTTAAACTGGGGTTACTTTGGGCATCTTTCATTGTCCCAAAATCGAAAGTAACTCCAGTTTACGGTACGTGTTTCTGTCTGTATATCTAGTGAGTTCATGAATAACTACTAGAATTTATGACATGATATCTTAAATATGAGATTTTGAGAGTGTGAGGACCCACCAAGATCCCAAAACCAAACTCATCTACAGGCCGGTACAACTACTGATTAGCGGATGAGGTTAAGGCATACTTCTGCTTGAGGTTGTGAGACAACAGTGGTTCCCATGAAACCCAAGTTACAAACCCAAAGAAAATTGTGCAGCATCGGGAGAGTTATCACCGGAACTCAAAGTGTATCTTTGCAACCGGAACTACGCTCAGATCATGATAAAAGTTTTAATACACCCACAACAAAGAAGATTACAGCCAAATTGACCCTATTTTGTCATGCACTTAATGCGGTCTTAGACCTTAAGAACTGCATTGAGTTCTTAAAGTCTAAGACCGTTTTCTGTCTTCTTTGTTATTACAATCCTTCATGAAGTGATAAATTTACCTCGAGGTTAGAGAATTTAGATATTGCTTCAGTATTTGAAACAAGTTAAACTTAATGGTTTGCTTCCAGGTAATATATTTTCTCCAGGCCATATATATTCTACAATGAAAGGAGGCCAGGTGCTGATTCTCAACGGTCACAGGTTCCACAGGGAATATGGAAACGAGATGAGGAGCTACTGGCGATGCTCTAAAAGGGCGACTTACCGTTGTAAATGTAATGTTAGAATTATAAACGGTAGAATGTTGGTTTCTAATCAACATACTCATTCTAATGCATTATAAATAAAGTCTGGGTGTGGGAAATTAGACACTAAATTAGGAATTTGGAGACATAAAATGCATCTACATAAAAAACTACCCGCAGTACGTACTGATCTTTGTTTGTATAGGAAGTCAACATCAGGTCGTGACGAATTCAATATTTTTGTGCAGTGATGATTTGATGCGTGTACTATTATAACTCATAACGAGCTATGCAAATCCAAATTATGTACGCTCAAATAAAGGACTCTACCATAATATGGCACTGGTCAAGGGTACATAAACAGCCGTATAATATATTATTCACAAATATGATATTTTATATCTACCCCGTTCATCTGAAAAAAGACCTCGTAGTCTTTTTAACCGCTCTTTGTTCTTACCCGAAGCTCTAGTGTATAGTGCGTCCTTTCGTATTCACTACCAACTGAGACAGCTTGTTTGTTTATAGGTAGAATTAACCCCTTTGAATTAACTTGTTTATCATCTTGATTATTTAAAAATAACAGTTGTAAACTCTTTTGCCCAGGGTAATAGATGGATTGATGACGATATGAATAGTTCTTTGCTCAATATCTTGAACAACTTAGGCTCCACTAGACACGGGTAATACTTTGAACCCAGTAGGGTAGAAATAGCAAGAAAAATTCGGCTCTTGCAATAGTATTGCAACCTTTCTAGGCTGGTAATGCCTTTGAAATAAGAATAATACTATACATAAATAAAATATTTCCCATTTGATAATTTTAAATAAACAATTATAAGCCTTAGGTTATGTTATTATGTCTATTTAAGCAGCATTCAATAGTGTAAACAGTGTAAAGCAATATCCTTGACCATCTTTAATAAGAATTTGTACTATAATTAATATTATACAAGAATGATCTTATTTTAGTTTTATTAAATGTTTTTTAACTTAATAAAATATATTTTTAAGAATTGTTTTATTTGTGAGCATGAAATAACTAGCAACCTTTTTTTTATTTGTAGACTTTATAAGTTGATACTCATAGTTAACTAATACTAATACCATTAAATAATTACATTTTTTTTTTGTTTTATTTCTCAGGTACAGTAAAAGGCATCGAGAATTTAAATTTAAACGATGTTGCAACTGAAATAGTGGTGGATAATCTTTCCGATGATGATGTCATAGAAGTGGTAAGAGACGAAGCCCCTATAGAAATTCTGTCGGACGGTGAAGAACTTGAACTAGAAAAAGCTAAAGAAATTCAGCAAAACAACTTATTGGACAATATAGTGGACACGTTTAGTTTCACATCACTCTCCACTGAAAAACAACCTGAAGTGATGGTGAATAGTGATCCACATAGTAATATAATAGATCCATTCCTAAATACTGAAACCATATTCGGTGATCCTCTTGCTAGTCTTCCACAACCGGTGCACTTAACTCGAGACTCTGCTGAGGAAATTAAATCGAATCAAGATGATAGTGACGAAAATCATTACGTTAATGTAACTGACTTGGACCAGCCTGATACCTGGTCGAAAATAGTCTCCAGCCTAGAGCAAATGGGTTGTGGTCCCACTAACGACAATATAGGGCAAAACACAAAGTTGCTAACAACCCCGGAGAGTAATCCAGATCCAGCATTAAAACCAGGTGCTAGAAATGAAGTGGCTAAAACTTCAGATGTTGACACTCCAGTTGTTAGCTCTTCAGCTGTTGACACAGTTGCTGACACTCCAGTTGTTGGCACTTCAATTGTTGACACTTCAGATGTTGATCGTCCAGGTTATGAGAAACCAGATGGTAATCAAGTTCCTGAAGATAGTACTATTGGCAATGTTATTGTAGGTAAATAATTAATGCTGGTTTTTGTTGTATTTTTTTTTGCATTTGTCCTCTATAGTTAATTAAATAATTTGATTCTACTCAGATATAATAAAAACATTGTCATATTATTGATACAGTTATTTAAATTGTAAAAGTCTTTTCAAGTCGGCTGTCTGTATGTGTAGTTGCAATAAATAAAGTATTTTACAATTCGATGTATGTAAAGCTGAAAAGTGCCCTGTTGTAAAACTTATAGAATATATTTAAATAGAAAATTACTAACACCAATTTTATAAAAATATTGATGACGATTGTGTATTATTTTTGATGCAGTATCTAAACGAAATTTCTAAACAGATGGATCTTTTATAGCAGTAGAAATTAAACTGGAAGTTAAGAAGTTCTGTTAATGAAAATAAATTGTAATCATTAATGACAAAATACCTATTTGTTTTTTTTTCCACATACCTATTTTTTAACCCCCGACGCAAAACGACGGGGTGTTATAAGTTTAACGTGTCTGTGTGTGTATGTGTGTGTGTGTGTCTGTCTGTGGCATCGTAGCGCCCAAACGGATGAACTGATTTGGATTTAGTTTTTTTTGTTTGAAAGGTATATTAGTCGGGAGTGTTCTTAGCTATGTTTGAAAAAAATTGGTCCAAGATGGCCGTCGCCACAACATGTCGGAATACATATTTTTTTCATAACTCCCTCAATATTGGTATCAAATGAAAGAGCTTGACTAGTAGATCAATTTAAAAAGTATAAAATAAAAATTAAATTATTTTTTTTTTTTTTGGGTTTTTTAAATTTTTAATATAGAATACTATGCAGTCATGCAGACTGCCATCTGATCTTCCTCCATCAATCCCCAGAGAAAACCTGCGTCAGAACCTCATTCATCTGACAACAGGTGTACCAGTTAGCAGGTGAGGGTGGCTTGGGTCCCGCAGATATTGGTAGGAAATCATAACGCACGTCACCACAGTAAAATCTTGCCATACTTGCCATTGTATTATTCTTCGTGATAAACAAGTTTTTTCAAATGTAATTTGAAGTGGTTAATACGATCATTTTTTCTATAAAATTAAATCAGGAAAATTATTTATACTGTTGATTGATGGTACTTGGTGGAATTCATTGTTACACATATTGAAAACACTTGTACTCTTTCCACTGTATTTATTCTATTACACCTGACCGGTTTGGCCTTACGGTATTCTCAAAGTTTTACATTTACCAAAGGTTTTGGATGTTGGTAAATGTAATCCTTTGAGAATGCCGTAAGGCGAAACCAGTCAGGTGTATAGAATAAATACAGTGGAAAAAGTACAAGTGTTCTCAATATGTGTAAATCAGGTAAAGTCAAAACAGGTGAAGCCAGGACTCATATCCAGCGTCACCCCAAGACATGTATGTAAATTATGTATAAGAATTGCCATTGCATTTCCTTGACAATGGCTTGTGTTCAGAGGAATCGTTTGATATGATGCCTACAGCTTTTGTTCTGATATCGCATTGCTCACCATAGGCCACCCTCACACATTACGAAATGGTGAGTGGTATGAAAGGAACTTCATCCCGGTGATTTTTCCAAACAATTACGTCCAACAATTTCCATCAGGTCGGCCTTGTGCTTGTCTGCCATAAAGTGGTATAAAAAAGGTGAATTTCGAATATAATATTCCATACAATATTCCACCTAGAAAAGGATTAGCCCTGGAAGGTATTTTTTCCCGATTCTAATGTATAGATTAAGTTTTTGTTGCAGGCAATGAATTTATACTTATGAGAAGCAAAAGGGGAGCCTTAACTATGCTTTACTGTGGCTATAAGTATCGTCAAAATTATAGCAACGGCCTAAGGGTGTCCTGGAGGTGTATTAAGAAAGACAATGGATGCAGAGCAACTATTGCAACATTTGGATCTCAAGTTTTGAATGTTACTGGGAACCATTCGCATTGAAAAGAAGATTATGAAGAATAAAATACACTATTTGTAACAGAAACGAATTTATGTTATGATACCTACTACCAATTGTTTTATTGAAGTTTATATTGCATATTTTAAATTTGTTGAAAGAATATATTTATTCCATACTGACATTTATTCTTTGTTGTCTAAAGCTGGTTTTTACTCAATGAAATTTATGAAGTGCAGAATTGACTGACGATATATCTCCACCAAAATTTACTGTTCCAAAATGGGTTGTAATACTTTACCTCAAAAATCTTATACTGGCCGCTGCGAGGAAGGAACAATATTGACATCATATTACTCGTATATAATGCGTGTTTCAAGTTTTTTGCAATGCATTTTAAATCACAATACGTTTAGTTTGAATGGATTGCATTTACTTAAAAGTGTGTCACATGAATGAAGATCTTCTAAACGCCCAGTGTGCTATACGATGTAGACTTGTATTGTACTATGTATTTTCAATATGTTGTGAATCAACAGGGACAATTTCGGCAGCTGACTTTTTACATGGTTTCTCGGACGCGGACTCGGACACCGACGCATTTACTATGATAAAAATGTCGGCATTATCACAGGCGATAGGATAGGAAACGACAAGACTAAACCAATTCTGACCAGAATACCAGATGATATGTATATCATTAGACGTGTCTTTATATAGAGAACACGAAATAGATATGCTGCAAGGCTAAAGTCCTGGCGGTGATATCACAAATCAATATTGAAAAAAGAAAAAAAACGGAATCTAATGTGATAAGATTACTAGAAAAAACCAGGGTCATCTAGAAGGTCATCAAATTCTGCAATTCCTAAACACGCAAAAGTGTGAGCAGCAGCGTTTGAAGGTTGCAGAAAGTGCTTGTAGTGTGCATTTTGAGCACGTTTTGGATTTAATCCAAGATATATACCCGGAGGTATACTGACAGTAACCCGTCGCCTGTTTCAGAATGTTCTTCTGACGACAGTGATGACCGACCGCCACGGCAACGTAAGGGATCAGTTCCGGTACCGACAAAAAAATTCCGGTTTTCCGGAGCTATACACTTGCCTTATATGGCCGAGAAGTCGAGCAGATGTCGCCACTGTCACTACAAGACGACATCGTTCAAATGCCACGCCTGCGGTGTTCACTTGTGTCTCACTAAGTTGAGGAACTGCTATAGTGACTTCCATGACTCGGGACCGGGAAGAAAACCAAAAAAGTACTAATTTAGTTCATTTTAGCTCAGTTCTTCGTAAATAAATAAACAGGTCAAACAAACACAATGTTTCCGCTATAAGGCTGTGATTTAGTTTTATAATATTGAATAAAATGTTTTCATAAATTTTCTTTTATTGCAAAAAGATGACCTAAACACCACTAGAAAAACACACCAACACCAGTAGAAAGATATGAACGGACTAATTGATTACGTGAAGAATTTGGTGTTATTGGTAACCAAATATTGTATAACGTGTGTTTATCACATAACTCCTCAAAAAACGAGTTGGATGAAATTTTGTTAGTACCTACATGTATTTCAATAGGTTTGAAGATGGCTTGAAGATACAATTGTACCCGGTAGGTGGCACTGCACAATGACGCTTGTCAGGTCTGCTAGTAATAATATAATTTCACTTCAATAATGTTAAAGCCTTCCAATATTGGGAGACGCCTATGTCCAGCGAACTGCGATAGGCTGATTAATTGTGAATGTTCAAATTATATAATTTTCATAATATGCTATACATGTGATGCAACTTTATATTATCCAATATTATAATCAAATATAAAATTATATATTATTATCAATTATATCTGCGGTAGCCTAGTGGTATGGGTAATGGACCGCTGAGACGAGGTCTCGGGTTCGATCCCAGGTTTACCATGGCACACACCAATGACTTTTCGATGCTTTTCGAAGTTATGTGTGTATTTATTGCAGGTTTATAAGTGCCCGGTTAATGGCAATAGGCTCGCCACCTATTACATTGGGACCTAAACATAAACTGGCGAAATGTGGGTGCTAGCACCTCTGCCTACCCCTTCGGGGAATACAGGCGTGAGTTTATGTTTATGTTATGTTTATAATCAAATAACTATAAACTTTAGGAATCTAAGTACCTAATTAGAATTATTTATTTCAAATACTCAGGATTAATTTCCTTTACTATGGACTGAGTTCACGGTGGGGAAGAGAGAAGAGAAGAGAAGAGAAGAGGGTCACCCTATCTTTTCCTGTGGGTGTTAAAGAAGGCGATTAACGGATGAGACTGTTCTCCAGACGACAGTCAACATAATTTTCTTCTTTTTTTCCGTGCGGAAATCCCCTCGGATAGCCCCCCCGCCGGAGCCGGAAAGGGAGGTTATGTCGGACTCGAACCGACTAAAACCGCACGCCGACTGTGGGTCGTAGTGCTAGGCCGGAGGTCAACATACAAACCGTGACAAAGTGCCCGCTTGACAAAGCCCCCTATTACGTGGGACCAAAAATCGTAGCTGGCAAAATGTGGATGTCCCCTTCGGAGACATACTGGCGTGAATATATTAAATGAGTTTTTGTTTCAGATGAGAGTTTCGAGATTGCACGGACTAGCCGAGGGGCATTAAATATGATCCACAAAGGTTACAGATACCATCACGACTATAGCCATGGGAGTCGTTCCACGTGGAGGTGTACCAAACGACACAAAGGATGCAAGGCAATGGCGTCCACTATGGGAACTGTACTAATGAAGGCGACCCCGCATATATGCGACAGAATCTATTAATTACTCGGAATCTACTAATATATTTTGTAACGGAATCGCTAAAAAAACACGATCCTACAAACACAGGCTGACGCACTTCAATATGAAGTCATTAGCCAATCGACGAAACCTTCACGACGTGATGTTTGCGAGTAAAATAATTCAAAATAAGATATCTAACCCACTGTTGCTGTCACTGTTGAGATTTCGTGTGCCATCAAGACTCCCTCGTCACCCAGTCACTCCACTTTGTCCACCACTAAGGAGAACAGTCCTAGGCGCTCATTCTCCCTACGTACGCTATGATCAGTAGATCAATAAATAGCTACAGCGATCAAATTGATGTGCATGCCGACACTGTTGCAAAAGTGAAATTCATAATAAGCACCTTGCCACATTTAATGTGATCAATTCCTCGCACTTACCTTACCTTTTTTTTTTCGTGCGGAAATCCCCTCGGATACCCCCCCTGCCAGAGCCGGAAGGGGAGGTTATGTCGGACTCGAACCGACTAAAACCGCACGCCGACTGTGGGCCTTGGTGCTAGGCCGGAGGTGAGGTTACCATAGACATATCCCTCGCACCCCGGCTGACCCAGGGCCATCCCTTACGGTCTGGCCCTCCTCAAGAAGGGGGACAACGGTGTCCCCAACTCGCCCCCGGAATGGGGACGCGCGCTGTTCAGCGCGCCGCCGCCGTGGCCTGCTTCTGCTGGGGTGACAGGCGGCTCCACGCACTTACCTTACCAGGGGTGGTGTTTTTGTTTTTGCTCACCTGCCTCCTTTATTTCATCAACTTAATGATATTAATATAATATTGTAACGTTAACTGTTGTTGGTTATCTTTTTGTACACAAGCGGTGTTTACTTATAAGTGATTGTTGCGTTGCCTTTTGTTACATAGGTACCTTTGTACTTGTATTTGTTGTGTAATCGTATAAATGTGAACAATCGTTGGTAAACCTTAATAAATAAATAATTTAAAAAACTCGTAATTATTTCAATCGGAATAGAGACTAGTTTACTGTGCTGCATATTTGTCATAGTCACGAAATTTAACGTATTCAGCAAATACTTTATGACGTATTATTAAATTACCATGAATTTTATTCTAGCAACTAACTCAATCAGTTTGCATGGGTTAGTTTACTGTGCTGCATTTCTCTTATAGTCCAGTAAATAACATATTATTAAGTCATCGTTTATTTTATTCGACCCTGAGATACATATGCCTTTAAAATATGCATCAAGTTGTAATACAAATTGCAGCAGACTGCTGAATAAATCTGCCCATTTTATAATAAACAACGAATAGAAACAACAATTTAAGCAAACAGCTAAGCTTAGAACAATTAAAGCTTAGAGAAAGAGTGAAAAAAAAACACCTCGTAAAAGTAAACAAAATAAAATCGTCTTTGTTAACCTTTAACCACAGATTACCTATGCTTTAATTTTTGATCCAAGCGTTGTTGTGTCGGAGGACCCATAACTTGTGAAGCACCCCGAAATGTTTGCGGACCTGCGGCAGTTAAAAATAGGTGAACTCTGAGAAACCATTCAAAATGCAGCTTACTTATTGCTGCAAAATTGCTTGCAAATTATGATAAAGTAACCAACATTGCTTTTCAGAAGGCAGTAACTTTTATTTTATCAGAAGTAAACGAGGCGGTAAAATCATGTTCCATAATGGGTATAAATATTACATGGGTCGCGCTCATAAAGAGCGGATATCTTGGAGGTGTATCAGAAGACACCACGGCTGCCAAGCTGTAGCTATTACTATAGGAAATATGCTGGTAAAATTTACCGACCATACACACGCTGAAGAGGAAGACTAGGATGCAAAAAGCTGAAACTGATTGGTTTGAAATAGGCTTTTGATAATGTTTATAATGCAGTTAAAGAACGAGAATATAACTTGGAACCAGAGATGGATGCGATGCAATGGTATCATTGGGCAAATTTTATAAAGATATGCAATATTTTTTGTACTTCAATGTTTTTTTAATATATTTGAAAATTTACGAAATGTAGTTTTGTGTTAATGTATCGATTAGGTACTTTTCAACAATCTTAGTGTTGGGGAGTCATAGGCGGTCATAATAATATAACACAAAATACATAAATGGCGATCGAATTCGGCAAAGTGGTTTTATTTTAATGATGCAATAGGGACTAGGGACACAACACTGAGAAGATGATGATAAATGCCGCTGATTCTACCATATTCAGAAATCATTTATTCTATACCATTAAATCGGAATTTACAAAACGTCAATATAAAAATAAATATTAAATACTAGTTTAGCACCACCGGTGTAGTGTAGGACCACCGCACCGGTTAGAAACGCGGCCCAGACCTGAGAAGACTTCGGCAAGAAACTCAGCAGGCATTTTTTGACCCATCTTATATAATAATAAACGATGCTCGATTTAAGGATACATGCTGCATTCATAAACGTCACAAGCGCACTCAGAGAGGAAGAAGGAAGAGGTAAGGAAAATAGGTGAATTGACCCAGAACTGGTGCAAATCCTACAAAATGCAGCTTGCTAATTATTGCTGCAAAATTGTTTGCAAATAGTGATGAAGTAACGAACATTACTTTTCAGAAGGCAGTAATTTTTATCTTATCAGAAGTAAACGAGGCGGTACAGTCATGTTCCATAATGGGTACAAATATCACAAGGATTACGTGCATAAAGAGCGGATATCGTGGAGGTGTATCCGAAGACACCATGGCTGCAAAGCTGTAGCTGTTACTTTTGGAAATACGCTGGTGAAATTTAGCGACCATTCACACGCTGGAGAGGAATACAAGGATGCGAAATGCAAAAACTGAATGGTTACTACCTTTTTAGGTTTCCGTAGCCAAATGGCAAAAATCGGAACCCTTATAGATTCGCCATGTCTGTCTGTCTGTCCGTCCGTATGTCACAGCCACTTTTCTCCGAAACTATAAACCAATATAAAAAAAAAACCAATAAATTTTGGGGGTCCCCATACTATTTCATCAAACCCATACGTCTATAGATAGGTCTTCAAAAATGCTATGGAGGTTTCTAACATATTTTTTTCTAAACTGAATAGTTTACGCGAGAGACACTTACAAACTATGATTTACATAGCCGTGCAAACTTCCACCGAAAATTGGTTTGAACGAGATCTAGTAAGTAGTTTTTTAATACGTCATACACTGCAATTGTCGCCTTTATTCCATTAACTCAAAAATAATACAAGAACTTTTTTATTATGTTACTTGCTGTTGCGGAACCCTTCATGGGCGAGTCCGACTCGCACTTGGCGGTTTTTTTAAGTCCTGTGTGTGTGGTTCCAATGTTATTGCATTTGAACTGAAACATTGAGAATATAGTAACTTGCAGTCAGGGAGAGATGCAAGGGCACAATGGCATCATTTGGCAAATTTAGTAAAAATGTGCAAAATTTACCTCTCTCCGTGAATGAAAGTGTATCTATAAAATATCCCTCTCCCTATGAACAAGTATCCGCGTCTATTTGTCTCAAGTAATCATGAACATATATATTATGTTAAATGGTTTGTAATCTCTTAATGTGTTGTGTTGGTAAACAGTGTTTGTATTATTGTTAATTATTATTATTAGTAAAATGTTTATTAAAACGAGAAGACTAAAAAGAACTAAACCTTTTGAGTTAGTTCTGTGAATTATTGAAACAAAGTGCAGTGAGTGCTATGTTTAAGGAACACAAGATCAATGTGTCTATCAATAACAATAGAGACAATAAGAAAAGTGCCAATGGACACATTCTTAACTTGTAAGTGCTAGCTAATAAAGTTAAATTTAAATTACTTATTAGCTTCAAGGTCTAGATTGTAATTGTCTGAGTATCCGTTTAATGACGAATACTACATAATAAAAGAATAAAAAAACGTTTTGTATTCATACTTAAACGATACCAAAAAAATTAAACATAATATTATCCTATTTATATAATTTTTAATATATGATGTACTTAAAATTGATTTTTGAAAATTTATATTTTATTTTCTTTTTTAATATTTGTACACCTTATTTGACTGTTATATAAGAAAAAATGAATATTATTTCAGGTAATCTTAATTTATCGTCTTGGGGATCATCTATTTTTACTGCAGCATTAACTACTGATGTGTCAATAGGACCAATACTGATAATAACTGAAGATGAAAGGGCAAATGTAAATGAAGAAAATTTACCATCTAAAGTTTCTACCGGTAAACCTAAAAGAGGACGTAAGCAAATACATCCTCAACTCAGATCTGAAAGAAAATTTAACAAATACAATAACTTGGAATATACCACTACTAAAAATAAAATAATTAAGCCTAAAATTTTCATCGACTATACATGTACATGTGCAAAAGATTGCGCTACTTTGATTTCAGTAGACGAAAGGAAAGCAGAATTCGATAAATTTGTTAAACTAGGTTCATATAACGCTCAATTAGCATACATTCTAGCATGTGTCAAGGAATACAATAAAAAACGAAGTTACACCAAGTATTGTGTGCCTACGGCTAAAAAGAAGCCTAGAGAATATTATCGTATCTATAAAATTAATGGTATAAAGGTGTGTCGTGATATGTTTCTAAAAACTTTCCAAATCTCAACTAAAAAAGTCGATGGATCACTACAAAAAAATAGAAGGTGTGAACCGATCATGGATGGCAGAGGACTTAAAAGCGGAGGCAAGAATAAAATCCTCAACAAACGTGACGTTATCAAGTAAACTTCCGAAATATAATATGTACTTACAGTAACTGTTTGTAATCAATGGATCAGTAATATAATAGAAGATTTAAGTAGATTGTCTGATCAATTTTATCGTTCCTTGTGAATTGTTTTACAAGTTCTCAACTAAATTTATTGATTTGCAATCTAGATATTTAAATAATTATGGTAAACTTGAATTCAGTTGAATGGAATATCAATAAAAAGTGGTTATTTGAAATTTCGTTGTTGTTATACATTAATCCTCCTTATGATGTTTGGGCATCCGTTACAGAAAGCAGAGCTTTTATACTAACTCGGAGTAGAAGAGGAGCGTCGATTATGCTCCACGATGGGTACAAATACCGTAAAGACTATACTCATGGGGAAAGGGTGTCTTGGAGGTGTGTTAGGAGGCATAACGGATGTAAAGGCACAGCGGTAACAGTGGGCTCCGACCTAATTAAGTTTAGTTGTCATACGCACGATGAAGAAAACGATTCAGATGAAAAAAGCTGAGAAGAAGATTTGTTATTACTATTTTAACAATTGTGTTCTATTGTTATTGGTTACCTTACTTTGTCTGTGTCAAAGTCTGTGAAAGAACTACGTTAGCTGTTAGGTATATATGTTATATAAGACAGCGTAACAAGGGGGGGTTACAAGATGAAAATGTGTAGCACCTTTTATGTATGATCTCTATATTATGGAGAAGTATTAACGTATATCATTGTTTAATAAAAAATATTTTAAATTTGATATGTTTTTCTTGAGGAAAGGTTTCAATTATATTATTTTTATTATTGAATATTTTATCATTAAAAATGTAATTACTTTCATTATGAATCTATAATAACATAAATACTATTGGCATTTATAGGCATGGTGATATTAGGTCCACCTCAGTTGGCGAGCTTCACTGAATCAAACGGTCGTCAGGTTCTTATGATCGGTCACAATCGGTTCATGAGACACTACATCAGCCGACGGGGCAGGACCCGGTGGCGATGCTGCAAGTCTTTCAACAGATGCAGAGCCATCGCCATCACTTTTGGCTCACAAATAGTTAAACTTACTGATCTGCATAATCACCCCTAAAGGAGGCCTAAGATTGTTCCTTGCGGGACCCGCACAATTTAGGCCTATGAACGCCAACACTTGCCATGGTATACAAATGTAATATATGTTTAAACTTAGTACATCTGTTAGTTAAGTTGGTCTATTGTTGTAACCTTCTCGGAGCAATTACAGAGGTAATGTTATCACTTAATCAACAAAGTCAAATGCCTTTAAGATATCATTATATCCTTGGAAGTCTTTACTCTGTTTTGGTAACATTACGTTTCATAGATTAAAGTAAGTTTCTAATAATATAAATAACTACTTTATTACCTGTATATAAATAATTGAATTATTAATTTACAAATTATATTTTATATTATTTATGACAGATACGATCAAATCTAAACAGGACTTTAATAATAAGATAATAATAAATATAGGAAAGAAATAAATAATAATCTAGTACTTCCTGACAGTAGACGCAGATTCATGGTGCTGTTTTATTATTTTGAATAATTTTTTTATTGCATTTCTTATGCTAACTTCTTAAGTTCGAAACACATCGGGAAAAAGAAGCGCTCAAGTGGGACTTGAACCAACAACCTTTCCCTTACACGGGGAATGCTCTTCCAAATGAGCTATTGAGCCACACCTGAATCACTTCAACACAAATTATACACACTTAATAAAACACAAATTTATTTCAATATTCAGTTCCATCAGTCAAATTACGATCCGGTTTATTTCAATATTCTCCTAAACAGGTGCCATAGGTTTACCCGGTGGAATACGGGTTCAAATAAAATATTAAGTAATTGAAGAAAAATTGGAAACGTAGCACTCACAAAACTGTAGTGTACAAAATGTTCGTTTCCCAAGGGTCTCGTTCTTAAAGATATTTTATTTACCTCGCTTTTCGTCTTGATGTAATGTTAATGGTTTGGTATTAGTTGGTATAAAGTTTAATTAATTTATTATTATTTTGCTTTACAATATCACTATGGTATGACGTTAACAACAGTAAGGTATAATATTGCTGCCCAGATACTTAGCAGTTGTTTTATTCTCCTTCTTCTGTGGCCCATTAATTGTGGGCATGTATATAAATGAGAATATTTACGCGTAGCGCTCGTTAGCACTAGAATGTTTGTCGTAAAAATATAAAAAAACACACATTACCACGGAGGACAGAATATGATTAAATAACGGAGATGACATTTCTCCTAATAAGAACGCGCGCCGAATACGGGTGGGAAGAGAGACGCGCGGGGTGTCAAAAGTCGAAGGACTTCATAGGTATAACGTTCCTACTGAATGAGTCCATTTGACGTTTGGATGGCACGCGACTCGATTGCCTTGCAACAACTCCGCTATCATTTCCTTCTCCATGCACATTACACAGTATACCATACATATACATAGAAATCATTAGTTCTGAAATCTTTGCATATATCCGTTCCTTTTTTTTTTTATTAAATTTTTGTAGCATTTATTATGCTAACTTTTAAATTCGAAATACATCGGGAAAAAACGAAGCGCTCAAGTGGGACTTGAACCCGTTCTGTTAACACGTTTCAATCGTTTGACATTAAGTTTATGCCAGACAAGATTATAACATCCCTAATAACTGCTGAACGATAAAAAATATGTCAAATTATTTTATGAAATCCAATATTTATCTGGTACGTGTTACTGTGGCACTCTGTATGGCATTTTCGTTTTATAGTAACTATTATCTAGTCTTCCAATATCTGTCAAGTATATTTTATCTAATTTTAAGGTAGCTACTTGTGCTTTTGTACGATTGTATTGTTATTTTGTACCTATAAATGATAGCAGCGATGGCTTAATTTGTAAAAAGTGTAGGTATGTACAATATTTTTAAAGTGGTGTTAGCATTGTTTAGTTTACATTGCGAAACTAGTTAATGTTCGACCATTTTTTTGATTGGTTATAAATGTTACAGGCAAGAGTCTCAATATTGTTACCAGTACGTAATAACATATTTTTAAGTATTTTATTTTTAATATTATAAGATATTAAATACGTTTCTCCACTGATTCAAATGATGTATTTACTTGTACATAACCTTAGTTACGTCGAAATTTTGTACCTAAATTTTAGGATTATGTGTTGCATTTATTGATTAATAAAATATTTCATAATTATCGTCTTTTTAACATTATTTTGTTTGAGATTGCAGAGCAACAAGCCAATCAAATGAAACCCTTGCACGACGCCTAGTATCAGTAGTTCGATTAAATAGTGCTTGAATTTAGATACCTATGGTAGTATTTCTGATACGCTTTTTTATTTGCTAAAATGTATCTTGTATCTTCCTATCTATATACCACTTGCTAGATGCAGCTGTGAAGCAAGTTATATTTGATAGGCTAGCGAACATAACTTGTTTCACAGGAACACCAATACCAACTGATATGCTTCGAAGATTTTCAATGTTAGTCACCATTTATGTAGCTATCCCTCGACACTTGGCCTTCACAACCATCTTATTGGATTATATTACCTACGTTCAATCACTTATTTATTCTTCTTTTATGGTTTGCGTTCATTATCATGGCCTTAAAGTTTTATTCATGCTGTTCATCTTCTTCTCTCTCATCTCTTTCGTTGATTATGCAAGCATGATTTGTAATTAAAAGGTATGATATTCACAAAAAATTATATTTGGTTTTTCAATATTCATAATTCAAAACCATCTTTTTCTTCCGATCTGGATATAAAATGAAAAATGTTATAGCTAAACAAGAAAATGAAAATTACAGCTTTTCGGTTGAAGATATCGTGTGACGGTAGACCTCTACTGTACGTGGGCGAACAATGTTACCTTAGGCACCTAATTAACAACAACGGCATGACCCGCTGGCGATGTCAGAAGAACCGGCAAGACTGTAAGGCCGTGGTGTGGACCCTCGGCGAAACGATCGTCAAGTATAACTTCGACCACAACCACTAGTTTAATAAAGGATTTTTTTTTCTCTTTATTGAAAGGGCTTTATCCCTAGAGCGATTATGTTGTCCAGTTTAATAAAGGATGGAAATATAATCAGATTGATATTTCGTGTTTAACACGTAGACATGTCATTCTAACCAAAAAGACCTAGTCTGTATAAAACTAGGAGGCAGACTGAAGCACATAATTAAAATGATCAGGAACAACAAAAAACAGTATTAAAAAGAAACAATCATTTATTAAATTTCTGTGACTTATGTCTTTCAGAACATTATGCATATACCTCTGACTTATGTTTATAAGAATTGATATATTTATAAATATATTCAAATGTAATGAAACTATATACAACGCAAGTAAATTCAAAAAACTAATTAGAAGGTAAATGCCTCCTCGAGGTACTCTTCCTTATGTAATGGCTTGCATAAGCCAAAATATTATTATGTTCCTTTATTATTGCCTTTTCATGATACGGATTATCTAGTTGAGTGCCACCTATCTACTGATGAAGTTTTTTCGAAGCAACTGTTTTTATGAAGTTTTCGCTTTCACCCAGCGTTTTAAGAAGACATCCTTTACAAACGGGCTCACGCTTACCGTTAATTAAAAAAAAATATTTATAAGTTTTTGTCCTAGATTTTTGACAGTTAGGATCTTGTGTCCGTTGCCTCTGAGTAGCTTTGTCGTGGATCTCCATTAATGAAGCTATATAAGCAGATCTTTTGAGATAAGATCCCATTCGCCAATATTCCTCAAAAAGTGTTTGTCTCTCATTTAGGGATGTTGAGGTATTAAGGTTGAGTGTTGCTTGTTACTGGATGTTGTAAATAAAATGCGTGCGGTTCGTTTTAAAATCTATTGGACACTGACTTACATCTATATTATGTTGAGTTAACAAAACGCACACATACATGCAAGTAAGTGTGCGTGATAAAATAGGTGTATCGAACATACCGCCCACCAAAAGGGCTATAAGACCTTTTAACAAACATAAGCTAACAAATCTAAATAACAAAAGTATATAATGTAGGAGGTATCGTAATCGTACATGACTCAATCCTTTGTAGGAATTGGTAGTGCACACAAATATGAGGTTGATCTTCGAACCAGCTTGCCTTTGTACCGCAAGGTATACACTCGCGTTATGTTGTCGTTTCCAGGATGCTTCTCTACTACCCGTGCCAACGCCCAGCTGCTAGGGGGCATGTTTTCATTCCTCAATAAAACCACGTCACCGACTTTAAACTCTACTGTTGGTTTTAACCATTTGGGTCGTTGGTTAAGTCGTGACAAATATTCTGTTTGCCAGCGTTTCCAAAATGCTTGAACCAATCGTTGGGTGTGTTGCCATCGGGATAAAAGATTGCCATTCGCAGTCGTATAGTCGCAGTCTGGTATGGAGATCAATGCTTCTCCCACAAGAAAGTGACCGGGTGTGAGTACCTTTATATCATCGATCAAGTCGACTTCGGTAGGTACAGGCGTCAAAGGTCGTGAGTTGAGGCAAGCTTCTATTTGTGTTAATACTGTAGCAAACTCTTCGAATGTCAAATTTGTAGTCAGAATTTTGCGTAGATGTTGTTTGACAGATTTGACACCGGCTTCCCATAGTCCTCCAAAGTTAGGACTATATGGTGGTGTAAAATGCCATTGTGTACCATCTCTTACTAATATGTCCTTTACATGTCTGTTACCAGGTATCTCGAGACCTGCTTCTTTCCATGCTAACGACAATTCTTTATTGGCTGCGACAAAGGTGGTTCCATTGTCACTCCAGATTTCACTGCATCTCCCTCTTCTAGCGACAAAGCGTTTGAATGCGGCGATGAATGCTTCAGATGTCAAATCGCTTACTAATTCTAGATGGATCGCTTTCACTGCCATACATACAAAGATACAGATGTATGCTTTACTTTTCTTAGCTCCTTTCCCTTTAGAATTCAATACGTACACCGGGCCGGCAAAGTCAACTCCACTTCGAGAAAATGGGCGTGAGGGGGTCACTCGTTGCTCAGGTAAGTCCCCCATCATCTGCTGTCTAAAAGTAGCTCGTTGGCGCGCGCAGTTGAGACATCTGTGAATAAATTGTTTTACCAAATTCTTACAGCCAAAAATCCAATATTTCGTCATGAGGTAAGTAATCATCATATTTATTCCACCATGCATTGTTTTCTCGTGAGCGTCAGCTAGTATGAGTGGTGTGAGGTCATTGTTCTTACTTAATATTATGGGATGTTTCACGTTTTCTTCAATATTTGCGTTTCTTAATCTGCCGCCCACCCTGAGGATATTATGACGGTCAACAAAGGGGTTGAGAGTTTTCAATGCACTAGTAGTTCTCACTGTCTTATTTTGCTTCAATCTGTTTAGTTCGTCTGAATAGTCAACTTCTTGTACTGTTCTTATGCAAATATCTAATGCATTTTGCATTTCTTGTGTTGTAATTTCTGCTCTCAGTGTCTGTGGATTCCTCTTCAAATTCAAAAATCTCTTACAATGAGTAATTACTTGTAGTAGCTCGGTAAGTGATCTATATTCTTCAAATTTAATATAATGTTTCCTTTCAAGTTCTGTAATAGTAGTTCTGTGTGATTGTATCGTTTTCCTTTTTTCTTCTTCTGTTGACACTATTGTGGGTCTGGTGCAGTCAATGTGTTCGTTCTTAAGCCAGTTGGGTCCCTCCCACCATATTCTTCTGTGTATTAGTTCTGACATGGAGGAGCCTCTTGATGCTATGTCAGCTGGGTTGTAGGATGATTGCACATGGTACCATTGTGTAGTACTTATATGCTCCAGTATTTCTACCACGCGATTTGCAACAAATGGCTTCCATCGGTTAGGTTCACCAGAGAGCCATGACAAAACAATGGTGGAATCAGTCCAAGCAAAAGAATTGACTATTGAGATTCTCATGGCTCGGCTTACTTTATATAGTAACTTGGCTAATAGCACCGCCCCACATAGTTCGAGTCGTGGTAGGGATATGGTTTTGACTGGAGCTACCTTTGTTCGGGCTGCAACCAAGTGTGTAGTTACCTCTCTATTTTTCTGAATCCGACAGTATACTACGGCTGCGTACGCTTTTACGGAGGCGTCACAAAATCCGTGCAATGTTACCAGATCCCTTTCATAACTAAATGTGTTCAGCCATCGTTTAATTTTTATTTTGTTAACATTTTCTAGATCACCTCTAATGAACTTCCACTCATTGTTTAGCTCTACTCTGATTTCTTGATCCCAACCAACTCCTTCTAACCATAGTTTTTGAACTAGTATTTTTGCAGTGACGATGACAGGTGCTATCCATCCCAATGGATCAAACAATCGGTGCAGATCTGAAAGTATAGATCTTTTTGTAGTATTCAACGATACAGGTTCTAAATGTAGTTGATAGTGAAACTCGTCCTCTCTCACGTTCCAAGAAAGACCAAGGGCTTTAATGGTGCTATCTAGTTTCAGATCTAAATCAAGCTTAGATGTTACCTTGTTTGCATCAATAGATTTGAGAAATTCAGTATTATTTGACGCCCATTTTTGAAGTTCAAAGCCACCTTGTTGTAAAATCAATGTGATTTCCTTAGCAACACATACTGCCTCTTCTGTTGTGTCACAACCTGAAATCAAATCGTCAACATAGAAATCTTCTCGTATAATTTTTGATGCCTCAGGATACTGTTTGCCTTCATCATCTGCAAGCTTTAACAATGTTTTTATGGCTAAGTAAGGTGCAGATGCTGTACCGAAGGTAACTCTTTTTAGTCTATAATCCTTGACCTCTATGGGACAGTTGTCCTTATCCTGGAGGGGTCTACGCCATAACAATCTATGATAATCTGTGTCATTCTCATCTAGTAGAATCATTCTATACATTTTCATGATGTCACTCACAAAACATACTCTATGCATGCGCCATCTCATTATTATACTTCGCATGTCCTCCTGTAGTATCGGTCCGATTAAGAGTTCATCGTTAAGAGAGATACCATTGGTGCCTTTACATGAAGCATCAAAGACTACTCTAACCTTAGTCGTTTCCTTATCTGTGCGAATGACTCCGTGATGTGGTAGGTATACAGAGCGGTTGCCTAGTTCCGCTTCTGGAACTACCTCCATATGTCCCATAACAAGGTATTCCTCAAGTACCTTGTCATACTCTTCTCTTAATTCAGGTGTCCTTTGCATTCTTTTGTCGTGATGAGTAAGGCGCTTCATTGCAATTTCTCTAGTGTTCCCATCAGGTGATACGGGGTGATTTGTACGGAATGGAAGTCTGACCACATATTTTCCAGTGTTATCTCTTCTACAATTCTTCTCATAGTGTGCGTCGCATTGCTCTTCTTCTTTAGTGTAAATTCTTTTCATATCTGGTTCTATCTCCCACAGAGTCTTCAAAAAGTCGTCTGCTATGATCTGATGGTGCATAACAAGAACTGACTCATGTTGATTCATCCTACAATCTACTTGACCAAACAGAATCCAACCGAGGTTTGTTTTATGAGCACATGGAGACCCAGGCGGACCCTTGATTAGCTCGTTCTGTACTATTTGAGCATAGACATCAACACCAAGGAGCAGATCAATCGAACCTGGTTCACAATAGCTTGGATCGGCTAGCACTAGCCCGTTTAAGTGGGGCCAACTGTTTGTGTTGATTGTGCGGGATGGTATTTCATTAGTTAGTTGCTTTGACATAACATATGTTCTTACTTTCAGATTGAATGGTTCACATCTTGACTTAATTTTCAGCTGTACTACTTGCTTGATGTCTTCCTTTGTAGACCCCACACCGATGACTGTACCTCTGATAGGATACCGCTTGGCTTTGATTTGTTGTACTGCTCGTTCACTTATAAAGCTGGCTTGTGATCCTTGGTCAATCAAAGCTCTCAATGTTGTTGTATAATTGTCTTCACTAAACACTTGCACTATTGCTGTTGCAAGTAAAGCAGTGCTTTGGTTGGTGTAAGCGTGTGATGCTATCATTGTAATATCTTCCTTGATTTCCTCTAAGTTTGTGTGCATTGCTACCTCAGATTGTTTTGTTTCTGTGTTCTCAAGAATGCCTGTGGACTTGTTGCTACTCACATTGTTCTCTTTATTTTCATGAAGGAGTGAATGATGGCGTTTTTTGCATAATTGACAGCATATTGGATTGCGACACTGTCTTACAGAGTGTCCAAATGCAAGACAGTTGTAGCATAAATTATTTGTTTTAACAAATTCACTCCGTTGAACTGGTGACTGTTTACTGAACTCCTTGCAATGACTGAGAGTGTGATCTTCACTGCATATTTGGCAAACCTTCTTGTTTTCAATGTTGGTTGCAAGGTGAAATGACTTCTCTCGCAGATGACCTGCACTTGACCTGGGCTTTGTTGATTCTGTGAGTTCTAATGTTTGGTAGCGGTCTTTCATGAATTGGCGGAGTAAATCTAATGAAGGGAGACTGTCTGGGTCGGTACAATGACTACTCACATGTTGCTCCCAATCCAAATGCGTTTCAGAGTCTAACTTCTGTACTATAATAAATATTATCATAGGATCCCAGTTCTCGGTGTTCACATTCATGTTATTGAGGTCATCTAGGCATTGGAATGTTGTGTCTAATAATCCTTTGATTGAATTGGCATTGTTTAGGGCAAGCTTTTTTTGAGAGAAGAATTTCTTCATAATAGCATTGAAATTAATACGCTTGTTACCGTACCTTTCTTTTAAAGTGTCCCATGCTCTTTGATAGTTACAGTCAGCCACTTTTATAGGTCTCAATACCGCTGCAGCTTCTCCTGTGAGACTTGTTTTTAAATAATGCAGCTTTTCTACATTGTTTAAGCCCCCATTATTGTGCACCAATGTTACAAATAAATCGTGAAAAGATAACCACTCATCATATAAGCCACTATATGTAGGTAACTGTATTTTCGGTAGCACAACGCGTGATTCTTTATGTTCACTAAGTACAGGCAACGTAGCACTTATTTCCGGTACGGGTAACATATCCATCAAACTAGATTTCAATACAATATAAAGTTCCTCATGGTCGTAAAACTTGTCTTCTTTGAAATAAGGTGCTATTTCTCTGTCTTCTTTCGATGTACTGCTTAGAATATCATCATAAGTTTTTTTGTATTTACTCCAATGGTCTTCTAAGCATTTCAGCCTTACTTCGATATAACTACGAGTTAATCTAGTTTTTGGGCACTTTTTGAGGTTAACTTTGGTTTTCAAGATATTATCTGCAATATTTTCAATGTTATTGTATAGTTTCTGCACTTCTACATCTGTTTTAGACATTGTAAATACGAACTAAATGCAATCGTATCGACGTAATAAAGAAATTTGCACAAAATTGCACTCGAGTCTCGTTAACTATTTCTTTTTTCTATTGTTGTTAGGCGGCCATGCGTTGACCTTGACACTGGTTACTTGCACTGGTATCCGGCTCGAAGGACCATATGTTGAGGTATTAAGGTTGAGTGTTGCTTGTTACTGGATGTTGTAAATAAAATGCGTGCGGTTCGTTTTAAAATCTATTGGACACTGACTTACATCTATATTATGTTGAGTTAACAAAACGCACACATACATGCAAGTAAGTGTGCGTGATAAAATAGGTGTATCGAACAAGGGATATGCGCTCCTTACATTTCTTTCGACATGTTGTAAGCTCTGCCATTTTTCTACTGGATATCACTTTTCCTTTTAATGTTGTATAAGACTGGCCGGTGTTTCGTTTTATTTTATTTTCTTGTTTTGTAACGCGATAGCTTTTGTTTTGAGCTGCACTAGAGCCGAATGATATATCAGAGCATTGGAGAGTAACATCGCCGATGGATTCGTTACTGGAACTTGACCAAATGTCTGAAACCAAACAACAAGTAAACAAGTCAAAACTAAACCAACCTGTAGTTTAAACACTGACTTGGGCTCCCTCCCAATAAGTAACACAGCTCCTTTATTTTTCTCAGTCATAAATTATTTTTTTATCACTTGCCCTCAAGTTAGCAAACCGATAATGCCACCCACTGTTTTTCGAACTTGCCCTCAAGTTAGTAAGCCGATAATGCCACCAACTTAACGTTCCTAATGACACAAGTCTTAACCAAACAACAAGTAAACAAGTCAAAACTAACCTGTAGTTTAAACACTGACTTCGGCTCCCTCCCAATAAGTACCACAGGCCCTTTATTTTCTCAGTCAATTAATTACATTTTTTATCACTTGCCCTCAAGTTAGCAAACCGATAATGCCACCCACTTAACGTTCCTAATGACATAAGTACTATATGTATATAAAAAGTAAGAACATTAAGAGTCCGTATGACATTTGTAGACAATTTAGGTAGTTTATGACATCTCAACATGTGAAAAGAGTGATGAGGATCGCCCTTGACTTAAGTATGTACATTAATCTGCTGATATCAATCAATTAACCTATTACAGTCCAATGCTGGACATAGGCCTCTCCCAATGTTGGGTGGCTTATTCATAATATTATCTAGCACTTGAAGAATTAAATTCGAATTGTTTGTACATTTACACATTGGTTTCATATTATTTGCTATGACAAGAAAAGTGTTTAATTTACTATTGCCCTGTGAAATAGATCTAATTATCATGTCAATAGCTCTGTTCCCACTCTAAAATGTGTCATCGTTTAGAAATTTTGAAACCAGTAATCTCTGTGATATACTCGTAAGTAGTGCAACAACTTATGTCATTTGTTTCGTGGTCTTAAGAGAGAGGTAGTTGAGCGAGCCGAATAATATGACTAAACAAAAGTGCAGTAGACAACACTAAAATATCACCTGACTATTAATCACACTATCATAACTATAAATAGTGACTAATGATATGTACTTTTTAGTTAAAGCTCACATAATTCGGAGCAGTGGACACCCCAAACTATTCTATCAAGGATATTTCTACCGGCCTCATAACGCCTACCGTCAAAACAGGGTGCAATTATGGTACTGCCGGTACCGCAATGGCAGAAAGTGTAAAGCCATGGTAAGGACAGTGGATGGGAGGATAGTGAGGCCTATCGAAGACTTCCGTCACTCGTGTCGGAATCCACAGTTTTTAATGCAGGAAGAAGATAGATGTAGAGATTGGAACGTCTATAACTAAGAGATTCTAAATTATATTATACTTTACTATTTAAAATGGACCTATTTTGTTATTAAAACTAACATCGTTTCCCTTCGTTTTCGATTCCCTGTGTGGGAATATTCTACGTTTATTATTCTGTAAGAGTGTTTATAAATCTCAACAGCTAAACCACTGGTGAGTTCTCATTATTCGCCATAAGAAGTCTCAAACTAACCGCGAATTCAGATGTCGAGATACTTAAACGTCCTTACAGAATAGCATGCCTGGACGGGTTATGGGGAAACCTAGTAATTGAGGTTACAAATATACTATATAAAATTGTATTTACTTTACCCTGTGTGATGTGATTGATTAAAAAAAGAGTAAACTTCCTATTTCCTAGTCTTGTTATTATCGTATTTCTTTGCAATTATTGTAAATTTTTGAAAATGTATTTTGTGATAGTCTCATTAATTATTACTGTATTAAAATTATTAGATATATCCTTTTACAGGATAACGTCAGAGAAATGTGTGAATTTGAGTGTATGGGGGCGTTCTTTTAGCCTAGACAAGCTATATACTTAGTTCCTGACTTTTTTTGGTAGAAACTAGCGCTAAATAAGTAATTTTTAATTGGGGATTGGTGCTTCGATGTAATATATCCTATATTTCTAGAATATAGTATAACGTCAATGCCATAATATTAGCCATATTAATACTAGCGATAAGAATAGCTAACTTATTAAGATATATTTATTATTTAATTTGCGTGATACAATAAATTATATTAATGCAATATTTTAATGGGTTTTATTTGTTATCTTTCGATTGATCACACGATAAAACAAGCGATTCCACCACGACAAGCACAAGTTCTTTAATTATGGGCCTGAAACTAGCAAACAAAATTGAAGCAGCCAAAATCGGCAGCCAAGATTATCAAAAAAAATATAACAGCCAGACACATCAACAGTAACCATTACTGAGTTACGTTGCGATACTAGCGATTATTTTCTCTGTCCTTGTCGCACATGTTACAAGTACGCGACAATGGCCGAGCGACAGCTGTCGTTGCGTGTTTCGTAGTACAGGAAAGCTATCAGCACCGAGCGGTTCTAGACTGTCAGATCCGCCATCTTATGAGCAATTTCAATCCTGTCTGGAATGCACTTGAAAAGATAATTTTGGGACCACTGAAGTTTTGTTTACCTTTTTTATCTTGCTTCGTTGGCTTTACTTTAGATTCATTGGCGAGAGAAGAAATACTACTATGAGACGCACAAGAAAACAAGCGCAAGAATGAAAAAAACTATGGATATAGAAATCCCAGGTAGTTCCATAACATTTATAAAAAGAAACGGTGGTACTGTCCCTTTATTTAATACACAATAATATATAATTGAGGAAAGATAGTATTCTTGAAAACAAACAAATATGGTACGGCGGCATGGGAATGTACATACATATTAACAAAAGGAAACAAAAATGTCGTGCAAAAATTATTTTGAAGGTTAGTACCACGGAAAAAATACATTTAAATTAAAAAAATAAAATAAGTTATACTATTATTTCATATTTATAGGACAATTTTGTACATTATAAGGGAGAAGAGACATTAATGTCATTCGGATATCGTTATAATATAAATTGATATTTTAAGGAATTAAAAAAATTAAGTCATATAAAAATAATTGTTTTAATATTAAAAAGTATCAACATCATACAAAAATAATTACATTAAGTATGGTCACTTATTTTCTAAAGTGTTGCTTTATTTCAAAAATATGTAACGCTATTTTTAAAGCTGATTTTAAAGGCCACAAACGCACCAAGTGGACAATAATATTAAGGCACTTTCCTAGACCACTTACACATTCATTCACAAGATTCAATTATCAAAAATACCCTGATTGATAAAATATTTTCAAACCTACAATATAAGGGAATGATTGCAAGTTTATTTTAAACTAAATGTTAATATTAAAACTAGTGAAAAGATCAACCACTTGAGTCACGAAATAGTGTCAATTTTTATAACAACATACTTAAACAAAGAAACATTTTTGTGTAGTTAATTATCTTAAAGCTGTAGATCAACTTTATCATTATTTAATAATATTATACACGGTGATTAGGCAAGAATAATATAAATATGCCTACACTCAAACTCTTTCGGTGTAAAAAAACACTGCAATATAAACCTAGCAATTAAACAACAATAGTGGAAAGACAATTTGAGAACGTTAACCATATCAAATTTAAACAAAATAATAATGTTTATTTAATATCATAATAAATCAACCAGACAAATTAATATGTATAAGATTTGAGATATTTTTAATTATCTATTCGATTACATCTTACTGTAGGTATCAAGTCAATGGTCAGCAGAAGAAATAGAAAGTAGAACAAAAGATAAGGTAAGAAAGAGAAAAAATAACAAATAATCATTACGATATTAGGTATATAAATCGAATGTCGACAACGAAATAAAATAAAAATCGAATATAAAAAATATAAAACAAATTAGCATACTTAATGCTGTAAAATTCATTCAAATTAGGTTAGTCACGATATATCTAAGCCTACCACATGCACAGGCTTCACCAGTTTTGCCTGCGCTAGCCGAAGTGGAAACGAAACACCGTGTGTAGCGTTGGGTAAAAAATATAGTTACGTGTAGTAAATGGGTAAAACTGTATACCAATAAGTACCTATAATTTCATTTTATTAGAGGAGAGTTAAGTTAATTTTAAAGTTCATACTTTGATCTACAATTACGATTCGCAGTCTGTACTTACCTAAATTAAAAGAATATTCGATCGCATTAAAGGTACGGCCATGAATAGATTAAGAGCTGTCAATACAGTACACACAATGAGTAAATTGTATATTTTAGAATGATACTCAGCTTGAATCGCTATTTATCTGAGGACAGATTGTATAGACAGATTTGACACATTGTCTATACAATCTGTCCTCAGCTAAATCGAAATTCAGGCTGAGTGTCATTCAAGAATTCGAGCCTAAGTGTCAATTTCCAGAGAAAGAGCATCAGCCGGCCTCTCCTTTGCGTTCAAATGACTATGAACTTTATTTCACTTAAATATGCTTCAAAATGGCTTGTAATTTTTTGCCTCAAAATTCTGCCAGTGCTCTATCAGTAGAAACTACCATGAACCCTTAAAACAGGTCAACAAATTAAACGATTGTCAAGTACCAACTGCAAATGTAACTTTGTAATCCTGTACATTTATACAGGATTACAAAGTTATTTGTGCGGTTAGTAGTGTGACAAGGGTTCATTTATTTACTTTAAGAGTTCATGGCACAGGCTCTCACTCTGACCCTAATAACTCGTTTTAACAATCCATTATGGTCGATGATTATGGTCTAAGAACGATCGCACGATGACAGACTCGTGTGTGGTGATACTCGCCCTGCAACCCAGCTGTATCCTCTTGCAACAAGTCCATCTGACCTTCTTCTTATAACATTCGTGTTTAATAAACTTGTAATCGCCGACGTGCACCACTAGATGACCACGGTTCGACAAGCCGAATCGGACTGAAAATTAATGGTGTTGTTAGAAAAATAAAATAAAAAAGGATAACTAAAAAGAAATCCTGAAAAAAAAATCAATTAAAATAGTAAAAAAAAAAACTGTTTTTCTGTTTTTGTATATTTATTATTGTGGAACATAGGATTTTATGATCTCCAAAATATATTTCTTATGATTAAACCTAATAAATAGATATAACTACTTAAACGACTTGTATTTTTTGTAAAACACTTTTGACCCCTTTATGTAATAAGATAAAAATAACACTTATTATTATTATTAATTATAAATCTTAAAACTATACCAGTTAATAACACACTTGTATTGTTCCAGTAGGTCTAATCGGAACAGGAATCGACTGCTTCGCGTCGTACTGCCTCAGCAAGCAAGGCAAGATGGGCATCAACGTCGGAGGCTACAGGTTCAGATTCAACGGCTGTGCCAGAAATGGTAAAATCCGATGGCGATGCTCCCGAGGCCCTTGGTGCAAAGCTGCCCTACATACATTCCGGGGAAGAATAGTCTATATACAAAGTACACATAACTGTGGCCCAAAACCACCTGTTGTATAAATACATTTTTACGATATTTTCGATTTTATACAATGGCATAAGTATTTTATAAATTCATGAGAATTATGGTCTTTATTTTATTATAAGAACCTATAAAGTATTGTAAACAAATTAAAACTCATTCAACGCATTTTAACTGTATATTTCATTTTATTTAAAATTGTATACAATGTTGATATTATATTTAATTTGGTGTCGTACATTTGTAAATAGTAAGACCATTTCAATTTTATTTGTTTTCATGTAGAGGACACTGAGCTTTTAAACTCTGTAGATAAGTGTTGTATCGCATAGGATCAAATATAGTGTACTGTCCCAGCTCTATCTCGTTTCTTATAACATTTGATAAAGTAATCGCTATCACATTATTTACACTTGTACGCACTTGTAAATATTGTCATTACAAGTGTAAATAATATCGCCAAAATGTCATAATGCAGACTCCATTAATATTACTGTTCATAAACGTTACCGTGTCAACTACTAGCGCAGTTTGTTAAAAAATGTTGTTATTTGTATAATTATTGTCAGTTCGGGGCAGTGGTCCAACTGCTCTGTTGGTTGGACAGAGCAGTTGGACCATGGGTCTTTACTAGGGGCAGTAGTCCAACTTTCAAAATAGTTGGACCACAGCACCTTTTGAGGTTTCCCTGGTCCAATTCATTTAAAAAATGTAAATTGTCAACTCTATAATTCTCAACTGCGTCTTTGTGTGTGTACAATATACCTAACCGTAAACCATAAAGTACCATACACACACAAAGACGCAGTTGAGAATTATAGAGTTGGCAACTTACATTTTTTGACCAGGGAAACCTCAAAAGGTCCTGTGGTCCAACTATTTTGAAAGTTGGACAGAGCAGTTGGACCACTGCCCCAAACTGATTATCGTGAAGATCAATATGTGAGTCATTAAATTTTTATAGTATTGGATGCAGGAATTTATAGTACAAAAATTCTGGACTGGTGAGAATACCACCATGAATTTTAATAATACGACTATTATAAAATCAAATCAAGACGTGTAAATATATGTAGTATTCATTATATTAGTAAAGATTGATCACAAAGATTGATTGATAAAAATTGTATATTCAACAAAATTATTTTTAAATTGTATTATTAATTACGTTAGAAATAAATACAGTAATATATAGTTACCGTCCTTGAAAATGTGGTTATGTTGAAGCAATAAGAATCAATTTTGTTGTATTGTATTAAGATATTCATTAATAAATTACCTCATAGTATTTTAGAAGGGTGAAAGTATCAATTCTCTCTAGCAAGTCTATCGTTAGATCTACAGTACACACCGTAGATCTAACGATAGCTTAGATCTATAACTAGTCTATACTGGATCTTGAGGACTATTAGATCTAACCATAGATTTACCTTTTGCGTAAACCTAATTTAAACGTAATTAATATACTCTATAGGCAGTTTTTTTCTTTATTACAAATAATATCAAAAATAGTTTCAACTACTTTCACCCTAACCCTAAGATATGCTCAGTAAACTCATAGATTAGTACATTTTAATTAAATTAGTACAATATATGACTTAAAACGTATTCATAACTTTTACAATACGTTGTTAGAATTGAATTAATTAACCTACTAAGTACTTAATAAAACTATTATTTTATACAACTATAAATGCAATATCAATTTTAAGAAAATATATCAATCGTTGTAAAGAATACAGGTATAATTAAATATACGATTGATGTGAAACAGAATATATCATGAAATAAACATAAGTATGGAGAAATCATAAATATATAAATGGGCGTTACTCGTAGGATCGTATACAGGGTTTGTTACACATTAAGCCATTCGTCAAGTTCACAGTTAACATGTAAATAATGAGTCTTGTTTTTTATATCGTTTTAAATTCTTTACTCTAAAAATATATTTTTGTGCTGTTGTACATTTTGAAGTTTCGAATCAGGAAAATACTTCAGTATCTAATAGTATTAAAATAATTTATAAAAAAAAACTTACCTTTATTGTAGGAACCAAGAGTTCTAAAAAAATAATACTCAGCTGAGTATTTCGCAGAGTACTTAAAATCAAAATTGCCTATGTAATTGGCTACCTCTTAATATTAGAAATTATAACGTCTATGCGTGGTTGTGTGTTGTAAACTTAAAGGTAGTGAATACTTGCCAAATTTGTGTAGATATTACTCGATGTAACTCGATGTTTGTTTAAGAGAATAAAACTAGTCATAACTGTTACGTTTCGTTTCATTTTACCTTTACCATACAGACTATGGTTAAGTATTGTTACCATGATCAACAGTTAAGTGGTTTACCTTACAAAAATAACACGTTACCAGGACGTAAAGTCTATATTTACTTATAGTAAGACTTTTAATAAGTAAGAAACTGATAAATTATTACTTAACAGAAGGGAAATTATCTCTATTGTGACTGTTGGTGACGTCATACCTTAGAGTATGTCGTATTGTCTCAATTACCATTTTACTGTTTACCCTATAATGCAACAGAAATGATAGAACTCACAGTGAATACCACGACTATAAACTATAAACCAAGAATATTATATTCGCAATATCATTCCATTCATGAACATATTTTTACCAATCAAAAGCTTCAAGTGGAAAATGATAAATAAAATCCACTCGCTCATTACCCATATTTATTTATAAACAATATACTATATACATAACTAAAATTAAAATAACCTAACGACCGATATGTTACCTATCCATTAACAAACACTAAATTAAAAGTACATTCTTTGTAACACTTTACGTCGGTCGGCCAGTAATGTGGCTAGATTGCTGAGCCCACAGAGGGCGATGGCCGTCAGGGTGATAAGGGGATACCGCACGATCTCAGGTGAGGCGGCATGCCTCCTAGCCGGGACTCCTCCATGGGACCTGGAAGCGAGAGCCCTTGCGTCTCTATTTATATGGCGCAAGGAGGCGCTGGAGCGGGGCCAATGGCCTGCGTCTCGAGAAATCGAGGCCCAGCGGTCCCAGCTCTACCAGGAAGCCGTGGAGACATGGAAGGTGCGACTTGAGCAACCAAAGGGGGGATTCGCCACAATTGCGGCCGTCAGACCGGTCATGGACGAGTGGCTGGAGAGGAGACACGGTGCTCTCTCCTACCGGTTGTCACAGATACTTACCGGGCATGGTAGCTTCGGTAGGTATCTGTGGCGAAGACACCGGGAAACCACGGCCGAGTGTCAGCACTGCGAGGAGCGCAGCGACGACACAGCGCTCCACACGCTGGTGGAGTGCACGGCGTGGGCGCAACAGCGCCAGGTCCTCGTGGTGGGTCTGGGCGTGGGCACTCTCTCGCTCGATACCATGGTGCGAGCCATGGTCTCCAGCGGGAGTAAGTGGGACTGCGCCGCCTCTTTCTGTGAGCAGGTCATGCTCGTGAAAGAGGCGGCGGGGCGAGAGCGGGAGAAAACTCTCCCACCCGAGTTCCGCAGTCGGCGGCTTGGGCGCCGCCGACGTGTCTTCGCCGAAGACCATCGGCCTCCATGACCGGGGGCCTGAGGACGGTGAGTTGCTCACCGTCTTTACAGAAGCAGGCCCATGACGGCAGCGTGACGCGAGGGATTCACGCCCCCCCCCCCCCTCCCTTAAGAAGCGGGATAACACCCGAAAACCCCCCCATAGACGCGGGATAGCACCCGAACCACCCCCAAGGCGAGGCCGCAATTGTAGCCGTAGGTCTGATGGGAGTCCTGGGACATCCTTCCGAGGGCTTACCCGGGGCTTCCATCCATAGGCTTCTGGGCGTTACCGTGGGGGTTTTTAGTCGGTAGGAGTCCGGCATAACATCCATGAAGGATTTTCCCCCACGGTAATAAAAAAAAAAAAAAAAAAAAACACTTTACGTCGGTATTACATTATATTAAAAGTGTTGTAAAATAATGTTAATGTAATATAGACATAATGTAATGTAATGTAATAAACAATGACACCAGTCGAGGTTAGAATGACATATCTCTTTGATAAATGTCTGTCTATGTTTAATGTTAAAAATGGTGATCTTATTGGTGTGAACTAAATGAACTGACCCATTACCTCATCTAATCTAACCCAATGGGGTTCTGGCGAGGGTTATTCCTCAGTTATAATGTAACAATATATACTTTGGTTGCAATTTTCTAAATTTGTTTAGATCCAGTTCAAACTATGTCCTATGACATATCTGAGTTGTCACATATTCATTTTAAACATTGCAGTGCTTCAAGCCAAGCAAACTCAACACCAATCTCGCTATTCAAAAAAATAACTAGATTATTATTATTATGTTGTACGTTTTTACTTTAAATGAAATAAACATACTTTTTTCTCTCTCCTGGCGATTGCAAAGTTTCCGCCAATGACATGACACATGACATGACGGGATTCAATTCACAAATTTTTTTTCAACATGTGGGTAGTGACTTAGACATAATGTAGCCACGGATCATACGTGCCGGCGGCGCCCAGTGCCGGCATCGGCCAGCATAAGGATTTGTATTTGTCGAATAACAATAGATCGTATTGTTATATATATAACATTGAACTTTAATTGGTAACCATACCGCGCAGAATGCCGATCGATGCCGACGATAGCCGACTTATAGTGATAAGATCTTTTATGCTTGGCCAAAAAATCCTGAAGCTCGCCGATGCCGATAGTGGGCGCCGTGCCTAAGGCTTTGTGAGTGTACAAGAGAAGATATATTGAAGACAATAAAGGTCGAAAGTCATGTAGCAATAAACATTATTATGTTCAAAAAAGAGTGATCGTAACTTTCTGTACAATATCAAAACCTACACCAAAAAACTGGCTTATCATTTTTATCAGTGTGTCTTGTTAATGAAGTAAACCAAAATTTATTTTTAAAAATTACTGAATGTATGTACTATTTGTACAGTGTACCATGATTAAAAATAGGTAAGTATAGCAACACTTGTCAAAGTCAGCTTATGTCACAACAGGATAAATCTATATACCTAGAACTATGGAAGAAAAACCGTTTTACTTATTATCACAAATAGACATGCTATAACTATTATCCTCACAATACATTTTTAATCTAGTGGTCATCCTCAAACAAACTTATAAGTGCTTCTTTACAGAAGCGTTGTGAAGCGTAGGCGAGACGAGCAGTAATCGACTATTATTTGATTAGTCGATTCCACTCAGGTTCCTTATTCTGAGTGACAAACCGTTTCGTAACCACGCGCGTTTGTAAAAGCGTCTAATTTTACGTATTATTCTTCTTCATTGTTAACCAATTGTAATCCATATTCTTCTCACGTTACGACTACGTTTGAAACGCGATGTCAGTCAGAATAATGTCCCAGTTCGTCGCCACTTCTGTAGAAATGCATATCAATATAAATAGAACACAAAATCTGTCTTATTATGATCTTTTCCACATAGCATGGATATGGTTTGGGGGTTAGAGTAGCATTTTGTACATGAATTACATACGAAAATATGAAATGCGCTTCTTAATCAATGGTAGCAATGACCGAAAGCCTTCCAAACTTCCAACCAGGTTTAGGCTAGAGAATTACACATAAATAAATAGGTTATCGTAAAACATAAATGTATAAAAAGTACCTACTCATTGCTTATTGAACGTAAGAAAAAGAATAGAGTAAAGAGAAGAATATTAATAATTTCAAATAATAATAATTTAAGTGACGAATCTTTTAGTATACGAAGAATTCGTTTATAGAAGAAATCAATTGATTTTGTATTTCTTTCTATTCTTAAATCGGTTAATTTTGTCGTCCTTTAATAATTCCTAGAATTGATCTTATTTTTCATTCAATATTATAAAAAATTCTTTTAACTTAAATCACCATGCCATATGAAAAGAATTTTACGCAGCAAAATGCTTCTTGACATCTCTTGTCAAGAAGCCTCTTCCTAGGCAATTTGCTGTGTGGTAGAGCAGTAAGCTCTGGTGTGTGTCTCCTTATTTGTTAAGGGTTGACTGCACTCAGCCGTGAGTAGTAACGTGTTCTTATTAGTTTTAGAAAAATATACTGTGATATCTAATCCACGCCACGACTTGTTCACGCCATTATTGTCTCATAAAGACATCGCACACCCTCATTAATATTGACAATAAAATATATACTACCAATATTATTGAATAATAAATATACAAGATTTTTGACAGTACTTGTACAGCTATTATATAATTTTTATTTTCAATATTAAAGTGTAAGCATTTCATCCATAAAATGTGTCGTTTTGTTACATTAAAGATGTGATGCTATCAAGAAATGAATCTAAATAACTGCACTATAGAGGCTAGGTTTGATCAGCCCTATTTCTTGTACTAGATAATTTTAAAAAGCTGGAAATATCGGCTTCCATAAATTATTATGACTCCGAAAACATGAGCAAGGCTAGGCTTATGGCAGCCCAGTTCGGTCAGAACCTATGATATTAAAATATATATTATCCAACAATAAACACATCGGAGTGATGTAAGTATGATCTATTCTATAGAAATTATCTTCCCACCTCATAAATTAAATGGTATTTCAAGCGATGTCTAATCTTGCTAAATTGCTAACCTATGTAAAAAATTAATATACACTATATTATTCTGTAGAAAATGTAAATATGCCCTTTATACAGTGTGAAAACGCTTGATAAATTATAATTATATTCTAAGCTTACAAGAAAATACAAGATTTAAACATCAAAACTTCTGTGAAATTATAAGTATATTCTTATTTCAAAACCACATTATCTAGAATTGTCACACTGGACAATTCAGGATAAATTAGGGATACGTGAAAATATAAACTATTAACTATATAAACATTATTAGGATTGAAGTATCTTGAAGGTGATATCAAAAACTTTGTAAAGCGCCCTCTATGAACACAAATCACAATCACAAATATAAGGCAACCTTTTCTTGTTAAAGAAATGTGTGTTGATATAAATGGATATATTAGTTTTATATCAATGTCGGAACTGTAAACTGTAACGCCTTAGCTGGTTACTCTACATTACCTCTAGAAAATCAAAAGACTGCTTTTAAAAAATGCTTTATACACTCATTTTTATTAATTTAGACTGTACAGTCGTGTTACAATACAGAGTGCAAAAGATTTTGGGGCATTTTCACACTCAATCTTGCCAATAAAAGCTCAAAAACAATACACCTTAAATCTGTAGGCCCACTACGAAACCTCCGCAATTGCGAATCGAAGATTCGGATAGTAGCTTCCATCGATATACAATACTGTTGACAGAAATAAAAGCGATCATGATATAAGTCAGAGATGGGCAAACTACGGCCCGCGGGCCAAATCCGGTCCGCGAAAACATTTAATCCGGCCCGGCGACAGTTCTTTTAGGTATATGTATGCCCGTGATAAACTTATTTTGACGGGCCAGAAGTAAAAACTAGATTCCGGTGTCACAGTAGCTGCTAGTGGCGGCCCTGGGAATAATAGTTCTTTCGCTCGCCTCCTTGTTCACGGTGATGATGCAATGCGTAGGCTGCCGCCGCCTTCTGCGAGCAAGAAGGAGCGGGTAGGGAGGAGACTCGTCAACCGCACAGCCAGCGATGAGCTACAAGCTACTCGGGCCTCGGAAGTCGCAAAAGTATCTCCCTCATGACCACGGTTTAGTCAGTTCAAATCCGACATAATCTCCCAGAGGGGAGAGGTGTAGTCATGATAAATCTACTAGCCCGCCTTTGAAATTTCTTCAACCATCTGCTCCCCTATTACAAGTTTGCCCACCACTGGTATAAGTACCTATACCATGATTGTATTAACATTATTGTATATCATAGAATGCGATAGTTTTAAAGTTACTATAGGTTTCATCGAATACATTCATTATACCGAAATGAGTTCCCCTATGGCAAGAAAACCGAAGTAACTTCATGATAGCTACATGATTAGCGTGCCAGGTCTTTCGTTCGTGTTGCGGTCCCGAAATTGCGGATATTTCATGGTAGCCCCTGTTGTTTTTAGGTAACAGCCTAAAATAGACGTATGCCTGATAAACAAACCGATTGTCCATAATCCAAATAAGGGAGCAGCATTAACATTTAAAATATAAAATTGTACATCTATTATTGCTTGCTTTTCTTTATTTTATAAGGTTAACTTTTCTATAGCCGCGAAGTTCCCAGCAAAGTAGTATTTGGGCCACCCCAGCCTCAGATGCATTGCTTGAGTCAATAATAGTGCCTGGAATACGGCAATAGCCTCACCCCATATTACGTGGGACCGAATTACAATGATTGGTGATATGTGGGTGTTAACTGCCTAACCCCGAGGATAAAGACCTGATTATATATTATGTATTATATGTAGCTTTTCTGTAAACTTTAACTGATTGTTAAAATGACAATAAAATATGCCCATACCATAGGATAATTGTAATCTTAATCAGCTCTGCGTCTCTGATTTGTTTTATCGAAGTTAATAAAGTACACAGGCTACGTACAAAAATAACTATACATTGTTTATGATGGTGAGCTAAAGGCAAAGTCTCGGAAGGAGGGTCATTATAATCATGTACCATGTTAAAGATGGTAGCACACAGCTTGACGAGCTCATTATATGCTTTATCTCGCCCCGATTAAAGGTCCCGGGACTGTAGGAATGCACAATTTGATACAAGGAGCTATAAAATATCACCTTGAATGAAAGCCCTTGGTAAATACTTCAACTGCTTTAGGAGCTATAAAATATCACCTTGAATGAAAGCCCTTGGTAAATACTTCAACTGGTTTTGACCTGAATTATACAATATGATTAAAGTGTAGCCAACGAAGCGAGAGAAAAAAGGTAAACAAAGTTTCATTGCTTCCAATCATTTTTATTTGAAAATTATTACGTATCACTTCAAGCGCATTCCAGACAGGAATGAAATTGCTCATAAGATGGCGGATCTGACAGTTTAGAATCGCTGTGCTGACAGCTTTCCTGTACTACGAAACACGCAACGACAGCTGTCGCTCGGTCGCCCATTGTCGCGTACGTGTGACATGTGCGACAAGGACAGAGAAAATATTCGCTAGTTATCGCAACTTATCTCAGTAATGGTCGCTTTGTTTACCTTTTTTCTCTCGTCTCGTTGGCTTTACTTTAGACATGTAACTTTTAATTTTAAAAGTCTCCAGGGCATGAAATAATCTTCGTTCAGAAATTTTCAATTAGCTAACCCACTATAAAGTGAGACCATTTTCGACAGTGTTTTTTAAATATTTGATCCGTCAACAGACTGCACCCGCTAGATGGTAGAAAACATTCCTAGGTTCTAGATATAACCTATGAAAAAATCTCCCTGAATATTTTCAGAAATTCCCGGTAAATGATTCCCTAATTAGATCATTAAGCGTGGTTTCAGCTCTGTGCAGCTGACTGCCCCAAAACATACCCTTGCATTCATATATTGTTACATTTAGTTTCTATATTTATTATTCACCAACTTCAATAAAACAATACATCAATTAAAAAGGCATGATATCATCATCTACTTCAACATCGGTGCCGGTGATGATCTGATCACCCGACACGACGCCGTGTTCCACTTTGAGGTGATTAAGTATACTTTCCATGCTTTTAGCCAAGTCTGTGTGTTTTATACACCTGAACTGACATATCTTGCAGCTGTAGAAGTCATCGTCTGTGAGCTCGAATACTTTCCACACCCACGTTGTCAAGTTATGATCGTCTGAAAAAAAGAAATTGTTCCATTGACTCCTATGACATGATAAGTCCTCATTAAATCTGGTGGTGTAAGGGGCGTCCCGAGGAGGGTCAGACCGTAATGGATGGCCCTGGGTCAGCCGAGGTGCGAGGGATATGTCAAAGACAACCTCACCTACGGCCTAGCCCCATGATCATCAGTCGGCGTGCGGTTTTAGTCTGCTCGAGTCCGACATAACCTCCTTTTTCGGCTCCTATCCACACGATAAAAAAGGGGTGAAAGGCGTGTCATTAAGCCTACCTCATCTACAACGCCCAACTGATTAGTAGGGGGTAGGGGGGGGGGGGGGGGGGGCTTTTCGGAGGTAGGTGGGTCAGATGGCAGCCACTCCTATAAAATGACCTGATCTCCAAGGTGAAAACCTCGAACACAACCCAGAACAAGGTTAATGCGATGATGTTGAAATCTGAGGTAAAGATAGTTATAAACTTAAACTATACAAACTCTATAGACGCAGCAAGTGTCATTTCTATACGGCGTAAAAAATGGCTTCGGTATAAGTTGCCATGCCATATACACCCATCCAGACATACACACAATGACAGTTTAGGACCCCTGCTGATTGTGACTTTTTGTCGACGTAACTTTTGGTCAAGTGCAATGAAAACTATACTGAGTGCGCTCATTATGGTGACGTGACAATTGGGTGCCAAATAGTTGCAGCGTCAGGCAGCACCGGAGTGACGTGACTGTTCTTCTACGTATTTCAAGAGCACAAATCACGGCTACCTTGTTGTAGTCCATTAGAAAAATGAACGCGATTTGTTGCCCAAGAACAGATTCAGTGAGCGCATCGTGGGTAGTGAGGTAGTGACAGTAGGTGACAGTAACAATAAGTCAAGGTAACAAAAAGTTGTAATCAGCGGTGGGCCTTAAAGAACAATTTTGACATTAGCTTAGTCACACAATACGTGTTTACTCACGCCGTTATTCTTCGATGAATTTTGTTAGCAAAGCTGTGTAAGCTGTGTCTATATAGTATAGGTATATAGCATACACATGTAAGAGATCTTACAAGAACGCAGGGTTTAAGTTAATCTCACTTGCTAGCCGGTACATCTATCAAATAATGGATGTTGTTTATCCAACGAGGAGGGAATGTATATCCTATTGCAATCATAGCTCTATATTCTATGTGCATAGACTTAGACACTTCTTCTAAATACATACATATTTATCACCCAGACCCATACAAACTGTTGCGGGATGAACAGGAATCGAACCTGCGATCTCCGACTTGACGCGCGATGATTGTATTGGACTCGAACCGATTGAAACCGCACGCCGTCATTAGTTACCGGAGGTGATAATAAAGTTGCTGGAAGCGTCGGTAGCTTAATGGTTAAGGAGTCGGCCTTACGATCGAAAGGTCCCGGGTTCGAATCCTTGCCATTACACTACCGACATGAACCCACTCCAAACACAAGCAATTTAGCTTAGCTGGAAGGTTTAGAGGGAATATTAGTAATTTCTATTCTAATATTCTTTAAAAAAATGCTTCTAGCATAATCTGTCGCACATTGTCTGAGAGGTCGTCTAACAAATGAATAAACACTTACAAGAACAAGCAGTCTTCTTATGTATCATCTTGAGATGTCTGTTCATATTGCCAGTGGCGTTCCCGCCGTGGCAGATGTGACGCTTGCACAGTTTGCACTGCGCTTGAGTGCCCGACACGCGGTCGAAGTACGACCAGATCCAGCTGCGGCGGAGCTTTTGACTCGGGCTTTCTGTAAGTTTGAACACAAATGGTGAAAAAAAGATAATAATAATAAATTTGTTAGAAGGTATCATGTAGCAATATCGAATATTGTTGATTGGCGATAGGTAAGTGGTGAATTCAGGTGCAACTGTGTGTCTGTGTGGTGTGATGGTAGCGTTCAACGTAATTTTATACATTTGCATTGATTTTGCAAACTTTAGATGTAATCAGATAACCTTAATGATTATGCCAGAAATTGATTCTTTCCTAGCATTTTTATAGACAATATAAATTACATACAATTTTCACAAATAAAATTATCTTCCACCAATACTAGGCGGCTTTATCCGGTGGACTAAGCCACATTTTTTTTGTTTTTTTATAACATTCTACACAACGCTATCTAGACCCATGGTAACCTTAACTAACTTGTGTTATGGAATATAGGAGATAAGGAAACTTTTTTTTTGTAAACATACCTACATAATACATAGAAACACCCAGACTAATGCAAATAGCCATATTCATGCATACAAATATTTGCACTGAGCGGGGATCGAACCCGCGCCTCCTGCATTGCAGTCGCGTGCATTACCGCCACGCCACAGAGGCTGTCTTTTTCTTGCATTCACTGGTCTTACTGTTAGGGCTTTTGTTTGCAGAGACCATTATATTATGTAGGTATAGCTCGAATCATATATCTTGGACCAACAATGTGTTCGCTCTATACGCGCAGTACACGTTTCTTGGATGTATTTTGAAGATATCGTGGGGTGTTACTGTGGTGAACGAGCTCAAATTCACCAAGTATCGATTATTACAAAACAATCTGCGCGCGCCAAGGCCTTATATATCTCGCGCTTTAGGTCCAAGATATATGATTCGAACTATATACTTCATATAAACGAGAATTTCCTAACAGCAAACTCAATAGGACTTTGCTCAACCCAGGAATCAAACTGGGCTCTCACTTAGCATCATCACTACATCCATCCTAATATTATAAATGCGAAAGTAACTCTGTCTGTCTGTCTGTCTTTCTGTCTGTCTGTCTGTATGTTACGCTTTCACGCCTCAACCACTGAACCGATTTTGATGAAATTTGGTATAGGAGTAGATTAGACTATGAGAAAGGACATAGGCTATGTTCGGTCGTGATAACCGACATCCACGCGGGCGGAGCCGCGGGCAAAAGCTAGTAGTATATAAAGCAAAGTCGCTTTCCGCGTCCCTATGTCCCTATGTATGCTTATATCTTCAAAACTACGCTACAGATTTTAATGCGGTTTCTTTTAATAGATAGAGTAGGTAATTCAAGAAGAAGGTTTATATGTATAATACATGCATGATAGTAGAGGGTGCAGCGGTAACGGAATCGGATGCCACGCGGGCGATACGAAGTTCGCCGGGTCTGCTAGTATTTATATATTTTTAATTATGTATGTACTTCAATGGTGCACATTAAAGTACATAATTAAAAACTAGGAACCAGTATAATGAGCGGCCTTATCGCCTTAAGCGATTTCTGCCAGGCAACCTACTCAGCAAAGCACCAAAATATTAGAAATAAAATCTTACCAGGTATCTCCTCATAATCCTTGTCGCTTGCATATATTTCCTCAGTCTTTATGACATGAGGTGTGTCCTCACTGGTGATGAGATGTACGCTGTCTACCCTCTCCCGTTTGGTCACCTCGCTCTTGAACACGTGAGGGTGGCGTGTCCTGACGTGGCGATTCATATTGTTGGAGTTGCAACCCTTGATGGAAAGCACCACGTTGCACAGACGACAACGGTAGATGATGTTGCTTAGTTTGTCGAAGTACTTCCATACCCAGCTTCTTTTACGAGGCCCTGGAAATATTAGATTTATGTTCTATAAAGTCATATCTTGTGTATCGTAATGTATAAGGTTAGCTAGAATTTTTACACTCGGGTTAAAAAAAAATTCTTCATGACACAATAAATCCTGGCAGTAGTACTAATCATAGTAACCATACAAGGGTTTGGTTGGTAGATATCAGACTCATATGTTGCTCAGTTTTCTTAGATTCCTATGTGAGAAACCTATTTTCTAGGCCCAATACAGCTGAGATAGACTTTATAACACAGGGTCCATGACCAAACATAATAACCAAGCGTATAAATAATTTAAACAAGCGTAATAGCTCGGAGAGTATCTGGATTTAAGAATCATTTCAAATTAATTTTAAATAAATTTATTACTATTATTTACTTATTTAAATACACTAGCAGCCTTTGAGCTGATCCGTGTGTGTCCTATGACTAAATAAATATGAATAAAAATACACATATTTTTGTTGTTGTCATTGGTGTTGTGTTGGGTGTGTGGAGTAGAATAGGACCACTCCAGCTCCTCCTGTGAGTGCTATGAAAAGGAGTAAACATGCAGCCCAAGATTAAGGGCCCGCTAAACGGCAATAGGCTCGCCCCCAATTACGTCATGGGACCGAAAATCATAATTGGCCAATCGTGGGTGCGAATGCATCTCTGCCTACCCCATTCGGGGATTTACAGACGTGAGTATATGGATGGACTTTTTTTTTAATTATTTTGTAGATATATTCCATACATATGTATACAGCCTCCTTTTTTCGTCTAGGATAAAACAGCCTGCTATATACTTCTCCCTTCTGTTTTATAATATTAGATAGTATAGATAGATTAGTCATATAAGGACTTGTAATATTATTAATTTCTGTTTCAGATTCATTGTTACCAATAATTCAGATGAAAGGTTTTTCAAAAAGAATTAGATGGCCTAAATTAAATCGACTAACTAATATGGATAACATCGGAGCAGGCGTTCATAAGACTAGAAGACGGTGTGTAGTATGTCCGAAAGGTAAAGATAGTAAAACTAAATGTTTCTGTGTGTTTTGTAATCATATTATGTGCAGCAAGCACATGTTTTTAGTGTGCGAACACTGTTGTAAACAAAAATGAATTCTTTTGTCATTGAATAATATTTTATACTATTTATATCCTGCTCATATCCTAGCGATCCCCAGAAACATATCACCAGGATAAAAAGTCTATGGATGGATAGGGAGTTTTTGTCCGCACTTATCCTCATTTTTGGGCCACTGTGCAGATAAAAAATCTATGTAGTGCCTACATAAACTTTATGCCATGTCCAGACCATAATCTCCATGGGAAATTTACTCTCTACATTGTGTAGCTCATGTTCATGTTATAGTGAATGTTTCCTATGATGCTTAATATGTAATTTGGATTTGAAAAATAAAAAAAAACAAGTATCCTAAATGCAAGCTTGTGAGTTTCAAGTGTTATTACTTACCAGTGTTTAACAGCCTATGTTTCTTTTTAGTGTTATCTATCACCACATAGTGCATACCATCAATATCCTTTCGTATAATTTCATCACCCTTTTCACTTGGCAATTGTAAAGTACCATCCGCAGCATCCAATATAGGTTCCGTTGTAGCTTCACAAACTTCGCCCAATATAACGGACTGTGTCTTCGTGTCAGCATCATCTTTAAACATGTTTAAATTCAAGAACTCGATACGGAAACCTACTGTAGCTTCTGGATTGTCTTTGTGAAGATTATAGACATCGTTATGTGCAGTTTTCAAGTGTTCTAGAAGTTGTATTGACTTTTCCTGAGCTGTCAAGGTTACATCACACAGATTACACTTGACTTCTGTGTCGGAGAGTTTGACAAAGTAAATGGATGTCCATTCAGGCAGTTGATCTTCATCTGTTAACAATTAAAGACATAAAATTTAGTTTCTGCGAAAAAATGTTTTCACAGAATATATTAATGTTGTTTACAGAAGATTTAAGTGATTTTAAATGAATCTAAACACAATATCACTTACTTTAAAAGGTGAAATAAAAGTTTTACATTTCATTAAACATTTTTAATTAGCAATAAATGCAGATTTATATCTTATAGTAAAAAACTAAAGTTATTACGAGATTGTTAAATAGGCAGTGAACAAATAATACTGAAGCTATTATGTATTTTATACAAGTCTTGGTTACTTTCATAAACTATAACTTTATGTACAATAAGATTAGAATAGAACTCGCTGATATATAACATTACAAAGATCTATTTACACAAACCTAACACATTACACTAGTTACATTGCAATATAATTATAATACTTTTGAAGACAGTTCCGTACTTTCACATATTATGTTATGCTAGTAAAAATTAAGTTAAGAAAGCATTTGTTTTATTGTACAATACTAATCAGAGAACATTGGTTTCTTATGGTTATGAAAATCCCTAACTACTTCGACGCCGTACGTTTGCATATTAATTACCGATATGCAACCAGTTTTTTGTCGAAACGAGCATATCCACTGTTCAGCCCCGCATTGCAACCTACTTTTAAAAACATAAGTATAACCCTTGAACAATATCTGGTGACCCTTCTTTGTAGGCACGCACTGCACAAAGTCGTCACCTGCAAATTGAACACTGTTATTCACAGTTAAAACGAAAATATGCCTGTATTTACATATCATTTGAGAATCAAAACAACTGAACACAGTTTAGATGTTTGCTTGCATAAAACATTAGGTCAATAGCCTTTAAGCATATTAATCGAAATCATTGTTATGGCCGAAAATGCAAACAAATTAAATAAGTTACACTGCATCTAAAGTATTTGTGATTTGATAAATACAAAAATAAACGTGGGAAAACAGCAAAAATAAATGAAATGACGCAACAGAACTGTCAAATAACTGATTGACATCTATGATGCATTTGACTTTGACGTTAGCATTTACATTTCGTTTTACGCATTGGTCACAATTATAAATAATAAAATGCTTTTCTTGTATTACAAAACGCGTTTAGATACCTACATTAAAAATTGCGATTATATTTTACCAGACCACGTCCGTTGTCATAGCATCCGTGTCTCAGGATCTGCTTGCGAAACCTCAACCACGTGAATCCATAGAAAGCTAGGAATTTCGTATCTGGCAACATTGGTTCCCTGGTAGAGATGTCTTTCTTTAGTACTGTTGCAAATTTAATTCACTAGATGGCACCAGCAGTTCAGTAAATTCATGAAAAATGAAATTGATATACAACAATATTGACGTAATGAAAAGCTATAGGATTGCAAATGATAAGTATGGTATGCCAGATATTGCTAATTAATCGCATAGTGATTTTTGCTACGTTGATCTACGACCAAAACCGGTCTAAGATGGTTGTGGTCACTATGTATCTGAACAAAATGGCTAACAACCTACCAACACAAAGTAAGAATCACTGGGCAATTGCCGTACCTCTTTGAACCTTGAAAAAGAAGTCTGGTGAGTTGGTTACCGTTATATTCTTAGTTTTTCGCCTGTCTTTTCAAAACGTGTACAGTACCTACCCGTTGAAAACTAGGAGTGTGTTGCCTCACCTTCACCTTCGAATAATTTTCCAGAAATTAACTAATCATATCAGCAAACTCACCAAAATTATTAAAAAACAGGCTTCTACTAAACAAACAAAAGTTTTTTATAATAGTAGTTTAATAGTGTTTAATTTTACGGATCGTTTTTATGAGGTAGGTATGTATGTATACAACATTTTTTCTACAATATCGCTAATAGATGGCGTTAGTAGTCTTTTAATTTTACCATCTTCATTGAGATCTTATCCTTAACTGTTATCAGTACGTACTTCCGTGAAATTATATTTTTACTAAATTCTTAATATAAATAATTTTTCAGATCCTAACTGCTAAAAATACCTAAATACTGCGCATAGTGCGCATCCCTTTTAGGTAGGTACTCGATTTTTGTTTTTTAAGGTGGGTTACTATACACCGTCTTACTTAAATACCGATAATTGTTTATCTTCGAGGCTCAAAGCAATACCATCTGCTATTACCTGCTACGCCTATTGAATAATATACGAAGCTCTGGCACAGATATTCCTTCCGGGTTTAGAAGGGCGACGGAACTCGCTGCCATTAAAGACAAGTTGAAAGATAAGGAAAGGCTAGAAGGCTAGGTTCCAACGTGAAAGCTGTTAATGCAATAACATTGTTTTGTCAGTATTTAATAGAAAAAAAGGCAATAATATCTAAAATATTTTGTTAAAAGTTTTTGGATTTGATAATTTTTTATTATTAGATAAAGGGCAATGCAACCGCACTTATTAATTATTATAATTTCTATGACAAAATTAATACATATATAAAGCACTAGACACGGTACTTTATTAGGAAAAAAAATCATTCCCGTGAATGATCTTCTTCTTTTCTAGGTAAATTTCGAGCATATTGAATTCTTCGGTTGAATTTTGAGGGTACTTAGACATCTTCAGCGGTTTTTTGGCGTGATACAACTGAACCTAATTCTTTTCTGCGTCTGTTGTAGAGTCCAGTTCTCACATTTTTAAAATCGGGGATCTGTGTTAGCATATTTAGTCCTCTATCCTTCAAACTATTAACGCCTTCTTTATAAATAGTTTGTAATGGCAGAACCCCTTCCCCAGATTTAACTTTCCACTTATTTATTTCTTTCTTCACTTCATTGGCAGCTGGATCAGGCACACAGTTTTTATTACTGTGATTAACTTTGTTTAAAATTCTTTTATCTTTAATTGTTATAGTGCCACGACAGATTGCCTTATTTCTGCAGTTCCACAGGGATGATCCATTTTTATTATTTCTTTTTCTATAGTACTGGTAGCCATCAAGTAACAAAATCTCACCGCCTCTTTTAGAACTAACGAAACACAAATCTTGTGTACCATCATGCCGACTAGTTGAAGGAACTGGTTCTCCTGCAGACATTGTGAATGAACTGTTATTTAGCTTAATGACGAAACATAATTAGAAAAAAAAAATGATTTTTTACTCTACATAAATGTCAAATAAGCACTAAAGAAAGCCGCGCGTACCTACCATAGGAGCGGTAGCAATATAACAACTGTACCTATATAATATACCGTTTGACATTTTTATTAACTGTACGGTCAGTTAAAGTTGAAAAAGTTGTAAAGTATATCTTTCGATATGCCTATTCAAATCTTTCAATTTGAGGGTGCCTACAAACATAACAGCATTGTTATCATTTAATTCTTTTTTACAGAACCTATGTCAACAAACAGATAAAGTATTGTTTCCAAGGCTCAGGTGGACTTCAGTCGACTTGCTATCTGTTTCAAATGTATTGATATCTTACTTATGATAACGGGGAAGTAGGAAAATTGTAATTAGAGTGCTATATTTATCAATTCATAACGAAATTAGTTTTCTTAAAAAAACAGCCTGCATTTTTTAGCAAGCAAAAATCATCTAATATACAAGCATCCTGATAAATTTCGTGGGGGAAAAAATAGTGAGGTAAAGGTGTCATCCTGTGCAACGTGACCATATTGAAGACGAGATGAAGTCCACTTTAGCGGGGTTCCTAATCCTTTTGCGACGACATGGACTGTACAGTCCATGTCGTCGCAAAAGCACGCAGAGTGTACAAAGACCAGCAACGATAGAACAAATCCAACTACAGTTGCCTGGGACCTGTTTCTGGAACTACAAGCCCTATACCTTGCCTCTGTCTAAGGCAAATGAAGAAGTTATTTGTATTTTTTTGGGAAATAAATTTTATGTCAGCAAAGTTAACATTTCGTCATGAAAATGTTCGTACTCAACATTTTTAATCTATCACCAAACATGGTAGACTAGCCGCCAAATATATCTCTACTGTTGTCCGTAGTATATGAAACCGTGCGCTCTGAAGCCTTTGCAACCTATATGATGTATCATGTATGAAGGATTGTTCAAAGTATAGTAAAACAAATCACTTTACATAAAATATCTATTCGAATAAAATATTTACTTCGATGTATGGTAGGTGTCGAAACAATATTTGGCACATAAAGGCAAATCACAATGTGAACATATCGTTTTAGTTCGTTTTTCTTTTCCCGCCAAACTGCACAGTTTACATCTTCTATATTTATTTACATCTGTTGGTAAGTGTGGTCCAGCTTCGTGTAGAAGTATGCTCAAAGGAATGTCCAAAGGACCATTGACACTGATGAAGTTTAATGCACGTTGTTTTTTCTTAGATATGCCTAAAACAAGAAAATCATAACTTAAGTCATTAAAAGCGTCCTCAATCAGTCAATGGCAGGCTATATTTGGTGTCCAGTGGCTTGTTAATTTAGAAACTAAGAATTCCTTATTAAGCAGATCTATCATACTTTGAAAGAAGGGGGGATTTTGATAGCCAGCAACACGTCGGGGTCGCTTATGCTGCTGTTGCGTAAGATGGGTTTCTGAGATATTATGTGTAGGGCACACCATTTTCTATGGCCATATAGACCATTGTGAAGAGGCACAAGCGATTTTGGTCGATTCTAGTCCGATATACCCAAATACCCACCTCATCATTAGTTCCAGTGGAGTGAGCGTGTTGTAGTGTATCCGCATGCAAAGAAAAAAAGGTTGAATCTTATTGCACGTATGAGTCCTAATAACGAAATGTACGGTACGATATTTTTAGGTTTCTACCCAAAGGGTAAAAATGGAACCCGATTACTGAGACTTCGCTGTCCGTCTGTCTGTCTGTCAGTAGGCTGTATTTCATGAACCGTGATAGCTAGAAAGCTGAAATTTTAATTCTGAATATTCTAGAAAGCGGAAGAAACCTTTCGTGTACGAGTCTGACTCACATTTGGCCAAATTATTTTAAAACTACAGCTAATTTTTTTTATTAAAAAGTCACAAAGTGATGAAATAAATAAAGTAGAGACAATATTGAAGAAAAATTACTATTATCGTAAAAAAATCAACTTTGCTCCTAAATTCTTAACCATGCTAAATGCATACAAATGATTTGGACTTCGAAATAGTTCTAATGGGTCAAAGTCAATAGTACCTACACAGTACTGAAAGAATAAGGTCACAGTGTAGGTACATGTCTAACTATTGTCTCAAATTTTTTCAGCGCGATGACTCATGTAATGCTTATTGCATTATATGCTTATTGCTATGATATAATTTTTCCCTGTATCATTGTTATAGAAAGAAAAATAGGCACCAGATATTCATTTTGACTCGAGGCTATCTAATATATCCGTTCAAAATTGCCAGTGGTCGGACAATTAACAAAAAAATCAATAATCTTCTATTAGAATTTTATAGAAAAGCAGGTGCTTAAAATACTCACTCAAAACAAGACAATTAACCACTAACCAATGAGTGGCATGAGTTAACGATCACAATCACAATCTCAGGTCATTAACATACAAAAAAAAATCCATTATTGTGCCTCAATCATCTTTTTTTTTTATTTCAATACTAGTACCTAATTTTTATAATGTTTAGATATCAATTTATACTTTGCGTATATTTATTATACCTACAATAGGTAACCTTCTTGCACTGAAGTTACAAGTTACATCCAATGTTTACAATCAGAGTCAAGAGTTCGCTTTTATACTCTTCACCTTTGGGATTCTTGTCAAGAAGCACCTTCCTTGTCAATTTATGTGTGCATAAATTTATTCCATTCAGCTGTGCGATAATTTAGTATGAATTGAATTGGTGCTATCCCAATCGGTGCACTAAATGGCAAGTCCTTTACTCAATGCTCTAAATATACCTCGGCCCCCCAGTCTCCGTGATTTTAATTTAGCATGTCGTTCGACAAATCCTTTATACCAATCAATACCAGCGGAACCATTCTTGAAAGGATGATCGATGCTATTGGCTTCGGCATAGTCGAACACGTATCGAAGAAACTCCCTTCTTGTGAATCCATGAGACGAATCGACCATTTTAAGCAAATGGGCTAAAATTTCTTCTTCTTGTGCTGCATTAAAGACTGTGGTAAACCTTCCTAATTTTTTCTTGAAGGAGCCTGATTTAACGCGTCGTCGTAAGGTTGATAATGATATGCCGTATTTGGATGCTGTGGATTTTGCAGAATGTTTCAATTCGGTTACGTCTAAAATTGCTCTCTTCATCGTGCTTTCATTCCAATTAGCTCGTTTTGTCTTTCTTTTATATTTCTTCCTCTTATACGTTTGTATTACTAAAAATAAAATACGAATAAAATGTGAGCATCAGTAAATGAAAGCATCAACTAATTCCGAACACGGCATATTAAATTATTTCATTAACTATAAGTTCAAAATTATTTATTTTAATATATACTTAGATCTTTAATTGTTCGTAATTTGCGCAAGCGTGACAATTCAATATCAATTGTTACTGATCTGCTTTTATTAATCAATCGGTCGTTCGTCTGCTTTTATTGGAAGACATTTTAAATCTTTATTAGGGTCCGGTCTCCAGTTACATGAATTCTGTTGATAGGTACCTATCTGATTTATTTTTAAATGAATACCTATTATTTGGAGAGCTGTTTCGGGTAGATACAGCTCTTCAGTTCTGTGGTGTATTCTCATTCAGCATAGTGGCTTAGATTGTGGACTTTCTACACTGGTTGTAAAAATGTAGCCGATTCCAAGTGGCGGTTAATTCAGGAAATAACCATCCATTCATATACTCACGACTGTAAATCCCCGAAGGGGTAGGCAGAGGTGTACCAGCACCCACGCTTCACCAATTATGATTTTCGGTCTCATGACGTAATAGGGGCAAGCCTATTGCCGTCGAGCGGGCCCTCTGTCTCGGGCTGTATGTTTACTGTCGTGTCGGATGGAGAACAGTCCTATCCCTTAGTCGCCTTTTACGACACCCACTGCCCACAGGTAGAAATGATGTGGTCCTATTCTAATCCACCGGGAACTCACACAGATACCATAGCACCAAAAGACACAAGATTGTTTTTATAGCTTTAGGTCGTGCCTCAGATATAGGCTCGAGTCAACCATAGTGTGAAAACTGGCGAAATGTGGGTGCTAGCACCTCTACCTACCCCTTCGGGGAATACAGGCGTGAGTTTATGTTATGTACTATGTATGTTATGTATGTCAACCATAGTGCCCGGAATATTATGGCAATAGGCTCACCCCTATTACATGGGACCGACTACTGGTGAAATGTGGGTGCCTAACCCTCCGGGGATAAAGCCGTGATACATACCGCGACCTACATAAATACATATGTAGGTATGCATGTAGGTCGCAAAATTGCATGCATGAGGGATCACCTGATCGTAAGTAGTCGCTGTAGGACGCTTGCAACACCCAGGTGTTGCGGTTATTTAAGCGTGGTCGTCTACACCATTATATACCGACCTAACAAAGTCATATTCATTTCAGTTTCTTTTATCATTATACATTTATATCTACTTACTAACTTTTTTTTTTTTTGTGCGGAAATCCCCTCGGATACCCCCCCTGCCGGAGCCGGAAGGGGAGCTTATGTCGGACTCGAACCGACTAAAACCGCACGCCGACTGTGGGTCTTGGTGCTAGGCCGGAGGTGAGGTTGTCATAGACATATCCCTCGCACCCCGGCTGACCCAGGGCCATCCCTTACGGTCTGGCCCTCCTTAGGAGGGGGGACAACGGTGTCCCCAATATCTACTTACTACCAGCACTTAGGGGATAGAACAAGCACACGGCCCACTTGATGTAAAGTGGTTACCGTGGCTTATGGACGTGTGTAGACCACTATACTACTACCCATTCAAGGCAGTATTTACACCTGTAAGATTGACGGACCAGGCAGGCTTTCCTTTCGAATTCGGGGGTTCAAACAGCAATTACTCCCGTAATAGTCAACCAAATATTGGCGTAGGTGATGGGCGAACGTACTGATATCTCCGAGCTCCAAAGTGGAAGCTTCGGATGCAACCGGCATTTATTTATATATTCTTGGATAGACGATAGACTTCATTCATCGTGGTTTCTTTCCTTTGAAGTAAATCGTTTTAGCTTATTGTTACCAAATTTGCCCGACTGGTTGGCAAGGGTATCGATTTCGAACTCTACTTCTCCTTCCGAGATTGTCTCCCTCTTCTTCTTTCTTTAGACCAGATGAAATGTAACTACCTACCTAAGTACGTTCCTGTACTTTAGGATACTTTCTATTAGTTACTATCCTGTGAGTATTCTGACGAGTTATTCCAACTTGGTCCATCTTCTCCCTTTATAACCCGAATAATACCTAAGTGCAGGACTCAGGTGTCACCATCTTATGGTGTGATCGATATCATATAATTCCGTTCTTTGCAAGAATAAGTAGATATATTATACTCACAGCCCACACACGTGTTCTCTTCTTCCCACAATCCCGGATTCTTCAAACGGGCGTGAAAGAATCATCGATGCCGGCGAGATAGGGATAGAAGAATTGTGGATTTATAGATAGCATTTGGAACGGTGTCCACTACTTTTTGGACTTCACCTTAGCTTAATATCAGGCTGGATGAATCAAATTAACAGATTAAACATAAAAAACATTACCCTCCTTCCTTCGGCACTCGGGTAAAAAAGAAAATTGCCCACATGCGTAAGTACCTACTTAATTCACAAACAATGCTCCCAATTCTGTTGTTACCTCTCTAAACTTAAATTTCTCTAAAAAAATCTAATTGCATCTCTTTCTTTTATGATCAGATAAAAAAGGACAGATGATTTTATTCAAGTTAAGACCTGTCAAATTAAGACAGCGCCTTGTTGGTGCGTAGTAAGTTAAGTCGCATGTTCGTAGATGTCGACTAAAATTGAAGGGTACCGTCAACGCGCCGACTTAATTTGACAGGTGTTCACTAAAATAAATCATCTGTCCTTTTCTATCTGAGAATGAAAGAAACAGATGCAATTAGAAAATTTTAGAGAATTTTAAGTTTAGAGATGTAACAACAGAATTAGCAGCAATGTCTTCGTTTCATTTCTCATTTAAGTGCTTCGCTACTCTGGTTTAGAGTAGCGAAGCACTTAGTAGCTATAAAAATCAAACTGCATCTTTCTGCTATAGATGTTTAGAGTAAACGGGTGGTGTAGGTATATTTTTCAATTTTGTGACCATATTAGTTAGTACTTACCTAAGTACCACGAAACATAAAACATCAATAGATACCTACCTACATAAAAAAGTAGGTACATAGGTATTTACCTACCTGCATAACTTATGTGGTGTACTGACTTGTTAATAGAAAACAAAAAAAAAATAGAACTCGAGCTTTTGTTTATTTTAGCAAAATCTTCTAACAATAATCATCTAAAAATATGAATTCAGTATTTGTTTGTGGCATTAAGCCAAAATAACACAAGATAGCAAATTGTTATATAATATATTTTCATATTTGGTTTACATATAACTCTTAAAAGGCACAATAATTATATTACAAATGGAACTTACTTTTTAAAAGTAAAAATAGTTCAAGTGCTAATTAGGTAGGTAGGCACATAATATTTTAAAATCTCGTATCTTTGAAGGCACACGTCGATGAAGACGCAAATAATAATCGATTGAACATTCAGTCTCGATCTCTCAAAATTCTTCTTTCCATTGAAATCGTGGTTGGTACTTAATTTTTTACATTTGGGAGTTGAGATTTGATCGAGACTGAATTTTGAATAGACTCATCAGGAGAATTTGGTAACCATACCAGTTATTTTGAGAAATACAAATGGTTTTTGTATCTATTAACATAACGGATATGGCGAATCACATAGACCTGCTATGTAATTCGTATATAAATTACAGACGTTTGTATGCTTAAACGGTTCATTCCTCTTCACAATGACGTAGTTGAACCACATTTAAAAACAGTGTTACATTTTCATCGAAGCAACTGATTAGTCAACATATTATATTATAATAATAACTACTTACATAAATAAAACGTACAGAAAGTACTTCGATAAAAAAAGTGCTAAAAATATATTAATTTGACTGGAAACACAGTTATTTATCTTCTGATAAGCTAATTAAAAAAATTATATCGCTATTCACGATCTCCAAATATTTCTTTAACTCTAATTAACTTTAAGTAACATACTAGGAAATAATATAGGAATATTTGGGCGCCATATTTAAACTGACTTTGAGGTAATTACCTCACCTTTATGGTCTTGCACCAAACTGTGGCTCATCAAAACATTGAACACACGAAAACATTAAAAAGTATTAGTTCAAACTATTTGTTACAACATAACATTGTTAGACAAGTATATAAAGCTTTCGTTTTATGAAAAGTTTTGTACATAGTCTAAGGCACGTAACTATTACAGATCGATACTCAGTACTGAATCTCGATTTCCATTGATAGGATGTCAATGACCTATGTATACCTTTAGCCAAATGGATTGAGAATAAAGGTCGTTGACCGAGTTGACCTTGCGACCCGTTTGGACCGGTTACTTGGGGTTATAAACATTTTTCCACACTGTAGCGAAACCGATTGCAGCGCCACGTGGCGCCCGCGTTCACCTATAGTTTTGTTACACAAAAATCCATATCCATACTAATATTATAAATGCGAAAGTAACTCTGTCTGTCTGTATGTTACGCTTTCACGCCTAAACCACTGAACCGATTTTGATGAAATTTGGTATAGGGGTAGATTAGACCATGAGATAGGACATAGGCTGTTTGGTCGCGATAACCGACATCCACGCGGGCGGAGCCGCGGGCAAAAGCTAGTTACTTATAAATCGACATTAAGGACTGAGTATAATTCTGGAATAGCAACCTAAGTTACTCATACTTAATTTAATATATTAACTTAACTTTGACATAAACATAACATTCCACAGAATACTAACTAAAATCTCATCTTGCTTGAAATATAGAGGCAGTTTGTTCACTTCACAACAAAATAAAGGCAGTGAAACTAAATGTTTCGAAATACTTTTTTATTAGCTATACATTATTAGATGTGTTTTTATCAGGAAGGGGAGGGAGGCTATATGATTTTCCATCCGGAGTCATCCAACATGTTGGAGGATCATGATTATGTCTGCCAATGCTTTCCGTAACTTTTCCAGCATTGTTTATTCGCAGTTTGGCAGGACAACACCGACTGAAGAAATACCAACAATACCATAGCTGGCTCCCATAAGCTTTCTTATACATGAACCGGAATGTGTGATTCTGATAGATAAATAGTTTAGAATTCCCTCTCGTGTTTATGAATATACCTGAAAATAAAAAGGTCTTGTAACTCATAGCCTATTATGGGTTTAAAAGCTCCCGTAATTATAGGAAGGAAAATGAAACAAATTATTTATATGGTTATCAATTTTAATAACAACAAAATACCAATGTAATAACATTAAAAGTGAGGAAATAAGTTTGGCCAAAGGTCAACTATAAATTCAACATAATATTATAATTATATATGGAATTCAAACGCTATGTAACTATAATTACTTTACTAAGAGCTATTGGGTGAAATGGCCCACACAAAAGGGGCAGATTACCCATCCGATGAACGGCTTCCCCCGCTGGAACTATGATTACTAACCGAAAACAGATCTATGTACCGGTACATTAGGGGATTTGGGTGAAATGGCCCACAAAGAGGGCAGATCACCCGTCCGGTCGATGGCATCTCCCGCTGGAAGTAAGTAAGTGTGTACCAGTACAACCCACAAGTTAGGTTACCTAACACTTATGACCTCATTTATAAGACCCCATTTTTATATGTACAACATATAAAAAGGATGAGGTTGCACGAGGCCAAAAACAGACAAAATTAAAAAGTAGACAATGCAAGGTATTGCATGCATACTCGATCTGTAATTGTAGTAGTTGTAGAATTGAATGTATAATAAAACCAATATTTTTCAGTTCGACATTACAGTCATAATGTATTCTCATAAGCACAATACTCAATTCTTATCAATATCACTATTTTAGAATAATCAACTACTGGCGAACAGTTGTGATATTTTAATATGTGGTTTACGGTTATCTTTTATAAGGTATCATATAAATATAAATATGGTACAGAGTACTCTCATTCTATGTACCAAAAAAAATATTTAGAGATATTGTAAATAGAAATAAAATTATTTAACTTCATGATAAAACAGAAAATTGAAAATATTGTTTATGTGAATAAAGGAAATTAGAAGTATATTTAATTTGAAGTTTAGATTAATGATATATGAAGCATATTATTAATATTTATAGTACTAATAGGAACATAAGTTTAGTTTAATATAATGTTTTTTATTTTATTTTAACACTATAGAAACATTATGTATTTAGAGCTCTATGGTTCTATCAAGTTATTTTAATTTAAATAAATAAGTTTATCAATACTTTTAGTTATTGGTTAGGATTCAATTGAACTTTATAGTTGAGGTTTCATTGCATAGTAATGATTTATGACAACAATGAATGAATGAATGAATGATGAATTTGAAACAACAACTTAAATGCATTCATTTACTTAAGTCAGGATAAACTCATACCGTAACAATTACTACGATTTTACCATAATTTGAAACAGAACTTTAGTGATCACTTCACACCAACTTTAAAACTGATATTATAACTTCACTAGCAATAATAAGTTTCTAAAGGAACCGTAGTAACTACAGAAGATACACATATAATTATAAATTGCACACATTTAACATTCAATGATTCAAAATCATAACTAAAATTTGATAAATAAATACTACGCTTTACTACTGTTTTCTTTTACGATGAAACACGTATGACGTATGTCAATTGACAAATTGACATGACGGTGTTGATTGTTGATGTCTGTCATTTTCTTGTCTATGGTTAAGCGCGAGCGCCGCCTCCTATAGTACAGTTTGTGAGATTTGCCATGTGGTATTTATTCAATGTAAGAGTAAGTAATGTGGTGATTCCCATGGTGAAATGTTCAATCAGATGAAAACAAACACCATGAATTCAACAACAACTTTCAACAAAAAAATGCACCACACCACATGTACCATAGACAATATAGACAGAGATAAACTGAAAACAATCGCGTCTGCGTTTCGTGCCGCTGTCTTCCTTGCGTTTTTGTGACACAAACTTTCGATAAACTTTGTTTTAGTGCCTAAAAAGATATTATCAGTGATATTTGTGCGTGTTTATATCTTGCTGTAAATATAAAACAAGTGTATATTATTCTAGTATTGTGATAGTGGTGATGTGACGAGTTGTATTACACTTATTTATATTGTATAGGTTAGAAGCGCGCGAATACTTTTAGAAAGTTGTTTGTGCATTTATTTATTAACAGCAAATAACTTTGGTTATGAGAGATTAAATCCATCCATTTAGATTATATATGTGATGTGTGTGAGAATATTTGTAGGTCCAAGTAAATATATAAATAATTGCATAATGTACCTACTAATTGCTTTAAAATTTCATTAAAAAGACATCATTAGCCATGTTAGAAATAAAAAGAAATGAACTTAGGTGAACAAAGTCCACTACTATTGTATAAGCATATAGTAACTGTACAGGCCGTTTTTTTTTTAAGCATGGAATATTGTAAAAGCAATAAAATATAAGCAAATACTGTTGTTTTCTTTTTACTTAATACATACCTACTTTCCTTTTTCTAGCTATAAACAACTGAACATTACTACATTTCATTTATTAACATTGTTATTCGTAGTTTCAGTGGCAAATTTCATTCCAACGCGTAAAGGGAGCTTGTTATTGGTTCATGAAGGGTATGCATTCCGGCTGAAGAACAAACTGGCCTATGGAAAGAAGCAGTGGTACTGCACATCCCGTACAAAGACCGGATGCACTGTAGATGTCACAACCGTTGTTCATCGACTTGGTCAAGCCATTAAACGGGTACGTAACACACACAACCACCCAGCACATGGTTTCTACCGTCGGAATGATGGATCTTTTAAAGTAGTTTAACCAATCAAGTGAAAGGTAAACTAAAGACTGAATTATTTTATTATGGATTTTCAAAATTGTTCAAATGTTGCATTTATGAAATCATTTTTTTTTTATATTCAGCATATAAAATGAAAAGTGTTATGTAAACATGAGCTGATTTAATAATTATGTTACATACTTTCTTGATTATAAGCCTGGCTGATTACATTATGTTGTGTATATAAGATCAGATTTCACCATTGATTAAAAATTTATATTGTTAGATGGTATGGTATGCTATGGTATCACGAGCTGGTATGTGCAACTCCACATCATCATGCAGTTTTTTGAGAGGTTAATGCAAATACCAGGTATATTGATAGAATTTTTTTTTCTTAAAAAGAATATTACAACTGAAGTTACTAATATTCCCTCTAACCCCTCCAGCTAAGCTAAATTGCTTGTGCTAGAAGTGGGTCCACGTTGGTAGTGTAATGGTCAGGATTCGAACCCGGGACTCCGAAACCACTAAGCTACCAATGCTTCTCTGAATGCTTAATTGAATGCTCACTGGTGAAATCTGACCTCAATAATCTATGAAATTGACGTATATTACAATATTACCTTAATATTTTTAAATATTTTGTCTTACTGCATCTATCAGGTATATGTAAATACACATGTAATTGTAAATTTTATTCTAATTATATTTAAAGAAATTTTATTTAATATCTAAGAGGAAGTGAAATTGCATTAAAATACTGTGAGAAATCATGTGTTCTAGAAGGAAAAAAAATAATAACATTAACTCAAGACTGAATTAAGACTGTCTACCTCATACATTAAATTATTATAAAAGACTTTTTATGGTTTTAGTGTTAGAAACTTAAGAAACATACATTTATGATGTATATGTATCATGCTCAGTCAATTAAAAAATTCTACCTCAATGTTTATGATTTAATTAAATATTTAATTTTTAAGTATTATTTTATTGATGGGTACTTATTATTTCTTTACTTAGATTTAATTTTAAGATCTGAATATTATCAACATTATATTCCTTATTGCTGACTGATAGAAACTAAATTAAGACTGATTTGTAATTTGTAATACTCAAATGTAAGCACTTACCTACCTCAATGTGTTCTGTATGAATTTATTTTTTTATAATATAAATAAATTAGTTTGATGTACCTATTTGAACCGTATTATTCTTATACGTATGTGTGAATTGACGTGTATGTTAGCTGGCTCGGCCTGATCATCCATCAGGTTAACGGTGTCTCTACTAGTGGTAGCTGATTCGAATTGGGAGCATACTTGATTATTGACCTTAGCCCAATCGTTCATGTGTAATCCTTACTTGGATGATGGTTATTCACTATAAGGACACCAAAATCGAAAAGATTTTTGTTCCCGATTTTTTAACGACGTAATCGTTAAAGAATCTATTCGATTTTTGTTCCATGGGGTACCCTATTTTTTACCATGTGGCAACATTATCATTTATCTCGGTCTACGTAGCGTTTACACTTATATTGTTTGTAATAAAAGTTATTTACAATTTATTGAGGAATCTAAAAAGTTATATATTTGAATTGAATTTGATTGTTTATATTTTGACTTTTTTGGGAATTTCAACTAATGAAAAGTCATAGTTTCAGTTTAGATATGCAATATTTTATTTTGCAAGGCATATTTTTTCAGAACAAGCTATCATATTAAGCAGTATTGGGAAGGATCGACGACTTAGTCAAATACCCTATTATAAAGATTTTTTTTTAAATTTCTTCACGTATAGTTCGAATCATATCTTGGACCTAAAATGTGCACTATACACGCACAGTACACCATACTTGGATATATTTTGAAGATAGCACGGGTGTTATAGCGGTGGACGAGCTCAAATTCATCAATGATAAAATAAAGTTTTACAAAACAATCCGCGCGCCAGGGCCTTTTTATATATCGCGATTTAGGTCCTTTCACTCTATACTATCTACTTAATACGTTTATGATACCTTTCGAAACATTTTTTCGGATGTAACGTTACGTTACACGTCATACAATAGAAGTTAGCACACTTATGACAGTAGCGACATCGCAACCTACTCTCCCTGTACTTCACTAAGTGACCTTCGTGTTCAAACTGCAAAGCTGTTTTATTCCGTGTTCGATATCCTCCTTTCTGCATGTTGGCTTTCTTATTCCTCTTAAGAAGACTTCGAAGGCCTAATCGAATAAACAAGCTCGAGTAAATAGGTTCATTCTAGACAAACGTATTTCATAATAGACCCCATCATAACTTACCAGTATTATTATGCAAAATTTTCACTTTTATGGTCTATCCACACACAATAGGGCCGTGATCGGGACGTGACCGGGCTGTGCCGTGCTTACACCAAGGTACTAAGGCTCATGCCCACGAGACGGTTTTAACACGGCCCGGTTTTTTGCCGGCGCCGGGTAGAAACCGTCCGACCGTGCACACTAGACGGTTTGTACACGACCCGGTTTCAAGGGGTTGCCACCGTCATTCGCTCGTTTCATTTCGTGAATAAGCTCCGTCGCCGCCGGTCCGGGCACGGACATGCGTGAACGAGTTCATTTAAAATGTACCTACATCGATATTTTTTTTAGTTCTTGACGGGGCACGGTCCATCCGCAACCCGGCCACGGCCCTGATGTGTCTAGATAAAACTTTTTTATTACTATATATACTATATACTAGCTTTTGCCCGCGGCTCCGCCCGCGTGGATGTCGGTTATCGCGACCAAACATAGCCTATGTCCTTTCTCAAGATCTAATCTACCCCTATACCAAATTTCATCAAAATCGGTTCAGTGGTTGAGGCGTGAAAGCGTAACATACAGACAGACAGACAGACAGAAAGACAGACAGACAGACAGACAGAGTTACTTTCGCATTTATAATATTAGTAAGGATTCATGGAGGCACTGTTTACGTATTTCACTAGAGCAGGGTTTTTGGAACCACTTCTATTAAAGTTGGATGGAATTGGGTACGTGTAGAGAAATCTAGTAAACAGTACCTAACAAGCATAGCCAGACTAAACCTAGTATCACGCACCGCCACATGGCAGTATTCGGCCAACTTTTTGAGCGGATAATTTAGGCCCGAACACAAAGGGAAAACCTACGGTAGAGATCTGTAGATAGGCAGGTGTGCCGGTTAGCAGGTGCGGTGTGCATCGTATCATTAAATATTACGACACGACACTATGTTCTAAGAGTTTAATTAAGTGCCTTCGTCCGGAGGTACAGCGTATAGGCAAACATATATTTTATAAGTTGAGTAAAAATAAAATGAGACATTTTTATTAAATATACTTAATTTTATTTAGATTTCCTATAGCTACAAACATTAACATTTTTTTTAACATTAACGTAGGTATAAAATTTATAAATGATTCCCTTTACCTTAGTTACAAAATAGCATGGAAACAAAATATATAACTAATTAAGACCATAGCCAAAAAACTAAAACTAATATACTTACTGATAAGTGATATGATAGCTAAAATCTTAATAACATAATCTTCCATAAAATTATAAGACTTAACAAAGAAATACACGCAAAAGCTTCATCAATCTTGCCTGTGCAGGCCGGTCCGTGCGCTTACCGGTACATGCGGTTCAGAAAACTGAACACCGCACAACGCTACAGCTTCCATTCTGTACCCACGAGCTAAACAACCTCCAAGCTTGTGCGTGTAGCAGGTGCCACCCAAAATGGTGGTACCCAAAAGGTTAATAAAAAAATCCCTTGCTATGAAAACTTATAAAACAATTACGGTCTTTCTTTAGACACAATCGCATTTCACATTTCGCACACATGAAGGTAGTTTTACCAGAGTTGCATCGTCTACAACGCCCTTTAGATGTCACTACAGGGTGATGATTGTTGCCGTCATATCTGGTGGATGCATCGGGGCGAAACTTCTTTGGGTTTATTATGATATTGCTGGGAAAAAGACCTGAAATTATATTAAGATTGAAATATTTGGATCGGCAACTGAATGGTCTGGACGGAAGGGACCTGGGTGCATTCCAGTTATAATACTAAACTCGATAGTGGAAAAGGAATGCGGATCAGATGCTGAAGTAGGTACACTTTGGGCAAAACCTATGTCCGCGGTAGACAGTAATAGGAATACCACCGGATATAGGTACAATCAAGAGCTCTGACAGCTCGTTAATATAAAAACTAGTGTAACCACATTATTATCAATAAGTCACGCAGAAGAGACTTAAAATTTCTACAAAAGACTAGTAGTAAGTCACTTCAAATAGGGCAGGAAGACTAGAACACAACAAAGTGTTAATCAAATATCAACCCTATTGTAATCACAAAAAGTTGAAAATAGTTCTTATGTATCATTTGAGACTTTTTCGACAAGACCTAACACCTTTTTGCTTATTATTATAAGCTTCGTCTTAAAACTATGTAGGTACCTAGTTCAAAATGCCCGATCGTTTTCCCGCCTGATCTAAATTGACTCTAAGTTGTCCGATGTAGAAGGTAGAGTAAAGTAAACGACTGGATCGGCATAAAGCATTTTAATAAAAATATTTTTTTATGTATTTAGTGTATTTACAATATAATATTTCTGATTTGTTAACTAACTAATATTCAGTTACAAAGGCACGCTTATACCATAGATACAAACACATTTCTAAGTTCTATGTTACTATACTATACTGTACATTGATAAATACTTATAATAGGTACTTACACTTACGTATTAATTTAGCCTAACACTGTGTTATCTTTGTCTCGTGCTTCTCAGAATGGGAGAGACGAGAATATACCTAGCTATTATTATGTATTTGTCATATATAAATATACTAGCTGTCGCCCGCGGCTCCGCCCGCGTGGATGTCACTTATCGCTAAATTAAGATTTAAACTATCCTATCTCTCAAGTTGGATCGAACTGCACATGGTGTGCGAATTTTATTATAATCGGTTAAGTGGTTTAGGAGTCCATTGAGGACAAACATTGTGACACGAGATTTATATATATTAAGATTTGGGTAGGTTACCTAATAATAAAACATTGATTTTTGATAACTCCGCCTAAACAATTGAAGGAATTTTTACAGCATTAAGTATGCTAACTATACAAATCGAATAAAAATGATTGTAACATCATTCATTGATTCCGATAGTTCGTAAGAAAATTGGTAGATGACGCCACGTCGCCTTTAAGACGTATAAGATGGGAAATTTGAATCATATCGGGCGTGTCTCGGTAGCCGAATTGGTCAGGCATTCCCCCTGTAAGGGAAAGACTGCGGGTTCGAGTCCCGCCCGAGAAGATTCTTTTTCCCTATGTATTCGATACATAGCAAGATGTTTCATAGAGGAATTGCAAATTTTGACTTTCCATTTCAACCTAAATATTTTTTAACTATGTTACATTAGAGTCATCATCATCTCCTTAGTGATGATTCAGGAAGCATTTGAGGATTTTATTTTTGAGGCCAAGGTTTTAGCTGTTATGGGAGCGATAGCGATTTGACCTCCAGATCCTGAGCCTGCATTGGGGCCTCGTCCCTTGATTGGCAAGGGTACCAGCTAGCAGATGACGTCCTCTTGGGTCCGAAGAAAGGACACCATTGTATTTGCAAAACTTCATTTAGACGGGCCGATTTTATCGCCTTGATACGATTCTCGTAAGGAGGCAAAAAAGTTGCTTTGTCTAAACGTCATTTTGATACGATAATTTATTTTTAATTATTGCTAGTGATTATTGCATACGACTTTATCGAACCGAACGTGCGAGGCGAGGAACTCGCACCGTCTAAATTACGCCTAAGTCATTAGCTAGGCCTACTAGGCAATGCATAAGGTCGGGGCCCTGCATAGGCTAAGGCTTGGCTGACAGACGCCATTTCGACCACAAGGCCAGGCTGGCCCTGAATTACAAAATTAAGTACTAGCTTTTGCCCGCGGCTCCGCCCGCGTGGAATTCGGTTATGGCGACCAAACATACTCTATGTCCTTTCTCATGGCCTAATCTACCCCTATATACCAAATTACATCAAAACCGGTTCAGTTACCTACTTTCGCATTTTTAATATTAGTATGGATATTGTAGAAATACATCTATTTACGCAAAAATTTAATAGGTATATTACAATTATTGACATCTTCAGTAGGTAAATGGTTATGTTGTCCCGTAGCTGTGATGATGACGTTGTCGTCCGTGGTAAGGATGCAAGCCCTGCAGTTCTTCACCCTGGAGCAGTACCAGCGCCACCCAACTTTTAAAGGATATGGATACCTGGAGTATGTGTAGTTTTTGAACAGTATTAGAGGTCGTCCACGTTTCGATATCATTTCGTACGCTGAAATAATATCCAAGATAAATTAGCTTGTCTGAAAATTCTGAAATGACAACTTCTTTTCATCTACGAAATAGCAGCCCTATAATTTTGTCGAATACAATATGGTACCCCCTAATGCCTGCTGATAGGCTCTTCACTTAAAATAAAAAGTAAATGAAAAATTTAAAAACCCCCGTCATAAAAAAACTCCTCCAGAAAGTTGAAAATAAATTGTAAGTATTGGCCCTTTAACTTTTGATATAAGTAACTAGAAATATTTTAATGCCACCGTTGCCATGTCGCAGGATGGTAAAGCACTCCGTCGTATTATCGGAACGATTTAAGGTCCCCCGACATGATAACTCTTGAATCAAAATATTTCTAGGTATATTAAAAGTTAAAGGGCCAACACAATTTATTTTCAACCATTGGAGGAGTTTTTTGTAAAGGGGGCTTTTTAAATTTTTATTTTAATATCTTTAAATTGTAAAGTTCTTTGATTTGATATCCACCCATATTGAGGGAGTGGTGAAAAAAAAATTTAATTCACTATTTTTTTGGCGGCGGCCATCTTGGATTTAAAATTTTTCATAGTTTAAAGTATTCTGCTAGTCAAGCCCTTTCATTTGAGACAAATATTGACGAAGTTGTGAAGAAATATATATTCCGACATGTTGTGGCGGCGCGGCGGCGGCCATCTGGAAGTGATTTTTTCAAACATGAACTTTTCAAACATGAAATGTTTTCTGGTTCCATCATCAGATATTCACGTATAATCACCAGGTGATATGGATACAGATCAATCCTATAATAAATACTTATTAATAAAATCGTGCCGAGCCGTGGTCTGCGCAGCGCTTCTGGTAACTTATGGACACGGCTTAGCATAAGTGTTTGGGCCAGTACAGCACACTAACAGAAATGTCCTCTAATAAATGACAATTAAGCAGTAGAAGGCATGACAATAGTATACGTTGTTATTGAAGGGTGTGCGCAGCATTTAATGCTGAGATGGGGCCCTATTTGTGTTCGCATAGTGTGGAATGTTGCACCCGTAGCTTAATTTAATATACCTACTATTTGTACTTAGCAGGTCCACTGTGTAGAACTTAAATAAAATATTTTTCTTTCTTTATTTCTTTCTTATTAGTTTTGGTTTGCTTTAGGAGCAACTACCATCATGACAGCAAGTGGTTCCGTATATTAAAAACAAAATTTTAATAACCCAGATTTTATTAATCCACTTAGAACATTAAACTAGTTATATTACAATAGCATCACATATGTGCTTAAAATTCATACAAATCAATCTAATTGAAATCGATTATATCTCACATTTTAACAGTTGCAATAGTTGAAACATGAAAAGGTGAAACGCCATCGAAGATATAAGAGGAGTTAGAAATGTTTAAACTCAGACTTTAGGAGCAGAAGTAGGTTCAAGGACAGATTGATGGATAGCTTGGACAAGGTACAAAAAGGAGTAGGTAACTGAGGAAATGAAATATACAAGGAAGTATGAAGATTTTAGATTGACACAGTCATTCAACAACAAGCTCGGTGATCGTGAGTACACTGTGGTCATGGCGCTTGTAACAGCGCCAAAATATCGGTAACTCAAAACAAGTAAGTAAACAACATTTATTAAACTATTAAACTATGTAAGAGGATGATACTTCACGCCAAACCCAGAGTTTTGACAAGCGCAGGCAGATGATGTAAATCAATCAGCCTCCATGATGATAGGTTCTCTTAAGGCTCTAAGCACGTGATCTGGTTTTAAATAGTACTTAGGAGGTTCATGGCAGTGTTCTTCGAACGCAGAGATGATGTAGTTGTTGTTATCTGTGAAAACACAGCCCCTGCAATTTTTGAGGGTAGAGCAGATCCAGCGAGCTTTGTTAACTTTGTCGTACTGCTTGCGATATGTAAATTTGCGGAAGAGGAGCATCTCTTTACCTTTACGAGATGTGATGACCACTGCTGTATCTACGAAGAAGATTACAATTTATACAAATATATTCAAGCTTTACAAAGCATGATGTCGAAAAATACAAAATATAATTACCACTTGGGTCGATCTCAGTGTGATGATCAGTCCTGGAACCAGATTTCGGGTGATCGTGTTCTTCATGCGACATGATGATTTCATCATTATCATTTAGATACAGGAACGCTCCACAGTTTTTATTCGCTGAACAGACCCATCGTATCCCATTCTTGGACTTATAAGCTTTTCTATACCTATGATTTCTGTACTGTAGAGCTTTTTTTCCCTTTCGTGATTCAACAAACACAGCTTCTTCTGGATCTGGAACTTCTAGTTCTTCTCCTGCATACAACAGAACTTTAGGAAAATCTGTATCATATTCGAAGTCTGAGTCCAGCTTACAAAATAAATCTGAAAAGGAGGAAAGTCTTTAATTTGGAACCAAATCACTACATTGTGGTACAATATTTTGATGAATAACTCGCAGTTAGACATTTTGACACAATTCTTCTTCCGTTGTTAATCATACAAAAAAAGTAACATGAGGATTGGCCGGTATTCAAATAACATTAAAAAAACGTACAACTTTATTAAATTTACTAAACAATTAACGAAAAGTTTAGCGCAATCTAATAAATTTGAACATTGAAGAAATTAAAAATAAAACAATTACTTAATTTAATAAGATTAAAACGATTAACTTGAAAAATCAACAACATTAGGAAAGAAATCACATGATTCTATCTTGAAACACTCGACAAAGTATCGGATCATGAGTATGGGCATTCGCCATGGAAGTTACTTCATACTTGTCGTTAACGTACACATAAACATTACACTTGTACGAGCTTGGCTCATTACAACTCCATTTTGTTTTACCACAGACACGTAATTCCTTCTTAAAAGTATACCCATTAACAATGAGCAACGTTCTACCCGTAGACAATGTGACTACTGTAACTGAATAGAGAAAAAATTGGCACCACAAAAATATAGGACAGAATTAGTACAAGTGTCTAAGAGCAAGATAAAATTTAAAAAAAAAAGTAGATTCTAAATTTACCAATAGTTGGTCTATAAAGTTTTCTCAATATAATATATGTGACCTAGTTTAAAAGTGACCTAAACGATACTGTTTACAAGCAAGACAGAAGTATACCCTAACCAATAAACTTGCACTTAGGCACTGTAAATGTAAACAAATCAGGAATGTAACTTCTAATACCATCTAATTGTTCTATGCTAACTACTGTACCTAACTATATAACTATTTACAAGCAATTACACCTATTATAGTCTTCTATATAACAGCTAATGGTACAATATTAGGTAAACTACTATTTAGTAAAGTACAATACGGTACAAATTTTAAAACCAAATTACGCAAAACTATGTCTTTTTGCTTAGTAATGTATGTATACACAGTTTAGTAGCATAACAATAGATTTTCGTATACATAGTTCAAATACATATTATAGTAAAACCAACATTCCCGTGAACTGAAAGAGCCCGCCACTTTCTTCCAAATCAAATGGTTTTAAATTGTCTTTGATGTATGTCATTAATCGTCTTTCGGTTTATGATTGACAAATGGGTACCGCCTGCTATCAAACTTATTTCGATCTTTCTAGTGGCAGTCGAGTTTTTTTAATTCTCTTTTTTCGCCTTCTAATTTCCTTCATACCCTACTCGATAAGTTTGAGTCCAAAATATTTTTGACAACATACGTTTTGGCGCCAAAAATCCGCCATTTTGATTTTTTCGAAATTTTAATATACCTGGTGTTACTCACACAATCATGGCGAATCAGATGACACCTCACATGTCCAAATCCGTCAAGCCGCTCAGGTTGTAGGCCGTGCCAAATAAATGAACATACATACATAACTACGAGGGTCAAACTGAAAGTTCTTAGAACTGGCCACTTATAAACAATATAATAAAAAAATAATTCTAAAATTTGAAAATAGAACTCTGCCAATATTACTGAGTATATATTTCATTCATTTATCATTTGTTTTACGATTTGGCGGCAAATTGAAAATTGTCTGTGTCACGTTAACATGAATTTAACACGAGAAAATTTTCGTGCAATGATTTTTTATGACTTTCGATGTCATTTAAGTCAACAAGAAAGTTATGATAGACTACGATTGGCCTTTCACGATGAAGCCCCATCTCGTGCGACTGTTTACAACTGGTTTAATGAGTTTAAACGTGGTCGCACTAATCTCACTGATGATTTACGTGAGGGACGGCCTTCTACGGCGACGACTGAAAATAACATCTGTGTTGTGCGGCGTATGATAGAGACTGACAAAAGAGTGACCTATCAGCAGATTCGGACAAGCTTAGGCATCGGTATGAGTCAAGTGCACAAAATCCTCCACGAACATTTAGCGGTCAGGAAGCTTTGCGCCCGGTGGATACCTCATAATTTGACTGAGGCTCAAAAACTCCATCGTGTGGATTGGTGCCGTAAAATGATTGAAAGATTTAACGGAGGTGACTCTAATGCTGTGTTCGACATACTAACAGGTGACGAAAGCTGGATTTACTGTTATGATCCTGAAACCAAAAGACAATCTGCTCAGTGGGTGTTTCCTTTCGAGGAGTTGCCAACTAAAGTGAAGAGAGATCGAAGTGCGGGAAAAAAAATGGTGGCCTCGTTCTTTGGAAGGATAGGTCATTTCGCAACAATTGTGTTAGAGGATCAAAAAACAGTTTCTGCAGAATGGTACACTACCAATTGTTTGCCACTTGTCTTGGAAAAAGTTCGAGAGAAACGACCTCGCAGTAGGATCCTCCTTCACCACGACAACGCCTCGTCGCACACCGCCAAGCGAACGATCGACTATTTGGCGACATCAAACGTTGAATTACTGGGTCACCCGCCGTATAGCCCGGACCTCGCGCCTTGTGATTTTTATTTATTTCCAAAAATTAAAGAAAAACTTAAAGGAAAGCGGTTTATGAATGCTGAAGAAGCGGTGGCTGCGTATCGCGATGCCATTGAAGAGACCCCTAAGGACGAGTGGGCAAAGTGCTTTTCCCAGTGGTTCCATCGCATGCAGCGGTGTATTGACGTGAATTGACAATATTTTGAAAAGATATAATAAAACTAATAACTGGCTAATGTAATCAGTTTTTTATTTTCTAAGAACTTTCAGTTTGACCCTCGTACATACATACATAGTCTCGAAAAACATTACCCTCCTTCCTTCGGCGGTCGGGTAAAAATAGTATGCATTTGGCAGTAACAACCGTAGTTCCTACTTTCATCATATTTCACGGAATCGTTGGTCTTTCTGTATGGTCCTTGGTTATGCTCTGTATCATATCTAACAAACGTTAATATTCTAACTTGTGAAATTATCTATATAACTAATTCTTGATAGTACTTAGTAGTAGTTATCTTACTGAAATTGTTGGAGTTTGGTATTGCGAGTTATTGGAGATCATAAAAATACTTTAACCTGAAAGGTGTCAATGAACTTCGAGTCCACAGAAAGATAAATTAAAATAAAACTAAAACAAATAATAGTTCATATATTTTGGATAATAATACTAACAAAATCTGCTATAGCATTTTACATTGAAGGTTTTCTTAGAAGTAATAAATGAAGTGATTATTAACAATTTTTGCGGAGATTCTCTTTTCAGTTAATCATTTATTGTTGATGCTGAATACACAAGTATAGGCAATAAAACAGTTGTAAAAGTTGGTGAATAAAAATTATGAGAAGCAAAGATCCACCTACATAAAGTCACCGTCCAAGATACCATAGAATATAGATAGATAGAAGAATATACCTTCTATAAAGGTATTGAAACTATCATGGTCACTGACAGCAGATTAGAGATATCAGGATATTATTGTGTCGAGTATCCGATATTTCGGCGTTGTTGCAGGCACCATGATCACAAAGAAATCGAATATTGGCGGTAAGCTGTGAAAAAGTTATTAGGAGTGGTGCTTGCAACAGCGTCGAAATATCGGACATTCGAAATAATACATGGTAAATATCCCGATATCTCTAATAGTAATATGCTAATACTTTGAAACAGAAAATGTTACCACCAAACAATTGCACGTGGACGTGATTTTATGAGGATGGTCAACGCAATGATGTCTGTCTCTGATTTAATCACTTTTAATAATATGTTGATAACATTGTATCGTACTAATATTATAAATGAGAAAGTCGTAATTATCATATTTTAAAAATTGTTTTCGAGCGTTTCAATAGCACTATCACTTCAAAGAGATTTTTAACTATTTACAATGAGACTACTATGTTGCCTAACTATAGACAGTAACCCTAAGCTATAACCATTACATATTGCAACTTGAGAATTAGAAGACTAGTTTACATAATAGGTACATTATTTAGGTATATCACATTATATCTATTAATTTTTATCTTTACATATTATGTTACCGGCAATGTGTACAATCCGGTATTCTATACAATGCCTAGGCAATGTATGAATTATCATTTATTTTTATACTTTACCTAGGCATTCCACATATACAATACCGAGCGCGCCCCCGACAATGTATGAAATAATATCTAAAAATATACTTGGTGGTTATAATAAAATAAGCACGAATGCTAAGGCGGGAGCTAGCCTTCTAACAAATATCTGTCCAGGTCGGAGTGGGCAGTGTCCACACTTCGCAATTTGACTTGGATAGATTAGGTTAGAAGGTTAATGCAGGAACTGAGCTCCCCCATTAGCCTTCGTGGTAATTTGTTTTTAAAACCATCCAGAAAGAGAATTTCCACAAAGCTATTTTGAAAATAGGTCGATGCACATTGAAAAATATAGATCAAAATCTATTTATACACATTGCTTGTAACATACACATACACATACACATCACACCTTCACTTTTATTAAAGATAAATCTAAGGAAAAAAGCATTATAGTTTCAACAAATATTTTTTGAGTATAGAGGAATTTCATTTTTTAATTCACCATAAAATTTTGGAAGTTTGTTCATTTTCTGGATATCTTGTAACTTAAAATTGCCGATTCAGATACGAAACACGTCAAATGTGTGGCAAACACTATACGAAAAATCGATCACACATAGAAACGAGTGCCTGAAAAATTATACCCAAACTATATAACACATACGTGTCGAATTATCGGTGCAATGTGAACTGTACAGTGCGATTATAACAATTTTTTGTAGCGTGCTGCTCCCCAATGCTGTAAGATAAATAAATAAACTCTTGTTTCAGTATTTAACTTAACTTGAAGTATTGACCGTGTTTCATTAAATATCTAGGAGGACTATGATTGTGGTCCCTGACGTAACTGACTATGTTCAAATCTCTATCGAAATGGACTTTGGCCCGACATCCCTTTGTAGTTCTCTTCGAGCAGTTCCAGTATCTAGTATCTTTTTTAACTTGACTAAAGGTATGGCTGTCCAGCATCAGGAGAGAATACTTCCCTCGGCCCGATGGTATGAATTGAAATTTCAAATCTGAAAATTGACTTCATGTAAAAATATTTTGATCACACTGAAATAGAAACCTTTATATTTTAATAAAATACCTAATTAAAAAAATAGGGATTCCGATAATTATAACAAAGTAGGCCTTCTTAGTATAAAATAAAACACGATTGACTTTATGATTTCACTATAATATCGTACAGGTTTGTTTGCTGAATAAAATAACAAGCCATGATCTTATATTAAAAAGATCTCAAATGAGATTTTCTTTTACTTGAGGTTAAACAAAATTTGCCTGAGCCAGGCAATTTCGTATTTCACGTAACAATAACAATGCAAGCACAATTGCGACAGGACATGTATTAATTTAATGAGCGCGATAAGACATGAGCTAATTTATCGAGTGTGAACAAGAACAACATATTATGACTTCTATCACAATGTTCTAGAAGAAAAATATGCTCAGTGCAAAATTTTGCACGTTCAAATAAAGTTTCTATCCTAAGCATTACAGGCAAAATCGACCCTTAAAATGAGACAATTTTTAGGTGGGTTTAGAAACGTGCTTGTTTGGTGCATGTGCGGCAAATGCGTAAGTAGGTAATGGAAAAAAATCTTCTACAGGAAAGTAAATATTGCAGTTATAAATTGCTGTGGTATGGTCGCTTTCTGAATTTTTTTGAAACCTATGTACACACAAAAAATCGATGTCATAATGAATTGAAAGATAGAAAGTGCATTTATTTTTCATAGCTGCAGCACATATTACAAACAGCACATTACACAATTTACAAAATACAGCATAAAAAAAAAAAAAAATGTTCCAGTGCAGTGCAGTCAGAGAGTTGAAGTGGCCTAACTTATGAATGACACAATACATTTATTATTAATCCAGTGCTGCAATAATGACAATAATGCAGCACTTGATTAATATATCATTTGTATTATTATATGATAGAATTACGAACGTCCCTCTTTTAACATAGCACCAGTAAAAAGGCTTCGTTTCAAGGCGGGATTATTTAACTGATATAACTCAAACAATAACTTAACTAAAATAAGGAATGTGCACATTTATATAACAAGAATAATTTAAATAACCTACATTTTCATTCATATCATTCCACATTTTTACAGATTCATACATGTTCAAATTGCAAAATGATGTGATCACTGCAAAATAAAAATTACCTATCACAAATATCGCAAGCATCCAGAATGTACCTCCTAAAATATCCTTACAACTCTATTATAATACTGGGACTGCTTAAATAAAATTTAATTTTGTGATATTTCAAACTGATTTAGAATGGGAAAATTTTGTGATCTGTCCAAGCGGGACTTGAACCCGCGATCCTTCTCTTACAGGGAGAATGCCTTTGACCACTAAACAACCAGACCTTTTCTTTTTTTTCGTGCGGAAATCCCCTCGGATACTCCCCTGCCGGAGCTGGAAGTAGAGGTTATGTCGGACTCGAACCGACTAAAACCGCACGCCGACTGTGGGTCGTGGTGCTAGGCCGGAGGTGAGGTTGTCATCGACATATCCCTCGCACCCCGGCTGACCCAGGGCCATCCCTTACGGTCTAGCCCTCCTCGGGAACAACCAGACCTGCGCCTGAACTAATACTAATCTTTCCTCTCTTTATATATCCGTCTTTGGGGCCACGGTGGAGTAATTTTGTGGTATTCTAATAAATAATTTTAAGTACTTTGCACTCTGTAATAAGTTAATTTCCATAATCTAGATTTAGATGAGATAGGTAATGCCTCTTTAAAAAGCAACCTGCACACAAAAATGGTTTTCCAGGACATTGCGGACAAAATGTTTTTACTTTTCTAGTTTTATTTTTAGCCTGGCGAGTGCCCCAGAGCTGTACAAAAACTTGATAGCACATGACACACCTCCGTCTGTCATTGCCCTTAGCACCGAGACTATTCGTGAATTCGTGAGTCCTTAGCGCCCAAAACCCTGAAAGGAATATAGATTAGTAAGAAATCAAAAAGTGAAATACAACTAAAAATAAATAAGTTCGATATACATCGAGAAAAAGAAGCGCTCAAGTGAGACTTGAACCCACGAGTTTTCCCTTACAGGGGGAATGCTCTTCCAACTGAGCTATTGAGGGTTCAAGTCCCAGTTGAACGCTTCTTTTTCTCGATGTATTTCGATTTTTAAAAGTTAGCATAATACATGCTATAAAAAATTCATTCAAATAGCAATAAATAAATAAATATTCCGCAACATTCTACACAACGCTATCTAGACCCATGGTAAGCTTAACTAGCTTGTGTTATCACTTATAACTAAGTACATAGTTAACATAGTATAAAACAAAGACGCTATCGCTGTCTGTCCGTCCCTATGTACCTATGCTTAAATCTTTAAAACTACGCAATGGATTTAGAAGCGGTTTTTTTTAAAGTTAGAGTGATACCAGAGGAAGATTTATATGTATAACTAGCTATCCCGGCGAACTTCGTACCGCCAATTTTTCCCTGCACCCGTGGCGTCAGATCCCGTTCCCGCTGCACCATTTAGGGGGATGAAAAATAGATGTTGGCTATTCTCATAGATACCGGATAAGCACAAAAAACTTCATCAAAATCGGTCAAGCCGTTTCGGAGGAGTATGGCAATGAAAACTGTGACACGAGAATTTTATATATTAGATACAGTAGTGCACACAGTGCAGCGGGAACGAAATCTGACGCATCACGGGCGGAAAAAAATTGGCGGTACGAAGTTCGCTGGGTCAGCTAGTTTAATTATAAAACACTAGCTGACCCGCTGCACCCTCTACTATATTAAGCATGTATTATACATATAAACCTTCCTCTTAAATTACTCTATCTATGAAAACCGCATTAAAATCTGTAGCGTAGTTTTGAAGATATAAGCATACATAGGGACATAGGGACGCGGAAAGCGGCTTTGCTTTATACTGTGTAGTGATGCTCGGTCATGTCTCTCATATATGTCATCATCATCATATCATTATATCAGCCACACATAGTCCATTGTTGAACAAAGGCCTCTCCCAACTCCCTTTGGTGGCAGTGGGCGGGACACATGGCCATGGCGTGAGCGCGCAGAACAGATGGCCGATGGAGCAAAAAAGTTCTGGAATGGCGACCGCGTACGGGCAAGCATAGTGTAGGTCGCCCAATGGCCAGGTGGAACGACGACCTCATCAAGGTCGCCAGGAAGCGCTGGATGCGGGCTGCTTCAGATCGGTCATTCTAGAGATCTATGGGAGAGGTCTATGTTCTCATATATGTACCTAATATGAATGTATATACCTACTAAGTAGGAAAATAGTAGCTCTCAGAGAGTTGTCCGGTGTTAAGGAGTACCTAGACTACATTTGTGAGCATTCAAAGAGGCGGTGGAAAGTACCATCCCGGGCCGCAGAGGGCGCACAATACGGTGGAGATTCCAGAACAATCTCCGTCACACATAAGCGCAGGTTCACGAGTGACGATTCGGGCTAAACAGCAGAAGCAAGCCCAGGTTGACAGCGCGTCATATTTGCCTACGCGCTTTTTTGGTCGGTAGGAGTCCGGCATAACATCCATGAAGGATTTTCCCCCACGGTAAAAAAAAAGAAAAAAAAAGGCGCTGTTTTATAGGTTTGGGGTCTTCGGGGTCACCAACTTTGGCGGCCAAGTCTGGTCAGTCGCAAGGATTGCCTACACATGGATCCCTATAACAAATGACAGAAGTGTGAAATACCTTGTAATTCAGTCGGTTCGAGGTTTTCCTACCGTATCATAATCGTATGTAGTTCACTAACTCTTAGGTCCGTATTCTAGAATGACACTCAGCCTGAATCTCGATTTATCTGAGGACAGAGTGTACAGGCCATGTCAAACTATCAATCTGTCTATACAACCTGTCCTCAGATAAATTGTGATTCAGGCTGAGTGTCATTCTAGAATAGGCCTTAGTTTTTGCAATCAAGACATTGAGTTGAAAATCAATGGTTTTTATTGGTATTGCCACAAAAATATTATAAGTCAATTCACACATTGTAATGTCTATCACGATTATTTACACACATATTTAATATTGTACACTTAAAAATATTTAGCTGTATTCCTAATACACTTAAAATACGTGTAATTACAAATACCCTGAACTTTCTCGTCTTATTTATAGAACACACAAAAGTGACCATTAATATTTACAGCTTGCAATTCGGATGCCCAGTTAGCAGTCAAGTACTTGATATTTAATAATAGTTATGTACAAAGAATTAACAATAAGAGGATAGAAATGTTATTGCTTTGGTTTTGTATCAGAACCGATGTCGCCGTTATATTGATAGAAATGATAACAGAATTCATACAGAACTTAACCTCGACATATTGCACATTCGAGTGACTCATATAAATACCTACTATACATTGCATACCATTGTGAACCGATGACCTTAAAAGTAATAAGATTGATAAAAAGGTTATATGAAAAAGAATAAATACAGGTATGCGTATGGAGCTTACGCTCTGTATGAAATCACTGCAGCTGTCCACGCCGTATCGTGAATCTTGTAAAACTATTTTATTTAATTCATCACGGTTTTTCAACGCAATCATGCAATGTGGAGCGAGCTGTAACAAGAAATGTATCTCGAAATATTGATGGTGCGGTTACGAGCGTGTATACTAACGACATCGACGCGCCTTGCGTTTTTACGTCGTATGACATTTCTAGACTCTTATTATTTATCCTGTGGTTCTGTAGCATTCAAATGCAGCAAAAACTTCAAAATTTACTAATTAAAATTTTCAGTAGGTATACCATACTAAATTACTACACAACGAAAATAAACTGTGTAGTATTATTCTCAATAAACATCAGATTCATAGATTTACTTTTTTTAAGTGGCCGAGGATCACTGAGGCTGTCATTCGTTCTCACTCAAATCTATTAAAAACACCATGAATATTTAACAGTATCAAAAATTTAAAAAAAATGTTTGTTTGATTAAAGTATTAACGATAATTATTTCTGAACGGTATGTCTGAAAGTCGTATCAACGTGTGTATTTTCCACGTACAGTCCGTCCGGGGTCCGGTCGTACACAGGTGCTTTGTGTGTGTGTTCGTGCGATATACACACAAGTTCATAGTCATCGTTGACGTGAAGGCAGACGTTGCATTTCCACTTGATCCGCCCAGAGCAGTACCACCGTTCGCCACCCGTCATGGGCGAAGGGTTTGTGAACGAGTACCCATTTAACATCAGTAGGGTAGCGCCATCGACCGCTGTGACTACTGACACTGCAAGTTGATTACACCTGATGTAGATCTCACAAATGGATAATGTAACCTATTTTTCTGTGTGTTACGAATTTGTATTGAATTTGTAAACATGTTAGTAATAGATTTTCAACCATTTTGTAGAGCTGCAGTTGTAACCTATCTCACATTAACCGTGTGATTTTCGTTTCGTAAATGAAAAAAAATAAGACCTATGAGTATTCAACCTAGGATAGACCAACCAATAGAACCATCCTCCCTTTATAAGAAGGCAAATTAAAATAGTTACGCATAGGGAATTATAATAAAACAGTAATAAAAAATCACACAATATATTTATTTTATTCTAAGCACATAAAATCTACAATAAAGTAACTCAAGACAATTGTAAATATTATCCTTAAACATAATCCAAAGAAGGATAACATTATCAGAATAAAAATATCCTTCGTCATAACATAATTAACTATTGCCGGCAAACATTTCATTTCAATTCTGTAACCTCTTAGGTTACAGAATTGATATTTGACAAGGGTTGATTTCTACATATGCACTATGCATATATGTATGGATGTATACAATATGTATAACACTAGTAATAATAAAGTTAAAGAATTGTTTATACCCGGTAATCTCTGTAACTACGAGTACAACTAGTAGGTAATAAAAAAAATATTTTTACATCTGATAGTACAGTTGTTGAACAATGTCCTAAGCTTAGTTACATTTTTTAATTTATATCTTTATCTACCTATAAGAACAATTTGCTTAACTCAAATTATAGTTAAGTAGGTATAATTTGTGAACTATGGCACGAAATAATTGATGACAAGATTAAAAGTACACTTACATTGTATTATTAATATTTATATAAGTAAATAAAAACTACGGCCTAGAGCTAGGCACTAATGATAAGTTGTACTATTTAGTAGTCTTGAGGCAGAGTCGGGCGATCAGAGCTAAATTTATAAATGTCAAAAATCCTTCGATAATATTGGTATTTAACGAAATAATAATAAAAACGTATTATACCTACTTCTTGAGACACTACATTAAGAGTAGTGCCTATAAATTTTGAGGCAGTTAAATATAAATTAAAATATCGTTAGGTTATGACTTAAATGCAAAGTATAAGAGTATGTAGGAGACAAATTGGTGTTTCTGTTTTTATTTTACAATAAATGGCCTCACAATGAAAATACACAAGGCCATAATAGAGAGGGTTGACTTTTCTAAAAAAGTATACTATGCTATGTATAATAAATGATAATACCTACTTAAACTTAAGAAATAATTTGATTAAAATTATAAATACCTACATATTAATTTTGTAAATTCTTAAAATAAAAATGTTATTTTATATAATTTGTAATTATTGTCAACTTTAAAAATTAACATAGTATACGATGATTTATTTTAGATTTCAAAAACAAAGTATTCATATTCCTTATAGGTTAAGTAACTATTATTGAAAGATAATAAGAGGCTCGCCCCCTATTAGGTACGTCATGGCACCGAAAAACATAATTGCCGAAACTTGGGTGCTAGTACACCTCTGCTACTCCTTCGGGGAGTGAGTATATGGATGATTGTATGTATAATAATAATTGTACCAAGTATTCACCTAACAAATTATTAAACTAAAAAAGAAATAAAAATAATAGTTATTCATAGTCTGCACACTTAAAACAAGACTGACTTACTTCGTATTCTAAAGAAGATACTTCAGCTAAAATTATCTTATTCTTAATTTTTTCAAATTCTACCCAAGACTTCGTCTGCGTGAACTTCAGCATTGGATTCCGGAGTCATTACATTATAAATAAGATATGAAAAGTATACTTTCATTTTATGTATTACACATAAATGTAAAAAAAAAACTATCTGTGTACAAAATTTCGTCCGCCATATTTGTGTAATTGAGTGACAAACATACTCGTAAAACCATCACATCACATTCTAGCACTCATACTATAATAATAATATTATTCTTTTATTCTGAGAATCTACCTATACTATAAATGTGAAAGTTTATAAAGATGTTTACATAGTAATTAATTATCTAAAGTTACTTACTTACTTACCTTACTAGGACGCCATGGCGATGTCGCCGGCCACGTATCCAAGCAGTTTGTATTTAAATGCCAAGTCGCCAAGTACAGTTGCCAAGTCGTCGTCAAGTGTGTTAGGTACCATACATTTCAATACTAACTTCTTTCTTATACTGACTGTACCTAACTCATTTGGCGACAGCTTGATAACCATGGTGATCTAGCGAGGCAAGGGAGTAACGGATCTGGCAGAAATTTTGTACGGGGATAGATTATAATCTGGTATTATACTTAGGCTAATTTTTACCCCTGGATTAATTTCCCATGGGTAGCGAAGGAGCTTAATAAGAGCTCCGCACAACAGCTAATTTTTATAGGACGCTTACAGAAACTATTATACGTTAGGTGGTAAAATATACGTGTTTAGGTTTAGTTTCACGTTCAGGAGGTTCGTGACTGTGGTCACCTTTAGATGTGACGATGCTCAAGTTCTCGTCAGTCGTCAGCCTAGCTTTACATTCCTCACTCTTGAACAAAGCACATTTCCAAACTCTACCCTTCTTCGAGTTAGCACTTCGAATGAACGTGTAGGACTTGTACAGAAGGAAATACTGCCCTTTCTTTTTACCTTTTATTATTACGGGACCTGAAAATTAAAAGGAAGTTAATAACTAAATACTAATTTACCATACCCTGTTACCATACCGTTACCAATAACACATACCAAAAACCGTAAGAAAAGTAAATCATTGTACATGATCTAATCTTTTTGACACTTTTACCAAGCATCAGACTATTTGGCAGTGACAAACATGGCTAGAGAATGACTAATGTTAGATAATTATCTAAAATTGGTAAATCTCCAGTCAAGTGGGTCCATTCGTGTCAGGAAAACATGGCTATAGGATATATGTTAACCATAACAGGGTTCTAAAGAAACGAAAACTCTTCGAGAATAAATGTTTATTTATGTATAAGCATTTCTAGTTTTTTTTAACATTGATTTTCTGATAAGTACGTTTGAAGAGCTATTCTGCGAGCTATGTCGGTTATTCTTCAAGGAAACTCCAAGCATAGCTCGCTCCATAGCCCGCTGCGCACACAATAGAAGAACAATTTTTTTACCTGACAGCGCCAGAAGTAGGGTTATGTTTTTCAAGATCAGGTTTCATGAATGTGCCGTTACGCGACTTAAAATTTTAGAATAAATGCACCAATTAGCCTAAGACAACTCGTGTATTTTTGCATGGAGGCATTTCCTTGAGTTGCAAGACACTACTTCGATGCATGACGGTGTACACCACCTTGCATATGTAGGACATTACAATTGTTATCTGTTACTACATTGACCTTGCACTTTTTGCTTGAATTTCTTGCAGAACAATACCATTTTGTAAGCGTGCCTCTCTTTTTGCGGTAGCCCATGTTGAATGAATACATCTTGTACATCAACAACGGTTCGCCACGCGTCGATTTTACTATATATGCTAAAAAAAATGTTTGATAATAGGTAGCATTAGATGTATATAAATTTATAATAATGCGAATAATAATGCGAAGAGCAAATTAACCCGTAGTTAGGACACTTAGTGCCTCAGTTGCAAGATACAGCTGACTGAATTTACTTTTAAAGTCAATATTCACTGGAGCAGCGGCCGGCAACGACTTTTTGAGATAAAACATTAAAAACCACTTGAAATGTTATCTACATTAATAAGATGCTCATAGTCATTTGAAGGGGGCACGAATGAGGGGCAAGGTTGCAACCGGCCACTGCCATCTCAAAGTAGTAACTACCTACAGCGGTTTGCCAAAGTCCCCTGAAATGTATCCAGGCCCTATTGGATGCTGATGGGTTCTCTCTGAAGGTAATCTCAATAGATATGATTCTTGTACAACATGACCTGTAGTACTGAAACGTTGACAATTTATACGTTTACTAAACTATACCGAACTGTGTAAAAATACTTACACTGAGCCGTTCGTACCGTTTTTAGAAAAAAATATTAGGATACATCCTAGCAAGATGATGACGAAAAAAATCTAACTTATTATAAAAACATTATTCAGAATTGTTACTTTAACAAAGAAACTCAGTGAATTTAGTATCCGACTGACAATTTCTAGCAAGAAATCTTCGCATAGGCATGGAAGTGAAATCCAGGGATTAAATGCTTTTTCTGCTTTGTACCTGTGTAAGGAAAGATCCTTGACCAAAACACAAGGTAGCCACAACACACACAACCTAGCCCTATCTATATAGAAAATTACAAGTAGAAGGAGCTACAAAATAAAACAAGTAACAGTCTATGGCAAAGCCGTGTTTAATTAAATAGTTTTCCTTATCGTCTTGTCTTCTAGTTCTGAACACAGTTTGCTATATCTAAATGAAGGGCTCATCGAAGAATGATGTTTCCGTTTCAATAACAATTATGAAAAGAAAATTGTGGTTTCAAATGTGAAGAGTTAATCTTAGAGAGGCACAGGACGTAGAGAGTACATAAATGAGTTAACAAATTTTGACATCTATCTGTATTACAATAGCGCACCTTTTTGTAGCGTCATCTTCGTCAGCTACAAAAATCGTGAACTGTTGGTGGATTTTTGGCTTTTCACGATACCTTGTCCTGCACAGCCGGTCTAGTAGATTGAAACTAAGAAAGCACATATTCATCCCCTGACTTCACAGGCAACTTTTTTTCGTCTTCTTCCTCCATCTCACTTAACTTTCTACCTGACATTCTTATGTATTCTCCTTGTTTATTCACATAGAATGTTGGAGGTGGATGTGTATGTTCGCTATTCAGTACGCCAAACACACCAGCATGAGTTAGAGTTACTTTTGCAGAACATTTCTTCGAACATCTCGAGGAACACGTCCATGTAACGCGGTTTCTACTCTTGCAATTTTTCGCAAACGTGTATTGTTCGTATACAAGTAATTCGCGACCCTTCTTCGAAGTTATAAAATGTATTTCTGCAACAAGGCAAGTTTCAGTTGCATCTTGCGTGATATAAGTTGGCCATTTGTTTCATAAGGTCACATAAGGTGGCCATAATGCCCATTTGTTAGTATTAACTTGGATATACAAAGTTCAATGCGAAAGATAAATAAATGGTGTGTTTTGCTCCGCTGTGCCCCTGGTCCATACCACTGGTGGCAGAACGGGTAAAATTGGTATGCTCCATGGTTCCCTTCAGGGGTACAGTGGAGGGTCACCAATTATAAAACATAGACGTACAAATACGAGTACCTTCATTAGGTTTTACCTTCATTTTTTGGTGTGGTTTAAATTTAGTTTTTTATAAGTCTCTGCTTTATACTAAGGGGTAAAAGATGAGTATATTACCAACAGGGCTAATTAAGGGTTTAAGTGTCATTAATTTTCTCAGAAAAGTGTTCGACCGACGCGGCGGTAGATCGATACTACACCAACATAATGTCATAATAATATCTTACATGAATATTAAAATATATATAAAAAAAATGAAACAAGGATTGAAAATATATATCTTTATTTCTCTATATTTTATTATGTACTTAATAAGTATTTTGTTTGTAATTTAATCGAATGAATTTTTATTCAACAACCATTGTACTTACCTAATTCTTTATTCATTTATATTTAAGAGATTTATTTACTTATATGCAACAAAATGCGCATAACGTCTATCATATAAAATTAAAATCTATTTTAATTTAAACTACCTATTTACAAATTCTACCGAAATATTATTAAAATGCGTCATGAAATTCCTCCGCATCGCATGCCTCTTGCGGTAGGGTTCGCAGAAGGCTGGCAGCATTGCCATGTTGTATAGCAATGCTTAATCTCTGACCTAAAAAGCCAGCCTTCTGGTCACGAGAAGCGTCGACCATATCTTTATTTATTTAGCATGTTATATATGTACATTGCTTGTCGGAAATAAAAATATTAACTTTCTTTAACGGTTAATTGGCACCAAAGATGTGTAAGTGATTAATAAGGCAAAATAGTACAAGAGAAATGCCCGGGCCCACCTAACACCTAATAACCTGAAGATCCGGTTCAAATCCAATCGAGGGGCATTTCCGTACAAATAAGAGATACCTTAGCGTATAGTACTTGTTAAGAGGTTACAGTTTAAATCATGAGGCTGAAATTGGCAGCCGAAATCGTAGCAGCCAAAATCGGCAGCCAATATTCGCAACAAAATTATAGCAGCTAAACACATATTTACATTACAAGGTCTCAGACAACAGATAGTTTATATGACATTTTAATAATGTACCTTCCATTATTATTCTCTGTGGTGCACCAAAAGAAGTATTTATGGTGTTAGTTGGTCTATGGGTCCATTTTGAATGGACCCATAGACCATTATGGAACACATACGCGGTAGTCAGCCCGCGCGCTGTTGTGTTACTAATGCCCTTGCAGGTTGTTGCGTTCAGTCTAGCCTGACTGACGCATTCTGGGCGTCTCTGGACGCGCATGATGCCTGCTACTTGATAGCTACTAGATTTTATCCCTTCCAAGTCTAATTTAGAATTTTGCAATATAACACTATGTAACATTAGAGTAAAATTCGTTTTAAACTACTTAGTCAAATCAAACATAATAACATAACAATTTCAAATAACAATTTGGGGTTGCAGGGTTGCCTTGTATTTTCATAAGATAATTTTAACCAAAAGACGTACTAGAAATTTGGAATTTTAACTTGGAAACATTTTTGTTTCTTTTTTAATAAAATAATCACTGTAAAACACTTGTTTAACAAGCAACATTTCTATCATTTTCTTCTTGAATGGATGCCCATGCCTACTTTTTATCATATAACGAGTATTCTATATCTGTAGGTAGTCTAAAATCACGCGGAGGATGGTTATGATGATCAGAGAATTTCGTGATCTTGAAGGGTCTTTTGGTCTCATTAGTAGTGACGTTCGCTTTGCAGCCTTTTTTTTGGTGACTGGAACACGTCCAGTAATTCCCATGCTTTTTGTAATTGCGCCATGAATAAGTATAGTTGCGAAACACCAATATTCCAGTTCCATTTCGGTATCTAGATGGTATGATGTGTGCTTCTGTGAAAAGTATTGAAATTCATATACATAGGAAAAAATGTAATAAAAAATCGACTTGCTTGTTCTTGACTGATGAATGTTACCTATTTTATTGTTGTTTCTCTGCCTATGTCAATGATTTTTCTTTTAAAACTCCAAACTCCTATAACATCTATGGTACAATTGTCGTCGAAGTCCTACTCGGCGCGGCTCCTATTTCATCTAATATGTAAAGTAACCTAACTTTACGAGATCGCCGTCATACCCTTCTAACCTAATCTATCCGTTTCGGGACTCACTGTATATATGTGAAAATACTTACGATGAAATTGTCTGTCGATTAAATAACTCAGCGGCTGAATAGCTCTTTGTTGATTTAGCACAGTAGAAATTGCTATACCAAAAATATATTTAAAAACTTAGAAGGTAGGTACGTAACTTCAGAACTACTAATAATAATAACGCTGTAACCTATGCGTTCATGGGAATGAAACTATATGAAAATAATATAATAAAAGGCCAGTATATTCTTCATTCAATTATATTTATTTTCACGTACACTTACGACGTTTCTGTATGAATTTAGTAGTGGTTCCATGACAAGATAAGTATGTATCGTACAAGTAATTAAATAATGTTCAAGATACTAATTTACAATTGTAAACTTGAATTTTTTTTCTAAAATAGGCATGTATACATGTTGTTATTATATAATCTACAGTATAAAAACAAAACTGCAATAAACAAATTATGGTTCAAAACCACCGAATCTTATTTTGGCCTATAAAAATATATATAATTTAATATAACAATCAAATCACAGAATTATCTCATTTTAGAAAAAAATATCGTTATCAGACTAAAACATACACATTACTGACTAAAATATCCCACAATCGACAATTTTGACTTAGTGTTCCAGTTTGGAAACATTTTAACAATTAAACAATAGGAACTAATAGAAAACGTTTATCACGTTTACCTAATATCTAGAGAATTATTACATTCCAGACCGAAATATACCAGACAATATACACCATGCATGATCAAAATATAGACAATTATTACTATTACTATAAAACTATTTGTTAGTTGCAACTATTAGGCAACTATTTTTAGTACTTAAACATAGTAAGCTGCGACACACAATATAGCTACAAAACTTATTTCACGGTATAAATCTGCACACGCCAATGAACACCGAGACGGCACTTATAGCAATATCCATGGTTTAAGACTCCTACGTAATAATAAAAAGTTCCTACAGAAGAATATACTATTGTACGACGATAAAATATTTAACAATTCAAAACAGAAATACGTTTACAAGGAGCAGACGCATTGCTTCTTAAAATATGAAGTCACTATTATACATCTGGGGGCACGGTAGTGCTCCCAAGTCGAGCAAGCAAATAAAAAAGCGGCAGAGCCGTACCATCCTTTTCTCAAAGCCTATAACTTTGTTGTGGATAAAGCTAGAAGCCTGAATTTTCAGTAACCAAACAGACATTGTATAAACTCTGTATGTTTCAAATTTCATTAGTTTTGAACTATTAACTTAAGAAATATAACGCATACGGTTAGATAAGTACGTAATAACTTAAGACAGAAGGTCCTTTGAGTAGGGACTGTATAATTTAATCACCGACTTGGATCTCACAACTTTTTCACGGTAGAACAACTGACTTGCCAAGACTTGGAATTTTTGACAAGTATTGTTGTAGTTATGGGATAGTTATTATTAATAAAATTATCAACACTCATAAATAACTGCATTTATCAGATACAATGTTCATGATTCAGACACGATCAATAGTCCCAGATTTGTGCTAGAGCACCTTGCTTCCATAATTTTCTACAAAAAATAAATAGCACGACAATAATTACATTTTATGCAGCCTAACCCTGAGGGGATAGTCTACGTTAAAACCTCATTCGTTAACCCACAGGTATACCCTTCATTTATTTCACTCCAATTGAAAACAAAAAAAACAGTAGATTTGGAGGTAATCAGCCTATAAAAACGTCTGAACACTCTGCATTACGTCCCCTTGTCCGGATATTACGTTTATTTTTTCTTTTCCCATGTTTATGGACGATACCTCTAGGAGTGTCAAATATGACAGGATTAGGATGGTTGTGTTGCCCTCTGACACATACCACACTGTTGAAGGCATCTAGTGTGAGGACTGCAGGGCACTGATACCGGGCGTACATAACACAGTACCAGGTCTTGAAACCATCTTTGGTTGCTTTACATTGCTGACGGTAGAGTAGACCGTTGAGCAGAATGACTAGAGCTCCGCGGGTAGTCCGCAAGAAAGTAGCTGGAAACACTAGATTGTTATTTCAGGTAACGAAGGTGAAATTGCAAGCCGCAAACGCAGCGGCATGCGGCGCGGCAGCGCAAGATGAGAGAGAAAAAAAACAGCCCGCCGAGGAGCTCTCTTTCGCTCTCATTGGCTTGCATGCGTCCGCGACCTGAGTTTTAAGAACTAGTGGTATGCTATGTTTAGGAAAATGAAAAAGTTATACAAATTGGACCTTTATTTCATAGTTATATATGTTTCTTAGATCTACAAATTAATAATAACAAACTTACAACTAGATTTGCACACATTATATATTTTATAAAATTTATTGTTATTCACGCAAAGTCATTTTAGTACATTATTATACAAATAAAAAGTTGTATCTACTTACCTAACATTTGAGTTAGATTTTTTCTTTATTCCCATAAACTATCATTTCTGATAGTTAAATGACAATATTTGAACAAGAAATAAAACATCCATTACAAAAAACCTCTCAATAAAGAATATTTGAATTTTGATGTAGAAGACAACTAAGCCATTGGCATATTTTGAACTAAAACTAAACACTTACTATGAGGTAATGGTGTTTAGTGTGTAGTATTTTTGTTACTATTGCTAAATAATACTAAATAGGTAGATCTGATAGGTGTTCATTACATATTCAAGACATATATCAGAAGCCAATTTATTTTCGAGCGCATCTATTTTTCCAACATTATGGAGAAGTTGTAAAGAAATAAACATTCGAAACATCACAGATCGAAGCAATACAAAATTAAAATCTCAAAATTATTATTTAGAAAAACTCATACGAGATAGATACCAACAAAATTAAGTACATAAAGTAATGTAAAGAAAACATCTAATGGTGTGCTTACATAATACACTTACCGCTATCAGGCCCGATGTATCTGTAATTCACAGCACTTACCTGAAATAACAAAAAAAAAACATGTTTTACGACTTTGTCAGTTGTTACATTTTTGTCATCATTCATTATTGTTGACATCAACGGCGCCCATAAATCATAAGTACACGTCATTTTATTACGCTGAAGTTATTGCAAAAACCTATGTGTTTTAGAATACACTATTTTTTGTAAAAGTGTGGAACGTGTGGAACCTGGATAGACATTGTCATTAATTGAACTGGGTTGACCAATGACAATCTTTACCGAGGTTAGTCACAGCACTGTGCTCGGAAACTGTAAGCTTAGAGAATTACACTGCAGGCCCGGGGACAGATATGGCCCCAACACTAAACCTTGTGGAACACCACACGAAACTCGTTTCTTGCAAAATTGTGTTATATTATACGGCAGATATACCTCAACAATGATGGAACACCAGGGTTGAGTCAGCTCTTCTTCTTCGGCAGGAGTTTATTAATAGCATAGAAAACAGGCCTGCACTTTACTTAAAGACTCTGAAAGAGTACTCAGACATAAATCTGAATAAATAAAAAAAGTTTCTTTACTCATTTTATAATATTTAAAAAACTTGTCTGGATGCTCTTTGTAACGTAAGAAATATTCCACAAGATAATCTGTCACTGAGTATTGGATATACGCAGTATCTTCTTATTTTAAATGTCTCTAAAGCAAAGCTCAAAATAGAACTTTCTTGTTGACATTGTTAACTATATCACCTTGCCTCGATCGTTGCTGAAATAAGACAGGTTGATTTCATAAAAAGCGACGATCGACTGCATCGATTGTATGCGCATCTCCAGCAACTAAACAGTTTAGTTGTGTTGTGTGGAAATCGCGAGTTGCGAGAAGAGAGACAACTCGATAAAACAGTTGAGTCGATGTAAAAATTGTATATATATGCGGTAGGCCTAAGTAACAGATCAGGGGACGAGTGGGCGCAGGGTACGAATTTTACGGAACCATTGGGTTCATCGCTGATTCACCGACTAACATATATTTAGGACCATAGGACATTATTTTATTTCTTACTGTATTTTTCTTCGTCCGCTATTACTTCGCGTGAATACTGAAGACTGTGCTAAGAAGAGAAGTAAAAATTAGGGTTTCGGATATAACCGGAACTTATGACGCCGATGATTTACATTGTCAATACTATTTATTGTGTGTATGCGGTTAGCTTCATATTTTACCATGGTCGTAAATGCTTGTCCGATAGCTACTAGACGAGACGTTCTCCAATTATTCGCTCCAAGAGCGCGTACTTTGAACATTGCAATGGGTCGGTCCGATACTCAGACAATTAGTGTCGGTAGGATAACTTTCCGCATGAGGACGAGTTACCCTGTCTTATTTTGTTTGTTTTTAAGGTACCGTAACAAAAGGAAAAAACGGAGCCCTTTTAGGATCACTTCGTTCTCAGTCTATTTGTCTGTCAAAACCTTTTGCCCAGCAATGTTTGGAGGTATTCATACCACATACGTTTGTCATATTCATGGAGAAGGAAATGATAGCGGAGTTGTTGCAAGGCAATCGAGTCGCGTGCCATCCAAACGTCAAATCAAAATGGACTCATTCGGTAGGAACTTTATATCTATGAAGTCCTTCGACTTTTGACACACCGCGCGTCTCTCTTCCCACCCGCATTCGGCGAGCGTTTATATTAAGAAAAATATCAATGGGGCATCTCCGTTACTTAATCATATTCTGTCCTCCGTGGTCATATTGTTTGTCTTGAAACTGTACTGAAATCAAACTTCTAAGTCAACGCAATCAAAATATAACACGGATTATGTAGCATAAGTTCGTCCCTGCATATCATTTTGCACGGAACCCTCTGAGTGCCAGTCCGACTTGACTAGTTTTTTAAATTATTTTCGGAGGAGATGTAATAAGCGTTCTCTTCTAGAAAAACGATAGTTTTTATCAGGCCGTGCAATCAATTCATAAACCACGATAGCAATTCAAAGACAAATCTGCCACCCTGATAGACCGGAATCAGTGCCCAATTGACGGAAGGGGGTCTGCCGCAGGTTTCCCTCTCGGGATTGAGAAGTTTGACGGCAGTAACTCCTACAAGAGATTCTTCTTCTTCGTGTCAGTGGCAGCAATTTAAATACTTATATCGTATCGCATCTTCCGTAGCTTCATTTTAGGTCGGCAATTGTGCAGGTGTAGGGGCACAGTGGGCGCAACAAGAGGTGGTCCATCGATTGTAGACGTGCACCACAGTCGCAGCCACCACCCCCCCGCGACCAGGTAACTCCACGCAGCCGACCTGTGACCTCAACCTATTTAAGTATATCCAGGTGGCCCATTTTGTTTCATGCCCGGGTGGTAGGCTCTCAGCGGGCTGGATGTTATCTGGAGGGGGTCTATAATCCGTGAGCCACTTCTGGTACTGAGCGCTCTCGGGTTGGCCCATCTCAGCAGCAGTACATCGAAGGAAGCTCCGTCTGCTTTTACACTTTCGGTATTTTTTTTTTTTTTACACAGGACACGTCAATTTGACTTCACCTCGCCTGATGTTAAGCTAAAGGCAAAGTCTCGGAAAGAGGGTCACCATCGTAAACATTTACCATGTTTACAGTGGCGGCACTCAGCTTGACGGCCTCATTAGATGCCTTTTCACGCCTCGCTTAAAGGACCCGGGACTGTAGGAAGAAGGAAACACGTGAGCTGGCAGGGAATTCCAGGTCTTAGTGGTGCGGCATAGGAATGAATCACTGAAACGCTTGGTTCTAGCAGGTATACTCTGCACCGTAAATGGATGACATCTTGCAAGGGGAGGGTGGGACTAATTGGAACAGCTCGTCAGAACATTCACCATGGTAGAGACGGTAGAAAACTGCCAAAGACGCAACATCTCTACGCATCTGCAAAGGCTCGAGGGTGTTCGTGATCTCAGGATCCCCAATAATGCGGACCGCACGTCGCTGCAACCTGTCGAGAGCATCTAATAAGTACTTTGCGGAGCCGTCCCAGAGATGTGAGCAGTATTCCACGCAGGAACGAATTTGGGTCTTGTATAGAAGACACCGCTGCTCCGGCGTGAAAAAACGTCTCACTCTGTTCAGGACTCCGAGCCTGGAGAAGGAATGCCCTCCGAGCGGAGATCAAGCGGTCAAAGGCAGCTTCCTATAGGGAGCTGCTGGAGACACTGGAGCGGGACCCATGGGGGCGGCCTTACCGCTTGGTAAGAGGAAAGCTGCGCCCCCGGGCCCCTCCCCTGACCCAGGTTCTCGAGCCGGCTCTGCTTGGAGGAGTGGTGGCATCCCTGTTCCCGGCGCGGGCGGAACACGTTCCGCCGCAGATGACTCCGCCACCTCGGTCGCCTGATGCGCCCGGCGTGGTTATTGACGACGACGTGCCCGAGGTCACTTGGGTAGAACTAGAGCTGGCGGTGCGACGGCTTAGAGCCAAGAAGAACACCGCCCCGGGACCCGACGGCATTCCAGGCCGTGCGTGGGTCCTAGCTCTAGGAGAAGACGGTCTCGAACCCCGACTGCGAGGGTTCCTCAGCGCATGCTTGGAGCGGGGCCAGTTTCCGAAGATGTGGAAGACGGGGAAGCTGGTCCTCATCCGCAAGGACGGACGCCCGGCGGACGAGCCGTCCGGGTACCGGCCCATAGTGTTGCTCGACGAGGTGGGCAAGCTCTTCGAAAGAGTGATTGCCAAGCGCCTCGTCGAGCACCTCTCTAGAGTGGGGCCGGACCTAGCGGACACGCAGTACGGCTTCCGCCGGTGGCGTTCCACTGTGGATGCCATCATGCGCGTGAGGAGTCTGGCGGAGGATGCGGTTGCCCGGGGCGAGGTGATGTTGGCGGTGTCCTTGGACATCTCCAACGCGTTCAACACCTTGCCCTGGAGTTGCATCAGGGAGGCGCTCGTGTACCACGATGTGCCTCTCTACCTCCGCCGCATAGTCGGGGCGTACCTGACGGAGAGGGCCGTCATCTACCCAAGTGCGACCGGCGTCGGTAGGCGTGAGATGTCGTGCGGTGTCCCACAGGGATCGGTCCTGGGGCCGCTCCTGTGGAACATCGGATACGACTGGGTGCTTCGCGGTGAGCTTGCGTTCGGGGCCACCGTCACGTGCTACGCGGACGACACGCTAGTGACGGTGAGTGGCGCTACACACCGCGAGGCGACCCAGAGGGCCACGACCGCTGTTGCTCAAGTCGTGGATCGGATCCGGCGGCTGGGTCTCGAGGTGGCTCTGCACAAATCCGAGGCCTTGTTCTTTCATGGTCCTCGGCGCGGGCCACCCCCGGGATCCAGCTTGACAGTAGGAGGTACTCCCATCGACATCAAGCCCCGGTTGAAATACCTGGGGCTCGTACTCGACGGTCGGTGGGACTTCGGAGAGCACTTCCGAAGTCTGCGCCCCAAACTGTTGGTGTTAGCTAACGCGCTGATGCGGCTGCTGCCCAACTTGAGGGGCCCAGAGGACTCCTGCAGGAGACTCTACGCGGGTGTCGTGCGGTCCATGGCCCTGTACGGGTGCCCCGTGTGGGCGGACGCCCTGCAGGCCAGGTTCGTGCAACTGCTGCATGCGCCGCAGCAGACGATGGCCTGCAGGGCCATTAGGGGGTACCGTACGATATCCTTTGAAGCGGCGAGTCTCCTAGCCGGATCGCCACCGTGGATCCTGGAAGCGAGATCCCTTGCGGCACTGTATCGGTTCCGTAAGGAGGCGCGGGAGCGGGGATACGATCCCGAGCCCGAAGACATTCGGGCCGAGAGGTCCCGGCTCCACGGGATCATGGTGGCGGAGTGGGAGCGACGACTTGAGCAACGACGCGCAGGGCATGCCGTCATAGAGGCGGTAAGGCCCATCATGGGGGAATGGCTCGAGAGGCCACATGGCAGCCTCTCATATCGACTGACGCAGATTATCACCGGGCACGGGTGCTTCGGGCGATATCTGTGTCGGATCGAAAAGGAGCCAACGTCCGAGTGCCATCACTGCGACGCGAGCGAGGACACGGGGCTGCACACGCTCACCGAGTGCCCGGCATGGGCCAGACCGAGGTGGGAGCTAGTGGCGGCCCTGGGAGTGAGAGTTCTCACCCTCGCCACCCTGCTCACAGCAATGGTCCGCTGCGCGGACGCGTGGGCGGCCGGCGTCTCCTTCAGCGAGCAGGTAATGGTCGTGAAGGAGACGGCGGAGCGGGAGAGGCGGCGCGAGCGAGAAAGACTCGCGGATCGCGCCGCCCGCGCGCGCAGGCAACTCGGGCGTCGGAGGGCACTGACTGACCTCCGTCCCCCATGAGCGCGGGCCTGGGGGTGACGGGTGAAGCCGCCTGTCACCCCAGCAGAAGCAGGCCACGGCGGCGGCGCGCTGAAGAGCGCGCCTCCCCATTCCGGGGGCGAGTTGGGGACACCGTTGTCCCCCCTCCTGAGGAGGGCCAGACCGTAAGGGATGGCCCTGGGTCAGCCGGGGTGCGAGGGATATGTCTTTGACAACCTCACCTCCGGCCTAGCACCAAGACCCACAGTCGGCGTGCGGTTTTAGTCGGTTCGAGTCCGACATAACCTCCCCTTCCGGCTCCGGCAGGGGGGGTATCCGAGGGGATTTCCGCACGAAAAAAAAAAAAAAAAAAAAAAAAGGACTCCGAGTTTACGCGAGGCTGATTTGATGATACTCTCGATATAGTTTTTGTTATTCAGTTTGCAGCGAACATCCATACCGAGGATAGTGAGGTGATCCTGCAGTGGCAGTGGTGTGCTCTGAAGAGTGGGAAGGGGAAGGAAAGGAGATACCTTTGCTGTAAACGCACATGCCTGGGTCTTCTTGGCATTGAACTCGACCAGGTTCCTAGCGCTCCATGAAATGTGGTCCAGGATCCGGTCCAGCTCAGTGACAAGAAGCTGCCTTTTTTCCGCGATATCAGACTGCTTGGCCGCAGGATGTGCGTAATAACTCCCGTGTAAGGTGCTGTCGTCTGCATAGCAGTGAATGTTTCCGTTACAGAGCATGTCATTGATATGCAGAAGAAAGAGAGTGGGAGATAAAACGGAACCCTGCGGCACGCCAGCATTTACCTGCAAGAACTCCGAAGCTCGTCCATCACAAAGGACGCGAATACGGCGCCCCTGCAGGAAGCTTGCAACCCAGTTACACAGTCTAGGAGGCAGGCCGAAGGCTGGTAGCTTGGAAAGAAGCGATTTGTGCCATACCCTATCGAAAGCTTTGGCGATGTCAATACTAATTGCCAGTGACTCACCGTGCTTCTCCATAGCCTCACCCCAAAGGTGGGTCATGTACGCTAGAAGATCACCCGTTGACCGTTTCGGTCTGAAACCGTATTGCCGGTCACTAAGCAAGGAGTGATCCTCTAGGTGGCGCATGAGCTGTGTGTTAATTATGTGCTCGAACACCTTGCACAGCACTGAGGTGACGGCTATGGGTCGATAGTTGGCTGGGTCCGAGCGATCCCCCTTCTTGGGGATCGGCTGGACATTCGCCTCCTTCCAAGCCGAGGGCACTGTACCCGAACTGTAGGACAGTCGGTACAGCCGCGTTAGCATAGGAGATAACTCCGCTGCACATTTTTTAAGTACAACCGCTGGAATACCATCAGGACCACTGGCTTTCCGGACATCGAGTGATTGCAGTAGTGCACGGACATCGCGTTGCCTGATACGTATATCAGGCATTGCGTGGTCACCAGTGGGCATTGTCCGTGGTTGCATACCACAATCATCGACTCGGGAGTTGGCCGCGAAGAGATTAACCAGCAAATTTGCTTTCTCTTGCGGCTCATGGGCCAGAGATCCATCGGGATTGCTCAGCGGGGGCAGCGAGGGCTGGCAGAAGTTGGCTTGCACGGCTTTGACCAGTTGCCAGTAGCCATGGCTACCCGTGGGATGCGCCACTAGCTCTTGGCCCAGCCGTGCTATGCGCTGGGCATCCGCCCTGACGCATGCCCTCTTGCAGACCTTTGTGGCTCTGTTGTACGCCGCCTTGAAGTGACCCACGTTGGGATCGCGCGTGGCACGCGCCCGCACCCAGGCGCGGTACGCAAACTGTTTATGCTCAACAGCCTCCACGCACTCGCGCCCGAACCACGGACGCGCTCCGCGGACTCCGGTGACATCGGTGTATGGGATATAGTATTCCATACCTAGACCAATCTCACCGGCGACGGCAGTAGCGCTCTCAGATGGGTTCTTACCCTCAAAGCAGCGTTCAACCCACGGGATGGACGCATAATAATCGCGCAATCCATCCCAGTCCGCTGACGAGTAGTGCCATAGCCGCCTCTTCCCCTGCACGGGTCGTGGGGGCGCTACAATGGGCACGGTGGAGCGGACCAGACAGTGGTCTGAGTTACCTAAAGCAGCAATCACCGAGACACTACTGGTCCGGGTGACTCGTCAACAGAAGGTCTAGCAGAGAGGGCTCTAGGCCGGACTCTCTTGGTATCCTCGTGACCTTGTGCACCAATTATATAGATCTGTGCCGTGGCGATAGTCTATTCGTCTGTTACAGTCTAGTGTATCTCGTCTAGTTGTATCCCACTGATGACTACTAGCAACTAGCCAAAGCTGTGCAATTAAACCAGCTCTGGCATAAACATATTGATAAACTAAACTTTCCCACATTTTTTTTTTCATTCATATTTATTATGGACCTGACAGGTTGCTTCCGGTCCTGTATTATATACAATATTGTATGTTGTATAATTAAAGCTAAATGCCATGGTTTTCAATGTAACATGAAAGTTTGCACCAAATATTTACCACCCATTATTATTAGTACCCATGTTACCGGCACAAGCCATAGAAAGAGGAAAATATGAAAGGTAAAAGGGTTGCGGGACAATGCAGGCCACCAATATCAAATATAAAATTAATAGGTGATATCCATAATTCTCAATTTTTGTAATATACTGTTTTTTAGCAATTGCGGGATGTAAAAGTTAATTTAGTATGAGTCTCAGTATTTTATATTGAAAAAGAAAATGCAATAATAAAGTTTTAAAAATATAAAAATAACAGTATATAGACGGCGGGGTGTCGGTAGTGAATGTGATGGTTAAATCCCTGCTCTGTGCAGACATTTGTATGCATAAATATGGCTATTTGCCTTGGTCAGGGTGTTTCTATGTATGATATGTATGTATTTATAAAAAAAAGTCTCTAAGTATGTTTACCCACATTCGATTTAGATTCCATTCCATTATTAGATTCCATAACACAAGCTGGTTAAGCTTACCAAGGGGCTAGATAGCATTGTGTAGAATATTGGTATTTATAGATTACATTTATAATTTATATGTAAAAAATAAAACATATATTTGATAATATAAAAAATAGTGCTCCAACGGTATCGGCTACATGGACCAAGCTACCGGTGATCATTATTACTATTGATATCAAATTATGAATAACTTTGAAAATCTATATAAAAAATTAAAAAGTCTAACGATGGTAAGCTGAAGATATCTTTTGGACCTTCAGGGTAATACTCGCCAAAAGTCCTAATTTGATTGAATGTCACCTTTTTGCTCGTTTAAAAATTACAGTCACAATATAAATATGTACAAGAATATGAGATGATTAGTGTTATGTAAACAATTGTAAGTAAGGATTGTTTAAACAGGTCTTGTCTCTACCTACCCCTATTTCTATACTGTAATGTCATGAGGCATATATGTAACACTGGAAGTACTATTAGAATGAGTACAGATATAAAACAAAGTATTTTCACACTTCGTTCAAGTGGTAAAATAAGTTCAAAAAGTTGATACCTAAAGCCCAAAAGTTATTTTAGACTTTAAATTATGATATTCTAATAATCAGGTGAATGTTTAGCAGCTTCTAGAACAACCAAACAACAGTAATTGAGAAAGAAATGCTTAAGTAAGTATTTACCTTCATTTTCTTGAAAATTGGAAGGTTTATTTTACTTTATTGGCACTCAAAAACAAAACAACACACAAACACTTCACTATTATTATGAAAAAACGGGTTTCATGTCCATAGTTATAGAACAACAACAATAAATATAAAGAAACTGTAAATAAAAACTTCAACAACACGACACTTATAAAAAGAAAGTCCACAAGAATATTAATATATTGGCATGTTTCGAAACTAAAACGCACAAAACTAAAATGAATATTTGGTATGCATAAAACTAACGCAAAGTTAAACTGTAAGTGTATTTTGATAAAAATAAATACAAAATAAACAAGATTATTTTAGGTTATATTGGAGCGTCGAAGAAACGTCAAACGTCATTCGAATTTGATTGTCTATAGATAGACTTGTAAGTGGTAACTATAAATAAATTAGTTAAAAGAAGGAAGCACATGAAGGGAAATCCCTTTACCATGTTTGTTATAGAGATTTGATCCTTATGATTGCCACTATCGATTGATGTCATAAAAATACAAATGTAATTTTTTAGAGTTTTAGTCGGTTCGATTACCGGGTGTGTCAAACGAGTTTTCGAAAATCTTTGAATGCAGTTTTATGTCTTTTTAAAAATAAAGAAATGTTTTTATGTGAAATTCACTAACTCCAGTATTTCGAGTAGTTCCCCTTCAGGGAGCATGAAAATCTACCATCCTGTATGATGTAGACTGTTATAGGTGTACCAGAATCTCATGGCAAATAGCAAATTAGAATATTGTAAAGTGCAATACTGGGGAAATTGGATTATACTATCTTGATACTTACTACATTCTACTTTAAACTGTGGGGAAAATATATTTATTTTTAAACAGTACAAAGGCACTATAAATCTATATATATAAAAAACAATGCCACTTTTCGTTGTAATGTTATAACTCAACAACGCCTTTACCGATTTGGCTAATTTTGGTCTTGAATTATTAGTGGAAGTCCAGGGAAGGTTTGCACGTAGAGAAAAATCGAATAATTGCCGGGAACCGACATCCACGCGGGTGGAGCCGCGGGCAAAAGCTAGTACCATAATAAACAATTTAAATAAATAAATATAGAAAATTTTTAATTTGTATTTCATACATAGCATTAGACATATTTAGGTATTATTTAGAGATTTATATTTTTATAGCTGTCGCCCGCGGCTCCGCCCGCGTGGATGTCACTTATCGCTGTTAAGTGGTTTAGGAGTCCATTGAGGACAAACATTGTGACACGAGATTTATATATATTAAGATGTTGAAAAATGATTCTGAACTGCTAAAGTGATGTAAATGATTGTAATGAGATTCCTAGTGCCATCAAATAACTTTTGAGTTATACTTAGTAAAGATATTTTATTTCTTTTGACACCCGTTGACGTGGGCAATGTCATAATATAAGCTCACCAGTCGACACGACACGTTTTCAACAAAGGCCTTATCACTTTTTTGGAATTATCACCACACTTGTGCCCTATTTGTTAAACCCTCTCGCCATTCCCATTCCCATTTCATTGAATAAATGAGGCAGGATCCCAAGAGCTAGCAAAAGGGATCCACGTCATGAAACAGCCAGTGAGCCTACCCTACCATTCTACCTGCGAAGTATTCCTGTTGTTTTTCAGTTGCTTGAGCACTTCACTTCAATATCAAAAAGCCACTTCAATCCATGTGCCTTGGCATTCCGAGAAGTTGATTTTCAGCAAAGTTGGTGTTTCCAAAGGTTGGTATTGGTAATCTGCGAGAGGTTGCTAATTTGCGAATGTGGCATTATGGGCATTATTCACTATTTATGAATAATGCCCATAATGCCACAGCTGAAGAGCATAATACATTCGATGTGATTTATTTGGATTTATATTAGTCAAAAAGTTTATCTGCCGGCTATCTATATAAAAGTATCAAAATGGTGCAAGCCAAATTATTGGTCAAACCGCCCCAAAGACCAGAAACTGAAACAATAATACATTTGACATTACGGTGTATGTGTATATCAATGTCAAACTTTGTGAACTTTGCATGCTGGTCAGACTAGTGCGCATGGGCGTCTTATGTCTGTTATAAAAGAAATAGTCGTACATCAGTTTCATCTCTGTGAGTTCGTCGAATTTGACGTGATGGCATCAACATTGCCATGAGATTCTGGTAGACCTTTTATATAGGCATGGTATGTAGAGTTGTTGAAGTTGATTGGGCATTATTTTCTGACTCCTTACTACCACTGGGAACTTTGGGAAGCTAATTATAGAAAAGGAAACCCTCATACCAACCAATAATTTTTATTAACAAGTTTCGCTAACCAAACTATTACCGCTGCAATTTATAATGATGTTATTTATATGAATACTCTATAATTGGGTATTATCCAACAGTTAAAATAAATTATTTATTCGAGCTTATTAAATTTTTATTAGTATAACTGATTTGACTAATAAATAATTTTATGCCACTAAATCTTTTTTCATACAAGTTACCTTTTATCTTGTCGTTTTGACGTTTAGTAAAAATATACAATTAAAGATATGTACTCTATAGACTCTGTTTTTTTTTTGTAATTTTTGCATTTAATCACAGAACAGACAAAACCATTAGACACTGACCCGTGCATTCAATCTCGTCAAAATTTGACTACTTTAAGTATTTACATTATATACCTACATACAAAGAATTTCTAATAATTATAATAAAAATATAAAACAAGACATTATACAGGTTCAGGCATCAAAGAATTCCTCACCATCGACGTCAACTGGGAGGGTGGCCAGAAGGCTATCGGCATTGCCATGTATAATGGCAATGTCAATCCTTTGCACAAGGAATAAACCAGCCCTCTGGTCGCGGGTAGCGGCGATTAAACGTTTTGAAATTTCTTTGCATGATGACGTGCACTTGGTGGACCCCATTCGCGAGTCTGCGCTTAATCTGGTATCCCTGTCATATTACAACTGAATAGTCTTGATCTTGAGTGTTTCGGAATTAAAATACTTGAAACATCAATGTAAACCTTTGAGAATGCCGTAAGGCGAAACCGGTCAGGTTTAGAAATAAAATAAACTCAGTGGAAAAGTACAAGTGTGATTCAATATGTGTAGTAGATTCCACCAAGCGCCATCAATCTCCAGTATAAACAGTCTTGATTTATTGTTTTTTTTAAGTATAAGGGAGTAAAAATTCATTAAGATCCATATCCATACTAATATTATAAATGCGAATGTAACTATGTCTGTCTGTCTGTCTGTATGTTACGCTTTCACGCCTAAACCACTGAACCAATTTTGATGAAATTTGGTATAAGGGTAAGTTAGACCTTGAGAAAGGACATAGGCTATGTTTGGTCGCGATAACCGACATCCACGCGGGCGGGGCCGCGGGAAAAAGCTGGTAATAAATAAATAAAACACGCTACCTCATGAACTCCTTTTGTAAAAAATTTATAGACCATAAAAATGATGTGCCCGAAACGTACCTTGTGAACGGCTTCTATGTAGTTCGTTGTAAACATTCCAGTAATGTCAAACGTCAAAACAAATTTGCAATACAATCCAATTTTTAATGGATTTTCATTGAAAAACTAATTAAAACGCAATGTTTTATTGTGAAATGTCGTGTATTAAATGTAGTGTGTTATGTGCGTGCGTTATACAGGCATTTATTTGGGATTTTTGTTGATATAACCTACAAAATGTGTTGTGCATTATTTGTGTTTTTGTGAAATCAGTGAAAATTTTGTGATAAAAGCATATGGTGTAGTGTTTCTTACAAAGTGTTTGTGATTTTGTGATGTGATAGGGGCAGTAAACACACGTCGAGGGCGGTAAGTAATAGAGAATAAGGTTTGATAGTTGTTTACAAATTTTACAATGTTTACAGGTTTCATATACACTTCCTAGTTAATTTTTAAACTGTTTGACTATATCCGTGTTATTTTCATGTATTTAGGGTGTGAAGGATACTATTTTTAACAGGAGAAACTCATTGAACTTTAAGTTTCAGTGTTTACTTTTAAATTGTGACTTGCAGTTGTTTACTATTCATGTACTTTAATTGTGCTTTTCTCAAACATATAACTTGATTTTATTTTTTTAATATGTATTGGGCCAATAGTTATTTGTCTTGCAAACAGGAAATTACTCACATATATAAAGTTTTGAACTTGATCGAGTACAAAACAATGTTTGTTATTGTAATGAACAGCAATTGAACCTACAGGTGTTTTATGGGCATCTGGTGAGTATATTATTTTGTTATAAAGTAATATAAAATATAACTACCTACCCTCAATTCGGAGTTAACAAAATGCAATTGCGAATGTTAATGTATATGCTATGTAATGTTTTAGGTTCACGTTAACTTAATATTCTATATAAAATTACAGTATTACATAAAGATTGATGAAAACAATAATAGTGTGTATTAATTACATGTATAATTAAACTAATTATTATTGCCTAATGTTTTTTATTGCCAAATAAAATATTTTTGACTTCATTTTTCTCAATTTATTAGTCATTGTCATAATGGTTATCAATGTGGTATTTAATATTCCTGATGACAGAATTTTATCACCCTGGAAAATTTTCACAATCTGGAATAAAACCTAATGTGTGTGTTCAAGTAAGTTTTAGGAATTCGGTTTTCTATAACTGGTATCATCTTTCAGTACGACCCACATTTGTTCAATACCGAAGAGGAGTTGTCATATTGCTTGATGGCTACACATACAGTAAATCGGACCGAATCAACTGGTACTGTTCTCGACGCACCACTACAAGTTGTAAAGCCAAGATAAAATTAACCCCAGATGAAAAATACATAGACTGTTTAATGGGTGTTCATGCACATTACCGAGAGAGATTTGTAGTATCACCTGATGGTATTTTAATTAAGCTTGGTAAGTGCTTCAAAAGGTAAATGTAGAGTATTTATGGAAGGAAGAGGAAGAAATGTGATAGTTTTCACAATATATGAGGTCAGAATAAATTTGTTTCACTTTTAAATGGCCCACATAGAAGGGCTGATCACCCATCCGGTCAAATGACTTCCCCACTGGTAGTAATAGAAATAGTAGAAGTTTGCGCAAATATCGCTCATTGAAATAAAACGACTTTTTAACGGATTCTATTACAATTTAATCTGATAATATTTACTGTGTTGCATAAGTCCATAGAGCACGGTAACCACTTTGTGGGTTGTGCGTTTGTCAGCCACCTAAGTGGTATTAAAAAAAATCATTAGGTGTTTCTGCTACTTTTCAGCGGCCATGGTTGTGATGTTACTAAAGAAGGTAGTTGTCACATACTTTGAAGGGTATATTATTTCACAGTACCCAAATAATGTCAAATAAATGGCGGTAGAACCTGTTGAATAAAGATATTATTTCAATAATAACATTTAGGTACTTAAATTGTTTTTAGTAGAAAAGGTTGCGTTTTGAACGCTGACTGCTAGAAAAAAGTGACTATACTGTTATTACTTAGCTAATATGAAAAAGCTAAATAAAATAATACATTCTACAAGCTCAATGTTTGTGACATCCCCTTAAGTTATTTTTGTTATATTTTATATCAAAATTAATTTTTTTCTAGCAGGAGTAAGTAGTTTGCGATGTGAATTTTCTGAGAAGATAGTCTATAATGATTTTTTCATGTTTCCTCTCATCGTCACCGATCCTATCTCAATATTTCTTCGTAATCTGTGGATATTTTTTATTTTAAAGTGAATGCTAGCCAAGGACAAAAAACTGAAATGCATTAAGCAATTGTGATAGTTTTGGTTAGTACAAAATGTATTATGTTTGTGTAAGTATTGCAGGAGTCAAAATGAATCAATTAAAATGGAATCTAATGTGTGTGTTTTATTATCCTGAAAGATTGAATTGTATAGATATGGAATATTTTTCAAGTTTATGTTAGAAATATTGAATTGTTCTGATTATGGTATAATGTAGGTGCTACAGGTAGTTAAGTATGCACAATGTGAGAACCGGCGACTTCACCTCAGATTTCAGTTTAATAAATGCAGTCATTCATTAATCTGCGATCCCAAATAATTTTAAAACAAATCTAGCTGCAGGAAGTGACAATCCCTTCTACTTATATTTTTTTAAGAGGTTATTGCGATTCGTCTGCTGTCAACGTGAATTGACCAAGTTGTAGGTAGACAAACTCTTCACAAATATGAAACCGCTTCAAAATCATTCTAGGTCCTAAAACACTTTTAGATAATTTTACAAAAACCTAAAACGCATTACTTTTACCCGTGATACGCGATTGAAGGTGCATAATTTTTTTTTCACTGTAATCGGTTTGATTAAAACTTTCAGGAAAATTTAAGCAACATCATGTCCAAATTTCAAGTTAGTTTAGTTTTAGCACACGCATTTTGCGCATGCTTCGTAAGCGATTCGCCGCATGCTTCGCAAGCGATTCGCCGCATGCTTCGTAAGCGATTCGCCGCCGCATGCTTCTCAAGCGATGCGTCGATAAATGTGTTCCCGTTTGAAAGCTTTTGAATCGTTTTAATAATACTTATTGCAATTTTCAGCCAGATTGGAATTTATACCTACACGTACAGGATATTTGCTACTCCTAAATGGTTATACATTCTGGAAGGATGCTCGGAATAAGAGTGGTATCTATTGGTATTGCTCGAAGCGACATCAGAAGTGCCCTGCTTTCGTGAAGACAGATCATAGTCACGCGCATGTTTTAAAATCTCATATGTTTCACAACCATGAACCTAGAGTGTGCCAATATCCAAATACTTAATACTTTGTGTAGGTATAGATACTAAATAATGATAATGAATATAAATAATAATGATAAATTAACCTACCTATCGCCGCAACCGTCTCCGGCGATAGGTCATGCAAGATAACCTGAAGTAATATGACCGAATGTACCGATGCGATACATTGGATACGAAATCTGGATGTTGGGGCGTAAAGTTCGTAGCATTACCTGATTTGTACTGCATGTAATACGACTAATAAAGTTGCGTTGTCGTAAGCTTTATTGTGTTTTAAATGACGTGATTCTTTGTTAGATGGGTTACCTCTTTTAAAACAATAACGTAATCATGCCATCCATCAAAAGACTAGCGAGATGTGTGTATTGGTTAGTTTATTAACCATGGCCGTTTTGTTCTATTGCCATTATAATTTACGCTCCTCAAAAAGACATTAAAATTTCATGAGCTTGAAACTAGCAGCCAAAATCGGCAGCCAAGATTGTCAACAAAATTATAACAGCATAACACATATTCCCATTACAAGAAGGTTTCAGACAATTTATAGAAGTTTTACCATCATCATTTTGATATTGCTGCTACTTGTATTGATTTCGGCTGCTAATTTGAGCCTCATGAAATCTACTTTATAAGAGCCTTTGCGAATTTTAAAGTTTGAATATTTTGTCATGAATCCTATCATCAGTTTTATGTGGAACCCAACCTAAGTTGCCTCATGAGTAGTTTGAATAATAAATAAGAGATTGAGGAAAAGATTTAAGAAAAATAAAGAACGTCATCAATAATGTATTCGTTTATTTAACATCGAATAGCCGTTGCCCGCGGCTTTACCCGTTGATCCCCCGTTTCCACAACCTATATAAACTATTTCCCAAGTAAAAAGTGTGTTATTCCAGACTGTAATCTAGCCCTGTACCAAATATCGATTTTAAGATTGAGTAACGAACATCCAAACATAGAATTTAAATATCAGTAGAGGATGTGAACAATTGGAACACTTACACTATTGCAACTGCTCATAGACGAGGTTACGTGTAGATCATCAGGTAGGCCCTCTGTTCGGTTGTTTCCTATTACAAGGTCATCCTAATTCGTATTGTAGTGCAATAGCGTCTGAATAAAAAAAATTCTTAACTGTCTTTACAGTGTTTCCTGCAGTGCTGTCAGAAAATCAGTGCTCGAAGACCATCATTAATGGTGACTATTCACTGAGCACTGTCGCAATAGAAGAGTATGATACATTTTCACAATCCTTCCAAGAAGGAATTATGTGTCTCCAAAATGCAAATAATAAAATAACCGAGAGAAGTACAGGACTGCAAATTCTAGGAATAGAAACTATTGTACCGCCAAAAAACTATCAATATCAAACGGCATTGCAAATTCTAGATTCTGAAATCAGTCAGCTACAAATATTGGAAGCGGAAATTACAAAATCCATCATTACGGATATGAGTAACACAGTAAGCTATATGAATACTCAGAATAAGGCAGAAAATTTAAGTATTCAAGCAAAAAATTTGCAACCACTAACTGTTGATGAAAAAATCACAGAAGAGTCGGCTATAGTCTATAGACAACACGCCATAGAAGACCAAAACGAAACACCGATTGATACTGTAGAAAAAAGCACAAAGTTGGCTATCGCTCAAGAAGAACATAACGAGATGCCTATCTTATTTATGTCTTGTGAACCTGTAACAGAAGAAAAATCGCAAAATACCAATCTTCTCCAAATCTCTGAATTGCAATCTAATGAATTTGTTGCAGTAGAAGTACAATCCTCTGAACAAATTAGCACTGAAATAGATTACTTTGAAAAATCTGTAATAGAAACTACAGAAATAAATTCAATAGAAAAACAAACTACAGAATGCTCTTCCTCTAACACACAAGCAATGAAAAAGCAAGAATCCGAAGATGAAACCTCGAATAGGAAACTAAAGCGTAAAAATAATACAGATATAGAAATCACAGAACGCAAAATAACAAAAAGAACTGAGCAGAACACCCAAACAGTACGGCAAGTTAAACGAAGTCAAACTATAACAAAACTACCTATAGTGTACCTTACAAGGTTTGATATAAATACTATGAAAAATCACTGTGTAAAGGACGAACAATCCACTGATAACCAAAAGACCTCAGAAAATAACGCGAGCGTGCAAGTAATAAGTGAAACAGGCGTAGAGCAAGGCAAAGAATGTAATAATCTAGGTGAGTAAATTATGATTGCAGTAAAGTAAGTTAAGTCATAGGAAACGACTTGCTGAACATTCGTGTTAATCTTGTTTTTCAGAGCGCTCGACTTCCACGAATTATCCAAATTGTATGGTGTTACTGCAACGAATATACATGAAAAAGTAAATTGGTCCAGCTTACGTCGTCAGTATTCTATCGATTCCAGCTCTATGAAGGCGGAACTGGCAGTTTACTAGTTGTGCCATTTTATAATAAAGTAATGGCAAATGATTGAAAAGTTAGTGCAGTGCAATCACCAACTAAAAACATTTGGTAGTTTCATTTGGGTACAACTCTTTCAAGTACCTACAATGTAACGGTAAGGTAGGATAAGGTAAGATCATACAACGTAAGGTATAATTTAAATATAATCTTGTACAGTATGCTTTGCATTGATCTAAAGTTTAAGAATATAGAGATAAAGACCGACCGTAATAGGTGTACCGCGTCTTGCTTGGCTATATACGCGGCGAGATTGCAGGAGTATTGTATCGACCGGTCGAGTGTCAGATTTGGTCAGTTCACCGCTAACGCTCAAGACGATATCTCGCTCGCTTTCGACTAATGCTCTTTCTTTCTCTGTCTTTACCTCGTCCCTCGCCACGACGCGTGTACCTAGGGTGCGGTACTCACTAGTCCATCTTGATGGAATACATATTTTTACTATTGTAATATTGCTATTGTCCTACTTACGTTGGAATACTCAGGTGACGAATAGATGAATGAATGGAATAAATGTTCTGTTCTTATATGCTAAAATTATATTGTTCCTTGATTAAATGCTTGCGGTAATCTCAAATTAATATATTAAATTGGATATGTGCCTCTTTTATGAAGAGTGAGCTAAGCGGTAAATTCATATTTTTTCCGATATATAGATTTGAAAACATGACAATGTGACAATATTTTTAGATTCTTGTACTTGAGACGTTAGGGGTTTTTTATTAATATGTTTTATAAGTATACTATACTTATAAAAGATGAAAAAAAGATGTTATTATAGTACATAATTGAGCAAAATTACGGCTAAACCGCCATGTTATAGTTTTATATTTTTTTTAATGAGTACCTAAGCTTACCTTGATCGTTATTATTTACGTAATACATTTTTATAAAAGTAGAGGCTTTTGAGCTTTCTAGCTTCTAATGAAACTGATTACATAATGTCAATGTATAATGTTAAAGGTGTTGTGTAAGTTCATAGTTAATTCACTGAACTTTTTTAAAAGATTCATGTATAAAATTTAGTGTCCGTCTGTCCGTTGATGTTATTTTATTATCAGCATTTGATATTGTACTCTTCTCTATAAGAGATTATTCTGATTATGATGGGCAGTAGCTGTAAGTTTAAAATTTTAACAACATTTTAAGCATGTTAACTTTATTTTAATTCTATGATAAAAGTTAGATAGAAGAAGAAAGAAGAAGAAGTTAGATAGAATAAAGATAAAATATTATCACTATTATCTATATAAATTAAGATTTTTAAAAGACCGATTTATTTCATCTTTTACATTTAGATTGTTGAAGATTATTTTAATTAATTTATCATTTTTGAAGCACATAACATTGACATTCAGTAAGTTATAAATTAAAAGTTGTAAGTTTTAAAAGTACATGTTAATGTTTGAAATTTATTTTAATTACCGTAGGTACTATATTTATTACACTGATATGTGTTTTACCCGTTTTCTCGAATAGAGACTACAATCGGTGTGTGGTATCAGGTTGACTTATGAAAGAAAGTATCAGCACTTGGTACTCTTCCCCCAAAATTAGTAACTAGTACTTCCCCATACTCCCCATTTCCTTGAAATGTTCACTGTAGAACACAATAAGACTATACAATTATTATACATTCCTATAATTATAATAAATACTTCAAATTACGTGTTCTGCTGAAATGCTTTGACTCTGAACATCTTTGTTACATTCCATGTGACCAGTATTGTTTAAGTAAATCGCTCTTGATTTTCTTAGGTTGGTTGTAAAAACACTACTACTGCAAGAAAGATGGTTATTATAATTATTTAATATTTTTTTAGGCCAAAGTACAAATTGTACAAAATACAAAGTGAAACAAATTAAATTGAAGAAACGCGTGCGTTAGTCACCTTTTGGGCAATAACAAAGTTAGTGTGGTAGGGCGGGCCCCAGACTCTGAAGTAAGTGTCGGTCGCTATTGGGGTTAACGCTAAGATAATGAAGAAGATGGTAGATCAGGGTTCCCTTCTTCCATGTCAGCAGAGCACGTCCTTTAGGGATATCGAGCGTGTCTAATTCGTCCTCTAGATATTAAATCATATACTCGTAATAAAATTATTGTATTTGTAATATGTCGGAACAAGTCTAGGATTAGTATGGAACAACTGTTATATAACATGTGATTTAAATCTGTGAAAAATATTTTAGTCATAAAGATATAAGTAAAAATTTATTGTTCCAGTCAAAATAAGTGTATCTCGTATATGGAAATACATGTTTTATTTATACAATATTTATTATGTTTCTTATATTTCAAAAAACCTAATACCCCAATAAACGGGTGATTCTACGATAAGGGGTAACTTGCACACATACACGTAGGCACACGTGGACCACTTGCATTGCAGCTGAGGTTGACCTGAGTACCTTAGAACTTGGTGGGACCCCAATGCACACAATTTTTTTATGATAAAAATTATTAGAAGGGTCTCATTTCATATTTTAAATGTCTTAATTTTTAATATAGCGGTAACGCTTGCACTACAGTAAAATTATAGAAGAAACGTGAAGCGGAGGCGAAGATATCAAAGGATTAAAAACGATCCCGAAAAGTATGAATTGCACAAGCAAGAAAAAGAAATATATTTAAAAAAGAAAGAGAAAGGTATTATAAAAACTGTTGGTCAAATGACTTCTAGAGAACAACGTAAGTCACGAAAAATATGGAAGAATAAAGCAAGAGAGCGTTGGCAAGTCCAAATGTGACTAGCTTTAACTTATGTTCCAATAACGCTAACAATTTTAGTTAACCAAATGCTTCCAGTTGAAGAGCTGCCAAACCAGTGAAGAACAGCGCAACACTGCTTTTCAGCACTGCTGTGTGCTGCAAAGTTCACAATCATACCTTTAGATTGTGAACTTTGCAGCACACAGCAGTGCTGAAAAGCAGTGTTGCGCTGTTCGTGGTGATGTGTTGTTGCGTGCAGCAATGCTAAAGTGAAATTGCTGTGTAGCTCGGAATGTAATGTCATATAAGCTCATAGAGATTATACGGGGACCAGTAGTGCAGTGCAGCAAAGTTCTTAATCATATCTTAAATCAGACTGATGGAGACAGATATTTAATTAATAAAAAGGTGATACTATAATAAACTAAAGTTAAAACTAAATTAGTACAATATTTAAAAAAAAAATGATTTCGTTAATGTTCTTTAATTGATTTATTGCATCAAATTCTCTTTCTTGGTCCAATATCAACCCTGTCTTTAAGTGACAAGGAAATATTAAGATATTGTCGTTTTTGATGAACAAATTTCAACTTTTGTCCTCGGCCGTATCCTCGAACAACTCGAAACCTCTTATCGTAGAATTACCGAAATGAGCAAAAGCGAATGGTAGCTAATGAATGTGAGTAAATAAAATGCTGTTACGGTTGGGCGCCAACATCTTGGTGCCTCAAAGATCATTGGGTCCAACCTAACCTACAAAAGTAGGTACAGCACTAATTGACAGATGAGACTTTGGCGCGAATCATTTCCATAAAACCCAAAAGATAAACGAAAAATACAAAATCAAGCAAACCAGAAGAAGAACGAGGGCTCCTTTTCTTTATTTTGGTTTAGTTTGGCGTTGGGAACGCAGTAGTTTATATTCAGAATATTAATCAAACATTACATAAATCATACGTCGTCATTTCAATTGTACTGCTTCTAACAAAGAGATTTTTACTATTAAAGATATCGGGATATTTACCATATCTTGTTTAGAGTGTCCGATATTTCGGCGCTGCTGTTGCAAAAACTCATCATTCGTTCAAGAGATTTTTATATTATCATTCCTCAGCTTAACCTTCTAATTGCATCAATCGTTTTCTTCAGTCAATCTCACACCTCAATCATCGACTGAATTTTGGAATATTTATGACAAATTACAACAGACTACATCGCGGTAGATATGAAGAATATAAAAGAAAGAAAAAAGCGAGCTACCGCGCAAAGAACAAAGCTAATAAAACAAATGTAATCGCAGAAGGTTTGCAGAAAAAAGATATTAAAGAAGAGAATATTAAGGAAGAAAAGATTTAGTCAGAAAAAGAAAATTATGGATTGCGTTCCATAATTAATTATGAGTAGATTTTTTTTTAAATTTGGCATAATAGTTTTTGTTGTTCAAAATTTTACGTTTACTTAACGGAATTTTATTTTCTTTTGTAACGGAAAAGTCGCGAGTTTAAGTCCCACTTGAGCATTTAATTTTTCCCGATATATTCGAATTTACTTCTTTTGTTTGTTATTTTCCTTTATGCTTGTGTTTTTTGTTTTTACTTTTAATATTGTTTAGTACTTAGAGGTATATTATTTTTTTAACCCCCCACGCAAACAGAGGGGTGTTATAAGTTTGACGTGTCTATATGTCTGTTTGTCTGTGGTATCGTAGCTCCCGAACGGATGAAGCGATTTCAGTTTAGTTTTGTTTTGTTTTATATTAAAGGTGACTTATGTGCGAGTTTTCTTAGACATGTTTGGTTAAAATCGGTTGAGCCGTTCAAAAGTTATTGGGGTTAAAGTGGAGATGGGGAGTGCTGGAGGTATTTTTAGTTTTTAATTTATGCTATTGCTAGCGACACTTCCCTTATATTCTTTTGTTGTATTCTTTTTCAATCCCTTCAACTTAAGGCGGGGTTACAGTAGTTTTAACATTTTTAAATATTAAATTAAATAAAGTGCCAAATAAAAAGCACATTCATAAATCATACAAAACGGTCAAGCGATGTGTGAAGACAGAAACACGATCCATAATAATTTACTTACTAGAAATTAGCGTCAATCATAACTCTATCGCTACTTCAAATAAATAATAAATAAATAAATGCAAATATTGCACTAAGCTTGGATCGAACCCGCGCCTCCTGCGTGGCAATCGCGTTCACTACCGCTACGCCATAGAGGCTGTCAAATAGCGATTTGGAGCAATGAACAAAATGGATGATTTACAATAAGATGCCATTATCAAATTATGTCAAAGTTTGTATTAAAAATAGGTCTCTAATTTTATTATTCATATATTCTAATTATTTAGGTCCTGGAAAAGTTATTTTTACTTCAATAAACATATAAATCCTCTAAATCGCTGCATTCAAGCTTGCACGGCCTTTCTTTCTCTCGCGGAATTTTTATATTAGCGCATGTACTGTACTCGTAGCATTGCAACCCGGCCTTAAATGTAGGAGTGAGATGTGAGATCCATAGATCATTATATCATATTATGTTGTGGTTTCAGTAATAAAAATTGTCGTTGTGTCCTAGCTCTATTGAAATATATTATCCTGAATACGAGGTTTATGTTTGTAGTTTTAGTAGAACTTTTTTTTAACCCCCAGCTTAGTAAGTAGGTCAATAGTTCACAAGATCAAAATCTCAATATGGAAAAATTTGGTTGCTACTTACGGGAAGTGATACATATGGCAACCATTGAATCAAAATATTACTAGGTTTATGAAAAGTAAAAAGGCAAACACAATTTATTTTCTACTTTTTCGAGGTGTTTTATGACGGGGGTTTTTTTAATTTTTTAAATTAATTTTTATTCTACAAAAGTCTCTATGTGGTGCTTCATGGCCTTGAAAATGCTTACTCCACGTTCTTGTCTTTTACGGAATAGGTCGTAGCTTCCAGCTCGTATCCTGTGGATTAACAGAATCATTTAATCCATCTCATCCATTTAATCAATCCATCCAAAGTCACAACACAAGAATTAGAAATACCACAATCACATAGTTATTATTTCTAGATGAAATTAAACTTGCCTGCAGTTTTGCGTTGAGTAGATCCATTCTGTAATGTACAGTCAGCATCAGAAAGATGTTCACGAACAAAGTACTCAAAATGATCTTAATTTCGTTTTTTTAACCCCTTCCAGTTGACCGATTGTTCTGATATTTGGTATCTTTAGTTCGGGCAATAATACCATGTAAATCAATAAAACAGTTTGATTTGTTCTTAATACGAGAGTTTTAAGATCATTTTGAGACTTCGTCGCTAAGATATTTATGACACTGACTGTACTATAACAGTCTGCTTATTTTTACATTTCTTAAACTTTTCCCCGAGGTTAAGAGATTATAGGTACTTATATTTATACTAGCAAAAGTCTTAGGGTTACCTATTGCAGGATTTTTAGGGCTAGTGATCAAAATCCAAATGTTCCATTACTGTGCGACTTACTATCGCATCGTTCATTTTCAGGTCCCAATGAAAGTTCTATGACTTTTCGTACTGCCGTGTACTACCTATATTTAACGATACGTTGGTTCAGACTCGTTCTTATGCACATGCTTATCCTGTGCTAGAAGACTATATGCACCATTAGATGACACCGCAAGGGATTGTACTACTTTACGAAAAAGAAATCGTACTACTCCACGAAAGAAAAAATCAAAGCCAAAGTGGGTAGTCTCGGGAATATAAAGAAGGCACACATTGAAAACGCAATCATCCTACAAATTCCCTAAGATAAGAGATTTTACTGTTGTATTTAGTTCTTCACCGTAATTTTTAGTCATTTTTATACTCGTAAATTAGGACTATTGTCTGTTAGATATTTTTATACCTACTCTATTAATTATTAAACTTCGTCAATTGGGTATTATTTTATAGTTAAAATAAATTATCTAACCGAGCTTATTAAATTAGGAATGGTAAAAGAGCGATAAAAGTTGCGTCGGTTCTTATTTTATAGTTTTTACTTCTTTTTAATCATCCATAGTAACTGATTTGACAATTAAATTGTATGACGTCATTAATCTTTTTTCATACAAGTTACTTTTTAGCTTATCGTTTTGACGTTTAGTAAAAAGTCACTAATTTGACTAAAGTCAGTAGAATACCCAATTGTATTTTATACTTATCTAGTCATTTCAATGTCTAGTAATTTTTACTGAAAGGTGATAATCGTTTACATATCCACGATGTTTTTGGTGTCGTGTCGGGACCGTTATATTGGGTCCATATAGATTAAATCGTAAGCCGTGCCATTGTATGATGTAGTTTTACGATAAAACTCATCTTTCTAATATTAGGAAATCATGGTTTAGTGTTTTAAGACTAGGTTACTTATATTATAAGTTTATTATCAGGTACCTACTTACGTTGTATTCTGTCGGGGTGTGAGGAAAATACCTTATTGGACCACCTTACACCCTGTGACGATGTATGACGATAGCCGCTCCGCAGACCAGAGGGATATACCTAGTTAACTACGCTAGGTACCTATCGATCTATGTAAATAAAGTAAAGTAAGTGAAATAAGACCAGTGCCTGAACCATCACGGTATTTATGCTCAAGAGTTTGTAACAAGCAAGTAGGTACTTACTAAGTACAAGGTATTTTATGAACCTAGGGTAGGCAAACTCAGGCAAAAATAATTCGTTCATGGGATTGCAATATTTACAATAAGCATGTACTTGGTCGAATTTTGTTATAAGAAATCAATGTTTAGTGTCTAAACTTATTAAACTTACATGCCATTGTAAGCTAACATGTGCGTAAAATCACCGCCGTCACCTCAGTGCTGTGTAAGGTGTTCGAGCACATAATTAACACACAGCTCATGCGCCACCTAGAGGATCACTCCTTGCTTAGTGACCGGCAATACGGTTTCAGACCGAAACGGTCAACGGGTGATCTTCTGGCGTACATGACCCACCTTTGGGGTGAGGCTATGGAGATGCACGGTGAGTCACTGGCAATTAGTCTTGACATCGCCAAAGCTTTCGATAGGGTATGGCACAAATCGCTTCTTTCCAAGCTACCAGCCTTCGGCCTGCCTCCTAGACTGTGTAACTGGGTTGCAAGCTTCCTGCAGGGGCGCCGTATTCGCGTCCTTTGTGATGGACGAGCTTCGGAGTTCTTGCAGGTAAATGCTGGCGTGCCGCAGGGTTCCGTTTTATCTCCCACTCTCTTTCTTCTGCATATCAATGACATGCTCTGTAACGGAAACATTCACTGCTATGCAGACGACAGCACCTTACATGGGAGTTATCACGCACATCCTGCGGCCAAGCAGTCTGATATCGCGGAAAAAAGGCAGCTTCTTGTCACAGAGCTGGACCGGATCCTGGACCACATTTCTCAATGGGGCGCTAGGAACCTGGTCGAGTTCAATGCCAAGAAGACCCAGGCATGTGCGTTTACAGCTAAGGTATCTCCTTTCCTTCCCCTTCCCACTCTTCAGAGCACACCACTGCCACTGCAGGATCACCTCACTATCCTCGGTATGGATGTTCGCTGCAAACTGAATAACAAAAACTATATCGAGAGTATCATCAAATCAGCCTCGCGTAAACTCGGAGTCCTGAACAGAGTGAGACGTTTTTTCACGCCGGAGCAGCGGTGTCTTCTATACAAGACCCAAATTCGTTCCTGCGTGGAATACTGCTCACATCTCTGGGACGGCTCCGCAAAGTACTTATTAGATGCTCTCGACAGGTTGCAGCGACGTGCGGTCCGCATTATTGGGGATCCTGAGGTCACGAACACCCTCGAGCCTTTGCAGATGCGTAGAGATGTTGCGTCTTTGGCAGTTTTCTACCGTCTCTACCATGGTGAATGTTCTGACGAGCTCTTCCAATTAGTCCCACCCTCCCCTTTCCTTCACAGGACGACACGTGCAGGGCTGAGATGTCATCCATTTACGGTGCAGAGTATACCTGCTAGAACCAAGCGTTTCAGTGATTCATTCCTATGCCGCACCACTAAGACCTGGAATTGGCATTTGTCCACACATCTCTCTTTTATTTTACACGCTGTTATTGTGTTGTGTGTTTATATTTATTGTTATTATACCTAATTTTTGCTCTCTTTGTTATTCACTATATTAAACAAGTTAGTTTTTTTTTGCATCTTTTACTTACCTGTATTCTTTCGTCTTTTTTGGGTAGCAAATGCTGCTAACTGTTACTTGCTTTCAGGTTTTATTATAATGTGGACTGAGAACGTGCGTATGCTTTTTCTTTGGGGACTAGAGGATTTGCTACGGTTGGGTAAATCTATTACGATGTAAATTTCTATTACTTCTGTGCTACTTCTAGTCAAGTATTAATCACCAACCATGTTGATGACATCGTCGGCGATGAATTCTTGAATGATGAATACTTACTCTCTGATGAGATCATTAATAGATAAAGCATCAAAAATATCCTTTTTGGCATCTATTTAATTTTAACCAAATTGAATTTCTCAGTTCTGTTTTAAACAAAGTGTGTCTAAGTTACTTTCTTCTAAAATTAACCTATATAACAGTAGATAGTGTCAACTATTGGTAACTCAACATTATCTTTTGATCCCAGTTTCATATTTGAGCACAACTGCGCTAGTGAAGAGGAGGAAGTTGTTTCAGTATTCCGAGGCTGACATTGAAGCGGCTATCGTTTAGGCGGTCTGTGACAACTTCTTGTGACGTCCTCTTCTAGATATTACTAATTCTGTTTTTGACCACTTCTTGTTACGACCTGTTCTAGTAGAGGAGAAAGACGTCACAAGAAGTTGTCACAGACCGTCTAAACGATTATTATTATTAGATACCTAGTTATACTTACGTTGTATATACCAATACGGTATGTTTGGTGCTAACCACCCTGCAGGCCGGAGGGATCTACCTGGGTAAAAATAATTTGTCTACGTTTAGCAAAACAAGACTAGTGCCTAAACCATCACAGTATTTATGCTCACGGGTTTGTATTGAGCAGCGGTCAGCACCAGAAATATGTTGACGAACAAAGTACTCAAAATGATCTTAATTTCGTTTTTTACCCCCTTCCAGTTGACGGATTGTTCTGATATTTTGTACACGCCTTTAGTTTAGACAATAATGCAATTGAAATCAATAAAACAGTTTGATTTGCTCATAATGCAAGAGTTTTAAAATAATTTTGAGACTTCGTTGTCAAGATATTTATGACGCTGACTGTACGCAAACCTAGTCAAAAATAATTCGTTAATGTTGTAACATCATATTTATATTCATGGGATTGTAATAAGCATGTTCTTGCTCAAATTTTATTATAAGAAATCAATGTTTTAGTGTCTAAACTAAATACATGATAAATTAACGTGCCGTTCTAGGCTATTATAATTTGATGCTAGAATACAAAACAATGTATCTTCAGATTCATACTTATCATGAATGTACAGCCATGATAAGCCCTGACCTGCTTGCCTAAGGTCAGTACCTAATGTACAGTGGAATTAAGAGGCAAGATGATATTTCTTTCGCTACTTTTGGATTCACATAGGAATATAATTGATTTGCATTTGTCTAAATTATAATAAACACCTTTCTTTTATTTCTCATGCTGTTATTATCATTGTTATGTTGTATGTTCATATTTTTTATATGCCTATTCTCTTTTTTTCTCTCTTTGTTATTTACTATACTTATTAAAGTTTGTTTCTTTTTTTGCATCTTTCTCTTAACTCTTATTCTTTCTTTTTTGAGTAGGAAATGCTGCAAGCTGTTCCTTATTTTCAGTTTCCATTACAATGAGAACTGAGATCATGCGAATGCTTTTTTCGGGATGTAAGGATCTGCTGTGGTTTGGTAGATCCATACTTCCATACTAATATACTAAATGCGAAAGTAACTCTGTCTGTCTGTCTGTCTGTATGTTACGCTTTCACGCCTAAACCACTGCACCGATTTTGATGAAATTTGGTATAGGGGTAGATTAGACCATGAGAAAGGACATAGGCTATGTGTGGTCACGATAACCGACATCCAAGCGGGCGGAGCCGTGGGCAAAAGCTAGTCATCTATATGTTGAAAATGTTTATTACTTCTGGGTTTATTATATTAGGAAATAAGTAACTAATAGGTATACCTGAAATATACACTTTTGTCATCTATTTGGTTTCACCAAAATCAATTTCTCAATTCGGTTGTATGCAAATATGAACTCTGTGGTCTGTAAATAAAGTATGTCTAAGTTAATTTCATCTAAAACTAGCCAGTAGACAATGTCAACTATTAGCAAGTTCTCAAACTCTTTTGATTTCAGATTCACCTTTGAGCAAAACTGCGCCTAAGAAGAAGAGAAAGTTGTTCCGATATTCTGAGGCTACCATGGAAGCGGCAATACTGGCATGCAGGAAGGGCCTTCCAACTTCTACTGCGGCCAAAAAATTTGGCATACCAAGAGTGACTTTACTCAAAAAAGTTAAGGGACAGACACCCATTGGGCGCAGAATGGGTCGAACTTGTTATTTAAGCGACGATATTGAGCACTTGTTAGTAATATGGGCCAAAGGCATGGTCAAACAAGGCTTCCCTATAGGGAAAGAGATGATATTAGATAGCGTCGAAAATATAGTGGAAGACCTTAAGATAGATACACCATTCAAGGGGGGAAGACCGGGTAAGAGATGGTATGGCTGTTTTTTAAAACGACATCCTGATCTTATTACAATGCCCCAATATATGACTGCATCTAAGACATCTCTGAGCATTTCCGAAATAAAAAAATGGTTTAATGAAGTAAATAGTTACATGGACAAGAACAATCACAGTAACATTCTCAATTACCCAAAACGAGTTTTTAACATGGAAGAAATGGCATTTTTCCTAAATCCCAAAGGAACTAAAGTTCTAGCAGCTAAAAGAGAACGTTCGGTGTACAAAAACCTTAATACAGATGAAAAAGAATGCTACTCTGTATTTTTAGGTGGCAATGCTGCTGGTGATATGCTACCTCCAATGGTTGTTTTTAATAATGATAAGACACCTGAAGAGATAACGTTGTCAGTTCCTACATCGTGGGGCATTGGGTGTTCGGATAATGGTTGGATGACAAGAGAGACCTTTTACGAGTACATATGTAATATTTTTCATAAGTGGTTAAATGACAACAATATTCCAAGACCAGTCATACTTTTTATCGACGGACAGACCCCTCATCTTTCTTATCATGTCAGTGAATTCTGTTCTGAAAATGGCATTATTTTAATGGCTCTCTTTCCCAAAGCGACGCACTTAATCCAGCCCATGGATGTCGCAGTTTTTGGAAAGCTTAAAGATTCCTGGAAAGCTGCCTTAAATTCTTGGCGCCTAGAAAATAAAGATTCGCCAATCTTACCTCAAGTGAAGTTTTGCCCTTTGCTGAACCAAGTTTTACATAGTGCAATAACACCCGAAATATTCGAAAATGGTTTTCGTAAATGCGGCCTAGTACCGTGGAGCCCCGATGAAGTTTGTGATATTTAAGAGCCGTAAAATCAATAACAGCAATGACTGAGGTACAGAAATTGGCTAAAATTAAGTAACTAGAATTTAGAAAAAGAGTTTTGGAGAAATTAAAGACATGGAAAAAATTTACAAGTTTATGGTATGAATGTATGGACCCACAGACGATAGAATTATTAAATTTCATCAAAAATGTTGAAAAATCATTGAATATTCTAACAAGTTCCAATATAATTGCAGAATGCAACACCCCTTTGAACTACCACTTATGAACCGAAGACAACATTGCCAGTTGAATTTAATGATCATAATCATCATCATAATCATATCACTGAAATTTTAAGTAAACGAAAGCAACTTAATACTATGTTAGATTTTCAAAGATTTACCTGTTAGTAAAAATGCCTATAACAGCCGCTGAGAGACAGCGAAATTACAGTAAACGGCTTAAAATTAATAATCCCAAAATATGGGCAGAACGGTAAAAAAGGCAGTCGATAAAAGAAGATAAGCGAAAGCTCTGGAGAGTGTAAAGGAAAAAAAGAACGTAAAAAAATCCAAAACATGTAATAAATATGATGAATAAATAATAAAGTATGTAGTAAATTCTACCTACATTAATTTTGTTTTGTACTCATACTTGGAAAGCTAGTTCGAAGTTACGTACTTAGTTAAGTTTAATTAGAAAGTATATTAACAATATTATTTAGGTATTTGTTTTAATAATATAAGTTACGTATTTAGTTTAGTTAAGTTCAAGTTAGTTAATATAGGTTAGTTAGTTGGTTTAAGTATTAAATTTAATTAGAAAGTGTGAACAATATTATTTAGGGTTTAATAAAATAAAAATTTGGTCAGTCAGGGTTTTATTTACTTTCCTTATTGGCCAAAGACCTATTTCGGCAATTGGCGCCCTCGCAGCGCTTATACCATTTTGTGCAGTTGTGACTAAATGATATTATGTTACTTTCTACCCCAGTGTAACAATCTACCATAACTAGTTTTTTGTCCGACAGCGAAACCGAATGTTTTATGTATGTGTAGCTATGTAGCATATGTATAATGTACCATGTGGTTTTTTAAATTACACTTCATTATCTTATCTTATCTTGTCTTACCTTATTGTAGTGCGCAGTCACTGGTCTCTGTGTAATATTAGAAAGTTAACACCATACCTGTCCAATTTCATATTTATTTTGTAGTATCAGGACCATAATTTAGTAGGAGTTCTTCTCAGGTCTGGGCCGCGTTTCGAACCGGTGGTCCATTTACTAGTATTATTTAGTATTTAATATTTACTTTATGTTGACGTTTTGTAAGTTCCCATTTATTGGTCTATGAAGAATAAACAATTTTTTAATTTTGATTTTTTTTGGAAAAGTATATACCTATCAATTAATGACTTGTACTTATTTGTTATAGAAATTACGGCAACATCTTCTAGCTCAAACCCACCATCACTTGAATATTTGACAACAAGAAGAGGTGGTATTACTTTGATCAATGGTGGATACCAATATTATAAAAAAAAAACTTACAAAAATGGAGCCAGCTTTTGGGCTTGCATCAATAGAGAGAAACAATGCAAAGGTTCTGTTACTGTGATGGGAAACCAGATTATAAAAGAAACTTCGCATTTGTGTGTACCAGATTTCTTTGGCGTACAAATAAAAAAAGCCAAAGATGCATGCAAGAAGAGAGCAGCCGAAACTACCGATCCTATACGTGTAATTTATGAAGAAGAATTTTTGAGCGTATTTGGCTCTGGAAACTCAATCACAGACATTCCAAGGCTACAAGACATAAAGACTGGTTTATATGGAGCGAGAAAAAAGCAACTGACACAAGAATTAAATTTCACACAATAAAAGCTCTATATTTTCGTGAAAAATATAACAAGATATTATTCACTTGGTCAATTTCAAGATGCGAACCAAATGTTTGGTTTCTGCATCGCTACCATGACGTGGCGTGACATGGTCGATGTGAGCGATCGTGTTTTGGATCGCGATCCAGCTGTGCAATTCTCTAGCGTCGAGAACAGCACTGCGACAGCATTGATGGCGATTGCCACTGGTCGATATCCAGTGACGTCACCCAGTTTGGCCAATGATAATTCTCTATCAAGACTGTCGCAGGTCGCAGAGCTGTGTTAGACGCTGTAAACAGTAGATGGAGCGGGATGAAGCTATAAAGATGTATAGCTCCATCTCTTTTTCTCTGGTTCTCGGCCGCGCTGCTTGTCTCTTCACGGCACGCCGTGGTATGCTCACTGTTTATGGTAAAGAAATTAGATTACAAAAATGAAGGTATTAGGCGTTCATTCGCTTATCGCGGGTCTGTCTTGATTTCAATTTACGTAGTTTTATAATTTCAAGGATTTATTAATTAAAGGTGATTGAGGAAAAAAAACTTTTTTTACATTTTCACGTTTATATGTAGATATGTAGTTATTTCTTTTTCATTAATACTTACTAATGTTATGTTATGAAATAAATAGCAAATGTTTTAAATAGTTTTACGAATAAACGAGTTATGTTTTAAGTTCTAGAAAAGTTGGTTTTATTTCAGCAATGTGAGTGATGAGATATCCACACGAAAAAAGGGGCATTTTCCTTTGTAATACAAGCAAATATTATAATATGTAGTTCAAAATATTATTATGTAGTTTTAGTATTGAATTTATTTCTATTAATTAAGTAATACGAATTAATGAAATTAAGTTCATTGTATAACGATGTATGTTCTATGATTTAGTTAGTATAAAATACTCTGCCATTGATTCGGATATTTACCGGCGCGAATATAATTATATAATATGCATGTATTTATAAAATATTCAGGTACCTATATATGAATTGAGTCCTAAAGTAAGACATACTCTTTATTTGTTATAGGCAATATGGCAATATCCTCCATTCCACACCCTAGTTCATTTGAATATTTGACTAACCAAAGAGGCGTTACTTTAGCCAAAGATGGATATCAATATTATAAAAAAAGGTCTCATAAAAGTGGAACAATCTTGTGGCGTTGCATCAATTTTTTCGCAAATAAATGTAAAGGTACTGTCACTGTGATGGGACATCAGATTAAAAGAGAAACTCCGCATTTGTGTGTACCAGATGTCGTTGGAGTGGAAATAAAGAAAGCCAAAATGGCATGCAAGAAGAGAGCAGCTGAAACTACCGATCCTATACGTGTTATATATGAAGAAGAATTTTCGGACGTAATTAGTTCCGGAATCGGTTCAATCACAGATATTCCAAGGCTACAAGACATGAAGAGTGGTTTATATGTAGCAAGAAAAAAGCAACTGACACAATAATATTTACATTTGACACTATAAACTATTTTTCATAAATCAATAAAATTCAGGTTCTTGCATCGCTGCTAAGACGTGGCATGACCACTGTAAGCAATCGTGTTCGTAATTTTTTTCGTTTATATGTATGTAAGTAGTTAGTTTAGTATTTTTTAACCCCGACGCAAAAACGACGGGGTGTTATAAGTTTGACGTGTCTGTGTGTGTGTGTGTGTGTGTGTGTGTGTGTGTGTGTGTGTCTGTCTGTCTGTGGCATCGTAGCACCCAACCAAACGGATGAACCGATTTGGATTTAGTTTTTTTTGTTTGAAAGGTATATTAGTCGGGAGTGTTCTTAGCTATGTTTGAAAAAAATCAGTTCAAGATGGCCGCCGCCACAACATGTTGCAATACATATTTTTTTTATAATTCCCTCAATATGGGTATCAAATGAAAGAGCTTGACTAGTAGGTAGATCAATTTAAAAAGTATAAAAAAAATTAAATTAAAAATTTAAAAAACCCCCGTCACAAAAAACGCCTCCAAAAAGTTGTAAATAAATGAATAAATTTTAATTAAACGGTTGCCATGTCGGGGGACCTACGATATAAAGGAGTACTTAACCAGTTAAAGTCCCCGATATGGCAACCGTTGAATTAAAATTTATTCATTTATTTTCAACTTTTTGGAGGTGTTTTTTGTGACGGGGGTTTTTTAAATTTTTAATTTCATTTTTATGTGTAAGTTACATACTTAATAGTGCGTGATATACATGTATATTTATGATATCCATGTGTAAATACTTCATCTAAATGTTAGAGAATGTTAGTAGTGACAGTAACTTACCTAAGTGCAACCAGTAAACCGGTTCTGACATCGCACCTATACCGCACAGTAGATTTACCTATTCATATACCGATGCTCCTTATTGTTCCTATCTGTATGCGTATTAAGGGTATATCACGGTTCTATTTCTGCCACTACCGTCATTTTTAATTTAAATTTAATAATGTTTAATTTTTGTCGCTAAGGTATTTTGTTTTTTGTTACTTTTTGCAATCAGTCTGCATATATACAATGTGGATAGCTGTATTTGGTACTTGTATAAAGTTTTGTAGACTGTTGCTATCCCAAATAAAATAAATAAAAATAGTTATTTTCATTAATATGTATTAATGATATTAAATACATTGTAAATATTCTAACGAATAAATGAGTTAAGTTTCAAGTTCAAGTAAAGTGGTTTTATTTCAACAATATGACTTATGAGATTTCCACTAGAAAACAGGGACATTTTCCTTTGTTATAATAATTATATGGAGTTTAAATGATCACTATGTAGTTTTACTTAGTTTATGTCACTTTATTTAAATAAAAAATAAAATATTCAGGTACCTATCCATGAGTTATATTCTAAAAAGCCAAGGAATACTAAGACATACTGTTTATTATTTGTTATAGAAAATATGGCAACACCACACCTAACTTCATTTGAATATTTGACTAACCGAAGAGGCGGAGATACGTTAGTCAATGGTGGATACCAATATCATAAAAAAAAAACTTACAAAAGTGGAGCCGTCTGGTGGCGTTGCATCCATTCTAAGAATAAGAAATGTAATGGTACTGTCACTGTGATGGGAAATCAGATTAAAAAAGAAACTCCGCATTTGTGTGTACCAGATTTCTTTAGAGTACAAATAAAAAAAGCGAAAGAGGCATGCTTGAAGAGAGCACTCGAAACTACTGATTCTATACGTGTTATTTATGAAGAAGAATTTTCGGGCATAATTAGTTCCGGAATCGGTTCAACCACAGATATTCCAAGGCTACAAGACATGAAGAGTGCTTTATATGTAGCAAGAAAAAAGCAACTGACACAATAAGACTTACATTTCACACTTTAAACTATATTTTCGTGAAATCACTTTGTCTATTTGAAGATGCGAACCAAATTTTAGATTTCTGCATTGCTACCAAGACGTGACGAGACATGATTGCTGTAAGCCATCGTATTTTTAAATTTTCACGTTTTTATGTAGGTAAGTATGTACTTGGTTCTTTTCATTAATACGTATTAATGATAAATTGTAAGCTTTGTAAACATTCTTACGAATAAATGACTTATGTTTCAAATTCAAGTAAAGTGGTTTTATTTCAACAATAATAGTTATGAGATTTCCACACGAAAAAAGGGATATTTCCCTAAGTTATACTAATTATATGGAGTTCAAATTATTACTATGTAGTTTTAGTTTACATATGTTACCGATGACTTATATTGTAAACTAAAATAAGAATAAGACATATTCTTTATTTGTTATAGAAAAAATCGCAACACCCTCCATTTCTAACCCAAGCTCATTCGAATATTTGACTACCGAAAGAGGCGGTGTTACTTTAGTCAAAGATGGATACCAATATTATAAAAAAAGAACTTATAAAAAAGGAGCCATCGCGTGGCGATGCATCAATAGAAATAAATGTAATGGTACTGTCACGATGAAGGGAAATCAGATTAAAAAAGAAACTCCGCATTTGTGTGTACCAGATTTCTTTAGAGTACAAATAAAAAAAGCCAAAGAGGCATGCAAGAAGAGAGCAGCCGAAACTACCGATCCTATACGTGTTATATATGAAGAAGAATTTTCGGGCATAATTGGTTCCGGAATCGGTTCAATCACAGACATTCCAAAGCTAGTGAACATGAAGCATGGTTTATTAGATGCGAGAAAAAAGCAATTGTTATAATATAGCTTACTCTCTAGATTCGAAAATATCACTTTGTCAGTTTGAAGAAGATGTGAAACCAATTTAATGTATCTGCATCGCTATCATGACGTGACGTGACATGATGGCTTAAAAGCGATCGTGTTTTGGTCGAGGATCCAGGTTGTGAGGGATGAAGTAAGTATTATTACTATTTCCACATGATCTCCCTGGATTGAGGCCGCGTTGCATGCCGTGGTAGGCCCACTCGGCAAAGTAGCAGGAATAAAATAAAGATTTACATGTTTTACCGCCAATTGCAATTTCTTTTGATTACCTTTTACCTGGTTTTATTATATCAAGAATTATCCTAATGTAAATTGAATTCTCCACATTTATTCTATTCATTAATATGTATTGATGATATTAAATGTAATGTACATAAATTCATTGTATTATTGATTATATAAGTTAATTACTTATGTACTATAAAAAATAATTTTAGAACTAAAACCCGACTATAAAAAAATTCGCTCTAAAAAGTATCAGACAAGAAAATATCGTGAATAGCCTTGGTCGTATGCCAATTTTCCCTAGAATGTATTGTTTTGTTAGAGTAAGCATACGACGACGATGGCTATCCTTGATTTATGTTCTTGTTGTTGTCTATGTTAGGTATAAAAATTGTGACTATCATAAAAATAACGATGTGTTACTGAAATAAACAATTTATTTATTTATTCCCTATTTTATTAATGTGAATTCGCTGCAAGTTGTACAATTTGGTTGTATAAAATATTCAGGTAGATATTTACGTTGCAAAGTAAGACATACTCTTTATTTGTTATAGAAAATATGGCAGCACCCTCTACTTCCAACCAAATGCCATTGGAATATTTGTCTAGCAAAAGAGGCGGCGTTGTTTTAGTCAACGGTGGATACCAATATTATAAAAAGAAAATTAATAAAAGTGGTGCCATCCGTTGGCGTTGTATCAACAAAACTATACGATGTAATGGTACTATCACTGTACTGGGAAATCAAATTATAAAAGAAACTCCACACTCGTGTATACCAGATTTCTATGGAGTTGAAATAAAAAAAGCCAAAGAGGCATGTAAGAAGAGAGCAGCCGAAACTACTGATCCAATACGTGTTATTTATGAAGAAGAATTTTTGGGCGCAATTGGCACTGAAGGCGCAGATATTCCAAAGCTCGTGAACATGAAACATGGTTTATATTGTGCGAGAAAAAAGAGCATGTCATAATAAGACTTAAATAAATAAAAAACCCTATTGAAATTTTAAGGAGGTGACGGAAATTTTATGTTAAGATAATGTTTAAGGAAAGTAGCGGGTTTACAAACAAGCATTATGTTTTCACTTAGAGTCTGGCCAACGAAAGCTGGAGCAAAAAGTTGGCGCCAAATTTTGAAATATCAGTAGGTTGCAATACTGAATATACACTGAAATAACGGAGTTGATACTTTGTATATTTTTCCTATTAGGTATGGATGAAAACTTGCTCATTATGGTACATGGCCAGAGTCTAGTCAGTGTTGCAACCTGTTGGTTTTTCAAATTTGGCGCCGACTTTTTGCGCCAGTTTTCTATGGACAGAGAGATATTTTGTCTTCATTCCAGATCACGTAGTATTATTAAAGGATTTATTGATTAACTGTGATTGAGAAAACTTATTTTTTTATTTACGCTTCATGAACAATTTCAAATACTTACATTTTTTTTTTTTTTTTGTAACATATTTTTATTCTAGAGTTGAAAATAGCACAAAATTAAAACTAAAATAATGATTAAATTAAAACTAACATAATAACAAACATAATAATAATAAAGTACAATATTTACAAGAAAAAAAAAAGTCGAAGAAGGGGGAGGGAGGACAGTTCAGGCGTCGAAGAATTCTTCCCCATCGATGTCGACTGGTAACGTACCCAAAAGGCTGGCGGCATTGCCCCGTTGGATGGCAATGCCAATCCGTTGTGCAAAAAAGAAGCCAGCCCTTTGGTCACGCGAAGCATCGACCAGTCGCTTTGCTATTTCTTTGTAGAGCGACCGTGCGCTCGGACCCCACGAACCCAGCGTCTCAACCCCAAACGGCTCAAATATATAATTGCTGGACAAATTATCATATTTTCGCCGTTTGAGGGTCTCCGCAGATGCCGCAGCAACACAAGCGCAGTACGACGTACTTGGAAGATGGGAAGGCGCAAGGGTATCGACGCAAGTTGCGTCCCACACCAAAGGCCTGCCCATCTTCCAAGGCACCAAAGACATACCGTCCGGTCTCTTGCCATCGTCGCGCACCAAACCAACTGGTTCAAGTGTGGCTGGGACGCCAGCGGTGACAAGAGCCCGGCGGATAATGTCATTTAAATGTGCATGACGTGACATGCGTCCTGCGCTCCTGCCGCATGAAAGGCCGTGATGCCCGAGGCTGTCGACTGCTTCTCCACAGTGGCAACGATGAGGAGAAACACAGGGAGCACCCAAACGAAGGCAGGCTGCAATCCTGAAAGTCGTGTCATCCAACATGGTGCCAATGTTGGATGACGGAAGAGCCTGAAGCCATACACCAGACTCCCACTCTCCCACAGCCAGGAGGCGAGCACGCTCTGCAACATTGTGAGAACTATTTAACAATTGTTGCCTTAATATGCTGCAAAGCGGCTCATCCCACTGTCTCTGGGAGTATAGGTTGGTGGGCAAAACAGTATTTGGGCAAAACATTTTCCAAGCATTTATAGCTTCGGCTTTACCTGGCACTTCGGAATTAACCAGTGTAGGTATTAAAATTTTCCTAGTTAATTCCTCTGTGCCATGAGTCGAAGCTAAAAATGCTGGCAAACTAACATCAGAAATTTTACGAACACCGAGCCCACCCCAGCGAACCGGGAGAGATGCTTGGAGCCAGACTCGGTCGTTCAAATCTGCATTCAAAATTTTGCATAGGGTATTTTGAATAATTTTGTCCATCTTGCCTAAAAGTTCCAAATGTTTAAAAAATTGTGATGATCGTAGAGCATGGGTGAATTTGGGGACGAAAAGGCAATATCTGACAATTGTAAAAGCGGAATGTATATTAATTTGGAGGAGTCGGTCCGAAACTTCATTGAAATTTTGTATCTTTTCCTCAATAAATGCATCATATGCTTCTTCAAGAATTGGGGACCCTAGGAGCCGGAGTGAACTTTCATCTAAAACTTTTAAATTTGGGGCCAAAACATTAAATTTCGAAATTGCCAAAGATCTGTCAATATTTCTGTTAAGAAATATTTCACATTTTGAAGGATTTAGTTCTAAACCAATAGTTTTAAATTTGTCTTTCAGAAAAGCCAAATCTTGAAGCACTGTGTCTATATCCCCTCCTAGAGTACCGTCATCAAGATACCAGATGTTAAATTTGGAATTTAGCTGCCTAATGATAGGATGTATTGATAAGCTGAAAATGAGTGGCCCAAGAGGGTCCCCTTGTTGACACCCGACCGCAGAATCTAAAATATTTTCTTTAAATAGTAATTTAGAAGGGTGTCTGTAGCACTGCCAGAGAAATTTGAAAATTTTGGGCGTTTGTAGCATGGCCTGCGTCAACAAGGTGTCCCTGTTAACTGAATTGAAGGCATTCTTCAAGTCAACCTTAAGAATGACCTCTCCTTCGCCGCAGCCAAGGTACGTGGACAGGGCATGTACAGCAGCCTCACAGCCCCCTTTAGAACCAAACCCGAGTTGTAGGGGCTGGAAATGGCTTGCCATATCTGAGCTGTAATACTTACAGCACATTTTGGCTGCCATACGCCTGAAATTTTATTATGTTTTAAAATTTTGACATTGGGACCCATATCTTCCAACACAACATAAGGGCCTTCAAAAATATCGTCTAATTTCTTCGCGCCTTCACTTTTGACTAAGATCAAGTCGTCTTTATTATAAGTAACAGGATTACACTTCTTATCGTATGCTAACTTCCTATTTTGCTTACTAATCTCTAAATTATGTTTAGCATCTTTAAGTGCTACCTGTAGTCTATATCTTAAATCTAAAGAGTAATCATCTGGATTATATAAAGGATCTACACTATTATAATTCTTAATATTATTGGGAATATTACATGACCTACCGAAAATAAGTTCGAAGGGCGTGTACTTCGTCTCTGAATGGACGGTATTATTATAACTGAAACACCAAAACGGTATCCAGTGTGACCAGTCATAGCCGTTATTGCCTGAATAGGTCCTTAGGAAAGCAGCTAAATGCTTATGAGCATTTTCAAGTGCACCGATTGATTGATGGTGGTATGCTGTGGAAATTAATTTTTCTATATTTAATAATTTACAAACTTCAACCATAGTAGATGAAACAAATTCTGAACCCCTATCAGTAGCTATAATTTTAGGTATTCCGAAACGTAAAATGAAATTTTCAACAAATGCTTTTGCGACAGTTACAGTTTCTTTATTTTTTATAGGATATGCTTCAATAAATTTAGTTAGCTCGCATTGAATCGTAACAAGATAACAATTTCCATTATCGTCTTTATCTAAAGGACCTACCAAGTCTAAAAATATTTTCTCAAAACCTGACGACGCAGTTGTTGTGATTGTCATCGGCTGTCTTGTGTACCTACTATATTTAGTCTTCTGACATGTAGAACACTTTTTTACAAAATCAAGAACATCTTTATCGATACCTGGCCAGAAATATCGTCTTTTGATGTTGTTAGTCATCCTGCGCACACCAGCATGTCCACTGGTGGGCAGTAAATGAAAGTCATTTAGAATAAATTGTTTTTCCTTATCGTCATCTATTCTTTCTATTCCTCTTAGTATGCATACTCTTGGACCCGTCCAATTTTTTAATGACTGTATTTCACTACATAAACCCTTTATAAACTCTTCATTTTCTTTATCTTTAACTATGCATATTTCTTTTATTTTTATTTTCTTACAAAAATTCTCGAACTTAGTCACAAATTCGGCTCGCGAGAAATGTGCCCTAAAGTTGAGATTTACACATAGCATCATTTTATTAGGAATATAAGCGAGACATTCGTCTTCGGCACTTATCATATTATATCTTCTATAGTTATCCACTTTATCCTTCTCTATTAACATCATCTCCACGACATCACTCGGCTTCCTTAGTAACTCCACGACTCTTGGCTGATCAGACCCTTCGTCGGTGGGTTTACTAATTGGCGGTGAGACATTCTTCATATTCTGATCTATTCTACTTTTTTGTGCCCTAGTCATGACATTAACTTCCGAAATCTTCTCATTCATACTCTTTAATTCATTCGAAGTCACATTCACTCTGGATAATGCATCCGCGACTACATTATCCTTCCCTTGCACATACACTATTTTAAAATCATACTCCTCAAGAACTAAGCGAAACTTCAACAGCCTACTAGAGGGATCCCTCATGCCAAACAAATAAATAAGTGGCTTATGATCTGTCATTATAGTAAAATGTCTACCATATAAATATGGCCTAAAATATTTGACTGCCCAGACAATAGCAGTAAGTTCTTTTTGTATTGTGGGATAGTTTAATTCTGCCTTATTTAACGGCCTACTAGCATATGCTACGGGTCTTAAGTCCTTGTTGCATAAAACTGCGCCAATAGCTACACCTGACGCGTCAGTCTGTAAAATAAATTCATTAGAATCAGAAAAATCTGGGTACTGAAGTATAGGTGGGCTAATCAACTTTTGTTTTAAGAATTCGAAAGAATTTTGACATTCCTTTGTCCAATTAAAAACTACATTCTTTCTGCATAAACGATTTAAAGGTAATGTTATTTCAGCAAAAGATGGTACGAATTTACGATAGTAATTGCAGAAAGCTACAAAGCGTTTTACTTCATCTACATTTTTAGGTTCAGGATAATTTTGTAAAACTATTGTCTTTTCTGGATCAGGTAACACTCCATCAGCCGAAACTAAATGCCCAAGATATAGTATTTCCTTTTTTAAGAATTGGCATTTACTTGGGTTCAATTTTAAATTTACTTTTCTTAACCTTTCGAGTACATCAATCAAATTTTTATTATGAGAATTTAGATTTCGCCCAAAAATAATAAGGTCATCAAGATATACAAAACATTTGTCATACGTCAGACCAGACATAGCTATTGACATCACTCTACTAAAGTTACTACAAGAAGTTTTAAGTCCCATGGGAAGACGTTTCAAATGATATTGACCCGTACTCGTGCTAAAAGCAGTATATTTACGACTATCCGGGGATAAACTGACTTGAAAATAACCTTGATTTAAGTCCAAATGAGTAAAATACATGGAACCTGAAAGTGAGTCTAAGATGTCAGTGATGTTTGGTAGTGGAAACTTATCATCGACAATCACATCATTAAGTTTTCTATAGTCGACTACCAAACGCCATTTTTTACAACCCTCAGATTTTTTAGGAACAAGTAACACTGGACTGTTCCATTCGCTTGAAGACTCTTCTATAATGTCGTTCTTTAACATTTCTTTAATCTGATTATCAATTTCGGGTTTTAACGATTGAGGCAATCTATAAGGCTTAACATAGGTAGGACTAACATTTGGTTTAAGTATTATAGATTGTTCGTAAACATTAGTTGTAGTCAGCTTATCTCCTGGTAGAAAAAACACATCAGAATATTTTGAGCAAATTGTTCCAATAGAACATTTTTCTTCTAAATTGAGATGATTTAATTTCAATGAAGAAAGTAAAACTTCAGCCCTATTAACATTAGGCTTAGTTTTATCAAATGAAAGTGTTTCATACTCACTTAACAAATTAATTTCTGGGACAAAATTTATTAGCTTAACTTCTTCATCTCTTATGTTAAGTATTTTAATCGGAATTCTACCATTTTTAGGTCTAACTATAGTTCCTGCTAGAAAAACATCCTTCTCTAACTCTCTCGCACAAACAATATAATCATCAACCACATCAGAAGTGCCTAAATTTACGTAATGGATAGATTCACTCCGGGCCGGTAATACAAGACAATTATTATTATTACTAGAAGTAAAATCAGGTGTAGCCGAGATAGGTAAATAAATTAAGTTACCGGCATTATTAATTACTAACATGTTGGAAGACAAATCGATATTACAGCCATAAGTAGAAAGAAAATCTAAGCCTAAAATACCAGTTGCCTTGAAGGGTAAATTTTCAAAAACATAAAATTTATGAGAAAACGTGTCATTATTTTCAGAAACAAGTTCCAAGGTTACATATCCTAAAGAGTTGATTTGTCCTCCTATGCCGTTTATTGTAGTGCTTTCATAACATATTCTCATCGAATCTGATAACTCATCTTTCTTAATTATTGATATTGACGCACCCGTATCTACTAAAAATGAATATTTTCTATTATTTGAATAAAATGTCACAAATTGACATCGTCCCTTACAAGCCAATATATAATTATTAAAATCGAAAAAACTGCTTATTATTCATATTTTGGGCATTATTATTTTCATTACAATTCTGGGAAACAACTCCTTGCGCCGATGATTGCGCGGGTTGCATAGGCTGCGCTGAAAAAATGTTACTACGATTGTAATTATTTCCTCGTCTACTCGTATTACCACGATGATTATATCGCCCATTGTTAAAATTCGCCTGAGAGAAAGGTCTACCGCGGTTAGAATTTTGAAAAGATCTTCCGTAACCACGACGGGAATAATTATTAAAAGAATTATAATTGCGGTCACGTTGACCTTGACCCCTTGGTCCTGAAGAAGGCCTAAACCTACCTCGATCTCTTCTTGAGTACTGCATAACGTCCGCCTTAGCAGACGTAGAAGGCGTTGACACCTCCTCGTCCTTAGCACCTTGTATGGCGTCCTTGAGACTGCTATAGTTGCGAGCGGCCACGATGGTGCTCAGCCTATAATTTTTTAACCCATCTGAAAATTTTTTAATGGCCATTTTTTCGTTTAATGGCTTTAGAACAGCGAACTTTGACGAATCTCCGTCCGCCTGCGAGATGGTTAAATCGGTGAAAAGTTGTTCTATTTCAGAACCATACTCGTCAATTGATCTAAAACCTTGGTTCGTATTTTGAAGGCGGGACTGAATAGCTGTAAAAGATTTAGTCGTTAATAAATGTTTCCTTAAATCCTGTACTAAATCAGAAACCTTATTATAACCTTCCGACAAACGTAACTTAGCGTTTTCGGAAAGCCGACCCTTAATCACGAATTTTATTAAAAGTTTTTTCCCAGAGTCGTCTAACATATCCGCATACATTTCTACAGCATCAATCAATCGTTTCGTTGTCTCCTCCTTATTATCTAAAAGGGGAATTAAATTACACGCCGTTCGAATGTCGAATTCCATTTTGGCTATAGTTATTTTACCAGAGGGCGAAACACACAGCTCAGATATCCTTAAAAATTCACTCTTAATATAATCAAAGGTTGTGGACAACTGCGCCACTAAATCAGGCTTAAGATCATGCGATAAGTTAGAAAATAATAATTGCGAATTATCAAATAAAACCTTGGCTTCTTCTAATTTATTTATCGCAATAGATCCCGTAAACCTACTTTTTCCTTTCTTTATTAAATATTTACGAATATCCACTAACTCATTATATATTTTAGTAAAATCATCAGCCATAGTCTAAAAATAAAATAAAGAATGTAATGACATCATCCTAGCAACTACTAAATTCTTACAACTATCTGCCAAATATAGTAAGCAATGCGAAAACATTCCATATACGTCACCGGGTATCAAGTTCGGTGAGCGGCCGTGCACGATTTACGAGCTCTTACATATCCCTAAAATAAAACTTACTACTTACTTACTTGCGTTAATACAATTATACATGGTTTATTTAAAAAAAAATATTTATTATAATAAGTAGAGTCACTCAAAAGTACCGAAATACTGCACAAAAGTTCAGGTAGATAGGTAGGTATGTATTATTAGTCTTATCGTATAGTTCACACCGTATGGATTAGTTCCTCATATAAAACGTACCACTATACATATACACGTATCCGTCCATAGACGAGTATTACACGACACACGAACTTCGGAGTATGAAACTTTTGTATAGCGCCAAACCGTATGCGAGGATTTACTTTTCGGGAGAGTTTAGAGATTTTATCACTTACACTGGTATCTCAGCATCACCAATATCGGAAGCACGCTTGTTGAAAAATGCGGTGGCCTGCCTGCGACGTAGAGACCTGCGGTTCATTTGCCTCTCCATCCACTTTACATGCATCTTCTTGTAAAGGGAGCAAAATGCATAGCAAACCGCTGCCAACAAGACGATCACAATCAGGGTCAGTAAAATATTTGTGGTACTGACGCTGGAGTAGCCCGAAGAAGTTGCGTCATTTTTTCCATTACCAGCAGCCGTCTGCGCTATAATAGTCTCCTCCTTGGATTGAGTGGTACCCATGGTAAAACAGCGAACACAGCAACACGAAAACACCGAATTTAATATAGTCCGAAATTATAAAGTCTCATTAGTATTGTCCAAATTTCACTCACGGTCAAAGAATTCGCGGAGCGACCTTAAAAGGCAGGGTCGCCATGAAGTGTCGTTATAAATGAAACGCATCTGCACTTAGTAACGTTCTCTTTATTAGTGTTCACATTAATCGAACATTCTTAGATCTAAAGATATGCTACGTCAGATTATCCTAAAATGGTATGGTTACACATACATACTCGTAACGATACATACTTACACTACTTACATACACTACAAAAGTACAACCTACGGCAATGGGACGAACGCCACCATCTTTTTTCCTCAAGGCGCATAGGTTTGCACCATAGAGGATATCAATGATGGCTTCATCCACATTGCCGGATAGCATTAAATTTATCAAACCTGTAAGCTCCTTCAAAAGTGCCCCACTAGCATCCCCGACGCCCGGACTCAGAAGGTCTTTTAAATGTTGTGGAGTCAGGCCATCGAGGCCGCCAGCAGAACCACTTCGGAAGGAGCTCACAGTAGATAACACGTCCTTGGCTGTAACAGTCAAAAAATCGGTGTCGGAATTTGGAGCATCGGGGAAGGAAAGGTCGTCAGATGGCGATGGGTGCTTGCTCTTCAGATCTGCAAGAGTATCTGGAGAGCAAGGTGCCACTACGTCGCTACTAAAAAGTAACCTAGCTGCTCCACTAATATCACCTTCTCTTAATTTGGATTCTACATAATGGGATAATGTATTTTTGCGAAACGCGGTGAATTTAGGGTCGAAAATACTGGTCGAACAGTTGTCCTTAATGTGTGAAGTTAAATTTTTAGAGGAAGCCTGATTTTTTGAGATGTGTAAAATCCTATAAGAGAAGGTGAATAATTGTTCCCAAGCTCTGGTAGAATTCTCCCGTACTACAAGGCCAATGCATTGAGCCAGACTTTGCGCTACTAAAGGCCTTGCACCACGGGGAATTCTCTTTAAAATAGGTACAGAATTTTTCAATTTTGCTAGGTTCTGCCAAAAGGGAATTTGAGGGTTGGAGAGTTGTGGTGACGTTGATGTGTTTGGAAGCACATTTTGGGGCTTATGTACCCTCCCAAAATGTACTTTCAAACCACGTTCGCCTTTGAAAAAGCGAGCTTGGGTACAATTTGGGCAGCGGACTAAGGAATTTTGCGACGTAGGTTGACTACCGACACTCAGGATTGCAGTGCTGTCATCGCTTAAAATTACAGACATATAACTATAAAAAAGAATACACTTATTTTACTTACATAAATACAAACAAAATATATACACATTTTATAAAAATATCAAAAGAAAGTCAAATTTTGACACCACACTGACGCGACGGTTGCCGGGGCGGCGGCGTCGCTATCCATAAATTAGTAATTATAGTTTTTGGTATTTATCAGATAATATTAAATTTCAACAACTTTGTGAGAGCCTTTGACGTCGTGAGCCAAATTCAGCTTCAGTATTTTGAGGTTTATGGCCGTCAGGACACATAATGATAATAAAACGGGCCCCAGTCTGGGGTCAACAGTAGAATTAGAATGATAAATTTTATACTATTGTCATGCCTTCTGTAATATTTCTCTAAGATGAGGAATTTTACGGATTAAATTATTAATTATTTTTTAAATATTTTATTTTACTTGCTTGACATTTGACATTTCATTTTTCATTCGATAATGGAATTGAATACTTACAGAAATGTATGTAATTAACATCTCCTCATTTATATTTGTGTTTTATTATTTCTATTCACTAATATAGGTACCTATATTAATGGTAGCTAAATAAGATGTGAATTCGTTTAGGTTGTTTATTTGTTAATAATAATGTAAATATTAAAGTTATTGAGTAAGACACTTTGTACTTTTCCACTTAATTTTATTTTTCACCTAACCGGTTTCGCCTCACGGCATTCTCAAAGGTATGATGTAAAGTAACTGTTTCTAAGATTATTACAATATTATTAAGATTATTACAAAAAAAAATCATTAAATTATTTCAAATAGATATGTTTTGTTTTATTGTCAAATAAAATTCACTACCAAGCTTGTTTTTTCCAACTGTGCACAGAGCCAATTACACTAAGGAAGGGTGAAGAACTTCAGTTGTGAACAGGCTCTCTTACTAAATGCTTATTACTAAATCGTGTTGCCACGGCTTGTAGCATTAGTAATTTTTGTCTAATGCAATATTGTATATTAATTACGAAGCGAGTATTCGTGCAACGGTTTTAGTGCGTCCTGGAATACCTACCATAGTATAATAAACAGCTGTCGTACTACGAGTATACGAGGGCTCACGGTATGAGGGGGTTGTTGGAGCAGATGTGTGTAGTTCATTTACAGAGGGTAACGTGGGGTCGACGTGCAAAATACTTGCGGCGAATTGTGAAAAAAAAAACTTGTTTAGAAAAATAAACATGTACTGGCAAATATAGCGGCCCGCCTTCCAATTATATATTTACACAACTTCACGATTGTGTCATTAAACTTTTTATGTAAGCCCGAGTTGGTTGAAGGTTTCGAGTCATTCATCATCATCCACATAAAGACGTTAGTCCTGATTGCATCCGAGGCCACGGTGCCCTCGGAGCTTAGGGTCCGCCTTCCGGCTCTTCCTCCTCCACTTCGCACGATCTTGGGCGTCCAAGGTAGTGAGACCGTTTTCACGCATGTCACCCTCCACGACGCCAAGCCAGCACTTCTTGGGCCTACCACCTGGACCCGGTGGGGGCGCCATTGCCAAGCATTTGTTACCCACGTAGCTGGGCGGTTTCCGCAAAACGTGGCCGCACCAGCGGAGGCGGCGGTTGAAGGTTTCTATCATTCTATATGTTAAGTCAATGCAATAGTGATAACGGGAATTAACGCGATCATGGTATAGGTATATACATGTGTGCCTTTGATTCGCCTAACGTTTCGACAGTTAATTCCCGTTATCATTATTGTACATCATGGAACGCGAGAGTTTAAAAGTTACTCTACTTTCCTAATTTTTATGTCATAATTACTCCTACTTATTAAAGTAGGGACTAGTACGTCTTTATATGCCGACAGTCTTGCCTTTTTTAACACTGACTGTACATTCTATTTCAATATCACTTTTGTTTCTCTTATATCTCCGATAAGACCGCCATTTGTACTGCCTCATAATATATGTATTTTGTATTTAACTTTTCTGTAAATATTGTTTTTGGTGTACAATAAAGAAGATTTGTATTGTATTGTATCTAGAGTTGTAAAAAACTCAAGTCTTTTAGTCTTCATTTCGAGACTTGAGCCTTTTTTGAAGACTAGGACTCGTTAGTCACATGAGTTCCGAGTCCTTTGAGTCTTTTGAGTCTTCAGAGTCCTTTCGAGTCTTAAGTTCTTTGAAACTAGACTGAGTCATGAACTTGAGTTGGTGTATCACATTATTTATTTATTTTTTTATTTATTAATAAAACTTTATGCACAAGTACATAGGCGGACTTAATGTCATAGGCTTCTCTACCAGTCAACCAAAGGGTGCAGAAAAAGACTCAGTAGGTGCATTATTAGCAACATTGTATGAAGAGAGCGTACCGAATAAATTTTAGGGATTTACACTATAGGTACACACCTGCCATGAGGCATGTATATATGTTACCGGAAATGTATAAAACCAAGGAATTGTATACAAATCCTAGGAAATGTGTGTTAATACATAGAATGCCTGCAGTTCCACCGGCAATGTGTGAAATAAATGGGTTATTGTCTATATTTGCGGATGATTTCGTGGAAAATTTATATTTTTGAATGAATAAAAAAAAATAACCACGAAGATTAATGCGGGAGCTTCGTTTCGCTCCGCTCCCGCATTAATCTTCTAACCTAATCTATGAAAAAATGAAAATGAAAATGAAAAATATTTTATTGTCAATAAGGCTTCTTAACAAGTGTCCGTTGGCCCCACACTAGGCAAGCCTGTCCTGTGGGTACCTCTTACGATTACACAGGTTACATTTGCTTGGTCGACAATACTACTCTTATAAAAAAAAATTACATACATGCGTGTGTGTGTATGTGAGCGTGTGTTTCTGTGTGCACTTGTGTGTGTGCGTGTGCGTGGGTGTGTGTCACACATATATATATATATATATATATATATATATATATATATATATATATATATATATATATACATCTTGAAGGACATGTTGCGTCCTACATGGCGTTATTTACCGATGATGCTGCGTCCGACTGACTTTGTGCGTCCGGAATACGGACGCAAGATTGACCGACCCTCATTTTTAGCCCAATGGTCCCTTATGATCCTTAGAATGCAATGGCGAAAAATTGGCATGGACGTAATTCCATCACTACAATGCCTTTTAGCGTATAATATAGTTCCGCCATCGTCCGACTGAAATTTGGAGGACACTAGTGTTCAGCGTATAATTTACCACGTATACTTTGAGTTCAGTTCACCGATCTTATCGTGTCCATTGAATATCGTATTTGTAAAGTTTTTATCATGTTTTCGTGACAACAATCTTGCGTCTCTTAAACATCCTTAAACGGGCACTAGGTACGGTGTCTGAGGGGCCTCCTCGGGGTTCACGAGGGACGCATGGCGTGGGGCGCGGAGCGGCAGGCTTTAGCGCGCTCGCGTACCGAAGTTTGTAAACCAACAGACATGTTCCGGCCGTGATGTAAGCTTATCTGTTCACACCAGCCTGTGCCCCTGAGCTTACCGGTTTATACATTTTTTTTATAGTGCGCTAAATCTCCACGGATACCACCCCCACGGAGACCCCCCCGACTAAAACGCACGCCGTCTTGGGTCCTTGGTTGCCGGAGGTGAGATTGCCGAAAGCATATCTCTCGCACCCCGGCAGACACTTGGCTGTGGGGACCTCGGTGTCCCCATCTAGCCCCGGATACGGGGAGGCACACTTGGCGGCACCGCCGCGGCCTGTTTCTGCTAGGGTGACAGGAGACTCCGCCGTTCACCCCTAGGCCAGCGCTCATGGAGGACGGAGGTCGTTCCGCGACGACCGGTTCGCCTTCGCTCTTCGTGGGCTTCCCGGGCCCGTAGTCTAGTCCGGACCCGACCGGCCGCCTCCTTCTCGAGCATTAATTGCTCGCAGAAGGAGGCGGCCGCACCCCAAGCGTTTGCGCATCGTACCATCGCTGTGAGCAATGTGGCGAGTGTGAGGACTCCCACCCCCAGAGCCGCCACTAGGACCTGCCTGGGCCGCCGTGTCCCACGCCGGGCACTCGGTCAGCGTGTGCAGCTCTGCGTCCTCGCTCGCACTACAGTGATGGCACTCGCACGTTGGCTCCTTCCGCATCCGACACAGGTAGCTCCCGAAACACCCGTGTCCGGTAATCACCTGCGTCAGCCGGTACGAGAGGCTGCCGTGTGGCATCTCTAGCTATTCCTCCATGATGAGTTTAACCGCTGCTATTACGGCGTGCCCTGCGCTTGGTCACCCAAGTCGTAGCTCCCACTCAGGGTGGAGATGGGACCTCACGACCCGAATTTCTTCAGGCTCGGGTTCCCGGCTCGGCTCCCGCGCCTCCTTTCGGTACCGAAAGGGTTCTCGCATCCAAGTTCCACGGTAGAGATCCGGCAAGGAGATTCGCCGCCTCCAAGGATATCGTGCGGTACCCCATAATGTCCCTGCTGGCCATTGCACGCTGCGGCCCACGCAGCAGACGCGCATTGTGGATCGTCAGGGTCTCCGCCCATATCGGGCACCCATATAGGGCAATGGACCGCAGGACTCCTGCGTAGAGTCTCCTGCAAAAGTCATCCGGCCCCCTTTTTTTTCATACCACTTAGATGGCAGACAAGCACACGGCCCACCTGATGGAAAGTGGTTGCCGTGGCCTATGGACGTATGTAACACCAGAGGCGTTACACTCGCGCTGCCTACCCTGAAGAAACCTTCTAATGCCCCTCTTGAAGAACCCCATATTGTAGTCGCTTGGGAAAACCGTGGCAGGGAGTTCCTTTCATACCGCACGGTGCGCACCGTATTCGGATGCAATGTGTGGGGATGAATTCCCTGTCTATGGCGAGCGGTGCGATGATAGAATGTAGCTGTGGGCATCATGTCAAATAATTCATCTGAGCACAAACCATTATATAGGCGGTAGAAAACACACAGTGAGGCAAAGTCCCTCCTGAGGCTGAGAGGTTCCACATCGCCTGCGAGTATGGGACTGTCGACGAGCCTCAACGCACGTCTTTGTACCGAGTCGAAAGGGTTAAGCTGGCGTGCGGGCGCTCCGGCAAAAAGATGACAGCAGTACTCCATGTGGGGTCGAACCTGTGCCTTATAAAGAAGGAGTCGCTGCCCCGCAGTGAAGTACTGCTTCGCCCTGTTAAGAACTCCAAGTTTCTTTGATGCCAGCTTAACCTTGTCCTCTAAATGACTGCGGTACTGGACGTCACTTGAAATGTCGACGCCTAGGATCCCGATACTCGGGGCAATGGTAAGCCATGTGCCCAGGAATTGCGGTGCTACAATATATGGGGTTTTCTTAGCGGTGAATACACCCCTTATGTTGGGCAGCAGCAAGCGGCAGCTATGTCCTTCAATTTGGGGGCCAGTCTTCGGCGATGCTCCCCGGAGATCCACCGGCCGTCGAGCACGAGCCCCAGATAGTTCATCTGGGGCTTGATGCCGATGGAAATGTCTCTCACTATGAGGCTGGAATCTTCCGGTGGCACGCGCCGAGGCCCTTGAAAGAACATGGCCTCGGTTTTATACGGAGCCACCTCCAGACCCAGCTGCCGGATCCGCTCCACGACTTGGGCAACCGCGGTCGTGGCCTTCATGGTCGCTTCGCGGTATGTAGCCCCGCACGCCGTCACCAGCGTGTCATCCGCATAACACGTGACGGCGGCACCGTCCGCGAGCTCACCGCGAAGAATACCATCACCCAGTAGTAACCGATGTTCCACAGTAGCGGTCCCAGGACCGATCCCCGCACGACATCTCTCGCCGACCGAGCCCGGTCGCATTTGGGTACAACAAGGGGGGGGGGGGGGGCTGCTGGCAGCGGCGTTGTGCACCAGTGCCACCGATTCGTCCAGGACGGTTTCCCAGGCAGGCCCGATAAACCGGTGAGTGTACGGCTTGGCGACAGGGACGACATTAATGCCTCACTGTGCCATGCTCTGGAGCAAAAGTGCCTGAGCATCAACACAGTGGTTCGCATTCGTCTGCAGGACGCGGAGCTGAGGATCCATTATGGAACTGCCAACCGGCTTCGGCCTCCCCGCGGTGCAGGCCTTGGCACCAGCCCTATGGTCGGCCGGCTTGCCCTCTGCTGCACACCTGAAGCAGTGCAACGGAGCTTCGCAACTACCGGCCTTATGATCGGGTTAGCTACAGCGGAAGCAACGGTAACCGACCGTTACCTTCGGAAACTGGCCTCCACCGTGCACTGCAACCCCACGTGGCTCACCGACAGGCACCGGAAGCACCGTGCTGGTCGGGCCTGCAGGAGCCGTAACTGCACCATCTGGAAGCCGCCAATAAGCAGGCCCCGCCCATCGGCAACCTTTGGGGCTGCCGCGATGGGGCTCTCCGACGCCTCCGCCGTCAACGTAATGACGACGGCCGTCAATCGTGGGGCGCGGAGCTTCCTCGGCGCTGTTGCCATCGCGGCAGCCTTGGCCCTTCTGGCCATTTTGGCTGCCTTTTTGGCGGCGTTCCGTCTCTGCTTGGCGGCTCCAGCTACCTCCCAGCCCCCTTACGGGGGCTCGGGGATTCACCCAGAGCCGGGCCGGGGTCCGGGGTTGCCCTTCCCCTTATCCTTGCCCTGAGCGCGACCCACGATTCTGGCTCTGCTGGTCGAATTGGCGGCTTCACCGGTTGCGCTGTTTGCGCTGGCCGCTCCGGCTGCACCGGCCGCCCGCCAGAGCAGGGTGCGCCGACCGCTCCGGCTGCGCCTTCCGCATTGACCGAGTCGCCACTCCCGGCAACTCGGTCCCTTCTCTTGAGGGCCTCCAGCTCCGCCGTAACTTTTTGGAGTTGGCGTCGGGACTCGGCCTCCCGCCGCTGTGCCTCAGCCTCCCTCCTCGCCTGTTTTGCCATCTGGGTGGCCAGACCCTCACCGGCAGCTGCGATCTGCTCTACGCATAAGCAGAACCTACAAAACTTCGAGCTAGCGTTGAATAGTGTTGCAATAAGCAGGGACAGTCATATTCGCTTCCTGGGTCTCATATTAGATGAACACTGTAACTGGAATCTGCATGTAGATACAGTATGCAAGAGAGTAAATAGATTCGTGTTTGCTCTACACCAGCTTAGTAATACAACTTGCGATAAAACAGCTCTTATGGCGTACCACGGTCATGTTGGCTCAATCTTAAATTATGGCATATTACTGTGGGGTAACTCAACCAACGTAGACAGAGCCTTCATAAAACATAAACTCGTCATAAATGATTATATTGCTTTTTAAGATTTTGTTGACCACCAAAGTGAAAATACCTACGCTATACATAGGTATTGTCACTTTTGTATGCTAACTATTAATTATATTTATTATCTATGCCTGGAGTCATTATAAACCCTTATATAGGTGGAAGCCTCTTGGCTGATAACCTGGATACAATTATTCAAAAACAGTATTCGGAACCAATCTGTATTCAATAGTAGATGGATGTCATTTAGTTATTATAATCATTGTGATATATGCAGAGCATTATACGGAATTGATTTAAACATACATTCGGATGGAGGCGGGAATGTGCATGCAGTGTTTAGTAGGTATACGCAGGTATTCAGTGTGCAAGAAAAATTTAAGAGTGAACGGACGCACAAATTCAGCTAGAAATATTTAATTTGAATATCACCATTTAATGTTTAAATGAAATTTGACGTCGACTACTGATATGATACTGATGAAAACATCTTACATACGCATTGAAAACATTAAAAATCTCACTACATTCAGTGGACGCCGCAGGGTGGTAGTTTGTAAAGACGCAAGAAGTCCTTCGCGATTTATATATATATATATATATATATATATATATAATATTAAAGAATTGGAAGAGACCTACACTCAGCATTGGGTGACTACGGGTTGAAGAAGAAGAAGAAGAAGAATATTAAAGAATACGTTCCAAGTTAAATTGCGTGGTGTGGACACTGCGCCCCGACCTGGATATATTACAGGTTAGCAGACTGAAGCGAAAGCGAAGCTCCAGCATTAGCCTAAGTGGTTGCATTTTTTATAACCACCATCAATATTCTTTGATACCATTTCATACATTACCTGCTGCGCACTCGGCATTGTATAGAATGCCTAGGCATTGTAAAGAATACCGGATTATACACATTTCCAGTAACATATATATTATCCAATAGATAGGTACATAATAGGTAATAGGTGATATCAATCTGAGCGAATATTTTTTTCTTATGATTAATCTGGCAACACATTAAATGAGTAAATTGATAATGTTGACAGAAAGATGGTGGGCAAATAATCTTGTTATACAAGCGAACATAATGTTGTCAGTGTCACTAGAATTATCTATTAATAGCTTGTTTCCCGTATTCAAATAATATAAATAAATCAATATGTCTAGCCAAGAGGATAAAGTACGTCAATCTTCTCCCAGTATATTAAATAATACACCCCCGCGTGCAAAAAAAGTGAAATCTTCAACAGAAGTTAACGAGTATTCCAAAACATACGCTGATAAGGAAATAATTAAAATTTAAATTATATTCATTGTGATTTTAATGCTAATATATATAAAACTATACAACCATGGATTTAGAGGACTCAGTCATGAGTTCTTTTAAAAGACTCGGTCTTTGAGTTCTTTTTACTAGGACTCAAGTCTTTTTACAAAAGACTCCAATTTCTGAAGGACTTGAGTTCCTAGTTTTATTTATAAGACTCGAGTCTTCAAAAATAGCTCAAGTTCTATTAAATGAGACTTCAAGACTCGAGTCTCTTACAACACTAATTGTATCATTTTGTACTTATACTTGCAGATCTCCATAATGTATTTAGTATTTATTTAACAAAATATTAAATCATTTTTCAGATTACCAGTTCATTGATTCTAGAAAAGGAAAGCCGTTGTTGATGTGGAACAATTATACATATTCCCAAAAGTCAATAGGTGCTGGAAGACTGTATTATTGCTCAAGAGGCAGGAGTGCAGGATGCAAAGCATCAGTCAAGTTAGATGCCGCCGGAAACATAGAAGTTCATTGCGGCCATAATCACGAACCACCTCGCTACTATCGGACGGCGTCAGGGCAATTTATCAGCATCAAATAACATACAATATATGTCCTTGTGATAGAAGGATTGAATTAAAGAGGACACGGGAAGGAAAGAAGAAACGGACATAATATTTGATAGGAAAGTATAGAAGAGAACTTGCACATACCCTAAATAATATTGGGAAAGGGCATAACATAGATGATGGTAATAGGTCTTTCATAACAATATAACAATATTTAATTGTGTGATGTGATCACAGAACAATGTAAACCTGGATATCCTGTACTGCATATTTCATCCAATTGAAGTGCATTATGGGATTGCTGTAAACGTAGATTTAGATTTAGACCATTCGTGCTTTACGCATTCTGAATGGATTGATTCATGGAGTATAATCATCTTACTGAAGAACAACATTCGGTTCTTATGACACTGTAAGATCAACAGCCCCTCAAGCTGTGACTGAAGTCCAAAGAATGAACGATTATTGATGCCAACAAAGCTATATTGGCAGTTTCCCGTCCTTCAGCAATACTTTATAACATCTTTCTTAAAGAGGCACTGTGAGATGAGACCGGACGGACATGTTGATGTAGGAATCTTTGTGATGTGGTAAAGAAAATAGTTGCTGTACCGTGTGGTTCGTAATGGAATTATTGCTTTTTATCGTGTTGTTCTTCAATTAGCTGCCAAAAGATTAACTAACCGACTTATCAAAAATTGCTTTATCTGCTTTCTGAGAATAGCTCTGTCTGCAACACCAAAGAAGACGGGGCTTGAACTCGTCTCTTCATATGTTTTACTAACTTTTACCTATGGCTCCGCCTGTGTGGATGTCGGCTATCGTGACCAAACGTAGCCTATGTTTTAATCCACAGTGTCAGCTAACTCCATACCGAATCTTATTAAAATCGGTTCAGCCGTTTAGACGTGAAAGAGTTACAAACATCCATCCATCCATCCATCCATCCAACTCTCGAGTTTTTTTTTTTTTTTTTTTTATATTTGGTCCGTCAATTGACTGCACCCCGCTAGATGGCTAGATTTATTATATTAGTAGGATATCTCGCGATGTTCAAAACTCAATGCGAGATCCTTGGCCGCAGTAAATTACCAAGGATGTCACGTTTACTGTCATATGTCTGGAGGTATAACTTACAATGTACCAAAAGCTAGAATGAACAGTTAAAATAGCTTTAGCGCTGAGTCTCTGACTACCGTAAATTAAATATTGTTTTTAAATTGCTCTCTAGAAGCACAACGCCTAGATCAATGGGTATTTCTTAAAATTATGAATTGAATATTATACATCGTCTTGTACTTTATAAATATGGTACTGATTTTATTTTTACTTAATAATTGCAAGTTATTAATTCTAAGTTATTTATTATACTTCATTATATTTAAATATAGCAGTTTGAGTTATTATTACTTACTTTCTTTTGTATGGCTTGACATCACCAGCGCCGACGATGAAGATCAATTTACCGAAAGACATAACGGTATATCGTTATTTGTGGTAGAACTGGGGTATCATTTAGGAAGTTTCTCTCTTTTAGTAGGCTTCAACCACTTCTCGTGATTAACGCCGACTTCCCATAAAGATAACCATTCAGAGAGACACGGATGGATTATTTTACGTGACTTTCTCGGAATATATTTTTTTTGTTAAACGCATTACTTATGTCATTTCTATTGCGCTATATTTACCGCTCCACTCAATTTTTCAGAATACACATTTATTGTTTCTCAAAAGGGGAAGACATTGCTGATGTGCAACAAGTATACGTACTACCAGAAACATAACAAGAGACGGTATTACTGTTCTAGGGGTAGGATTTCAGGTTGCAGAGCGAATATTAAACTGGATGCCCTGGGGAGGATAGAGGCGGTTTTATACGACCATAATCATGAACCACCTCGACAAATTCAGACTTCAAAAGGAGAATATATATTATGAGATTCAAACCCTATAACAATGTTATTAAAAGAACCTAAAGGTTCTGGTCCCCCACTGGAGAAAGGATCATTTTCAGGGTAAAAGTATAGTTAATAGAATACTAGACCAACAATTTTAATCTTATTCTCTGTTATTCTTCTTGTATGTTTAGTTAAGTTTTATATAGACTATTGGTGCAGTTATACCACACACTCACAACTTTATAAGTTTTTTTTCGATGGTGTCTAAAAATAAATTAATTTGATTTATTTTTTTAATTTGTTTTCGTACCTTTTTTTCGTCTGGAAATCCCCACGACACTTATGATTTGTGCAGTGCTGTGGTGGTACCGTGGATTGCTTAGTAAGCTGGTAAAGCTAATATTTTCTTGACCAGAAAAGTTCCACTCTGTCTTAATATCCACTTTAACTAGTACTAGGCTACAGTGACAATGTGAAACAATTTTGAAAAGGCGAGTCGGTGAAAATGTTGGAGTTAAATGTAGCCATCTCTAACGCGGCTTCCATTTTGCAGAGCAAGCCTGTAGGACCACTGGTAGGCTACATTTCGTGTCATATTACTTGATGATCGGATACGAATAAAACTTGACCTTGAAATAAAATAACGTAACGCAGTGATTCAGTTCGATTATAGGTTGGCTCGAACCTCGACTTAAAAGACCAGCATCTCTTGCAGAAGTAGCATCTTAAGAAGTAAACCTATAGAAATACTAATCAAAAGGTCTGATTATATTTCAGAGTACAAGTTTATTCGGTCTCAAAAAGGCAAACAGCTATTAATGTGGAACAATCATACTTATTATAAACATCCTGGTCGCAGAATCTATTATTGCTCGAGAGGCTGCAAAGCGTCACTCAAGTTGGACGCGGATGGGAAAATTGAGAAAACTAAATTTGAACATGATCATAAACCGTTTGACTATATCCAGTTGCCATCAGGAGAATACATTCGAATATAGAAATAATGATATCACTTGATGACTAATACTGGGCAAGGGCTTCAAGCTCATTGAGGACAATTGCTTCATATAAAAAAATGGAAGCAGGAAATATCTAGATTCAGTTTATCCGAAATAATTTATTAGTTATTCAAATGAGAGAGGTTAGGCCATAGTTCACCTTGTTGGCCAATGAAGGTTCGTCGTAGAACTGGTAGAGTCCAGATCATCTATCAATTAGCAGGCAACCTCATCAAAAAGTGCGAATTATTATACCCCAATAAACGCATGCACAGATCACAAATCACTTTTCTTTGGATATAATTTAACTTAACAAGCATTACTGCGTTCCTCGGTTGCACTCACGCTATGCTTACCTACGGCTCTCCTCACTTTTTCAGAATACAAATTTATTATTTCGCAAAGGGGAAGAAAACTGCTGATGCGGAATCAATATACATATTACCAAAAACATAACGGGAGACGATATTACTGTGTGAGGGGTAGAAGTACAGGTTGCAAAGCGAATATTAAACTAGATGACCAGGGCAAAATAGAGAAGATCCTAAATGATCATAACCATGAACCACGACAATATCACCAGGTATCACCGGGAAATTATATAAGAATCTAACGTTAAATTGTTTTTTATTGTATGTAAAGTTAGTTTCTGGTAATAATGGGCACAAAATAAAATAAATAAAAGTTTGTTTTTAAATTAATTGGTTTTATTGTGAAAATTTATCATTATATTAGCGTGGTTAGTGATTACCGGTTGCATCGGAGCCCTGCTGTATATTTCTCTAAGCAGACAACGTCGAGCACAGCTCGCGAGACAGCCTTAATTGCGATTGTCATTGGTTCAGAGTGGATGACGTCACTATAGAGCGACCAATGGCATTCTATATCAAGACTGTATTTGACGCTGTGCGCATTGCAATTGCACAACTGGGGATGTATATAATATACTAAAAGCTGAAGAATTAAACACGACAAAAAATTGTCAGGTTAATCGAGTTTCCATATTTTGTATTTGTTGTAACTTAATCTAACGGCGAATAAAAATAATCAGTATTTTTTTTCAGATTACACTTTCATTACTTCTCGAAAAGGAAAACAATTACTACTTTGGCAAAACTATACATATTATGTTGTGGGTAAAGGTAGGAAGCACCAATTCTACTATTGTTCAATGAACAGAAATTTGAAGTGCAAGGCATCTGTCAAAATGAAATATAACGGGGAGATTGCGGATGCCAACGTAGTACATAATCATGAGGCACCTAACTATATGAAATGTGCCTCTGGAGATTACATCAGATACTAGTATTTAGGTCTAAGTACCCGTCCGATTTAGAACACTCGTACGACCCTTATCTTTAAACCTATTTAACGATGAGGTCCAAACTGAGTTGGTCTTATACGTAGTAATTTTTTGAAATGAAAAGCTGACTTCCAAAGATTTTTTCTGTATTTATTTAAAGTTTTTATTGTTGTTTATTTAAACCCAATTTTGGGTCTCACGAATCTGACAATCCGAATCTATAAGGATTGTCAGATTAAAAAAATCTTATATTGTGTGTTCAATAGTTCAATTTTTAAAATACTGTTTTTTTTTCTTTATTTAATCATTGTTCTATAATGATTTACCAAAATTTATGCAGGCTGTTGATTAATATAAGATATATTAAATAAATATTATTTTGTTTGTTTTTTCACAAGATAAACCCCACTCTCCTCTTTCTATTTTACGATATTGTTTATTATGGTAGGACATTCTCAAGCCAGATGGACTGACGACCTGAAAAAGGTGGCTGGGATGGACTGGATGCGGGTGTTAGAATCATGTTAAAATATGGAGTGGCCAGCGATCAGGTGAGGTGTAGCTTGATGTATTATAGTGTATTTATATTACTATAAAGAATATTTTAAGGATTTGTAAATAAGAAACTACTTTATACAATATTTTTATAAGTAGGTAGGTGAAAATCATTCGATGCAATGCGACGTCTCAAATGTTATAAAAAGACGATGTCAGTTGTCGTGGACACAGTCGATCCCGAGCCGTCGAAGTGTGAGGTACGATATACCTCTGTTATATTATAATGTTATAATAATATGCACTTAGAGTGTTATAACAGTGAATGTAGTAATAACTATTGTTATAGTGAATAATATAATAGTGGATTGGTATTTAACAAGTTAATTGAATTAGCAATTATAATTAAATACCCTCTTTGGGTGTTCCAAATATTGTGTAACTAAAATATACTTGTAAAGTAACCGAATCAAAGTATTACTTGATGTGTTTGCGATAATCCTTGGGGATAATAAACTATCATAATAATAATGGCTGTAAAAGTATGATTATAAGGGCTGGTTCGATACCAGTGTTGTATCTAGGTTTTTATGTACTACCTATGTATCAAAGTATCGGCTATTACTCTGTTTAACTGATATCCCAGGTGATACAATATCATTATAGCGTATTAGTGACTGTGCAAGTATTGTCATACTTATAATTATGAGAAGTGGTTCGACTCCAATGTGGTTCCTATGTGATAAGTTTCTGTGTTATAGTTTTAGCTATTATATTGTTGTAACTGGTCTGAAACCAGGGTTGTCTTATATTGTAATATTTGGCTACGAGCTTGGTGTAACATAAAGTAAAATAATAATTATGTTGTGGTTAGAAGGCAGACAGGTTTTCTTGTTAGTTCTTTCCTGTCTACAACAGCCTTTGGAACTGACGTAGTATAACAGAATAAAAGAGTGATAAAACAGAATTGTATTTGTTTAATTTCCTTGGTTCAAATACATAATTACAAATGGCATCCTGTTTATGGGTATATATAGTAAGTTATAGACTGATATATATGGTCACATCAAATTTTACCCCCCCAAATCTGACATCAGAAGTGGGATACGCAAAAACCGTATTCTAATACATATTGTACAAGTTTCAGATTGTATCTGTATCTGGGAGGCTTGCCAAAAGCCTTCTGTAATATTTGCTACCCACTGGAGCAATGACTGACGGCTCAGCAAGGCAGTGAAATCCAGCATCAATTTGCAGCGGTACTGCGAAGCAGTGTATTTCCAAACCATCAACAAAAAAAGTGCACAAAAACGGTATTGTAGCTTTTGTGATTTATAAGGTTCAAGTTGGATAGTGTAACTTCTTGATAGTTCTAATTGCAAAACACCCGAGCTGATCACTAACGAATTATTTTAAAATTTCTGGCTATTATCATTGATGTAATACTGGATTTCATATTTAATGAAAAAAAGTAATGGTCAAACGTTTTATTTTCTTGAACAAAATATGTGGCTTGACTAATACTTAAAGCAAAGTTAATCTTTTTGGTGATCTGAAATGGTTTGATCAGATTAAGTGGTGTTAATATTCTATACCCATTCTAAAAGTTTGGTGATTAGAATTAGTGGTGTTAATATTTTGTATTCTAGAATAGTTATTTTCGGTACCTGACAAGTAACCTATTAAGATATATCAGGTTGGCCGAACAGTTATTTATGATTACTGTGTAAAGTAGATTTTATTTGTTATGAGAATTACTAAAAGGGTATGTATACACATACACCGTGATAAAAAGATTGAAAGACATTCTTAATTTATTTGGATTCATCTCTTTACAATTTAAGTTATTGATACTGATACTCATTAATGTGTGATGGTTACCAGGACTTTAAAATACGACCCATTTTTTTTTTATTTAGTTGGACACATTCTAAAGTTACCTAACACTAAGTGAACTATATAAAGCCAATAAAGTTAAGTCATGTAAAACCAATAAAGTTAAAAGTCATGTAAAGCCAATAAATTTAAAAGTCATGTAAAGCCAATAAAGTTAAAAGTCATGTAAAGCCAATAAAGTTAAAAGTCATGTAAAGCCAAAAAGTTAAAAGTCATGTAAAACCAATAAAGTTAAAAGTCATGTAAAGCCAATAAATTTAAAAGTCATGTAAAGCCAATAAAGTTAAAAGTCATGTGAAGCCAATAAAGTCAAAAGTCGTGTAAAGCCAATAAAGTCAAAAGTCGTGTAAAGGTAATAAGGTTACAGTCGGTTCAATATTAAAGTTAAAAGTACAATAGATTCATATAAAAGTACCGTAGATTCAATATTAAAGATAAAAGTGCCGTCAATTCAATATTAAAGATAAAAGTGCCGTAGATTCAAAAAGAAAATAAAAGTAAGGTCGATTTAATATTAAAGTAAATGTACAGTCAGTTCAATATTAAAGTAAATGTACAGTCGATTTATTATTAAAGTAAATGTACAGTCGATTTATTATTAAAGTAAAAGTATAGTCCATTCAATAATAAAGTAAAAGTACAGTCAGTTTAATATTAAAGTAAATGTACAGACGATTCAATATTAAAGTAAATGTACAGTCGGTTCAATATTTAGGTAAATGTACAGTCGGTTCAATATTAGAGTAAAAGTACAGTCGATTCAATATTAGAGTAAAAGTACAATCGACTTAATATTAAAGTAAATGTACAGTCGGTTCAATATTGAAGTAAAAGTACAGTCGGTCCAATATTAAAGTTAATATTACACGAAAAGTACCTACCGTCGATTTAATATTAAATTCAAATTCTAACAAAATCGTTTATTCTGCTTGTAAAACGCCAATATAAAAAAATAAATATTAAATACTATTTAGCAAATGGACCACTGGTTTGAAACGTGGAGTACAGTGGATGCAATAGTAAAGTTTATTCAAATTAAGCTACAATAATAAAGTAAATTACAATCAAAGTAAAGTCAAGAACAGTTAAAACGAACAAAATTCGAATAAAAAAGAAAGTCAATAGCATTTACACTACGTATGTACAATGTACCTTAAAGGACTTCAATTGATATTATTTTATTATGGATTTACTAAACACTTTGAGATCAAAGTGTAGTTCAGAATGGCCGTGATGGATTAAAAACATTGCTATTTGTGTTACTATATATATAGTGTTACTGGCTTTTGGCATTAGTGGTGGTTGTAAGTAAAAAACAAAAGGGACGAGACTATGATGTCTCGGGTAAAAGGTGAGACTATGATGTCTCGGGTAAAAGGAGAGACTATATGTCTCGGGTAAAAGGTGAGACTATGATGTCTCGGGTAAAAGGAGAGACTATGATGTCTCGGGTAAAAGGTGAGACTATGATATCTCGGGTAAAAGGCGAGACGGTTTTGTCTCATGGGGAAAAAAGGCGAGGCGGTTATATCTCGGTTAAAAAACAAGACTTATACCTCGTGTAAAATAAGAGACTTTATCTCGGGTATACAACTGTTATTATCAAATGCCGTGATACATAATTAATTTAACGGTAAATTTATAGATGGTGTTTGAAATGATAAAGTTTAGATTATTCCGTTAGATTCGGAGGTAATCAATATTCTTGGATAACCGAACAATAACAAAAGACATTTTATAAAAGTTCACATTAGTCCGTTGGATTCGGAGGTAATTAATGTTCTTGGATAACTGAATAATAACAGAAGATAGTGTGTATATATATTTTACACACATTTTATAAAAGGTTTTTTTTGCCCTTCTACTATGCTAAGATTTCATAAAGATCGAAGACTAAATAATGTTTAAATCTTAAGTTTGAGACAAAGTACCAAAATGTTGTTGAATATCTATATTTTTTTGCTGTTGACTATTCTTTTTGGGGTAATTTTGATACTAAGAAAGTGTTTTTTTCTTTAATGTATAAATTCTGTTTTGCAAAAAGTGATGTAAAAGAAATATAATTATAATGACTAAGTTTAAGTATGTAATATGTGATCGCAATTTGCAATAAAATTCGTTGTATATACTTCGAGAGCGAAGTAATTGTCAGTATGGCCGTGTTAGAATCATGTTAAAATATGGAGTGGCCAGCGATCAGGTGAGGTGTAGCTTGATGTATTATAGTGTATTTATATTACTATAAAGAATATTTTAAGGATTTGTAAATAAGAAACTACTTTATACAATATTTTTATAAGTAGGTAGGTGAAAATCATTCGATGCAATGCGACGTCTCAAATGTTATAAAAAGACGATGTCAGTTGTCGTGGACACAGTCGATCCCGAGCCGTCGAAGTGTGAGGTACGATATACCTCTGTTATATTATAATGTTATAATAATATGCACTTAGAGTGTTATAACAGTGAATGTAGTAATAACTATTGTTATAGTGAATAATATAATAGTGGATTGGTATTTAACAAGTTAATTGAATTAGCAATTATAATTAAATACCCTCTTTGGGTGTTCCAAATATTGTGTAACTAAAATATACTTGTAAAGTAACCGAATCAAAGTATTACTTGATGTGTTTGCGATAATCCTTGGGGATAATAAACTATCATAATAATAATGGCTGTAAAAGTATGATTATAAGGGCTGGTTCGATACCAGTGTTGTATCTAGGTTTTTATGTACTACCTATGTATCAAAGTATCGGCTATTACTCTGTTTAACTGATATCCCAGGTGATACAATATCATTATAGCGTATTAGTGACTGTGCAAGTATTGTCATACTTATAATTATGAGAAGTGGTTCGACTCCAATGTGGTTCCTATGTGATAAGTTTCTGTGTTATAGTTTTAGCTATTATATTGTTGTAACTGGTCTGAAACCAGGGTTGTCTTATATTGTAATATTTGGCTACGAGCTTGGTGTAACATAAAGTAAAATAATAATTATGTTGTGGTTAGAAGGCAGACAGGTTTTCTTGTTAGTTCTTTCCTGTCTACAACAGCCTTTGGAACTGACGTAGTATAACAGAATAAAAGAGTGATAAAACAGAATTGTATTTGTTTAATTTCCTTGGTTCAAATACATAATTACAAATGGCATCCTGTTTATGGGTATATATAGTAAGTTATAGACATATATATAGTTACCCCTAATTTTACCCCCCTCAAATCTGACACGGGCATAGCAGTGAAATTCACGTAGGGTGTAATAAAAACCAAAATATAAAAGTAATTGTTGTATATTACATTTAAAAGATCTGAACAGCATTTTCACAATTTTCAGAATATACTTTTGTACGATCTCAAATGGGCAAACCACTGTTGCTGTGGAACAGGTACACCTATTCCAAAAAACCTACTGGTAAAATGTATTACTGTTCTAAGGGCAGAAGCGCAGGGTGCAAAGCCTCTGTGAGGTTGGATGATCAAGGAAATTTCACAGTGATTAAATGGAAACACAACCATGAACCACCGAACTACGTTCAGATAGCATTAGGAGAATATGTTAGGGCTTCGAACTGAATATAATTTTTTATTACTTATTATTTTTTATTGTAATAATTATAATGTGGTAATAGTTTTTAACACGCTTTTATTAGGTTCACTTGTAACTATGTCTGTAAGAAAATCTTGGAATCTTAATTTGACCCACTCCACGGTCTTCGATTAGGATGAAATTTTGCACACCTTCTGAGTTCTGATGACAATACATGACTAGCTAAGAAACGTCATTACAAGTCCAATATGGGCTGTTTAAAATCCACCCTCATGATATGGGTATCAAATGAAAGGGTTTACTGTTAGGAATACGAAAAAAATAGTCACGTGACTTAAATCCAATATAGCAGACGTCCAAGATGGCGGACAGGCTATAATTTTTAGTGCGTGCTAAAAGCGTATTTTTAGGTTTTAAACTATTATTATAAAATAATATTTAGGCTTAGTTCACATTCAGCGAATCAACCCAGCCCAGTGTTGGACTGGGATGTAGTGTTCACGTTATTCGTGTTTCAAACGAGCTTGAACAATCCACTGGACTGGATTACTCAGTGGAATGGACACATTCCAGTGATGGTTCACATTAATCCAGTAGCATTCCAGCACTGGACTCGCTCGCTAGAATGGAATGCTACTAAAATAATGTGAGTTGGGCATTAGGTAATAATAATAAGTTTTAATAAATACAACATCATACATAACTTCTATTATTATATTGATATATATATATATATATATATATATATATATATATATATATACTATTTCTATATTGAAGTGGTATCGCCTAAAACTTTGACAAACTGTAAAAACAAAGAGTACTTTTTATTTATTTTTTGAATAAATTTTTCATTGATAAACCAATTTTTCGATTCACATGTAATATTTGCAGTACAAAACGTTTATTTAGTAAAAATACAATTATCCTTCAGATAATCACGCTATGTAATTATCTTAAAGATGTATTATTTCAGAAGAATTGTATAATAATTTCTAGATTTTTAGAAAATCAACCATATTATTAGGTATGTATATAATATTAATATAGGTAAACGCCAACTCAAATGTACAATATTATGTTTTCAGGATACAAATTCATCCGTTCACGTCAGGGTAAACAATTACTGGTATGGAACCAGTACACCTACTACCAAAAAAGTCCCATTAGCATGGTGTTCTACTGTTCGCAGAACACTAGTGCAGGATGCAAAGCGTCTGTCAAGCTGGATCACATGGGGTGTATAGAGAAATATCGAGTGGATCACACTCATGCGCCACCACGTTTCATGGTTTCTCCCTCGGGAGATTATGTTCGACTTAGTAAAAATTTTATTCCCTGAAATTTGTACAATACATTAATAATACTAAGGAAATGAAATTTAAAACTAGAATTAGGTACTAAAATAAATAAATAAAATGTTTACTTACATAATGCGTCGTGGAATTCCACCGCATTGTCACCGACCGGTAACGTTGCCAGAAGGCTGCCTGTATTGCCACGTTGAATGACAATGCTTATCCTCTGTGCAAGATAAAGATCAGCATTCTGGTCATGCGTAACGTCGATCAGCCGCTTTACCAGGTCTTTGTAAAGAAAACGGGCATTTGAACCCCATGTCGCCAACGTTTCAACCCCAAACGGCTTAAAAACATAATCAACTGTTAAGTTACACTATTTGCGCCGTTTGAGGTATCCGTAGATGCAGCAGCAGCGCTGACACAGCCTGGAAGATGTGAAGCCTGTGCCAGCCTGTGCTTGGAAGATGTGAAGACCCACATTGCGTTCTACAGCAAAGGCCTACCCATCTACTAAGGTAGTAACGACATACCATCCTGTCTCTTGCCATCGTCATTCACCAGCCATGGCTGGCACGACAGAGATGACAAGAGCACGGCGGATACTGTCGTTGAGGCAGGCGTGTCGTGATATATGCCCAGCGCTTCTGCTGCATGAAAGGCCATGGTGCCCAAGGCTGCCGACAGCTTCGCAGCAGTGGCTACGATGGGGAGAAACACACAAACATGACTAAATTCCGTTAAGTAGGCAATTACGCACAATAGTTTCACTTGTATTGTACCTATAGGATGTAGCACAGCTTATTGTAATATTTGTTATTTGTTATTGAATATTTGGTAATGGTTATATTATGTGTTACGTAAGTGGCAATTAATATTGTGAATTAAATGGAACTATGTTCGTGAAAACTTGTTTTTTTTTTTTAATTTAATTTAAACCTGAGGATAACTAAAAACTCGTATAACGCGTAATCCGAGCTAGTCATACTGTTTGAGGCCATGAAGTTATAAACTTATGACCCCAAGCAGTGCGACATAACTACGTGAAGGAGCAGATAGCATTTACTTGAAACTTCTTTTTCGTGAGCCAATACCCGAAATGGCAAAAAAGTCGAGTATGTCGGATTCGAACCGACCAAACTGGCGTGCGTTTTGGGTCTTCCAGTCGGAGTGCAAGATTGCCTAAACCATATCCGTAAAAGAGTATTCACCTATCTTTTTTTTCTTAGGCATATAACTATGAACACATACTTAATATATTTCAGAATACACGTTTGTCCCATCTCAAAAAGGCAAATTCCTGCTGATGTATAACAACTATACATACTATCAAAAGCTTAACAGTAAACGGTACTACTGCACAAGGCACAGAAGTATTAAGTGTAAGGCTACGCTTAAGATAATCAATGACGAACATATAGAGATTATTCACTCTGAACATAACCATCCACCTCCGCGGTATCATAAGACAGCTTCAGGAGAATACTATAAGATTTAAAAACACCCCGCGACCAAGGCTGCTGAAAAGTAACCGAAATTTCATGATACAATTGTAAATAATACCAAATAAAAAAAATACGTTGAAAAGAGGTTTTATTTCAAAAGAAGATTTCGTGTTTTTCCATTTTTTCCGGCCTTTCCTTCCTATATCAAACTGTCTGAAATTCTTCAAGACTATAACTTTAGATATTACTAGCTGTCCCAGCAAACTTCGTTTCGCCTTATAAATTAGAATCAATTAGCTGTATCAAATTCTCCTAATTATTTTGAGAACGGAAAGCATTTCGATTCGGGCCCCATACGCCCACGGAGCTCCCGACACTAATAGGTCACCGGGGCCCATACTTACACCTACGGAGCCTATATACCTATGGGACCCATACAACCAATACCTCTACGCTCAAGGGCGTTCATACTACCAAAAACCATCAATTTTTCAACCTAAATAAAAAAATAGCCACCATAAATATTTTCGCGGCCCAAGCAACGGGTATTTTGTTAATTCAGAAGAATGTCCACTAATCACCCTCTGACGATATTTGCACGCATTATGTCAATTCTATATCAAACGTCAGATAACATTGAAGAATATCATACAGCAGAATAATAAACACCTTGGATGAAGAATAGAATAAACACATTTTTTTTCCAATTCGTATTCCAAATTCAAAATTTCGAAATGGCATATGTCGGATCAGCTATTTTATATGGTGGTTATGTATTCTTAAATTTTCTTATTTTTCGCGCAATTTTCTTCATTTTTTCTTTCATAAGAACCTTCTCCTAACAATAACGAACACAACAAAAAAAGAATTAGCGAAATCGGTCCAGCCGTTCACGCGTGATGTCGTGACCAAGGGATATAGGGATTAATTTTTATATATATTATATATATATACTAGCTGTGCCCGCGACTTCGTCCGCGTGGAATGTACTTAATAAAAAAAAACAGTTTATTTTTTTTTGTTTTTGGCATTTTTTTTTTAGCCTAAGTTACTCCTTATTACATAAGCTATCTGCCAGTGAAAGTCCCGTCCAAATCGGTCCAGCCGTTCCAGAGATTAGCCAAAACAAACAGACAGACAGACAGACAGACAAAAAATTTAAAAATATATATTTTGGTATGTGTACCGTATATACATTCATATGCATGTAGTAGAAAGCGGTTATTTTAATATTACAAACAGACACTCCAATTTTATTTATTTGTATAGATTTTAGTTTATAGTGGAGAACCACCGTTCTTTCATGATATGATAGGGTAAAAATGGGATGATATCTCACGCCAGATTCACTTCGATTTAAAACTAATACAAAAATATACGACATTTAACAGCCTTTTTCTCGAAATATGGATTTTCAATGGATACCACCTTCAATCAATCAGCGGCAGCTGTAGTAGCAGCTATCACTGGATGTTATGGGAACTCTCTCGATATGCGCTATAGCGTCCGATCCTCTTGCCTTGCGCTTGCGCATCCAACATATTCCGTTATCTTTAGACATGACTCTAGATATGACGTATTTGTCATTCTTTGACGACTGTCACATACGTCAAACGTTTGTCTGTTACAATATCACATACATTTGTCATCCTATTTCACGATATGCCGGCCAGCGAATTGCCACTTGTCTATAGGGGCAGGTCGGACCATCCATATTGTTGGAGGGCGTCCCACCTTTTCCAATATTCAATAGCATATTGGCACCAATACCAATACCAATTGTTCTAAAATTTTGTCTTTCCAGATCTCAAATTTGAATTCATTCCAACCCGCAAAGGAAAAAGTTTATTAATGGTCCAAGGCTATACTTTCTCCCAGGATCACTATAGCAGGACCTTCTACTGCTCGAAGAGGAGTATTGGATGTAGGGCTACGGTGAAATTCGACAAGGGTGGTGGAATAAGAGAAGCCAACTGTACTCATACACATGACCCTCCACACTACGTGCAGCTGACTTCAGGGCATTTTATTAAAGTCAGATGACTTGGTTATGTATTATATAGTAGATAATATACTTTTCTTTATCAAGACTGTTTTATTTGAATGAATTTTTTATAGCATTTATTATGCTAACTTTTAAGTTAGAAAAACATCGGGAAAAATTAAATGCTCAAGTGAGACTTGAACTCACGACCTTTCCCTTACGAGCTACACCTGAATCATTTCAAATTTTCCTTCTCTTTATATCCGTCTTTAAGGGCGACGGTGGAGTCATCTACCAACATTCTTACGAACTGTTGGAAACAATGAATGATTTTTCAACCATTTTTAAACATTGAATTTTGATGACTCCGCCTAAATATTTGAATGAATTTCCCTATAAGGGAAAGGTCGTGAGTTCAAGTCTCACTTGAGCATTTCATTTTTTCCGATGTTTTTCTAACTGTTTTATTTTCCAATTCTCTAAGCGTGGACAGCGTAAACAATGCACTATAACAGTTATAGCATTTAGCTTTGTCTATTACAATCTTCCTGTACTTATGATCATATTGTGTTGATTGTTGATGTTAAGATGTTAAGTATCTATAGGAACAAATTATTATATATATTAATATATTTATGTAATAGTCACAATCACCAAAGAAAAATATTTTTTTGTATCAGCTCACTGGGAGTTCAGTGCATATAACTAAATAAAAAACCATTCAAATTGGTTTTCTGGATGTATTTCCGCATGTATGGTATTGGGAAGCACTATTTTTCAGCAAGATTATTGTCCAGAGTATCAAAGAATATTACATTGTATAGCATGGAAAGAGATAATAGAAACCAAGATCGTATCTACTCGGTAGATTTCTTAACATAAATTGACATCAAACATATTTTTGTAGGTCTTAAATATTCGTTTATTCCATCACAAAGTGGAAGGAAAAACTTACTGATGGTGAACGGATACACGTACTCACAAGACCACTACAGTACCTCCTACTATTGTTCTAAGAAGCTGTGCGGATGCAAGGCGTACGTCAAATTTGATAAACAGGGACGGATTCGGGACGCTAAAGTTGTTCATCATCACAAACCGCCGGAGTATGCCGTTATGCCCAGTGGACAACTCATCAAGCTGAACAGCAACTGATGCGTATTTTATTACGATTAATGGTACATTCGACCAAATACGAGTAAAGTTTATTCCTAGAATAAACAGGCAATATCACCCACATATTGGCTGTTTATTCTAGGAATAAACTTTACTCACGTTTGGTCGAAACGGCCCTTAATATGTTGTATATTTAACACTATTTGAGCAATAACTAAGTTTTAAGATTTATAATTAAACTTTGTATCAAATAGATTTAGATCAGAAACAATCAAAATTCAAGACAGGGCTTAAACCCTGGAACAGTACCTTACAGGGGATTCCCCTTGAGCTCTGACTAAATGAGCTACTTGGACTACTTGTATCAAACTTTGAACTATTTAATATCAAAGTTAGTCTTTGCTACGCAAATTGTTTAGTCTTTTTAGAAAACACAGAGTTTAGAAGGAAGTTAGGACTGTCACGTCATCAGTATAGTTTTAATCAGCTATAGGAGAAGAATACGCGTGTGTATGATTTTTTAAGATTATGAGGACTAAGCTTGACACAACTGAAGTAAATTATATGCATACTTACGTCTATTTACTAAGTACATACCGTTTTGAGTGATATAGCGTAAGTGCTTACTGAAGTCTTATGTACCTTGATATTAGATTTAGCATTTTTACTTTAGTGCCTATGTACTCAATCTGATTCTGAATAGAAAGTAATTTAATGATAGATCATGTTCATATACTGCCATTGTACCTAGTGCGGCACTACGGTGGCACATTTGGTTTCACTTTGGATTTACTGTTAATACTTTTGAAAATATAGGGGTAGTAGTACCTACTGCCCGTATATCGTACCGTATAGCGTACCCGCTCGCTCAAATACTCCGTATACTCAATACCCGTATTCTAGAATGACACTCAGCCTGAATCGCAATTTATCTGAGAACAGATTGTATAGACAGATTGATTGGACTTTTGAATTGACTTGACTTATTGCCTATATTGCCTATACTTGACGATTGATTGAATTGACTTATTGCTTATACAATCTGTCCTTAGATAAATGTCGATTCAGGCTGAGTGTCATTCTAGAATACCGGCCTTAGTATGGATGGGCGATACAGCGATAAAAGTTAAATTACACTTTATTTCTAAACATTAACAATTTTATTTTTTTCTCTGTTTCAATTACGGCCCTGTTTCGGAGTATATTATTTTAAAATAAATCCAAAGTGAACTTTTAAATATAGCTAGTATTGATTTTATATAATCAGAACAATTTTCTACAAGTTGATTCTCGCTGCCAAACGTATTATTACTTAGTGATATGTACACAATACAAGAAATAACCTCACAATATGAAATAGTTTCATTGCCTTCATGCTTCATTACGTAAAAACCACACTCACAGACATAGGTACAATGTTCACAAAATATCTTAATTTCAGATACCAATATGGCTCATTTTATAGAGAAAGTGAACGGAACCAAACTCTTAATGGTAAACGGCTATACCTTTTGGAAGCAGAGCAGGAATTTGTACTATTGTTCAAAGAGGTCTTCAGACCAGTGCAAATGCAGTGTGAAGCTCGATGATGATGGATATGCAATCAGTCGTGTTATTGGGGGACATAACCATCTACCCCCAGAATACAAGAAAACCAGTAGTGGATACCTGAGAATAAACTAGTATTTAGAGTGAAATATAAGTATTTTGTAAGGGATTTTATCTCGATTTATTTGGAATTATTTACACTGAACCCGGACGTTGCTTTTCAACAGCAGCTGTCATATTGTGGATATGGATTATGGAGTCTAAATGTCTCTCCAAAAATAATTGGAATTGTATACTATCTGATGAGGACTAAACTCAGGGTTATAATTGTAAGATCATTTGTGGCTGAAATGATAACCCTCATTCGTGAGACTTTCCCTTTTAATTTACTATCAGGCATGGTGAAATCATATTGCCGTGCCCTATATCTGGGGGCATTTGATTGTTTTATAACAATCAAATGCCCCCAGATTCTTGTTCTGTTTGGCAGTGATGAAGGGTGAAATTTTTTAAAAGGTAAGCCGGAGAAAAAAACAACCTTACATAGTCTTTCGTGCACCATGTGACTCATTGGGAAGTCGGGAGGAATCGGGTTATAGGGACACCTCCACCTCCACTGCTCTCAATCGAGTAATAACTCTCGGGAAGTTCTAGAAAAACTTAAACTGTCTTAAACCTAAGTTTTACGGGAACTTCCCCAGAACCCTGGTTCACAGGATGTTACAATACCTAGCGTGCGATATATTCTACATATCGCACAAATCATCTGGGATTTAACAGAGGTATGTTGACACTCATCTTGTTACAAAATAATTAAAAGAAGGCAATGACTAGGTAAGCAGATAGACATATAGACACGTTTACAATTTGTTTTATTTAGTACGACGCGGGTATCGGTAGGTACCTACCATATGTACATGGCAACATGTATTCCCACGTCCTCGTTGCGTTATACGTTATACGATTTTTGTTCGCAGGTGGAGTGAAATGCTTTTACATAGAAACCGTGCACGGAAAGAAGTTGCTTATGGTTAACAATTACACTTATTCACAATGCGGTACCAAATGGTACTACTGTTCTAGAAGGTGCTTCAATTGCAAAAGCAGTGTTAAGCTTGACGCGAACGGGGCAATAGTTTCTCTGAAAGAGGAACACAATCATCCACCTCCCTCGTATAAGAAGATGAGCAATGGGTTTTGGGTTCGTTTAGATGTGCCGAGAGCTAAGACACAAAATATCTATGAATATTCCTATGAGAAAAATGTGTAGGATTGTTTGGAGCCATTGTAATATTACTAATATTTTCTTCTTTATCCCAATTCTAATCTCAGTTGAGATTCGAAGCTTGACTTACGACCAAGAGATGAAATGTGTTCTTCCGTACTGTAACGTAGTGGATTACTTGCTTAGTTGTAGGTAATAAGGTTGAAATCTAGAGTAATGAAATTTGATGTTGGTGTAGGCCTATTAGTGTAATAAATTTACCTATTGAGAACAATTTTCGAAAAATTTCGAAAAAAAAAGAGAACAATTTTGTTTGTTTCATTAAATCTACCTGCCTTACCTAACCACATAGTTGTGGGAGAAACACTGAAGTAGCCAAGTACCTAAAACCTAAAATATCAGGTAAAATCCTCCGTGATCGATAAATTTAAGTGTCGGTAGCTCAGTGGTTAGGGAGTCGCCCTTATAATTAAGAGGCCTCATGTTCGAAAACATGAATCCACCCCTAACACGAGCATTATAGTTTTGCTATAAGCTGGAGAAGTTACGTAGGATACTACTTATTTAGGTTAATAATATAATATTAATATTAAAACGCTGCAAAAGTAACCTTCAAAAATCATTTTTATTTACAGGTTATGGTAAACCGGAGTTTATAACAACTGTAAAAGGGACCACATTTTTAATGGTTAACAATTACAATTTTAGGCAGCACTATCATAATAAGCGGTGTTACTACTGTTCAAAGCGGCATATTGGCTGCAAGAGTAGAGTCAGGCTAGATGATAATGGCTACATCGTTAATCTGAAGCAAGCACACAATCATGATCCACCGGTATTCCAGAAAATACCAAGTGGGAAATATGTTCAATTGAAGTAAATAGGGAAACGCAAGGAAGGAACCCTCTTAGCCAGATAGACAGACGACCTGAAAGAGGTTCTTGAATGGACTAAATGCAGAAGGAGAAGATTGATGATATGAAAAATGTGGCTGGGATGGGATGGTTCACCCCGCTAGATGGTAAAAAAGCCCCGGTGCAGTCCAGAAGATACAGACCATCATTTTCGAAGCTATTAAATGTAAAATGGTTTTCCCTAACTTGACGGTGTATACACACAAGAACCTGGGACTGTAAGAAGAGAGAAACACGTGCGCGGACAGAGCATCCAGCTCTTTATCGTGCGGCAGTAGAAGGTGGCCTCAAATCTAAAACAGATGGCTAGGATAGACTGGATACACAAGGTGGAGAGCCGATTGCTATGATGCACAACGAGAGAGGCCAATTTTCAGCATTGCGCTTCATTATTACGATAGGTTAACTGCTGTGTTCTGAGGTTAATTGATGATAAATTGATCTGACAACACTTTTACTTGGTGTGTTGAACTTGAACCTTTGAAAAAACTATAATATTCTTACAATTTCATTAGCGTTTTCAATCAATAATTTATTATATAAGATTCATAACTGGTTAGTAACAATGTAACTTAGAACTAGTGTTAGCATTCAATAAAATTAGCGTCAGAATCTATATATTCAACACAATATTACCTATATTAAATTAATCATTAACTTAACTGCATATTTATTACAAATAAAATGTAATTTCATTCAAATTTACTAATACTCGTATATATATATATATATCCTGAGGTCACGAACACCCTCGAGCCTTTGCAGATGCGTAGAGATGTTGCGTCTTTGGCAGTTTTCTACCGTCTCTACCATGGTGAATGTTCTGACGAGCTCTTCCAATTAGTCCCACCCTCTCCTTTCCTACACAGGACGACACGTGCAGGGCTAAGATGCCATCCATATACGGTCCAGAGTATACCAGCAAGAACCAAGCGTTTCAGCGACTCATTCCTATGCCGCACCATTAAGACCTGGAACTCCCTGCCAGCTCACGTGTTTCCTTCTTCCTACAGTCCCGGGTCCTTTAAGCGGGGCGTGAAAAGGCATCTAACGAGGCCGTCAAGCTGAGTGCCACCACTGTTAACATGGTACATGTTTCCGATGGTGACCCTCTTTCCGAGACTTTGTCTTTAGCTTAACATCAGGCGAGGTGAAGTCAAATTGACGTGTGCTATATAAAAAAAATAAAAAAAAAATGTAATCTGATTAAAATTGAAAAAAAAAAAATTTTTTTTTCTTTTAAATATATTATCATAATCTAGGTAAAGTTCTGAATACCCAAGTAATTACTTCTTCGATCTAGGTTACAAAGTAACACTATAAAAATATAAAGCTCCCATTTTTTTTTCAGTTACCCCAAAGTGGGAATTTATAACAACAGTTTTAGGCAAAAGATTACTTATGGTCAATGGTTACACATATAGACAGTACAGCAAGAGATGTTATTATTGCCATAGAGGAAGGTACAGTTGTACGGCCAGTGTCAAGTTGGATGAGTACGGAGTGCTGGTGAGTGCGAAAGGGATGCACAATCACCCACCACCCACGTTCACTAAAGTGGCCGGGAAATATTATCAGAAGAGGTGATTTGTTGGGAACTGTATTAATATTGTAACAAAAAATAAAAAGAATTAAAAGATTTTTTTACTTTGATCAGGAATTTGATTTATTGCAATTTCAATGGGCTATTTGACTATTTTTTTTACTTTCGAAAAATGACCACTGTCTTATAATATAATGAACTGTAAAAGTAAAATTTGCGTACGACAAATAGTTTTCAAGATATTTGATTTTGAAAAATTCAATTTGTCGCGCCGCCCGAAAACGCTCCATACAAAATTGTACGAAAATGTGACGTCAAACTTACGTAGCGCGTAGTGCAAATGTATGGAGTGCAAGAGAATATCGTATTTATCTCGGTCTACGTTGCGTTTACACGTATATAGTGCATAATAAAAGTTATTTAAAATTGAATGAGGTATCTAAAAAGTTAGGTATATATTTGAATTGAATTTGATTGTTTATATTTTGACTTTTTTTGGGAATTTCAACTACTGAAAAGTCATAGTTTCAGTTTAGATATGCAATATTTCATTTTGCAAGGCATATTTTTTCAGAACAAGCTATCATATTAACCAGTATTGGGAAGAATCGACGACTTGGTCAAATACCCTATTCACTTCACCGGAGTTAAGAATCGGAAAACTTTTGACTAACTAGGTACAGTATGTATAATTTATTTGTGTGAAAAATTCAATTAAATAATACCTTTGAATGAATTTTTACAGTATTAGGTATGCTAACTATACAAATACGTAAGAAAATCGGTAGATGACTCCACCGTCGCCTTAAATACGTATAAGATGGGAAATTTGAATCACATCGGGCGTGTCTCTGTAGCCGAATTGGTCAAGGCATTCCCCCTGTAAGGGAAAGACTCCGGGTTCGAGTCCCGCCCGAGATGATTCTTCTTTTTCCCTATGTATATGTATAATGGTCGAATATTAGACCTGTGAAAAGTAGTTTTAAATGTGTAAAATTGATTGTCTTGTAAAGTTAATTATTACGTAAGTTGCATCATCTATTAAAAAACCAAATTAAAAAGTAAAAAGAAAAAAAAATCTTCTATTCCAGGTCATTTTATAGAAACTATTCAAGGAAAAACGTTGTTGATGGTTAATGGTTACACATATTGGCAAAATAACCGCTCGAAGAAATGTTATTATTGTTCGAAGAGAAAGGCTGACTGTCTCAGCAGAGTTCATTTAGACGACAAGGGGGTACTCATTGTTGTAAAGGGAGAACATAATCATCCGCCACCAACGTACAAAATGGTTATGAACGGAAAATATATTAAAACGGGAAATTGATCTGGCATTGCGTTCAGATTGATAAGATTTAGCTGCCGTCTGTTTAACACTGGCTTTCCATGGTGCGAGGTTTCACGGACGCGGACAAACGTGTCTGTTAAAGTATCACTGGCGAGTCCCGTTCCACGGTGCGCTGACTCGCACGTCCCTATGTAATCGTTGGCCGCGGAAAGGTGGGATAAAGGACGGTGGCCCACGTCGTGTGACGGTGAAAGCCTGCTTTTATGTCAAAGTTCTGTAGATGGATATACGCTGTGTAATGTTTCAGTAGTAAGGGCCTAAGTTTATTTAATGAATTGTGGAAGTTAAGGTGAAACAATATCTTAAAAATAAATATAACCACAATATCCTACCACTTACATGGTGTGAAATATGGCCTGTTTTGTATTGACTAATAGATGTTAGTGCCACCATTATCACAGTATCTTTACTAGTAGAACGCCAGGTATTCCCCTAGCCCTGTCTTTAGTTTTGGCCTGAGTATTTGCCAAGCTGAAAGTATTGCCTGACCGACGGACCCCCAATTCACTAACTACTTCATTGTATTTTGTAAATTTTACAAAATAATTGGTACAGAGCTTACAACAAAATATTTGGTTTCAATAAAGTGTTGAAGCAATTAGCATATTATTTTCTTACAACTTTAATAAGTGGAGGATAAATCACCCTGTACGATGCAACCGTACACTCTCTGCCGACTAAGCATTTTTACCTTAGCTGGCTATAATTTAGTTACATCGAATTCATTACCTGATCAACGGCCATCGCGTGTGCTCCTTCGCAACTTTGTTATAATATCATAATTAAATTGGTCCGAGTAATAAAATCGTATATCTGCCGTATTCTTTACTATCTACCGACTACCAAACCTTTACACACCCTGCAAGGGAATTAGTCGCGAGTTCATGGATGTTGAATTTTTCCTATTTAAATTGATAAAATAATACGTATTCTTATTTATATTCTTTGCAGGTGTTGCGCAATGGCATTTTATAGAAACTATTCAAGGAACAAAGTTGTTGATGGTTAATGGTTACACATTTTCACAAAATTGTCGTGCAAAGAAATGTTATTACTGTTCAAAGAGAAAGTCTAACTGTCTTAGCAGAGTCAGATTTGATGATAACGGCGTAATCGTTTGTTTAAAGGAAGACCACAACCATCCGCCACCTACGTTCAAAATGACGATGAGCGGAAAATATATTAAAATGGGAAGCTGATCTGGCATTGCGTTTAGGAATTTGATCAAGCTGTGCAGTCTGGTTAGCACCGGATTTCCGCGGTGCGAGATTTTACGGACACGCCTCGTATCACCAACGTGTCCCATTCCACTGTGCACGTAGTAAGCGCTGACTCGCACGCCCTTAACTTTAAACATAGAGCGTGCCTTAATGATTATGAACCTTAGGCACGAGTATAAATAGAAGCGATGATATCTACTCAACCTCAATCAGTAGCAATGCAATACCTGCCAAGGTGACTAACCAAACAGTATTTATTTCGATATTTTATATTACTTACATTTTATATTTGAATTATTTATCGTTTTCGGAATACGTAAACTAATGCCATTTTTGTATTTATTTTGGTTATAACTTTTTACAAACATGGCAAATCGTACAAAAAAATCACAACGTACCCTACATTCATTAGTCTATATTTGCTGTAATGTATGAAACATGACTTAAAGATGGGGTATACCATCACAAGGTTCACTATCAATTTGCATTAAAAAATATAACTATGAAATATTTTGGCATATTATGGTAATTTAGACTTATGATATTTTGCATCATTTTTTTATCCATAACACATTTAGAATATTTGTCTTAATCACAAATAAAATTAGCCTAATCATATTTGAGCATAAAATTTATAGGTAAGTGGTACAGTAAAAAAAAATAGAGTCGAGTTGTGGAGTGATTGTCCTCAAAACAGCCTTCAAAATTTATGCAACTCCTTCATAAGGCAAAACATATTATACTAAATGATAGTTAAGCTAACATTTGCATTATGCCAAAGGATTATTATGCAGTAGTATTATAATTCCAAAAAAGGTATGCCAAATTCATTGTGCCAAAACATTTTAGCCTTAAAATTGTATGCCAAGATTAGGGGTCCCCCATCACAAAGTATCTGCCTAGGCTCGGGGCAATAAACTTAGAGTGATACGCGTGCCCATATAATGTATGCTCTGTGTAATTGCAAGCCGCGGTAGGGCGGCTTTTTTGCACAATAAAAGCGGGCTACGTCACGTATAAATCGTGTGACGGTGAAAGCCTGCTTTTATGTCAAAGTTTTGTAGCTGGACATACCCTGTGTATTGTTTCAGTAGTAAGGGCCTAAGTTTATTTAAAAAATTGTGGAAGTTAGGGTTAAACAATATCTTAAAAATAAATATAACCACAATATCCTAACACTTGCGTGGTGTGAAAAGTGGCAAGTTTCATAGTGACTAATAGATTTTAGTGCCAATGGTGGCACTAAAATCTAGTATCACAGTATCTTTACTAGTAAAATTCATGCATTCCCCTACCCCTGTCTTTTGTTTTGGCTTGCCAAGCTGAAAGTATTGCCTGATCGACGGACCCCTGATTTGGGACGTTTTCGAACTTCTTCTAATCTTCTTAGTTGTTACACTACTACTTCATTGTATTTTTAATGTAACACAAACTGACAACAAAATATTTGGTTTGAATAAAGTATTGAAGCAATTAGCATATTATTCTTAAACCCCGACGCAAAAACGACGGGACGTTATCAAATTAAAAAGCATAAAATGTGTCACAAAAAATCACCTCCAAAAAGTTGAAAATAAATTGTGTTTGCCTTCTAACTTTTGATATACTTAGTAATTTGAATGAATTTTTTATAGCATTTATTATGCTAACTTTTAAGTTCGAAAAACATTGGAAAAAGTGAAATGCTCAAGTAAGACTCGAACTCACGACCTTTCCCTTACAGGGGGACTGCTCTACCAACTGACTGAGTTCGAGTCTCACTTGAGCATTTCATTTTTTCCAATGTTTCATACTTAGTAATGTTTTGATTCAACGGTTGCCATGTCGGAGCGACCTTAAATCGTTGCGATAATATAACGGAGTGCTTATACAGTTAGTGTCCATTTATCCCACATAAATCACCCTACAGAGGAATTAGTCGCGAGTTCATGGATGTTGAATTTTTCCTATTTAAATTGATAAAATAATATGTATTTTTATTTATTTTCTTTGCAGGTGGTGCGCAATGGCGTTTTATAGAAACTATTCGTGGAACAAAGTTGTTGATGGTTAATGGTTACACATTTTCACAAAATTGTCGTGCGAAGAAATGTTTTTACTGTTCAAAGAGAATGTCTAACTGTTTTAGCAGAGTCAGATTTGATGATAACGGCGTAATCATTAGTTTAAAGGAAGACCACAACCATCCGCCACCTACCTTCAAAATTACGATGAGCGGAAAATATGTTAAAACGGGAAGCTGATCTGGCATTGCGTTTAGGAATTTGACCAAGCTGCCGTTTGGTTAGCAGCGGATTCCTGGGGTGCGAGATTTCACGGACGCCGACACGGACGCATGTACTATGAAAAACGTGTCTTTAAAAGTACGCCTCGTATCACAAATGTGTCCCATTCCACTGTACGCGTAGTAAGCGCTGACTCGCATGCCCATAGAGTATACATTAAACATAGAGCGTGCCAAATGAGTATCAATAGAAGCGATGATATCTACTCAAACCCCAATCAGTAGCAATGCAATACCTGCCAAGGTGACTAGGCAAATAATATTTATTTCGATATTTTATATTACATTGTATATTTGAATTATTTATGTTTTCGTAATACGTAAACTAATGCCATTTTTCTTGTATTTTGGTACAAACATGGCAAATGGCACAAAAAAATCACAACTTACTTTACATTCATTAGTCTATCTATATTGATATTTGCTGTAATGGATGAAACATGACTATAGATGCGGTATACCATCACAAAGTATCTGCCTCGGCGCAATAAACTTAGAGTGATACGCGTGCCCATATAATGTATCCTCTGTGTAATCGCAAGCCGCGGTAGGGCGGCTTTGTTGCACAATAAAAGCGGGCTACGTCGCGAATAAATCGAGTGACGGTGAAAGCCTGATTTTATGTCAAAGTTTTGTAGCTGGACATACCCTGTGTAATGTTTCTGTAGTAAGGGCCAAGTTTATTTAATAAATTGTGGAAGTTAGGGCTAAACAATATCTTAAAAATAAATATAACCACTATATCCTACCATTTACGTGGCGTGAAAAGTGGCATGTTTCATAGTGACTGATAGATTTTAGTGCCACCATTAGTAGAACGCCAGGTATTCCCGTACCCCTGTCTTTCGTTTTGGCCTAAGTATTTGCCAAGCAGAAAGTATTGCCTGACCGACGGACCCCCGATTTAGGACGTCCTTGAACTTCTACTTAGTTATTGCACAACGTAATGTATAATATGTAATTGTAAGTGTAACAAGGTAATTTTTACAGAAGTAACAGCATAATATTAGGTTTTAATAAAGTTTTGAAGCAATTGGCATATTTTCTTACGAATTTATTAAGTGGGGGATAAATCACCGCATAAAAGAATTAGCCGCTAATTCCTGGATTTGTTTCCTATTTAAATTTATAAAATATTTTTAATTATTTTCTTTACAGGCGTTCCGCAATGTCATTTTATAGAAACTATTCAAGGAAATAAGTTGTTGATGGTTAATGGTTACACATTTTCACAAAATAACCGCGCGAAGAAATGTTATTACTGTTCGAAGAGAAAATCTAACTGTCTCAGCAGCGTCAAGTTTGATGATAACGGTATAATCATTAGTTTAAAGGAAGACCACAACCATCCGCCGCCTATGTTCAAAATGATGATGAACGGAAAATATTACAAAATATGAAATAAATACACCAAGTGTTGGGTGATTTAAAATAAAGTAAAAAGGCAATTGTTAAAAAAGTGAGCATTAAGTGTAGTTTCTTTATATATGCCCTGAAACAATGGATGTAAGACTCAGTTTAACCAGATTTCTACAGTTTAGAAAATGTCTAGCAAAAGGTACAGAGTATGCAGAACGGACGGGGATAGACATGACCCTAGCGTCGTCGTGGGCGCATTGTCTGCATATTGTCCGAGTCTGCCTTGTGAAGTTGTGACTTTAGGTTAAAAGGTGACCGGGATCTTATCTCAGACATTTATAAAGTTTTATTAGAATATTATACCTTCAAGACGCAACACTTTACTGTGGAAGCTACTGCTAATTATATCGTACTGTAACAGTACCTAAATGCTTTTTGTAAGTGTAAGTGTAAAAATTTCAAAAATCAAATATGTAGTGGTTAGGTTGCGGTTCGTCTCGCTTACCATTAGGTGATCCGTCTGCTCGTTCGCCTCCCTATTCTACAAAAGAATAACTATTTCTAGCGTCTCAGCCGCTCACCAGCCCGTAACCTGCTTTTTATTATTAGTTTATGTTGTCTTGCCAGATAGATGTAAATATATAAGTTCTAGGTGCTCATGGATTCAAATAGCCGATTATGTAGGTTTCATGAATGTCATACATTTCGGTTAAATTGACATAAAATTAATATTACTCCAGGGTTGGATAGTAGTGAAAAATGAATGTAATAAAAATTGTGTAAACTTGATCTTAGTTAAGCATAGCTTGTATTATGGGTTCCATGTGGGTACATATGCCTACTAATTACATTTTGTTTTTTTAAATACATATCAACAAATTATACAGTACTAAAACACAAACAGTTCTAAATTTGTCTGCCTCAATTTTCTATATAATATGTTGACTATCAATAAGTCCTATGAATCGCCAGTTTCATCTTTTTCATATATGTTAATTTAGCTTTATTCTCATTCGCTACAAATCTATTGTTCTCGAAAATATATTTATCCATACATTAATGACCAGGCGTTCCAAGAATTTTTAAATATTTATTTATTAACTTTAAATTTTATATTAAAACTACACCAGCGTGGAATTTTTATTCCGTTCTCGCAACCTATTGCCGAAATGAAAAGAAGTTTATAATATATATGCTACTTTTACATTATGTTATTCAAGACTTTAATTTATCTCTGTACCAAATATCACCCGTGAGTGCGTGTTTGAATAACAAACATTCTTCATCTCATTAGTAGGAGGCAACTTCAAATTTTGCTTTCTTTTACAGCTTACTTCACAGCTACTGTGCCCTGTAGAAAGCAATTTATCGAGACAGCACAGGGAGCACATCTCCTAATGATTAACGGGTATACATATGGCAAAAACAATCACGCGAAGAATTGGTACTACTGCTCGAAGAGAATTTCCAACTGTAAAAGTAGTGTCAAACTGAATACTGAAGGCGAAATCGTCAGTTTAAAAGAGGAACATAATCATCCACCGCCTGTATACAAGAAAATTAATGGCAGATACATTAAATTAATCTGACGTGTACAACTTGGCAAAAAAGAGTAGTAAATACTAAATAATGGAGGCGCGACTGTTCATGTTGTCACCAGTTTGAATTAACCATATTTATTTTACCGTAAAATGTATTTGCACAAATTGTAGTCCTACAGTCCCGGGTCCTTTAAGCGGGGCGTGAAAAGGCATTTAACGAGGCCGTCAAGCTGAGTACCACCACTGTTAACATGTTACATGTTTCCGAGGGTGACCCTCTTTCCGAGACTTTGCCTTTAGCTTAACATCAGGCGAGGTGAAGTCAAATTGACGTGTCCTATATAAAAAAAAAGAAAAAAAAAACACTTCATTAATTAATTGACGTAAGGGACGTTTTGACAGCATTTTGATAATGTAGCCAACATGCAAAATACATAGTATATAATAGTATTTTTTGTACTATTAAGGATGTGACAGTGCGGCTATATAATATCGAAACCTAGAATCATCACCTAAATCACCTAAATTACTAGAATTACCAAAAACAGAACAAACAGCGTAATGTCTAATAAGATATGCTTTCATCTATTATTATTATTTTGCATTCTAAATAACTATATTATATAGTGATCTTCTCTATCTGTACTATTTAATGCACTTTATATGTTTGTATAAGTATGTGTAATTTTTCTGTAGTTACCAATTTATCTATAGGATATTTAATTGTGTGCCATATTTATTATAGTTCATCTTCTACATATCGGCTAAGAAATGTAAGAATACTGGTTTGACTACACGTTGTAGCAATAGCAATGACTCATTAATTATACTAAATTTCTTCTATCAACAGTATTTCTAATTCATCCTACATGATTTCCCATCCGTCATCTGAATAACGGACTAACATGCGGACGCATTTACTGCATTATCACAGACAAGCTTCAAAGCACGCGCGTCCGTAAAGTCGCGAGCCTTGGAAAGGCGGCTTTATAAAACCCTTCTATATAAGAACACCGCGCACACACGCAAACAATGACTAATGTTGTGGCTAATTGTTTTTTTTTGTATATCTGGGCATGCGTTTGGAGACATTTATGTTCCGTTGTCAGTATTGGATTATTTTTCGATATGAATGTTTTGTTTGTTATTAACCATTTTAATACATAAATTGAGGTTTTTATTGCAGATCGCTGTGATGGACAAGCCCAATTCATAGAAACATTGAGCGGAAAAACATTACTTATGTTGAAGCGTTATACATACTGGCGGTCGAACAACAAAGGGGTATACTACTGTTCTAGAAGACAGACTGCGAAGTGCCCGAGCAGTGTCAAACTTGACACTAAAGGCGTGATCATCAGGGTGAGGGGAGGACACAATCATCTACCGCCTGTATACACAAAATATAATGGAAAATATGTTAAAAGCGGCTGAATAAATAATCACTACCCTCCGTTTAGTTCCTTTCATGGTCAATTGAGCCCACATCCCATTTAGCCTTCGGGCTCAGTTGTCCACGTTCGTTTTTTTTGGGAGTGACTCAGCCCACTAACCAGCCAACTTACCCTGCGGGCTCAGTTAACCACTTGCTACGGCTATGGGTCTCCTCAGCCCGTGGGCTCAGTTAACCACTTGGTACGATAGCCGTACCAAGTGGTTAACTGAGCCCAGCACACGGACAAAATATCAATTTAAACTGCTGAATCTATCTGTCATCTGAATCTATTTTTGCTCACTTTTACATAAATTTAAACATTTAAAAATTTAAACAAACAGTGAATGGTTGTTTATTTGAAATTTATTTAAATAAAAATAATTAAGATTTACTTCATTATCCATATTTTATCTCTTTCCCTAAAACTAAATGACTGCAATCTTGCTATTTATTGATGCAATGGCATACTGCGATTCATTCAATCAGCCCAGGGAAAGTAACTAGATTCTTAAATGCTCAATACACAATTTTAAACTCCTTTTTCATAGTCCGTTATTATTTCAATCATTTTATCATTTACTTCGATGTTTTCGTTTCTTCTTACTTTCTGGGTGTGGGCTGGGTAAGCCCTTAGCCGTACTAAGTGGTTAACTTAGCCCACGGACTGAGTAGACCCATAGCCGTAGCAAGTGGTTAACTGAGCTCACAGGGTAAGTTGGCTGGTTAGTGGGCTGAGTCACTCCCAAAAAAAACGAACGGGGTCAACTGAGCCCGCTCCTCAATGGGATGTGGGCTCAGTTGACCATGAAAGGGTTTAGTTAGGTACTTTACTAATGGTAAACAATTTTGGTATGTCTTCTAATATTATCCCTTGATGCAAACACGACGAGGTGTTATAAGTTTGACGTGTTTGTGTGTATGTGTGTTTTTTTACCGATTTGGATTTAAATTTTTTTTTGTTTGAAATTGAACCCTTTTGAACCCAAAAGGGTATCAAAAGTTAAAAGGCAAATTCCATTTGTTTTCTTCTTTTGAAGGTATTTGTTGTGACGAGGGTTTTTGAATTTTTTGGAATGGAACCTCATTTTTTATATATTTGGATCGTTTGTAAGCTGGAGGGCAGTCCAAAGAATAATGGCCAATTCTGATGCTGTTCCTAGAATGATGGACTCTGGCTTGATGGCCTTCATCTTTTTACTGTTGAAGTAGAGGCTAAGGATTTTACTAATCCTTATCTTGATGTAGTCATAATATTTTTTTTTTTTTTTTTTATGGATTCAGATGATTCAGATTCAGAATAAATGATTTTGATTTTGTCTTGGAGTTTCATTTTGTCTACATTATAATCACTCAGTAGTAGACTGTGAAAGACTGATTGGTATAGTAATAAGATTCTATGTCAACTGTCATTAGATAGGTAAGTAGCTTATTTACTAGTATTCAAGGATGGGATTTCCACTTCGAGAATGATGCAAATACACAAATTAATGGGTCAATAATTTTTCAATCCCACTTCTGATTTCAGATGATAATAAATGCCAATCGCATTTCATAAAAACGATGAATGGAAAAACATTGTTAATGGTTAACAGTTACACGTACTGGCAGTCTAGCAGCAAAGGAGTCTACTACTGTTCGAAGAGACCTTCTATAAGGTGCACGAGTAGTGTCAAACTTGACACTACTGGGGCTATTGTCAGGTTGAGGGAAGAGCACAAGCATCCGCCGCCTATTTACCAAAATATCGACGGAAAATATGTTAAAACGTTCGCCTAGATTAAGAGCTAGAAACTTACTCAGTAAAAATTCAGGTACCGAAACCTGAATTTTTACTTAAAACTAGGTACAGTTGGCTGCAGAAGTCCGTATGCAGTGTACAATTTCAAATCTATGTATTTTAATACTTTGCTTTTTACCTGAATTTTTCTTCTATTGTGGCGATGGCGCCTCGGCCCTCACCTGTATGGCGTTCTCGAAGGCGCACATAAGGTCCTGCGGTGAACATGTGTTTGGGCATTTAGTACATGTTAACAGATGGGCCATTGTCTGTGGAGTTACTCCACATTCACATCGCAGGTCCGCCCCCTCCAAGAACCCCCATCGGGCCCGGCATTACTTGCTTTGGCCAACCCGAGTCCGGAGTCTGCTTAATGACTTCCATCTGGTCCAGGGCAGATGTTTTCATGTCCATATAATTACCTCTGTTAACAATATTAAAAGTGAAATTAATTAATTAAGTCAAATACATAGGGAAAAAGAATCTTCTCGGGCGGGACTCGAACCCGCAGTCTTTCCCTTACAGGGGGAATGCCTGACCAATTCGGCTACTGAGACACGCCCGATATGATTCAAATTTTCCATCTTATACGTCTTTAAGGCGACGTGGCGTCATCTACCGATTTTCTTACGAACTATCCCGCCCGAGAAGATTCTTTTTCCCTATGTATTTGATTTGTATAGTTAGCATACTTAATGCTGTAAAAAATCCTTTAATTAATTAAGTGTTTACAATGGTCCTCCCTTTTTCGTGGTGTAGTTATATTTTTTATTGATTTTATTAATATTTTTTCAATAACACCTAAATAATTTTTCACTGTACTTGATTGCATTGTTTCAATAAAGTTATTTTGAACCACCGACGCTAAGCTTATTTGATGTGTCCCTGTGTGTGTTTGTCCGTTGCCTGGTAGCTCTCAAACGGATGAACCGATTTTGATTTTGTTTTTAACGGATTTAGTTCCAGATTCAGTTGATGATCGTATTCAAAACTATCTTTTTTGAATTGGGTTTCAATAAAATTAGTAAAAAGAAGTTTAAAAATTCTATTACCATATTATATACTTTAGTTTCAGATACAGTATCTTACCGTTTCATTACAACAGAAAGTGGCAAGACTTTACTGATGGTCAACGGATTCACGTATTGGCAGTCCAGCAGCAAACGTATATATTATTGTTCGGGAAGGTACTTCAAATGCAAGAGCAGCGTCAGACTTGACGCGCACGGGGCTATCGTTCAGCTGAGGGGGGAGCATAATCATATAGCCCCGGTGTATAAGTATATTAACGGGCAGTTTTTGAAGATAAGATAATAGCCAGAACGTCTTTTTTGGGTTTGGGGTGGACGCCTGTTTTATGCAGCATGCCCCTACCATGCAATTAAAAAATTAAAACAGGTCAATATTCGAACGGCTGCCATACTACCAACCGCATAAATAGCTTTGTAATCCCAATAAAATATACAGAATTACAAAGTTATATTTGCAGTTGATTGACCGATTTTAATACTCCATGGTACGTTTTCTAGGCGGTCTTAAGTAGTCTTTGACAGAAAAAAAATGGTAAAAATGTAATAACACGTGCAGGGTTAAGATGCCATCCGTATACGGTGCAATATATAACCAAGCGTTTCAGTGACTCATTCTATACCGCACCTCCTATGCAGACCTGGAACTCCCTGCCAGCTCACGGGTTTCCTTCTTCCTACAGTCCAGGGTCCTATAAGCGGGGCGTGGAAAGGCATTCGATGAGACCTGAGTGCCACCACTGTTAACATGGTACATGGCACGGTGGTTCCGCCATTAGGTCATAAATGCAAAAATTTAATACCCCCAATTTAATTATCTATAATGTTTTACCGATAGACAAGCTACCCTAAATTATCACTTATTTCTCGACCTCTCTGAAGTGAAAATATCATTGCGTTGTATTCACCTTATCAGTAACTCATTCGCACTACTGTTTGTGTAACTGAATTCTCAGATATGCATTATTTTTGGGTGGTGTTTGTGAAATGGATTTCCAAGATCAAGGTATGTTATTACTAATTAGTTATATTTTTAAGTTTTGTTTTACTTATTATGACGTATTTTTACGTACTACGCCACACAGGATTTCTACAAAATTTGTATCTTATAGTTGAGTTCACATAGACCTACAAAAAATTTCAGCCATAATCGAATACTCTCACATACCTTATATTAATGATTGAAGTGTATTGTCAAGTGTATTTTGAAAATATAAAAGGTTTTTTCGCGCCCTTTTGCATCTTTAGTTGCTATATAGGTTCTACGACTGCGTAGGCTCGTCTACGAAACACATGTAAATTATTAAGGTTTTTTTTTTCAGGTACTTTGATCAAATGTTCTTTCTCAAGGATGCATTTCTTTGAGATTTGGTCTACCGTATCTGGAACTATTCCTCAAAAACATCAACACGTGTTGGAAACTATTCTAGCTTTACTGGAACAGGTCGAAAATGTAGACATTAGGAACTTAGATAGTAAGGTACTCAATTTATGCAAAAGTCTTGATAGATTTTGGAAAATAGTATCTAGAAGTAAATCAAAATTGTTGCAAAAGTACTCAGATTGGTTAAATGAAATTGAATATTTAGAATTAGTAAGGTGTAATGAGAAATGCATTCAAGAAAACGTGAACCAGCCCGGGCCATCTTGCGAACGCCGTCGTCCCAGGAAAGAATTTTCAAATTTGTCCAGCGTTATGTCGAGGCAAGTTTTTAATTTAGAGTTTAATTAAGAAATTAGGTTGGTTGACGCAGTGATTCAGCTTAGTTGTGGTTATGTTTACGTTTGTAAATAAATTGTAGTTTTAGTTTTCTCGTCTTTTGTTGTGCATAATATGTATAATATATAAAAGAATACATATTTAATTAAAACCCCTTCATGAACAGCGGTAATATCATATTCAGATATATTTCCAAACGAGGGAGAATAAATCTCAAATATTGAGTAGGTATTTAAATTTTTATTTATCAGTAAATATTCTACAGTACATAATGTATTAAATTATGCAAATAAAGCATTAATGTACATTCGTGAAGTATTTTTTTATTATTTACCCTTCAGAAAAAATCCCATTTAGCAAATTTAATAAAGTAAGGTATTTATAACCGCGCTTGTTCAGCGCTTGGACCACCGTGCATGGTTACGATGGTGACCCTCTTTCCGAGACTTTGCCTTTAGTTACCATCAGGTGAGGTGAAATAAATTTTTTTTTGTATAACTTACCTACTTAATTATTTGGGAAAAAATACCGGATTCTTCTGTGTATGACATTGGAATTGCAAACTATAAGTTATTTATGATGGTTGTAATTAAAAGGTGCTAAGTGACATACTATGTTGTTTTTTATTGTACCTAGTATAATTTTTATTTTGTCGGATGGTAAGAAAGAAAAGAAATAAAAAACATTTGTTTAGGATACGCACAATGGTAACATAGGTAGTTACTAGGCACAGAATTAACAGTAATATTCATCGTGCGAATCTAAATGGGCCACCATCTCAGCATGAATGCCTCGTACACCCGCACCAGGGTATACGAAGCGCTGGTTTTCAGATGGCGCGACTTGTCGCTCTGCAGTCACGCGAATCGAGCTGCAGCCGTTGACAAGAATATTAAAATCCAAACACAAATAATGACATATCAAAAAGAAGTGATCAACAACGGTATGTGTAAATAGTACGACTATACGCCTGTCCAAAAAAGAAGTGTATTTATAGCACGGAGAAGGAAATGATAGCGGAGTTGTTGCAAGGCAATCGAGTCGCGTGCCATCCAAACGTCAAATGGACTCATTCGGTAGGAACGTTATATATATATGACGTCCTTCGACTTTTGACACCCCGCGCGTCTCTCTTCCCACCCGCATTCGGCGAAGCGTTTTTATTAGGCGAAACATCAATGGGGTATCTCCGTTACTTAATCATATTCTGTCCTCCGTGATTTATAGGGTTTTATTGCTTTCTTTATTCCGCCTTAACTTTTTAATGCATGAACTGCCTTACATCATCCCAAATTATATTTTTGGGTTCCGTACCTGTAATGGAAAAGACGGAACCCTTATAGAATCACTTTGTTGTCCTTCTGTCTATTTGTCTGTCAAGACTTTTTCAGCAGGAATGCGTGGAGGTATCAAGTTGAAATTCATACCATATTCTCAGGTCAATAAGGTCTAAAATTTGACTTTTGCAAAATGTAATTTTGCAAACGTCAAATTTTCAAGTCAACGCAATCAAAATATATTGCTATTCATTCATAAATACAATTTTGTGAGGGACCCTCAGTGCAGGAGTCCGACTCGCAATTGACCGGTTTACTATGATGAAGTTCCTGTTTGTCAGGGTAGTCGTGTCCTCTAATTGGAATATCTAATGGTCAATATTTGAAAGATATAGTTATACAAATTTTGACGTAAGGATGCGATCCAACCAAGCGGTTCAGAGAAGCGGTGTTACCTTTCCTTAAAATAAACAAACTAATTTTTTTTTCAGATACCTTAAATTCATGTAAATTTATCAAACAAGTCAATGGTACGAAATTATTGATGGTTAATGGTTATACGTACTGGAAATCTGGCCAGAAACGTTACTATTGTTCTACAAGAAAATCTCATCACTGTATGAGCTTTGTTAAACTGGATGACTATGATAGAATTGTTACTTTAAAGGAGGATCATCAGCATCCGCCGCCTGTGTTAACGAAATCGAGATACGGATATATGAAACTGAGATAACTCTGATGTGCTCAGACTTCATTATACGTCCGAGTCGCTTCACGGAAAATGTAGTTCGGGCGTCCTGTAGTTAGCTTTAAAACCAATCCCAATTGAGTTGGTACAAGACTCGGAGGACGATGATGCCTAGCTATAAGTTACATACTGACTTCGAAAAACATCGGAAAAAATGAAATGCTCAAGTGAGACTTGAATACGTCTTTAAGACCGTCGCCCTTAAAGACGGATATAAAGAGAAGGAAAATTTGAAGTGATTTAGGTGTGGCTCAATAGCTCAGTTGGAAGAGCATTCCCCCTGTAAGGGAAAGGTCGCGACTTCAAGTCTCATTTCATTTTTCCGATGTTTTTCGAACTTTAAAGTTAGCATAATAAATGCTATAAAAATTCACTCAAACTTACGTAGTTTGACAATAAAAAATATTAAATATAAACTTGTTTATTTTGAAATGTTCCCCTTTAGAACAGGTCAAAAATAAACAAGTTTATATTTAATATATATTTTTTTTAAACTGTAATTCTTTCCTCAAGGTCAGTATGTATGTTTTTCATTTTTCCGATGTTTTTCGAACTTTAAAGTTAGCATAGTAAATGCTATAAAAATTCACTCAAACTTACATACTGACCTTGAGGAAAGAATTTAGAGAGTTTGACAATAAAAAATATTAAATATAAACTTGTTTATTTTTGACATGTTCCCCTTTAGAACATGTCAAAAATAAACAAGTTTTTTAAATTAATTTTGGTTCAATGAAATAAATAATTTCAAGGTAGTATAATGATGTCATCAAAACTGAATTACTTAATAAAATCATTATAATACAGTTAATCATTTTTATTATACCTTTCTACTTTATTCGAAACCGTTGATGTTCAGCATTGATTTTTGTGCCTAAACTTTTTGTCTGCCATGGATTTTCGATTATGTTCATGTCATAAAAGTATTTTTTGTTTCAGGTCAACCATTATATCAACACATTGCTGTACGAGATCTCAGTTACATGACTCAGCAACAGCCTCAGCCACAGCCTCAGCCACAGCCACAGCCACCACCTCCTGAAACTGTAACAACCAAACCGGACAAGAAAACTGTAATCCATTTAAAAGTTCAAAGATGTGTGATATCTAAATACAGGGAGTACTTTACCGCCGCTATGCCTGACCTGTCTCATCCTGTATATGGACTTATGCAAAATGACTTAAGTCACATGTACAAATGTGATATGTCCAGAGAAGCCATATATCTCAGTATAAAAAGAAATTGGAGTTACTTCTTTTAAGAATATTATTGGCCTATTATATCTACATTCCATATAAATTTTAATTATATTGTTATTTTTTAAATCCCCATGGACATACTGTATGCCTGTGGAGACTTTTAAAAGAAAAAACAAACACACAAACATCCTCTCACCTCAAACGCATATACCGTCTCCGTTCCGGCGCTGGTAATAAATAGTAAGCCATGGTAAGCTTCTCGGGCATTAAAATAGTGTTATAAATGTGAATGTTTCTTTGTTATTAAGGCATATTTATGTGGCTGGACCGTTTTAGCACACAGTTAAAGTTCTATTTAAAAATGGACATAGGTTACTTTTAATTTTGGTAATGGATTCCAGTGGTTCATGTGGACCAGTATTCCATGCGGGCAGAGCCGCGGGCATAGGTTAACTTGTATTAAAATAATCTAGTATTAAGTCGTACCTATGTTAGTAACTGTCGTAAATAATAATTAACCTTAAATACTTTGGTTTACGTCGTAGATATGATAGTATCCGTCGAAAATATGTTAGTATCTGTTGTGAATGCGTTGGTATCTGTCGTAAATATGTTAGTATCTGTCGTGAATACATTGGTATCTGTCGTAAATTTGTTAGAAGGTATCTGTCGTGAATGCGTTGGCATCCGTCGTAAATATGTTATTATCTGTCGTGACTACATTGGTATATGTCGTAAATATGTTACTATCTGTCGTGAATACATTGGTATTTGTCGTAAATATGTTAGTATCTGTCGTGACTACATTGGTATCTGTCGTAAATATGTTATTATCTGTCGTGAATACATTGGTATCTGTCGTAAATATGTTAGTGTCTGTCGTGAATACATTGGTCTGTCGTAAATTTGTTAGTGGGTATCTGTCGTGAATACGCTAGTCTCTTCTGTAATCGTAACTCGCCTAACCACCATTTTTGATATATCATTACTTGCATCACGCAGATCAGTTAGAAGAGGTTTCTTATCCAAATAAGCAGAACCTCTTTGAAGGTGGCTCCATTTCATTCAAATGCATTTTAATTAGATTTAAGAGTGTGCGTTAGAACAATAAGCTTTTAATTATTATTTTTTAATTAAAATTAGAGTCTATGAAATTATAATTTAACTAGCAGACCCGTCCCGGCTTCGCCCGGGAAAATTTCGTATTCCATATTTGGTAGTGACCTAAATGATGAACTTTCCATACAAACGTTTATCACCTATTTTACCCTCTTCTTAGTTAAATTTTGAAAAACTTTGATACACATGTTCATATATTTCTTAAAAGACACAGGTTTATGAAATTTAATGCATCTAGCTCTGAAAATGACGGATTTTCACACAAACTTCCATCCCTTATTTTACCCCTTTAATAGCAGAATTTCCAAAAATCCTATTTTAGTGGATGCTTACATGATAGAATGCATCTACAGTCAAAATTTCAAGTTTGTAGGTCCAGCGGTTTAGGCTCTGCGTTGATAAATCAGTCAGTCAGTGTGGACCAGTAATTTTATCTGTATTGATTTAATAATACATAACATATAAATAAACTCACGCCTGTATTCCCCGAAGGGGTAGGCAGAGGTGCTAGTACCCACATTTCGCCAGTTTATGTTTAGGTCCCAATGTAATAGGTGGCGAGCCTATTGCCATTAACCGGGCAAAAAAAAATGTTAATGTAATGTTAAACAACCAAAACTATATATTTAGGATAATTGATATTTGTGGTTATAGGTAGGCATATTTAGTTGTACGTGTTGTGTACCTATGTGTTATATTTTACGTGTTACGTATGTGGTATGGGCATGTGCATATACTACGGTAGATGTTAGTCTAGACGTGCTTTGGGTTCCTCATGGCATGCTCTTGTTACCCAAGTAATATAAATAGACATAAAAAAAAAAAATAATATATACAAATAAACACTGCTTTTAGTCAGTTTTAATAGTTATTTGTTTCAATATAAAGGTTCTAGCACCATATGGTATCAATCGCCTGTAATGTGACAGAGTCGAGTATTTGTCTGTGAATAAGGTAAACTATATATTACAGCACCCCAGACTAAAATAATAAAAGAAAAAAAAATAAACCAAACCAAACATTTTTATGTAAAAATTATTACGTATCACTTCAAGCGCATTCCAGACAGGAATGATATAGCTTTTAAGATGGTGGATCTGACAGTTTAGAACCGCTGTGCTTACAGCTTTCCTGTACCACGTAACACGCAACGACAGCTGTCGTTCGGCCATCGTCGCGTATGTGTGACATGTGCGAAAAGGACAGAGAAAATAATCGCTAGTTATCGCAACGTAACTCAGCAATGGTCGCTTTGTTTACCTTTTTTCTCTAGTCTCGTTGGCTTTACTTTAGCAAGTGAAACCACAAATAGGAATATTAAAGTAGTGCCATCTCGCTCGCACTCGTGCGTGCCTTTTTGCGGTTTCACTTGCTACGTTCCGTCTATGTTATTTTTTAATCTTTAATGTAATCATGCAACTTAACAAAATCGAATCAGAAATGTTACATTACAGGTAATCCCTGTAAAGAGTACCTTTACGCTATCAATAAACATTTTATTTGAATTAATTTTTTCATAGCATTTGTTATGCTAACTTTAAAGTTCGAAAAACATCGGAAATAATGAAACGTTCAAGTGAGACTTGAACTCACGACCTTTCCCTTACAGGGGGAATGCTCTTCCAACTGAGCTATTGAGCCACACCTGAGTCATTTCAAATTTTACTTCTCCTTATATTAGTCTTTAAGGGGCAACGGTGAAGCCGTCTACCAACATTCTTACGAGGTAAACTGTAAGGGAAAGGTCGTGAGTTCAAGTCTCACTTGAGCGTTTAATTTTTTCCGATGTATTTCGCACATACATTTTATTTCATTAAATAAATATGTGCTTAATTAGATTATCACTGAATAGTGATTACTAATAATTATGTAAATTACATTGTTTGTGTTAACCAAAATAGTTTGTAATTTAAAGTATATTAATATATATTTGTCCAATAAAATAAGTGTTTTATTGTAAAATCCTCTTAATTCATACAATAAAATATGCGAAAACTTTTTTTTATGTTACTAACACTAAAATGGTTGTCGATGAAATTTCCAATTATGTTAGCTTAGATCTGTTGCATAATACTCACATACTAATGATCAATACCTTAATACCTATGTGATAGCTGGCTGCTCTAGTCAGTACGCTTCACGCGAAATAGCCCAAGAAAAGAGGCTAAGGGCGGACAAAAGAGTCCCCTTTTCTACCCATTTGACAGTTGATTTATTATCCCATCCACAATTATAGGTGCATGCCTGTCTTTAGGTATACATGCCTCATGGCAGGTATGTACCTATAGTGTCCCTCCCTAAAATTATTATATTCAGTACGCTCTCTCCATACAAGTTACTCTAATAATGCACCTACTAAGTCTTTCTCTGCATCACCTTTGGTTGAATGGTAGAGAATACCTATGGCATTAAGTCCGCCTATGTACTTGTGCATGAAGTTTTATAAATAAAAAAAAATTCACAGCTGTCTCCTGTACTAGAATAGAAATTATGGAAACTGGAGGCTTAATGCATATTTTCTATACCGATTGGTAAATAATTATATTTGTTGTATTTCAGCTAGCACATCACGTCCACAACGTCAGAAGGGGCGACGTCCTAAACGTATCACTTTTCCTAAAGGAAGTAAGAGAGCGCGAGGGAACAAACAAGAAAAACTTGACATGCAATCACAAAAAAGTGTTATATCTCTATACAAACGTTATTTTCAGCTATCTCATTATCCTCAGACTTCACACCCTGTATATAAGTGTATTCAGGATCACATTTTTGATGTTTATAAACATAAAATGTCTTTAGAAAGTCTTTATGCAAACATTAAAAGAAATAAACATTATTATTTTTATGAAAATTGTAATTTTTATAAAATTTAAGGAAAATGTTAAAAATATGTGTTCTTTTTAAAATTCGTAATACTTACCAATATTTGAATTTATCATATTACTTTTACATATATTATTAAAATGCATTTGGACATACAGTAGAGTCCGCTTATAATGACAATTGAAGGGAGACAAACACGTTATATTAACCGGACGTCATGAAAAGCATATTCTCAACACAAAATTTGCTAATTTTGTTAGAAGATATTTATTTAGTTAAGAGAAATGAGATATGCTGGGTGATTCTATAGTCGTTTCGGATAAATAAAATTTGGGCACAAAAAATTGGAAATGGCGAGAAAATTTTTTTTTTAAAAACCCCCATGCATTTTCCTTTTACCTGAACATTATTCCCATTCATTATCAATTTTTTTTTCTTTCGCTAAATTAGTACTTCCAGATGTTTTTGCTATCGAAACTGTCCCAATCTCGTCGTTTCGGATCAGAGAAGATCAGAAACGATTATATACCTAATCGCCCAGTATAAATGAGCTTATCTATCAGTTTAATAAAAAACATCCGATATAAAAATATGTTTTACGAAAACGAGTGACGGACGGATTTAGGAATCATATTGGTCACTATAACCGGCCGTGATTGATTAAAAATTGTTAAAATTAGGTCACAATAAGCGGCATCTCAAAATATCCGAAGCGCCTTATTCATAAAGAATTTTATGTGAAAACCATACTTTGTTGTGTGATTACGTCATAAGCGGTTGGTCAATATAAGCGGCGTCATAATAAACGAATCTATTGTACCTATTATAAAGTTCCAATTCCTATTTTAATTTGTATTTTTTTAATTAAGTATTTGTAACTAACATAGTCAAGTAAGAAATTGTTACTAACCCAATGAGCAAAAAAAAAATGCATTTATTTGTTATTGAGCCCATTATGGTTAAAGAACTGAATTTAAATAATTTTAAGATTTTGTAATAGTGCTTTTTTTTAAATTTTGCCACTACCTTACGACCTTCAACCTTCAAGAAAAGAGCGTACCTACTCTCTTTTGAAAGTAAAGCAACGCGCTTGTGACTCCTCTGCTCTGGTGTTGCGGGTATCCATGGGCGGCGGTGATCGCTTAACATCAGGCGATCCGTCTGCTCGTTTACTTCCCTATTCCATTGAAAAAACTTTTATTTTATTATATTACTTTACTGAAGTTATGGATGCCTGGGCTATAGCTAGCCTAATAATACCGTCTTACGAAACTGAACTAAAAATTTATTAGAATTACTTTCTTCCAGGTATTAACAGCAAATTCATAAACACTATAAAAGGGACACTACTCATGATCGACGGATACACGTTTTCTCCGAAGAACAAGAACTGGTACTACTGCTCCAGAAGACGGGCGATACAATGCACCAGTAGTGCGAAATTGGATGGCCATAAAATCGTGACTGTGAACTCAAATCACAATCATCCACCGCCTAAGTTTAGGATTATAAATGGCGTTTACATTCAATTGACGAAAGGATGCAAACGTGCAAGACCTCGAAATCGAAATCGATCACCGCGTAAACAAATAAAAGAGACAACAGAAAACTTCAAAAGTGAAGGCTATTTTGAAACGATTGATGTAATAGGGTTGCCCCTAGACCTTAAAGCATAGTGGGTGAAATGTCAGTGGTATTTGCATGAATATATTTGTATGGCGTCCATTACACGCTCATGCAATCGTCAGTCATGCCATCAGTCACCGCATCAGACGAAAGGTTATTCGTCTATCATAACTGTGACTGTGGTAAAACTGACAGCAAAACGTACCGTGTAATGGACGCCTATGTGTTTTGTAATGTTTTCTGTATGTGAGTTTCTTTAGTATTAGTATTTAGGGTAGATAAGTATAAGTAAGCATGTGTGTCGATACAACGTGTATCCAGCGCCATCTAGCGACAGCAAGCCGAACTACTACGTTACCACGAATCCTGCATCGCGAAAGCGAAGTTCTCGCGCTGATACAATACATATACGACATCCCAACAACAATCGTTGGGCCGCGGCCCGCCCGGCGTGATCACCTTGCCTGGTCGGAGGATCCTCCCTTTGTGTTGGAGGAAGATCACACCTAGTTCCTCCACACATGTATTATATTATGAATCTGTAGGCATATAAGACTATCTGCGAGTCGGCTCCTGCTAAATTATACACGGGGCTCTGGTGCAGGCTTGTCTCTAGGGTCAGGCCGACATGCCAATCTAATATAATCTATACAATAAGCTGACCTCAGGCTTCATAGTGCAAACTTTGGACGCAACTGGACAATCTTTATGAGGGCGATGATGATATTATTTCTCTTATTGTATACCTACATGTTAACATTTTCGGTGTCCTATACCATTATCTCGGTAGGTTTAATAGAAGAAATCTCAGTAGTTCTTTTTAGGTACAGTGCATTCAAAGCATATTATAGCTTAGGACAAACATATATCTTGGACCTAAAATGTGCTCTATACATGCAAGTACATGTATTTTGGGTGTATTTTGAGGAAAGCGCTGGATGCTACTGAGGTCGAACTCTAATTCACCAAGCATAGGTTATTTTATTACAAAACCACGCTCACGCGCCCTGGCATCGTTTACTCGCGATTTAGGTCCAAGAAACGTGTCCTGTGCCATACCTAAGTTAGTATATACCTATACGTTTTCATATGATCGTATAAGAGTTAGCAATGTTTTGCAGAGGTAAAATATCAACTTTCCATATCATTTTAAGGTTTATTTGTGATAAGATTATAGATTTAAAAAATCTAGCTGATAATTATATTAATAACTTTCCTGACTATTAAATAACATATAAAATAAATTTACGTAATTTTTTTATAAATTTACGTAATTTTTTTATATAAATTCATGTAATTTTTTTAAAATAAATTTATAACGTTTTCTTTAGCACGTTCAGTGAGTCATATGTGACCACACACATACAATAATACATATTTCAGTGACTGACGATTTATCATGCGTCAAATGTATCTTATCTTATGTGTAATATTACACAATATCTTATTATATTACAGAAACTAACCTCCCTCAAAGATATTCAATCTCAGATAGTCCTCTAAGAATTACTTCTGCGAATAATTCTGGACATCTTTTACAAGAAATTCCACGAAAGTCTAACAATAAACTTGTACGAAAAAGATGCACTGGGTGCTATGTAAAATTGAAAAATGAAGGAAAAATAGCCAGCAAAGCAAAACAAGTACACACTGAGTGTAGAAGGTGTAAAAAAGCTTTCTGTTTAGAATGTTATAATGCGAAACATGCTTGATTTTGTAATAGGTATTTCCTTTGAATAAAAAAACATTATCTTTAGTACCTGAGTTTTATATTGCGAGCTTCTTGTAGTGATTAAATGACATGATATCGAAATAATGATGATATCTCGTTACGTAATATCTAGGTGAGTTTTGTTAAACAGGCGTACGTCAAGTCCCGCGAAAGAATCTAATGTAGGTAGGCACTGTTGCGTCTGGTTCGCAACAATTTTATCACGGAGTACCTAAATATTAGCCATTATTTATTGGTAATTATTACGTAGCTAGATGAAAAGTTCTACATCGTTCATTTTAATTCATGCTACCATCTTTTACAGGTATAGTACCATATAACTTCATAGAAACTGTAATAGGAAGCACGCTCCTGGTGGTGAACGGGTATACGTATACGCAGAACAACAGGTCCAAGAGATGCTACTACTGCTCTCGAAGGGCATGCAGAAGCAGCGTCAAGCTGAATGAAGATGGGATGATCATCTATTTGAAAGAGGTGCACGACCATCCAGCACCAGTTTACAGTCAAATCCGTGGGAAGTACTATCGTATAAAAAATGGTAGTGTGGGAAAAACTCGCTCATACCCCATAACAAATACGATGTACGGTTTCCAAAATCCTCATATATTTAAACACGACGCATAAGGATTCCTTTTTGTATTCCTTTTAAAGGACTAGATATTATTGTATTCCTTTATTTTTGAACTAGGTGTCTTAAAGATTCGGACACCTAGGCCCGTATTCTAGAATTAAACTCACCCTGAATCTCGATTTATCTGAGGACAGATTGTATAGGCCATTTGTCAAACTATCAATCTGTCATCAGACAAATCGTGATTCAGGCTGAGTGTCATTCTAGAATATGGGCCTTAGTACACATATACACAAAATTCTAGTCATTTCATGTTGTTAATTTAGTTATGCCGTTTAATTTGTATTGATCGCAGTGTGTTTGTCTACTATTAGTTGTAGCCGTGAAACAGTGTAGCTTACATTAAAAATAAAGTATAAGAAATCTTGATATAAGTCGAACAACTTGAATATTAGACCCTATAACGATTATTAGCAACCGAACTTACTAGAACGGTAGCCTAGTGGTATGGGTAATGGACTGCTAAGATGAGGTCTCGGGTTCGATCCCAGGTTTACCATGGGACACACCAATGACTTTTCGATGCTTTTCGAAGTTATGTGTGTTAATGGCAATAGGCTCGCCACCTATTACATTGGAACCTAAAACATAAACTGGCGAAATGTGGGTGCTAGCACCTCTGCCTACCCCTTCGGGGAATAGAGGCGTGAGTTTATGTATGTATGTGAAATTACTAATATTCCCGCTAACCCCGCTAACTTGTGCTAGAAGTGGGTTCACGTTGGTATTGTAATGGCTAGAATCGAACCCGGGGCCTCTCGATCGTAAGCTTTAACTACTAAGCTACCGACGCTTCTAAAGTGCGATGATGCGGGTTCTCCGTACCCGTATGAGTGGACCCTATCGAATGTGAAATTAGTCTTAGAACTTCCAATGAATTAAACTTTGCAACAAATGTGAAATAAAAGTAGATCATGTAATCTATTAGTTTTTAATTCGGTCGTACTACCACTTATATTCCTACCCCATCCAGAAAAATTTCTTTGAGTAAAATGGGATCGAATTGAATCAACTATAAACCGACAGGCGAAATATCATAAAGATGCTATGTCTTCTTCAGCCTGCCACCACTCTAGTGGCTCTTTCTATCACCCCTAGGCCTCTGCCCTCATAGAGAACGAACGTCGTTGAGGACCTCCGAAGTCTGTTCGGAATGAAGCCTAAGCATGATTGAATATCACTGCCACAATGATAATAAACTATAATACCTATAGGCCGTGCCAGATTGATTGAGATTAATTTTTGCAAAAAAGTTTTGTCAGCAAAAACAAATTTAAAGTTTAAAAGACTGCAGCTTGTGCCCTGATGGGAAGCTTGTGCCCTGTGCTTCTCTGCCACCTAAGTGGTATAAAAAAAAGTACTGGTATTTGAGTATTATAGATATTTAATGAAAATTTTGGAACCCGATTTGTTTGAACTTGTTTTTTTTTTACCTAAGACTAATAGGATGATTGATATTCACAATTGACCCAGTAGGTACTACGATATTTTTTCCCATACCGAATATGGCGAATGAACTTAGGTTTGACATATTTTGCAAGGTAATTTATTATTACGCGGCTATTATGGAAAGTAAAAGGCAAGTCTAAACACTTAAATTGAATTTCTATTCCAGAACCGGCACGATTCAAATTTATAGAAACGATCAATGGATCCCAGTTGTTAATGGTGAACAATTATACGTTTTCGCGAAAGGGGCAAGGCAGGAATCTATTCTATTGTTCAAAAAGACTTTCTGGCTGTAAGGGTAGTGTAAAAATTGATGGTGATAAAGTTATCAATTACAACTTAGAGCATAATCATTCTCCTCCTTTGTACAGTGTAATTAATGGAAAGTATATGAAATATACTGAATAATTTATCAAAACAATTTCTGAATACTAAGGAGTATGGTCCTATAATAGGCAATCGCATCTTTTTATTTCCTTTCTCACTAAGTAAGTTAAATTCTCTACAATAATAATATATATGCAATTATTATTCGAGTTTTAATTTACCAAATTTCCAATTCTTTGTCATAAGTCCAGCTAAACTGGTAATCTTGTTGTTGCTTTGCTAGAAGATGGGTATATCTGATATGAGTGTCGTTAGTTTGTGTTAGTACGTACGAGTAAATATCTGGTATTCGAACACATACAGGAAGATGAGAGTGTTTGATAGATACATAGATAAATAAGAACATTAGGTTTAACATCAGGCCATTATATTGAATATATTCATCCATCCCTAAAATATCTGCGGTAGCCTAGTGGTATGGGTAATGGACTGCTGAGACGAGGTCTCGGGTTCGATCCCAGGTTTACCATGGCGCACACCAATGACTTTTCGATGCTTTTCGAAGTTATGTGTGTATTTATCGCAGGTTTATAAGTGCCCGGTTAATGGCAATAGGCTCCCCACCTAATAAATTGAGACCTAAACATAAACTGGCGAAATGTGGGTGCTAGCACCTCTGTCTTCCCCTTCGGGAAATATAGGCGTGAGTTTATGTTATGTTATTCGTCCATCCCGTGTATCTAAACCTTTAGACGAGATATCGCCGGACAAGGACGTCTCACAGTACCAGCCGTAACATCTCTTAGTGTGAACTGAGTCTAAAGGTCAATTCAGACCAGGTGGAAAAATGCTTGAGCAGTTTTTGAGAGTTAAATATTAACCTTATTCCATTTAGCCAATACTGAGAATAGTATGCACTAATATAATAAGACTGTAGCGCGTTATTATTTCAAACTTTGTCTTAATGGGCTAAGGTTGATATTTAATTTATTTAAAAACTGCTCGAGAATTTTTCCTCATCTGATTCGATTTTTATCTTTATTTTTGTTATGGTCATTATAACAGACAATTCTATAAAATGAGAAAGGCAATAAAACAATCTATTCTATACGTTATAAATTATTTTCTGTTCCAGAAACGGTGCTATGTAAATTTATAAAAACAGTCGCTGGGGCTACGTTGTTGATGGTTGACGGCTATACATTTTCTCGAACGTCACGCAGGAATTTATTCTATTGTTCTAAGAGACCGTTTGGCTGTAAGAGCTGTGTCAAGTTAGATAGTGGAAAAATTATTTCCTACAACTCAGAACATAATCACGTTCCCCCGAGCTACACGGTCATTGATGGAATGTATGTAAAATTATAAAGTAAAAAGATTCATTTGCTAAAGCACTTTCGAAAATGGTGGTCGGCTATGCACACAGTGCACATGTTTTGTATTGGAAAAAAAAATCTTCTTTTGTGTCAAGACTTACATAAAAATAAAATCTAGATATCCAACCAATTCTCCTTTTTTCTTCACGTGCTAACAAAGATCACGAGAACTTAACATCTCTGAAATGGTTATATTAAAAAATAGGTTACAGGAAAAGGTAAACAGGGTATTTTCAATTTCAACGAGGTGAAAAGATTTAAGAGTCATTGTACTAAAATACTAAATATTGTTACAGGGCCTGCTCACTTTAAGTTCATACAAATTCGCAGTGTGATATGAGTGTTGTTAGTTTGTGTAGAATACGGGCCTTAGTCTTGGTCAATTTTACTAGTAAATTAGGACTTTAATTTTAACATCAGGCCAATTATATTGAATATCTTCGTCCATCCCGTGTATCAAAACTTTAGACGAGATATCGCCGGACAAGGACGTCTCACAGTACCAGCAATAACACAATCTAGTCTATACGTTATAAATTATTTTCTGTTCCAGAAACGGTGCGATGTAAATTTATAAAAACAGTCGGTGGGGCTACGTTGTTGATGGTTGACGGCTATACATTTTCTCGAAAGGCACGCAGGAATTTATTCTATTGTTCTAAGAGACTGTTTGGCTGTAAGAGCTGTGTCAAGTTAGAGAGTGGGGAAATTATTTCCTACAACTCAGAACATAATCACGATCCCCCAAACTACAGGGTTATCGAAGGATTGTATGTAAAAATATAAAGTAAAGAGATTCATTTGCTAAAGCACTTTCGAAAATGGTGGTGGGTTATGCACACAGTACACATGTTTTTTATTCGAAAAAAAATCTTAATATGTTTATTCCAACGGTACTAAGCTTAACTAAGCCATTCACAAGTTATTCAACGTTGCTAGAATCTATGATATCAAACGGGTTAAACTTATTGACCAATTCCTTATCTATTAAAATGTAATAAAATAATTTTGATTGATTTTAATTTGTGTTGTAAAACTCAAGACTTACATAAAAATAAAATCTAGATATCCAACCAATTCTCCTTTTTTCCTCAACTCCTTAACGTTCTCGTGATCTTTGTTAGCGCGTAACATCTCTGAAATGGTTATATTAAAAAAAATTGGTTACAGGCAAAGGTAAAGAGGTATTTTAAATTTTAACGAAGTGAATAGATTTAAGAGTCATTTTACTAATACTAAATATTGTTACAGGTGCTGCTAACTTTAAGTTCATACAAACCATTCGCGGAAAAACACTATTAATGTTTAACGGTTTTACTTACACCGAGAACAATAGAGCAAGAAATACATACTACTGTTCAAGAAAGTATAAAAGCTGTAAGTCTTCCGTCAAGTTTGGTGCAGATGGTAGAATGGCCAGTGTAAGGTTGGAACATAACCACTCCCCTCCGAATTACATATCAACAGGAAATGGACTTTATGTCAAAACCACAAGTCGCAATATGTCACCTCCACGATTTGTTCCCAGCTACCCAAATTTTTGATAAAAGGCAATATCATAGGTAATTTCTAGAGTTGTGAGTTGCTGTTGAGGGTTTAGGAAGTTGTATTATTACTGTTTATAGTAAAAAAAGATCTATCTTAATTTTATATTCCTCATGCACTTATTTAGTGGATATTATTTATATTTTTAGTTATTAAGGATATAACTGTAGCAGCTTTCCCGATTAATCATATAAATCAAGCATACGTTTTATATTAAGTTATCACACGCTTTGAAATGAACATAATTATATTACATAAGAAGTAGATTTTTTTAAGAAACTTTGCGTACAGATTTATTGTCTCCAATAAATATGTTTACAAATAGTTTTTCTTTAGTTTAATTTGTTTCATTGTTTTAGTATATTAAAACTGATGATTACTATGTACAATACTAGACTGACAGTACGGAAAAAGATTTTCGAAATCTTACCATTGAGTCCCAATTTCATCCGTGAGCCTCATCTCGGAGCCTCGCACAACATTTGTGATTCGATAGTCCTCTCCCCCATTCTCGTCCCACAATATTTGTTTTAAACAGCATCCACGCATATTTTTCACTTTACAGGATATCCTATTAATCTCTAAATTTGTTTTAGATTACAAATTTCTGCAAACTGCACACGGAAATAACCTGCTAATGCTAGATGGTTATACTTTTGCAAGTAACTCCTCGACTTTGTATTACTGTTCCAAAAAGAATAAAGGGTGTAAAGCTAAAGTGAAATTTACTGACGATATGAAAATAAAACATTTCGATGGAACACATAATCATGCTCGTCCACAGTACGTGGCAACAGATAATGGCGTGTACATTAAAATTTCTTCGTAAGTCGAGCGATGAAACAAGGAGATAAATAGTATTCATGACGTACAATGTAAACTATTCTATTTTGTGTAAAAATAAATTAATAATGATAAATACAAAATAACAGTCAACGCATCCCCGCGCTTGTGCCGTATTCTATTCTTTAGGTACTTTGTGTATTTACCTTTATTTATTTTATCGAGTCGAAATTAATCATAAAGCTTCATAAATATTACGTCATAGAGTGACGATTAATCTGCTAATGAGTTGCTATAAATTCCGACTAAGCGGAAACATGCTCTAGCCATTTTTAATCGAATATTAAAATTTATAATATCCCAAGAGCATTTATTCCACTGATCTGAATTGACCCTTAGAATTAGACGTTTTGTATGTTTAAGTAACTTTGCGTGTTATTAACTCTAAATAAATACATTTAAAAATAAATAACTTTAGTTTAATTTACTTCACTGTCGTCAAAATTTACTATAGTCAAAAAAATTACCTTCGCTATAGTCAAAAAAGTTCACTGAATATTCTTTTCAATGTTTATATTCATTTTAGATTACAAATTTCTGCAAACGGCATACGGAAACAAACTACTAATGTTAGATGGTTATACTTTTGCAAGTAAGACGCCGACTTTGTACTATTGTTCCAAAAAGGTCAAAGGATGTACAGCCAAGGTGAAATTTACTGGAGATATGAAGATCAAACACTACCTTGGAAAACACGATCATCCCCGGCCGCGGTACATTACAACAGGCACTGGCGAGTACATTAAAGTTTCGTCGTAAGTCGAGTGGTGAAACATTGGAAATTTAAGAAGTAGGTCCCTCTCTAAACTTAAGTGCTGCGCTCTTGTCGGTAGAGTAATCGCCATCCTTCTCTCTCCTCCGCCAATCTTTTGACCACCTGATACGATGCGACTTGTATCCTTTCCTTTTTCTGTGCCATAAACGTTCCTCTTGGTCTACCTCTTCTTCGCTTTCCTTCTACCTTCCCTTCTATGATATTGTATGGTATGGTAGTGATCGTAATATGTGTATAGTGAAAGATAATAATATCGTCGATGTACAGTAACCATAGACCTAATAAGTAGTTATAGTATATGTTTAGAGTATGTGATGTCTCAACAGTGGGTAAGTTAAATTTTCTTGAAACTTGGGAAATTGAAGTAGTAGTGATTTTAATATGTTTAATATGTTTAGTGGAAGATAATTATATCGTCGGTGTAGGATGACGAGCAGCATATTAAATAGTTATAGTGCCTCAAATACTATTAAATATATTCTTTTAATTATGGTTATGGTCCTTTTTGTTTAGCATCTGTAAAATTGTGAATATTTAAGCATATAATTGTGTGATAAAATTTAAAATTCAATCCTTATTGAAAGTTAGTTTCATTGTCTTCCTTGTCTCCTTTCCATCGTTCTGACATTCCCGAATCGAACGACTCAATTCTCAAATTCCCACGTGATTTTAAAATGGGGAAAAATATCCGTAAATACATTTTGAATATCAGAAATTGGTTAAGAACGTGCGAATGAGCTTTCATTCAAGAATGCGCTTTATGTAGACGTAGTAAAAATAAGTACTCTTTAATTTATTTTATCATTATTATCATCTAATAATAATAACAACCGATTCATTTTTTATGTTTATCATCAGGTAATATCATTTTTTGATAGATCAGCATCGAATCCGTTTTCTCAAAATTAAGATTCGCAATTAATCATCAAAAGGCAATTATACGCTCGAATTTCTTGCTTCGCCATCATGTACTGCTTCTAATTTTTTTTTATAAAGATGTATTGTCTAAACTGTTCATATGTATTTCAGCTTACAAATTTATTAGAACACCGCGCTCTTGCAAATTAATGCTGTTCGATGGCTATACATTTTCAAGCAACACGTCGACTTTATTTTACTGTTCCAAAATGAAAAAGGGCTGTAAAGCGAGTGTGAAGCTTGGTCGAAATATGGAGATAATTAACCACAGTGACATACGTCACAATCATAGCCCCCCACGATTTACAATCAGTAACAGCGGAGTATGGGTAGTTCTACAATAAGAGGTTTCGAGTTATTCTAGGATCGTCCAACTAGAAAAGTTGGACACATTTGAGAACACTTGTACTGTTTCCAACGTATTTATTTTATTACACCACCTGCAGAACAGCCAAAACCTTTGATAAATGTATTCCTTTGAGAATGCGGTAAGGCGAAACCGGTCAGGTGTAATAGAATAAATACAGTGGAAAAAGTACAAGTGTTCTCGATAGGATGTGTAACAATGAATTCCACCAAGTGCCATCAATCAACAGTATAAATAATAGACAATAATAACCCATATTTAATTCATTCTTAGTGCTTCAATGATCCTAGTCAATGTGTACCTGTTTATGATTTAACAATTAAGTGTAGAAAGTACTTTAACAAAATGGAAATTAGGTATACAATCCATACTAATATTATAAATGCGAAAGTAACTCTGTCTGTCTGTCTGTCTCTCTGTATGTTACGCTTTCACTATCTACGCTATTATGTCTTGACAGTTACCTCTCTACAAAAATAAAAATATACATATTAGCGTTGTAAGTGGAAAAGAGAAAAAGAAACAAATTTGATTTTGCAACTCAATAACTTTTTTTTTTTTTTTTTTTTTTAACCGTGGGGGAAAATCCTTCATGGATGTTATGCCGGACTCCTACCGACTAAAAACCCCCACGGTAACGCCCAGAAGCCTATGGATGGGAGCCCCGGGTAAGCCCTCGGAAGGATGTCCCAGGACTCCCATCAGACCTACGGCTACAATTGCGGCCTCGTCTCGGGGGTGGTTCGGGTGCTATCCCGCGTCTATGGGGGGGGTTTTCGGGTGTTACCCCGCTTCTTAGGGGGGGGGGGGGGGGCGTGCGTGAATCCCTCACGTCACGCTGCCGTCATGGGCCTGCTTCTGTAAAGACGGTGAGCAGCCAACTCACCGTCCTCAGGCCCCCGGTCATGGAGGCCGATGGTCTTCGGCGAAGACACGTCGGCGGTGCCCAAGCCGCCGACTGCGGAACTCGGGTGGGAGAGTTTTCTCCCGCTCTCGCCCCGCCGCCTCTTTCACGAGCATGACCTGCTCACAGAAAGAGGCGGCGCAGTCCCACTTACTCCCGCTGGAGACCATGGCTCGCACCATGGTCTCAAGCGAGAGGGTGCCCACGCCCAGACCCACCACGAGGACCTGGCGCTGTTGCACCCACGCCGTGCACTCCACCAGCGTGTGGAGCGCTGTGTCATCGCTGCGGTCCTCGCAGTGCTGACACTCGGCCGTGGTTTCCCGGTGTCTTCGCCACAGATACCTACCGAAGCTACCATGCCCGGTAAGTATCTGTGACAACCGGTAGGAGAGAGCACCGTGTCTCCTCTCCAGCCACTCGTCCATGACCGGTCTGACGGCCGCAATTGTGGCGAATCCCCCCTTTGGTTGCTCAAGTCGCACCTTCCATGTCTCCACGGTTTCCTGGTAGAGCTGGGACCGCTGGGCCTCGATTTCTCGAGACGCAGGCCATTGGCCCCGCTCCAGCGCCTCCTTGCGCCATATAAATAGGGACGCAAGGGCTCTCGCTTCCAGGTCCCATGGAGGGGTCCCGGCTAGGAGGCATGCTGCCTCACCTGAGATCGTGCGGTATCCCCTTATCACCCTGACGGCCATCGCCCTCTGTGGGCTCAGCAATCTAGCCACATTACTGGCCGTCAGGTTCTCTGCCCATACGGGGGCCCCGTATAGGGCCATACTTCGCACGATCCCCAGGTACAGTCTCCTGCAGGGGGCGTTGGGTCCCCTGATATTGGGCATCAGCCGCGCGAGTGCAGCTGACGCCCCCCTCAGTTTTGGGACCAAACTTCGGAAGTGATGTCTGAAGTTCCACCGGCCATCGAGCACGAGTCCCAGATACTTCATCGAGGGCTCGATGCCGATGCTGACGCCCCCTACCTGTAGGCTGGATCCCGCAGGTGGCCCCATCCGAGGTCCGTGGAAGCACAGAGCCTCGGACTTGTGAAGGGCGACCTCGAGACCCAGCCGCCGTATCCGACCCACGACTTGAGCAACCCCTGCCGTGGCCTTTAGTGCTGCATCTCGGTGCGTTGCTCCCCGCGCCGTAACGAGGGTGTCATCGGCGTAACACGTTACGGTGACCCCTCTGAGCAACGGACCACGCAGCACCCAATCGTAGCCGATGTTCCACAGGAGTGGCCCTAATACCGATCCCTGTGGAACACCGCACGACACATCCCGCCGACCCGGCCCTAGCCAACTCGGGTAAGTAATGGCCCTCTCAGAGAGATAGGCCCCGACAATTCGACGGAGGTAGGGAGGCACTCCATGGTAGATAAGCGCCTCCCTAATGCAACTCCAGGGCAGGGTGTTGAAGGCGTTGGCGATGTCAAGAGACACCGCCACCACCACCTCACCCTGTGAGACTGCTTCCTCCGTCAGGCCTCTAATGCGCATGATCGCGTCTACGGTGGAGCGCCCCTGACGGAAGCCAAACTGGCTATCCGACAGATCAGGCCCCACGCGTATGAGATGCTTGACGAGGCGTTGTGCAATAATGCGCTCAAAGAGCTTGCACACCTCGTCGAGCAACACGATCGGCCGGTACCCTGATGGGGAATTTGCCGGCCGCCCCGCCTTTCGGATTAAGACACTGTTTCCCTGTCTTCCAGACCTTGGGGAACTGGCCTTTTTCGAGGCATGCGCTAAAGAGCCCTATAAGTCGAGGCCCAAGTTCTTCGAGAGCCAGGACCCATGCTCGGCCTGGAATGCCGTCGGGTCCAGGGACGGTGTTTCTGCGGGATTTAAGCCGCAGTACAGCCGCCCCTAGCTCACCCTCTGTGACTACGGGCACGTCGTTCTCGCTGCCTTCCGCGTTGGGCGCCTGGGACGGAGCCATGCGCGGAGGAATGTGTTCCTCCGCTCTTGATGGGAACAAGGAGTCCAGGACCCCCTCCAGCCGCTCCGGCTGGAGACTCTGGGTCAGTGGGGGCGCCTTGGGGCGTAATTTGCCCCTTACCATAAGGTACGGGCGCCCCCACGGGTTCCGCTCCAAGGTCTCCATCAGCTCCTCGCGGCCCACCTTTTTGGACCGCTTGATGGCCGTCTGGAGGGCCCTCTTGGCCCCCTTGTACCCATCATAGAGCTCCGTCTCTCGGGCTGCCGCATCGTCTGGGCGGCGACGCCTCCGGCGGAATCTGGTGTACCGGCGGCGCGCGGCAACGCACTCCGCGCGCAACTGCGCGATTTCCGGCGTCCACCAGTACACCTGTCTTCTCGCCGGTCTGGGCCTAGCCCTGGGCATCGCCGCATCGCAGATATGCGACATGGCTCTCCCGAACCACTCCACCTCGGCATCAATATTGGCAGGTCTGTCCGCTATCGGGATCCAGGCCTGCACTATGGCCGCCTCCAGGAGAGCCTCCGGATCCAGGCGATGGAGTGCCCAACGCGGTCCCGGGGGATTCACAATAGCTGGCGGCAGGTTTGGTGGAGGGGAGACGTCGAACCGAATATATCGGTGATCTGATGACGTCTCCTCCTCCTCCACCACACGCCATCCCTGGACACGGCGGGCAAGCTCAGGGGTCGCAAACGAAACGTCTATGACCGAGCTGAGCCCCCGCCGCGTCCAGGTTGCGACATTCCCCCGGTTCAGGATGACTAGGCCACGTGTAGCGACCCAGTCCTGAAGTATCCTCCCCCTGTTTCTGGTTTCCCGGGAGCCCCAAGCCTGCGACCAGGCATTGAAATCTCCCAGGATCAGGACAGGGCGAGGCCGGCATGCAGCGAGAACGACGTCCAGCTCAGGGAGCCATAGCTCAAACTGATGCTGGTCGAGGTTTGGCGAGATGTAAACGGCCACGACAGCCACCCCCTCATATTCCGCCGCGACACAACCCGGGCCCCTAGCGATAAGCGCTAGGCGCGAGTCGTCCCCCCAAAGACAGTCGCCAGGCCGTGCAGATCCACTGGGCTTCCCGGGTGAACCCAGTACGGCTCGGCGACAACTCAATAACTAAAAAGTACAATTTAGATTAATTTAATTAACTTAATAGTATATTTTATTTCTGTAATGATATAAGGTTTGAATGTACAAAGAGACCGAATTCAGCCAGATTAGTATTATTTATGGGATAAATATTACCAAAGACAAAATAAACCGCCTCATGTTATGAGTAATACGTAAAATATCTACGTAAAACACCTACGTAATTATTAAATTGTAGTGTAATGTCTAGTGAGTGTTATATATATAAATAAATGTAATAAACATAATTTGCAAGATTTTCTTTAACTATAAGATGAAGAAGGAAAATAAAGTGAGTTTATGTTAAAAAAAATGCAGCGGGTTAAATGCTGCAATTTTTATTTTCATTTCATTTTCAGCATGGTATGGAAAAATGTTGCTTTAAAATGCGAATGAAGGAATTGCCATGGAGCGTCTTCGCCATTATGGCGAACTCCATACTTACTATATTTGCCTAGATTGCAATATAATCGGGATATAGTCTCGTTCTGTCGAGACTGAAAGAGTACCTGTCAGTTCCTAGTAATATCAGTATTTATTTAGTACCTACTTAAGTATACTTCTTCTCAAATTACTAATATTTAGTTTAAGTAGTTTTTATTATTGTACTGGAAGACTTTTAGTTGTGCTTATAGGCATATTGATTTTGTTTGCTGTTTGTTTTGTAAATAAAGTATTTATTGAAATAAAACCACTTTTTACGGATTCTATCGCGATATATTTGTTTGTAACCTGCTTTGCCTTGGTGTCACCCGCGATCAAGGCTGCTTAAAAGCAGCCGAAACGTCGGTTTAAAAGTAAATAATAACAAATATATCACGATAGAATCCGTTAAAAGTGGTTTTATTTCAATGAGTGTCATTCGCGTAAACTTTTTTTTAAATAAAGTATGTCTTAAAACAACATAATTTCACAATACTGATTTAGGATTTGTTGGTTGTAATTTGTAGGTAACTCAAGGTGTTTAAAAATACTGATCTATCTTTCAGATTATACATTCCTCAAAACATCGCATGGCGGTCGCTTACTGATGCTAGATGGTTATACATTCTCGAAAATGAGGTCAGATTATATTTATTACTGTTCTAAAAAGGACAAGGCCTGTAAAGCGAAAGTGAAGCTGGATAAAGATATGAGGGTGACGAATTATGAGGTGATTCAACATAATCATCCGCCGCCACAGTACATGGTGACGAAAAGTGGAGTGTATTGGAAAATTGCTTCATAAGGGTCAGATTAATTCAGGTGAAAAAATACTAGACAGTTTTTAGCGGTAATGAAATATCGACCTCACCTCACCAATTTTAACCGGTGACCGGTGACCGGTGGAGCCGCCTGTCACCCTAGCAGAAGCAGGCCGCGGCGGCGGCGCAAAATGCACCTCCCCGTAACTGGGGCTAGATGGGGACACTGTGGTCCCCACGACCCAAAGAGGCCATCTCGAAAGAGATGGTCCTCGGTCTGCCGGGGTGCGAGAGATATGCTTTTGGCAATCTCACCTCCGACAACCAAGGATCCAAGACGGCGTGCGTTTTAGTCGATTCGAGTCCGACATAACCACCTCCACCGGCTCCGTGGGGATTTATCGCACGATACAAAAAAAACGATTTTAATGGTCCTTACTCCTGAGTTACGGAATACCTAACCTTATATCTTAACCATTGGCTGTAAAGCTGAAAGACCTTTTATTAGAAGCTAATATGAGTTCAACATTTTTTCTTGAAAAATAAAAAAATTGAGATCTTGCATCTATTCTCATTTTTTAACAATAATAAAATTCAAAACGATCTTTGACGAATCTTATAATGACGGGTTCCGTTCGAACGAATTAATATTAATCCATTTTGAGGAATTTCCTATGTTAAATTAATTAATTTATTATATAAATTGTATGAAAAGTATTGCGATTCCGTACCGCTGTTCCATCCAAAGAGTTTTTTTATCATGATGTACGAAGATGCGTTATTATTATCTATTCTTATGTATTTAGAAAATGATATGAACTGAAGTTTTATTACAATCTGAAAACAAGGGCCATGAGTGTCATAATTATATAATATTCTTTAACCGGCAGTAATATTCCATAAGCACTCTGTACTTACTCTATTCTTGGAATCTGTAATACTTACTGATTTAGAGGTCTGAATTGTAAATTAACATTTCTAAAAGATTTACTTTTTACTTATGTTCATACATACATACATACACTTACTTACGTTCTTAATTAAAGCCAATGAAGCGAAAGATAAAAGAGAAACAAAGTTTCAGCGGTTCCAAACATTTTTATTTAAAAAATTATTACGTATTTCAAGCGTATTCCAGACAGGAATGAAATTGCTCATAAGATGGCTGATCTGACAGTTTAGAACCTCTGTGCTGACAGCTTTCCTGTACTACGAAACACGCAACGACAGCTGTCGCTCGGCCATTATCGCGTACGTCTGACATGTGCGACGAGGACAGAGAAAATAATCGCTAGTTATCGCAACGTAACTCAGTAATGGTGGCTTGGTTACCTTTTTTCTCTCGTCTCGTTGGCTTTACTTTATATATTTCTATTTACATATTTCATTTTATATATTTAACTTTCAGGTTACAAATTTCTGAAAACGGCGTATGGAGGTCGCTTACTGATGTTAGACGGTTATACATATTCGAAAATGACCTCAGATTATATTTATTACTGTTCTAAAAAGGATAAGTTCAATAAGGCCTGTAAAGCGAAAGTGAAGTTGGGCAAAGATATGAGGGTGACGAATTATGAGGAGATTGAACATAATCATCCGCCGCCGCGGTACTTGGTGACGAGTACTGGAGAGTACAGAAAGGTTGCTTCGTAATAGACGCCTCTATTTCCCCGAAGGGGTAGGCAGAGGTGTATTGATACTCTCATTCCCAAACTAGGATTTTCGGTCCCAAGTAGGAGGGGCAAGCCTATTGCCGTCAAGTGGGCATTGTGTCATGTCATGCTTTGTAATATCATAAAAAAGAAATGCCAGTGCTGGATTTGTGCATGATTTCGATCAACCTATTTTATAATATCTGTTTATATTGTATTAATGATATTTATGAGCACAACACTTGAATATTTTTGTTGTTAGCATTTAGATGGTTTTTTTTAATATTTATAAATCGGTTTCTAATTATTACTTCATCTTTTATTTATAATTTTATCTTGAAAACGAAAGGAAGGGTACATCCCTTACCGTACCAAGAAGGTCATGTCAGTCAAATATTGTCAATGAATGAAATAATGTAGTTGTTTTTAGCTGTTCATTTTGGGTTGCAAATCGAGAGAACTATAAATGCTATATGATGCAAGCTATTTCTTTAGGTCTATATAAGCTATAAGTCGATATTAAATGGGGGTATTACGGGTGAATTTCCTTGTTCTCCTATGGATACATCCAACATTTGCACGGAGTCAGCTTTTCCACTTGCGCAATGAAGCATCACTACGTAGGCTAAAGCAGTTGCTTTCCGCGCCTGTCCGTCCGTATGCTTATATTTTCAAAATTACGCTACAGATTTTAATGCGGTTTCTTTTAATTGATAGAGTAAATCAAGAAGAAGGTTTATATGTATAATACGTGTTTAACATAGTAGAGGGTGCTGTGGGAACGGGTTCAAACGCCACGCGGGTGGAATAAAATTGGCGGTACGAAGTTAACCCGGTCAACTAGTCAATTTATAAATAAAATGGGTGAAAATTACACGATTCAAAACAAATGCTTGGCTTGTTTTCATTAGATTTATTTATGAATGACACAGTTCCTTATATCATTTACACATTTTCACCATAGGGTATTCAGTCGTGGAAACATGCCGACAAAAGGTCATTTTGTCTCTTGCATGTTGTACATTTTGACAATTGGACGAACAAGCAACTTGTACGTTTTGTCATTTGTAGGTACTGTACTATTAGCATTTCTAAAAGATAAATGATTTATATTTCAGGTTATAAGTTCTTGAGGACGAATTTTGGCGGCCGCATACTTATGCTGGATGGTTACACGTTCTCGAAGATGTCTTCGGATTACATATATTACTGTTCGAAAAAGAACAAGACAAATAAAGTGAATTGTAAAGCGAAAGTGAGACTGGATAGAAACATGAGAGTATTGAATTATGAAGAGATTCAACACAATCACCCGCGTCCGCAGTACATTGTGACGAAAAATGGAGAGTATCTGAAGATTTCTTCATAACAAAAAAGCCTAAGACTTTAGCTTAACATCAGGCGAGGTGAATTCAAATTGAAGTGTCCTTTATAAAAAAAAAGAGTTGGTATCACGCTGGTCGAAAAAAAAACTGCAGTGGAAAACTGAATCGGTTGAGTCTATCAATATATTTATTTAAAATTTTATGCAGCTACCACACACGCAAGGTTCACCTCAGTTATGTTGCGCAGGCCGACCTGTGGTGAAACTTGCGCGTGTGGTAGGTGCATTAGAGTTTAAATACAACTTCTTAGTATTAGCACGACGGCAGCACGAGTGTAACACCCCTGGTGTTGAGCTGCATACGTCCATACTTAGGCCACGGTAACCACTTTCCATCAGGTGGGCCGTGTGCTCGTCTGCCACCTAAGGGGTATAAAAAGGGCGAAGTCATATTCTGCAGCATATAAGTAATAAGTCTGAATTTTATGAAACGTTATGCAGACGTATTTATGTTAATTTTATTGATAAGTTTACGGTAAATCTCATTGGAAATCTTTAACTACATTTAAGATTTATTTTCATATATTAGTACATAGTATTATTAACATAGAAATAAATAAGATTTAAAGTATCTTTTATATTAACATTGAATGGTGACGGTAAACAATTTTTGCCTAAATCCAGCAGCAATGCAATAATCAATAATAGGCTATTTGACTATTTCTTTTTTACATTCGAAAAATGACCACTTTCTTATAATATAATGAACTTTAAAAGTAAAATTTTCGTACGACAAATACTTTTCCAGATATTTGATTAAAAAAAATTTAATTTGTCGCGTCGCCCGAAAACGCTCCAAACAAATCGTACAAGCGCGTAGTGCAAATGTATGGAGTGCAAGAGAATATTGCATTTATCTCGGTCTACGTTGCGTTCACGCGTATATAGTTCGTAATAAAAGTTATTTAAAATTTAATGAGGATTCTAAAAAGATATATATTTGAATTGAATTTGATTGTTTATATTTTGACTTTTTTGGGGAATTTCAACTAATGAAAATTCATAGTAATATCAGTTTGGATATGCAATATTTTATTTTTCAAGGTATATTTTTTAAGAACAAGGTACCATATTAATTAGTATTGGGAAGAATCGACAACTTAGTCTAATAGCCTATTAAATTATGAAACTTTGAGAATATTATTATGTAGTTTTAGTAAAAAAAAAAATTGCAATGTCTGCACTGCTAGTGCAGTTGCTGGTAAATTACATATTACAGGTTCTATCAGATTTTAAGGATAAGTACCTTATTCATAAAGTTTAGAAAAATTATAAAGTTTAGTTTAGTAGTTCTAACAGAGTTTTAATTTTGTGTACCTTTTGATAAATATGCTATGAAAAATAACAATATCAATTAAGTTTTCACTTAATTACTGTTAAGTAATAGTATTGGCACGGTATAAGGCGTGAATTACTCAGAAAAGGCATAACGCCGTCCCCGGAGAATAAAATGATAACTGCAAAAACACAACTTTTCAGGAAAAATAAAAAACATGTTTTCAACGATTACTCCGGAATTACTGGGAATAGATGCGTGATAGTTAGGTTTTCTAAAACGTAATTTTTTCAACATTTGAATCGTTTTAGTCAAATTTGCCTAACACCTGTCAAAATTAAGATATTTAAAGAATAAAAAGTTAGTGTAAGTAAATGAAACATCATCAAAGTTGTATAATGTCAATTATCATTTTATTCTCCGTTCAGCGTGATCAGAAAGAAATATGATACTCGTTACTTATTATTTTCTTCTACGAGTTTTTGGGATGGGGGTGATGATGATAATACTTTATTATCATTTTATTCACATAAATGCTGCATCGAACGTCATAGTCGTCGATCCGAACTTCTTAAATCGTTAGACTAACGTCTTTATACGAAACGAGTACACGGTTGTGAACGAGAATAAAATGATAACATGCATTTATCATATTAAGTTTTATATTTTTTTACGAGAATATAATACTATTACTATTTGTCAATATAGCAAGTGAGGATACGTTTATGGTAATATTATATTATCCTTTTATTCCCGTTCTTTTAGGCCTCTCATAAATCTTCGAATACTATTGTAATTTTTTGCAACTCTGTAAATAACGGTAAAAAACTTAAGAAAAAAATTAAGTAGATGTATTAACACTCAAAGATCTTAAAAATGACATAACATTAAAATCAAGATAATGGTAGTTATCATTTTGTTCCCCGGGGACGGCGATTAGGCGTAAGGCATAATGAAGTAAAATCTTATGTACTGACGCGATGTTGCTCTGCGATCACGTCGATACGTACGATTTCATTTTTCGTCATGGTACAGATATATACTTTAACTTTAAAAAAAAATTTAACATCATCAGTATCATTTAATTTAAAAAGAAATTGATCTGTATATTTGTTTTAAATTAGTATGTAGGACTACATTGGGTTGGGTTTTTTTTTTAAATAAAATTTACATTAAGTTTGAACTACCATGTGTTTTTTTTTACTCGGACAGTATTATAACCATTGGAGATACAAGGAAACTGTTTTATAAACGGTTCGCTTTTTTTGTTAATGGCGCCATGAGGCTGAAATTGGCAGCCAAAATAAATACAAGTAGCAGCAATATGAAAATGATGATGGTACAACTTCTGTAAATTGTCTGAGATCTTGTAATGCGAATATGTGTTTAGCTGTTATAATTTTCTATCTCTATCTATCTATATAATATATATCTATCTATATATATCTAAAAATCTGCGGTAGCCTAGTGGTATGGGTAATGGACTGCTGAGACGAGGTCTCGGGCTACCAGGTTTACCATGGCACACACCAATGACTTTTCGATGCTTTTCGAAGTTATGTGTGTATTTATCGCAGGTTTATAAGTGCCCGGTTAATGGCAATAGGCTCGCCACCTATTACATTGGGACCTAAACATAAACTGGCGAAATGTGGGTGCTAGCACCTCTGCCTACCCCTTGGGGGAATACAGGCGTGAGTTTATGTTATGTATGTATGTTATGTTATAATTTTGTTGCTAAATCTTGGCTGTCGACTTTGGCTGCTACGATTTTGACTGCCAATTTTACCACAAGGAATACAATTTTTTCCTTATTGGAAATAATTGAGAATTTTTTATCAATGTTTTTTATCCTGGTTGCCTCTCACTTTCAACTCGGAGCCCGGGATCCGCAGATGAGTATATGACTAATTTTGACTTTTACCGTAGTGGTAGTACCGTCCCCTATTACAGTAGTGACTGAAATTCCTGTGTAAAGTAAAACCAACGAGACTAGAGAAAAAAGGTGAACAAAGCGACCATTACTGAGTTACGTTGCGATAACTAGCGATTATTTTCTCTGTCCTTGTCGTACACGTCACATGTACGCGACAGCTGTCGTTGCGTGTTTCGTAGTACAGGAAAGCTATCAGCACAGCGGTTCTAAACTGACAGATCCCCCATCTTATGAGCAATTTAATTCCTGTCTGGAATGCACTTGATGTGATAAATGTTTGGAACCGCTGAAACTTTGTTTACCATTTTTCTCTCGCTTCGTTGGCCTTACTTTAGATACTTACTGATTTTCAACATTTTGTTCCTATTTTCAGAGTATAAATTTGTCAAAACAAGTCGAGGAGGTCACTTACTGATGTTAGACGGATATACGTTTGCTAGAAACACATCTACATTGTATTACTGTTCGAAAAACCAGAGAGGTTGCAGGGCGAAAGTGAAGTTGGATGGAGATACTATGAAGATCATCAATGCGCATGAAATATCACATAACCATGTTCGGCCAACATACAGGGTGACATACAATGGGGAATATATCAAAGTTGCCTCATAAAACGTATGTTGGCATTTTTATATTATAGACTTTGACTATATACCGGGTGTATGAAATTAGCGTTTCATTTATTTAGCTTTACTAATACGGTGGAGAGTAAAAATGCAAAATCCATACTAATATTATAAATGCGAAAGTAACTCTGTCTGTCTGTCTGTCTGTCTGTCTGTATGTTACGCTTTCACGCCTAAACTACTGAACCGATTTTGATGAAATTTGGTATAGGGGTAGATTAGACCATGAGAAAGGACATAGGCTATGTTTGGTCGCGATAACCGACATCCACGCGGGCGGAGCCGCGGGCAAAAGCTAGTAAAAAATAAAAATAATACGAAAAAAATTTTTTTTTGTCCAAATCGATTTTATTTTTATGCCAATGTCTTGTATCTGGAATACTACTAGGGGTTTTCGGCTTCCTGAGCGTTCCCCCTTACACCCAGTATATGTACTGTATAGACACAGCAATAAAATGCATTGCAAAAGAACACAAGACTCGTTATGTAACAAGCTAATGTCAATATTGTCTTTAATGCGTGCATGTAATATGATGTATATTGTACCAAACTTGTACCAAAGTCGTAGATAATTTTTACGCCGAGTTGAAGTGACTATTGCTGCTTCTATAGAGCTTGTATATTGTCGAAGTTTAGTAGTAAGTTAAGTAGTTTTAGTGATAAATTATGTATTGATGGTTGACAAGCAAAAGGGTGCAAGCGACATTGAATGATCAGAGACAGATTTGATGATCGTTGGCGCATTTTCAATATCGGTGTAGGTACATAGGATTTGAGCAGTCAATAAAATTTAAACTGTCAATAATACTGTCCCTTTTTATTTACCTACTTATCTGCGTGTGTGTCTGTATTGAAGTAAATAAACTTGTTACATTCTTCTTCCTGAACCGAGTGGCAATCCCATTTACACCCAAATCTTGCGCTTTTTGAAGAACCGGGTGTGTTCTCCTGTTGTCTGTTATTTGGTTTGTTATGGTTTTTACTAGCGGATAACGGATGAGCAACAAAGAGATAAGCCTGCGCCAGAGCACCCGTCCATCAACCAAAACGGTTACATGAAAAGGCGTTACCGTGAGGGTCGGTAGGAGTTTGGCATAACATCCATGGAGGATTTTTCCTCACGGTAAAAAAAAAGACCTGGGCCTCAAAAATCTAAGTAGGACTATTGCTTTTAATTTTTTTAAATAGATACTTACTTACTGCATTTTGAAGCACTTTTTTGCACAGTGAAGGTGCTGTATGCGGCAGTCGAAAATTCGAGTGTAACACTTTGTATGAGGCCTATGACCAGTAGTGGACCGCAGTCCAGAAGAAGTCGAAGAAAGGACCCTGTAAATGCCGCAATCTCAATTGAATTAATGAATTTGCCTATTATAGGCGCAATCTCAATTGAATTAATGAATTTGCCTATTATAGGCAAATTCATTAATTCAATTGAGATTGCGGCATTTATAGGGTCCTTTCTTCCACCGTGAAGCATGTCCTTCCCACATAAGTACATTGTACATACTCTTACTCCTGTCTTACTTACTCACCTACCTTACTCGCACCGGTCGCTATAAGTAAGGAATTCATCCTCACACATTACGACCGGAAACAGTGTGCACTTTGCGGTAATAAAAGACCTTCTTCCCATGCAAGTTCAGGCTGTGGAATGAACTCCCTGCTGAGGTTTTCCGAAACGACTACAATATGGAGCTCTTCAAGAAAGGCATTACAAGGTTTCTATATCTATAATCGATCTATATCGCGTGGGCAGTGGACTTGTCTGCCGCTTATAGGATAGACAGAGACCATAGCCCACCATCTGCTTCCGTCCCTATTCTGTAATCTAATTATCAACACTCTTTCAGACATTTTAAGATACAAAATGATACCAACAAAACGCGGCAAGCACTTATTAATGTATAGAGGCTACACGTTTTCTCAGCAGCACCACACGAGAAACTTCTACTGTTCTAAGAAAGATGCTGGGTGTAAGGCACGGATCAAATTGGATAGTAGTGGGATGATCTTATCAGCTTCGCACCCGGTACACTTTCACCCGCCACCTAAGTACGTGATGATGCCACATGGGGATTATGTCAAGCTGTAAAAGAGAAATGGTGCCTGTGATTGTATCCAATATTAACATAATAAAAGTGCCTATAGACTTGGTCTTACTCTTGTTTAATTTCGACGGATCGATATTGTAATTAGCCAGATATAATTACCAAAAGACGAAACTGCGTCATAGGAAAAATGCGCGTCAGTAGCAGTCGCGTTATTATCGTTCGATAGAACCGCACGCTGTTATTAACGCAGCGGTGGTGTGTCGTCATAGTCGCATCCTACCTAACACATAATGTACAAAATATAGTAAATACAGATATTACAATAACGCGTGCGGTTTTATCGGCAGATAATAATCATTGATTAAAGCAAATTCAATATTTGTCAGTCAGAATTAAATCCAAAAGTATGACTCTCCATACATTAGGACCCGATCGATTGAATCTGCCCATCGACAACATTTATTCAGGCGAACAGACTTTTAAGCTACCATATAAGATAATGCCATTTTTGTTTGTTATAAATAGCTTTGTGTTATATAGTTTTAAGGAGAAAAATATTCTTGAACGTATACATGGTTTAAATTGTTGTAGGTATAAGGATTATAGTATACCTAATAGTAGTAATTAGATAATGTATTTTTTTACGTAGGTAAAACACCGACATAATTGTTTGACCACTTACACACACTTCAAAACGAACGAATAGGTACCGATCGGTATTAAAAAAACTCTATTGTTTTCAACTAATCATAAAGTCACCTTTATATCTTAGTAGTTAAGTACAATACGGCGAACCGCATACACTAAATAATGTCAAGCATAAAAGTGTATGTTTATCATTCATTAATGATGCGGGCCGACACACAATAATATTGGCGGTACATATATTTTTTACTGTGTAATACGTGTATGCGTCAGTGGACCAGAAGGCAGTCAGTCTCGATTTAGTTTCTAAAACGATCAATTTAACACTTTATTCTATTTAATTGTATTGTGTATTTCAAATTTCGAAGAGTATTTATCATCTTTCTTTCTTATTAAGATGTTAGTTTACTTCCTTGAAAATTGTGATACGAAAATACTGTTCCTGACATTTAGGCGATTGAGATTAGTTGGTGATTGAATTTTAAACAGATTTTTAATGGGAGTATTTGACCTTCATGTCTACTAACTTTGTTTGCCTATGGCAGCTTTTGGGACGTCATAACAAGTGGATTTCACCTATTAACAGGCACGGTAATCAAGTCCTACTAAACTGTATTACCTCTTTTTTTCTAAACTTTCACATAACAAAACGTGAGAACTTAGTTTAACTACAACGCAGTTTATGTCACCGGTGAAACCGACCGAATTTGAAAAGTGTTTTGGATTATCGAATTCCTGTAATTATTAAAATAATGCATATAGCATTATATGGTTTTTAAGTGCTATAATATTTTTATTTTCCATAAAGATGCTTTCTGAGACTGACGATATTTCGAAAAATGCAATGAAGTTTGATACAGCTTATATACTTAATATTAAAGACCTACGGAATAGCTAGAAATCATGGTAGGTACAGTAAGACAGGTACCTATTTATTCAGGCTTTATTTATTTTTCCCCACAGGCATAAATTACACTTTTATTCCGTCATCCAAAGGGAAAAAGCTGCTAATGCTGAACAACTACACTTACTGGCAAATGAATGAATCTCGACACTTTTACTGCAGTTCAAAGAGTAGGACCAGGTGCAAGGCCAGGGTGAGGTTTGAAGACGATGGTTCTCTTACTCAAGTAATGACTTCTCATGACCACGAGCCACCGATGAATAAAACTATATTTATTGAGAAATTTTATTAATTTTGTCTGGTATGTTCTACTAGACTGGCTGTATGAAACAAAGGATTTCATAGGTATCGTGAAAGACCACTAAAGCCTCAAACACAGGACGCGTTCTTATCGGTCGATAATACCGCATGCGTTAATACCGCATTGCATGTGTTGCGGCGGTCGTTACAAAGCAATGTGTCGTCGTGGCCGCGTCCCAATACATAATAAGAAATACGTTTATTCTGAGTAACTGTAGCACATAAAATAGTTACGTAACAAAGTTGTACAATTTACAAGCCATTCATTTATATAAAAGTATATGTATTAAAAAAAAAAATGCCTACTAAAACAGATATCGCGTGATTATCAACCGATAATCCCGCGAAGTATTAGCTTGTAGAATTATTACACGTCACTGTTTTGTGTGACGTGGTTGATCTTAAGATATGACATGAGAACACTGAGCTTTCAGTATAGGTCGTAGCTACTTTATAATTTTTCGCACGTAAAAAAGGTATTATAGAGAGTAATTAATAAATTATCTTAAGGAGGGAATTCACTCATTCTGGGGCGGTCTGGTAGTGAATTCCCCCCTTTAGATAATTTCACAGGCAAGTCTGCTCTATGTCTGCTCGTGAATGCTAGCAAACGGGCTCGGGCACGCCCGTCGGCCCCTGCCCGCCGCGTGCCTGGAGAATCTCCTTTTTGTCTGCGCGGGCACAGTTCTTTTAATAAGGACATATTAGTGTATTTATTTTGTTTTTCTGGTACAGTAAGCTTCAGAGAAAAGGAACCCCCCTTGTGGATAAAACCATTATCAAGGGGGGTTCCTTTTCTCTGAAGCTTACTGTACCAGTTCTTGTACCAAACCCTTTACTTTTCTTTCTTCCATTGCAATTACACCTCTAACTATAGCAAGTCTCCGCCTTCATTCTGCCATCGCAAGTAAGAACAGCGTTTTGTACTCGTAATGTCAATGATTTTATTTATTATTGTAATAAAGCGGTAGTGAATGTTTGGTATTTTAATCATACAATATGTAAATTCATATACCTAAAATCTTCCTTTTTTTTTTCGAATGGATTACTTTTTTTACTAAGCTAAGTCCTGTAGCTCTTTAGACCTAATAAAATAAAAACATTTTTTATTACTAACTAACCCTTATATTTTTCAGCATTGATCTACAAGTTCATACAATCGAAGAAAGGGAAGCAGTTATTGATACTAAACAACTATGAGTACTGGCAAATGAACTTGTCTCGCTACTATTACTGTTCGCGGTTCTACAACGGATGCAGGGCTCGTGTGATCGTGGATGTCAAGGGTTCTATCACACAGGTTTCAGAATATCACGACCATAAACCTCCAAAGTGTCATGAATACCCGAAAAGTAAATAAAGCCTCTACAGTAGAGGCTTGTAAAGCTAAACTCGCATGTGAAATTTCAGCGCGCGATATTTTTCTGGTAGCTTATAATTAACTTACGGAATTTCCATTAAGTTTAATTTTTAGAAACTCACAAAAATTACGATACATCTCTAAATTCTGTTAATTTTTTGCGTGAGTTTAAAGCACCCCGCGCGACAATACATTCTGTGAAAAAACACAGATTCCATATAAGTAGTGTGATCGCGAGCGCTGTACCGCTAACCGCTACCATGATATGTGGCGGGGGACGCGGTAAAGAAAGAGACAGACGCGAGCGAGCGAGATACCGCCATCGTTCGATCTCGTTTCATGCTCTTTCTTTACCGCGTCCCCCGTCAAGTCGTGCGAATCACGGGAGCGGTACAGCCGCATATAGATAATAGTAGCGCAGTGAAATTTCACAGTACGAGTTTGGCTTAAGGTTACCCATTTGACAGCAACAGGTGGCAAGGACAGCAAAAACAAAGTATTGTAATATGTTTAACCGGTATCAAAAACTATTAAAACATCGTTTTATATGCATGTATAAGGATAAATCTTTACTGTATCCGATTTCAGCGATTGTTTCTTGTTAGTACGAAAGTAGTTAAAGTACAGGGATAAGTTACTGCTTTGGTAAGCTTTTAAACTAGATGATAGATTTATAAGGGGTATTGAATACATTATAAACGTGATCTCACTTTAGGTATTAAAGTTTTTTCTAGTTAGACATACGTTCGGAAGTTCGTTCTTCGAGGTGTAAGCATCAGATGTGACCGAAACTATAGCAAAAATAATGATGACTTAGACTGTGACTACGGCCGGTGTAACCTGGTCGAACGTCAGACAATATTATACATATGATCGCATTATGATGGACTAGTGCCGACACTAATTTATATGTCATAGTAAAGCTCTAGACACACGAAAGTATCAACACTCTTTCGGCGTGATTTAGATGGTGTAAGTTACTCGCACCATCACACGTTCGATTCGATAAAGTCGTATAATTCCTAGGAATAATCGCCCTTTCAAAGTGTTTACACGCTCTATTCTCGCATAAGATTATATCATACGAGTTTCGCAAGTGGCATTTCACCATAGCCTTATGTCATTGCTTTAAGATTCTTTTTAGACCAACACTATCAATATTTAAGCGCAAGCCGATTCTCGCCAGGTAAGGACAAGCCAGCGACTATTGCTTCTGCGAATGTTTAGACGATGCAACATTTTTCTCTCTCTTCGAGAATCGTATACTCGAGGCGATAAACTCTCGTCGTCTAAACAAGCCTTTATTGTATTGTGGTTTTAAATTTATGTATGCTTAATTTTATGAAGCAACTACATATTGTATTAATATTAGATTCATTAGGATATTAACCAAGTATAGCTTTTAGTACCTACATATAGTATTATTCAAATTTAAACTTAGGCAGTAATGTTGGAGATTTCGAGATATTTACCACGTAAGTATGATTTAGAGTGACCGATATTGATAGCGCGACCATCGAAATATCAAAACAATAAATGGTAAATATCACATGGTAAATATACCGATATCTGTAGTACTAATATGAATGATCATGGTAGTTTGAAATCTTAGATGTTAGATATAAAGGACATTATGTATTTGAATGATTTTTTTATAGCATTTATTGTGCTAACTTTTAAGTTGGTAAGAATGTTGTTAGATGGCACCACCGTCGCCCTTAAAGACGGATATGAAGAGAAGGAAAATTTGAAATGATTCAGGTGTGGCTCAATAGCTTAGTTGGAAGAGCATTCCCCCTGTAAGGGAAAGGTCGTGAGTTCAAGTCTCACTTGAGCGTTTCATTTTTTCCGATGTTTTTCGAACTTAAAAGTTAGCATAATAAGTGTTATAAAAAATTCATTCAAATATTTGGGCGGAGTCATCAAAATTCAATGTTTAAAAATGGTTGAAAAATAATTCATTGTCTCCAACAGTTCGTTAGAATGTTGGTAGATGGCACCACCGTCGCCTTTAAAGACGGATATAAAGAGAAGGAAATTACTCGCACCATCGCACGTTCGAGTCGATAAAGTTGTATAATTCCTAGCAATAAACGCCCTGTTAAAGTGTTTACACGCTCTATTCTCGCATACGATTATATCATTCGAGTTTCGCAAGTGGCATTTCACCATAAGCCTTATGTCATTGCTTTAAGATTCTTTTTAGACCAACACTATCAATATTTAAGTGCAAGCCGATTCTCGCCAAGTAAGGACAAGTGAGCGACTATTGCTTCTGCGAGTATTTAGACGATGCAACATTTTTCTCCCTCTTCGAGAATCGTATATTCGAGGCGATAAACTCTCGTCGTCTAAACAAGCCTTTATTTCTTGTTAGTAAGTAGGTGGGCTGCCAAGCACATGGATGAAATACTTTGTTATGACTAAAGCAATATTTAATCTAACTCTTAGATATAAGATTCATCCAGGATATTAAACATTAAACATTTAGGTATTAATATATTTTCTAGTCACGGTTTATAATTAAGGGATTTGTCTAGGGGAGATGTTGTTTAATGATCTCATAGTCTGCATGATTAATAAAATATCTCCTAAATATATTATTCAAACTCTTAGATTTTGATCTTTCTTGTTAGTAAGTAGCTCGGCTGCGAAGCATGGATATACAATAATATCATATAACTAACACATTAGACATTTAGGTGTTGGATTTTTGTTTAGAGGATGATGATGAATTGAGAGAACAGAGACCGTTGATACTATTTCGTACGTGATCATACGTAATAGTGTCACTAATAGTTATACCATACATACATACATATATGTATATATAATGGTTCGGTCATGATGAGACAATTAATGAACAGGTGTATGAAGCGAGTGTTGATGGTACCGTCGCTCGTCGGAAGGGTACTTAGGCGCACATACCTGGACCAAACCGGGGAAATTTTAGAAAAGGGGCAGGTCAGGAGTACCCTAAACCGACGAGCATGCATGAAGAATGTAATGACAATGAATGAAGCGAGAGTAGTATGTCAGGATCGTAGCAAGTGGAGATCCGTGATCTCTGCCTACCCCTATGGGAAACAGGCGTGATTTTATGTATGTATGTACTATATAATTTGACATGACAATTTGATCCAAATCTATCAAATTTAGATAAATTTAATGATGCATGTACACTGTATTTTTGCGTGTCAGAACATTGACTGACGAAATATGTGATTCATACACTCATGTTTACAACCATGTGCCTACCATATTTCTGCAAATAAATTTCATTTCATTTCATTTCATTAATATATATAATCATGCTTTTGTCCCCGGAGTTAGGCAGAGGTGAATTACCATCCATATTTCACCAGTTATTGTTTTCTACCACGTAATAGGGTTGACTCGAGCCATGCTGGCTGAGTCTAGGCTGTATTATATCTGTCTGATCTTAAATAGCTGTACTGTACGTACATATTATGAATACACACGACATAGTATCAACAATATGTAGTAACGATCCCATAGTGTGCTTAATAATTATATATACTTACTGTATTTTAATCAATTATATCGCATTTAATGTAGCATTAAATATGTACTTAAATAGATTTCAAGTATTTTGCAACATATCAATTTTATTCTTCAATTGTATGTTTTTAATAATTACTCATTCACTGCATTATCTTCTAAGATGTTACTGGTCAGGAGTTCGATCGTTTTTAGTATTGTAACGTGTAGTGTATGTATCTACGTGTATTGTACCCATGTTGTATTTTACTAAGTGTATTGTACCTATTTTGTATGTGAAAACATGTATTATACTCAAGTTTCATGTGTAACTACTTTCCTGTATTGTACCCATGATATATGTTACTACGTTTATTATACCCATGTTGCATGTCGCTACGTGTATTGTACTTACTTATGTGTATTTTACCTACGAGTATTTTGTATTTAACTACGTGTATTTTACCTATGTTGTATGTAACTACTTGTATTTTGGTATGAATAAAAATATCATCGGATTATATATTTAATTTTCTGTGAACATGAAACTGGACGTTTTTATGCGCGCTTGCGGGTAACAGCAAATTATAGCGAATTCAGACAAATGTAAATAGACATTGCATACAAAAAAACGGAGGTTTTTGAAATTAAGGAGAAGAATTAGGGAAATTTAATAATGGGAGAGGCGTCGATGAATAAATCGTCTTCCATTTCCTGCGGACTCGCGTCACACCTGCCATAGATGCGGCAAGAAATGCCGCGCTCAAATTGGTTTATGAATAACTAGCATTTGCCCGCGGCTCCGCCCGCGTGGATGTCAGTTCCCGGCAATTATTCGAATTTCTCTCTCAATTCAAGACCAAAAGTTTAGCCAAATCGGTAAAGACGTTGTTGAGTTATAACATTACAACGAAAAGTGGCATTGATTTTTATATTTATAGATTAATTTAATTCTGTCTGCTGTTAACATTGTTAATACAATCACTGGACATCCGCCGGGTATACTTTGTTTAAGTTCATAATAAAATATCATATTTACATAACATAACATAACATAAACTCACGCCCGTATTCCCCGAAGGGGTAGGCAGAGGTGCTAGCACCCACATTTCGCCAGTTTATGTTTAGGTCCCAATGTAATAGGTGGCGAGCCTATTGCCATTAACCGGGCACTTATAAACCTGCGATAAATACACACATAACTTCGAAAAGCATCGTAATGTCATTGGTGTGTGCCATGGTAAACCTGGGATCGAACCCGAGACCTCGTCTCAGCAGTCCATTACCCATACCTCTAGGCTACCGCAGATACCTTATTTAATGGCTTTATTTCATAGAAAACATCTATGTTTAACCTTGTTATATTTAATTTACAGATATAAACTACGAGTTCATTCCTACGTCGAAAGGGAAACAATTATTACTGCTGAACCACAACACATATTGGCAAAAGAATGATAGTCGGTACTTTTATTGCTCTAAAAGAAGTATTGGATGTAAGGCTCATGTACATTTTGCTAAAGATGGCACATTAAAACAGGTGGCAGACATCCATGGTCATAGCCCTAGATATAACCTTAATTAAAAAAAAACTATTAAATTGCATAAAGCATTGGATGTAATCTGGATTACTTTTAAGATGATTTAGTATTGTATTTAAACATTGTTGTCAGAAGAAATGAAAAAAATATTCATATAGTTACATCAGGAAAAATTTATCGCTGGGGCGGGACTTGAACCCGCGATCTTTCCCTTACAGGAGGACTGCTTCAACAACTAGGCCACCAAGCCACACCCGAAGAGATTTAAATTTCCCTTGTGTATATTATTATATGTTTTTATATTAAAGGCTTTAAAAAAATATTTTTTAAAAAGTTGTTGAAAGGGATAGTTTTGTATGAAACGTAACGACTAGTTACTGTAATCAGAATAACAACCAAAGAAATGAAAATAAAATGTAAATGAAAGATTAATTATACGTAGGTGAGTAGGTATACGGCTTATTTAGAGGAACAAAAAAAAGGTTAAGTATGTTTATCAGATTTTATTAAAACTTTTGGCTAGTCTATAAATAATTTTATTTTAATCAGCATTAAGCAACTTGAAAAAAGAAAGTGGAGGAGATTTAGTAATACGAGTATATAAAATGTAGTTATTATTTTGAAAATCATTTTGTTAATGTTATAATTATTGTGAAAATTATTTGTTCATGTTATTATTGTGATTTTTTGTTGTTAAAAAATCATTTGTTTTATGTGATAAAATAAACCATTGAACATTCGAATTATTGTATTTTTCACTAACCTTGCAGTAGCGAAATTTTCAAAGTTTTCCTAGTATGTAAATCCTAAATTGGTCTTATATCTTGATTCTGCTGGCTATACTACAGACAATATAGTAACGCTTTTTCACTTATCGGATTTTTTTCATGATGAACTTTACCTAGATAGGAACAATTTTAATTATCTTCAAAATTAATTGTATAATAGCACTTGGTTATGAGATTAAGTTTAAGTTTCAATTAATAATAATTGATGGTTGACTGATGGTTAACTGGTGATTAATAATTGAAGCATAATTGATGCTAAATTATCCGCACGCCTTCGTTGCATTTGGTATTGATTAAATATTAACCCATCTACTTTATTGAATAACGGTTGCAAGAACTACATGGATGTAATTGTGGCCTGTATCTTCTGGGTTTTACCCTAGCCCCCTACAATCCAGTGAGGTTAAGTCAATTGACGGACTGAACATTAAAAAAAGTTAACAAGGTATAACACTGCTAACATTTTGTTCAACAAATATATCAATTTATGTTATGTTTTAACCTTTTAAAATGCTCTTGTACCCAGGTATACCTCATCAGCTAATCACTTCGGAGAGAGGAAGGCAGCTGGTGTTGATCAACGGCTACTCATACTCCTTTAAGTCCAAAAATTTTTGCGTCTGTTCTACTCACTATCCGGGCTGTAAAGCCAAACTGAGGATCAATCAGTATGGGACTCCCATCAACTTGATAGGGGGACATTCACATCCTGGGAAGAGGTACTATAAAACGCGAGAGGGACGAATAATAAGGATTAACTATTAACCTTGTGCCAACTAAAACTAAAAACGGTAAAAATAATCTACCGAAATTGTTTTTCCCAGCGACTACAATATGGGGTTATTCAAGAAGAGCACTAGAAGCCTTTTGACTCAACAAACCGGGTGCAGCCCTGTGCTTCACCTAGGATCTCCACCTGGGTGAAGCACGGGGTACTAATAGGTCCTTATGCTCCAACTGTTAATAATAAAATAATGTACAGTTGTTAAAATAATTGCATTCATCAACTCGCGGCCATTAAACTCGAGGACGTCCGCCTTTCCATTTTTGATTATTTTCTTCATATCAATATTGTGTCAGTATTATCAATATATTGACAAGATGGTGATAATATATATTGACTATAGGATGACTGTTGCCTTATAGGTTTACACAACTCATTTGCTGGACTTTTGTAATTTTTTTAAAGTGCTCAGTAAATTGGGCATCTCTTTGATCTCATTAGCTACATTAGGGTTTTAGTTATGTGGCTATAATCAAGCAAGGTAAATGGTACAATGTTGTGAATAAAGAAAAAAATAATTTATGTATTTAACTATTTGTACCTATGTTCGTGAATAGGATCAAACTATTATGTATTATTTTGTTATTGGTCTAATGTTTACAAATATGTCTTACATAGAATCGTGAAAATCATTTATGTTATGATTGATATTGAATGAGTTGTAATTTGGTTGTAATAAAAAGTATGATTAAATATGACGTCCCATTTCGAACAAGCCTATAGTTATAGTCAAAGAGTTAAGCCCACTGCATTCGTGACGGGTTTTTGCACGGAACGGGACGGGGCGGGAAGTTTTGAAAATATCGTTCCTTTTTTTCCGTTCGGAAATCCCCTCGGGTACCTCCCCTGCCGGCGCGCGGCGCCGGAAGGGAAGGTTTTGTCGGACTCGAACTGCCTAAAACCGCACAGCGACTTAGGGTCGTGGTGCTAGGCCGGAGGTGAGGTTGTCTTCGACATATCCCCTGGCACCCCGGCTGACCCAGGGCCATCCCTTATGGTCTGGCCTTCCATACAAAATGTATGCGGAAGTGCGTATTATGTCACGGTGACATGGACGGAACGGGAACGACACGATGTTTATGATTAAAGCCAATTCCTGAAATGAAAAATGAATCTTTCCTTGTTCACAAAGTTAGATACGAAGCACGGTCAAGGTTCGTATGCATTGAGAACAAATTAAACCACGTGACCGCCACATCCACGTTCCGTCCGGGGTTTTTTCCCGGTACGTATACCTCGACCTTTATATTTTTGGTCACGTTGTTTTAAAAAAGGAACAATGAGTAACGAGTACGAACTAATACTTGTACCTGGTACTCGTTTGTACCTACATCTCATACTAGCTTCTACTAACAAGTAATGCAAAACTCAAGACTGAATTATGTTATTTATTGGTAAAAACATTATATTGTTTTTTTTTTACGAATATGTATTTTTAGTCATATTTCCATGATATTAATTTATAACTAACAAATAAATATTCAGTCAAAGATGTTCATAAATGATTTATTCCTCGTTCGTCCTAAAGCTAATATGTTTTTTTATTTGTCAATAAAGAATATTTTGGTAGTATTAGATAATATTATTTTTGGTACAATTATTATTTTCTTATTGAGCTGTATGTTTTCTAAAATATTTTTATTATCACTTTGTATACAGGTATACCTTACGATATAACTACTTCAGAGAGAGGAAAGACTCTGATTCTTATCAACGGTTATACATATTCTTGTAAGTACAAGAACTACTGGGTGTGTTCTACCAACACTCCGGAATGTAAAGCGAAATTGAGGCTCACGCCAGGCGGCGTAATAACAGCCATCAATGATCACCATTCTCACCCACCGAAAAGATTTGTGAGGACTCCTACGGGTAAAGTGATAAAATTGTCTGAAAAAGGTGGATGGTTAGCAGCTGGAACAAAAGTATTGAGATGAGCTATAGACATGTACACATACATACATACAATCACGCCTTTATCCCCGGAGGGTAAGGCAGAGGTGACTTAACACCCAAATTTCACCAGTCATTTTATACGGTCCTACGTAATAGCTGTATTCCGGGCACTATTGTGAACTCGAGCAGTGCATTTGAGGCTGAGTCTGGGCTGTATATATCTATTTCATGTTAAACAGCCCTATCCCTTAGTCGCCTTCGACAACACCGCTTGGGAAGAGATAGGGTGGCCCAAATTTTATTCTGCCGGGAACCACGCGGCTATTATATAGAAAGAGAGATACCTACTGAGCCTTTGCTAGCTTACCATCAGGCGAGGTAAAATAGTAATGACGTGACGTCCCTGTAAAAAAAACTCGTTTTTAATTTCCTTGCATTTTTGTGAATGAACCCAATATAAAAATAATTGTGTACCTATATATGGGTCTAATATAGGTTTCATTTCTGATGCCCAATGTTTGGCTGTTACTGTGGCATATAAATGTACCGATAATATCAGATTTTACCTGTACATTTTATATTTAACCGTAACATTTTATTCTTTTGTATGTATATTTTTATGATACTTTATGTAATATGCCATATAGTTATGTATATATTTATTATTGTTATTTTTTTTTGTACTTCTTTTTCTTTTTTGTTTCTAAATGCACCTATCTAATTTGGTATCCTATAACTGCACCATCATTTATTTTATCACGTTACTGTTCATCCCAAGGTTGCCTGGAAGAAATCGCTTTCAGCGATAGGTAAGGCCGCCAATTGTACATTGAACTGTATACTTGCTACCTACTTGTGATACTGTAAATTTATTGGTGTAAAATAAAGAGTTATCTATCTATCTTTTCTTGCAACTTTATGCTGATGTAAAAAATGAGTCCTAATGTATTGTGATTACTTTACCATTATACCAAATAATGTAGAAATTAAATATAAAATACACTACTTATACTGTGATGATGTCGTATCATTTACAGCCCCTTTAGACATGTGGCAACTCGCTGGCCGGCGTATCGTAGGATAGAAAGACGAATGTATTGGATTTGACGTTTATGTCATGTTATGTTATTCGTTGACGACTGTCATAGACGTCAAATTGAAGACGTCAAGTTGTAGAAAGTCAAATTGACGTGACCTATATAAAAAAAAAAATTGGCATTCTATTCCGTGAAACGCCTCTCATAATCTATTAATTATAATATTAAAAATTTAAAAAACCCCTGTCACAAAAAACAAAATCGAAAAAGTTGAAAATAAATTGTGTTTGTTTAACTTTGATATACCTATTAATATGTTGTTTCAACCGTTGCCATATCAGGGGAAGCTAACTGTTAAAGCACACCGGATATATTATCGGAAATTTAATGAATTACACTACTACTTACAATGTACTATCAACAAAATCGATTGGATTGTTTGATTTGCAGTTTTTATAGCTGTTTTTTTAGCTTTAGGTAGGTACTCATATAAAAAAAATAAAAACAAAATACTGAAACATTTTTTGACATTCTATACCTACCTATATGAAAATGCAATGGTTTTGGCCATGAAGACTAAGAGTTCTTCAGGGCTCATCATCCCATGTGGTTATTTGCATTGAAATATTATTATAATACTAATTAATAAATATTCCACAACATTCTACACAACACTTCTAGACCTATGGCAAGCTTAATTAGCTTGTATTATGGAATCTAGAATGCGGATAAACATACTTAGATACTTTTTTTTTGTAAATACATACATGAATGAAACACCCAGACCAAGAATTATGTTTTATGTTGTTAACTTAGTTAATTAAAAAAAAAAGATTATGTTGAAATTTTATTTAAAACTTTTGTATTTCAGGAATATTTTATGAAATACCATATACCAAGATGCTATCACAAAAAGGACACGATCTACTTGTAGTTGGTGGGTACACATTTTCCAAAAAATCCAACCACTGGGTTTGTTCCACGAGGAAGAACAACTGCAAGGCGATACTCCAGCTGGACGCTTATGGAAAAATAATTATGTTAAATAATGTTCACACTCACGAACCTAGAAAGCTTGTGACTACGCCTAGTGGGCAAATTTTTAGAGTTTAAAAAGAAAATAACCGTCACTAGGGCCGCCAGCACTATAATAGTGGTGTAGGCATTTTTTTTTTGTCGTGCGAAAAATCCCCACGGATACCAACCCTCACGGAGCCGGTGGAGGCGGTTATGTCGGACTCGAACCGACTAAAACGCACGCCGTCTTGGGTCCTTGGCTGCCGGAGGTGAGATTGCCAAAAGCATATCTCTCGCACCCCGGTAGACCCAGGACCATCTCTTTCGAGATGGTCCCCTTCGGGTTGTGGGGACCAAAATGTCCCCATCTAGCCCCGGTTACGGGGAGGCGCACTTTGCGCCGCCGCCGCGGCCTGCTTCTGCTAGGGCGCTTCTGCACGGCCAGCGCTCATGGAGGACGGAGGTCGTTCTGCGACCTCCGACGTCCGGTTCGCCTTCGCTCTGCACGGGCTTCCCGGGCCCGGAGTCTGGTCCGGACCCGACCGGCCGCCTACTTCTCGAGCATTACTTGCTCGCAGAAGGAGGCGGCCGGTGGTGTAGGCATTACACTATTTTAGTAATAAACTATAATAGTGTAACGCCCCTGGTGTTGCATACTTCCATAGGCCACGGTAACCAGTTTCTATAAGGTGCTTGTCTGCAACCAACGTGGTATAAAAAATATAAAAAATTACGTTCTGTCGACAAAGGAAATACGGTTACACCTAAACATAAAACTTCACATATGTGATATGTGCTTCCAAAAAAAAACATGAAAAGTTGTGTACGTAGTAGTAGATTAAAGTACACTTTTTTATTTAAAGTGCAATGTAACGGGGTGAAGTATCTAACTATATAGTAAGCACTAAGACCTGGAATTCCCTGCCAGCTCACGTGTTTCCTTCTTCCTACAGTCCCGGGTCCTTTAAGCGGGGCGTGAAAAGGCATCTAATGAGGCCGTCAAGCTGAGTGCCACCACTGTTAACATGGTAAATGTTTACGATGGTGACCCTCTTTCCGAGACTTTGCCTTTAGCTTAACATCAGGCGAGGTGAAGTCAAATTGACGTGTCCTGTGTAAAAAAAAAAAGAAAAAAAACTAAATACATACATACTTAGGCTGGGTTGCACCATCTTACTTTAATAATAAAGTGCTGTTAAAGTACCGGTCCGGTACAAAATAGGTTGGATATTTATTAAGTAGACTTTTTCATATACAGTTTTAGGTAGGGTGCAACCGTTTCTCTTTTGTTGACTGTACATTAAATATTTGCTCAACACATTCCAATTTAGCTGTATTTAATTATGATTACTAACATTTTTTTTAATACTAGTTCTAAAACTAACACTGAATAATTATAAGTCTTTACTAACAAAAGGAGCACTGTTATCTAAATATAGGTAGTACGAAAATGCGCGTGGTCGTATATGTTATCTAGTTAATAAGTTCGAAAAACATCGGAAAAAATGAAATGCTCAAGTGAGACTCGAACTCACAACCTTTCCCTTACAGGGGGAATGCTCTTCCAACTGAGCTATTGAGCCACACCTGAATCATTTCAAATTTTCCTTCTCCTTATATCCGTCTTTAAGGGCGACGGTGGTGCCATCTACCAACAGTCTTACGAACTGTTGGAAACAATAATAAGTATTAAAATATTAAGAAATTATATTAACAATACTAACACTCTTAATTTACTTCTAAGAACAATTTTTTATAATGTACTAATAAATTAAGTTAATATACAGGGGACAATTCATGTAAGTAATACTCATTTTCATACAACTGTCAGCGTCAGAAATATATTAACGATTAAGTCTCAAAACGATCTTAAAACTCTCGTATTAAGAGCAAATCAATCTGTTTTATTGAGTGAAATGATATTATTTTCCGAAATAAAAGTGTGTACCAAATATCAAAACCATCAGTCAATTGGTAAAAAAAAAAAAATTAGAGTAGGTACTTTGTTCATTCATCAAAATCTTTTTGATGCTGACTGTACATGAAATATACTTATTTATATCCTTTGTCGACTGTACAAATTATTATTATTGTATCTACTAAGGAACTTGACGTTCTTATTATTTGATCCGTATCCTTGTACATTTAAGTGCAATATATACTTGATATTTTTGTAGTAAATGTGTTTTAATTATATATGCAATATTTTCAGATAAATTCGTATTGTTTGATGAGTTTTCTATTTCGACTATAAGAGTAGTTTTCACTATTACGAATTGCATAGTAAATTAAGTGGCACCGTTTTATTCTATGAATTTAATTAAATAAAACATTGTTGAACGAAGTTCTCCTGTAGACATCTGAAACATAACAATTTCGAGCTTCATTCCTATTGGTCTGTAGTCTAAACGCTATAATTTTGGTTTATGGGTCCGTCCACAGCACAGCTCCGATATCCTTAGGTCTAAAAAGCTGTAACTTGGCTTGGATATTTCAGGCTGGGGTCGCAATGGTGCCTTAAATAGTTATTTATTTAACTAAAAGTTAAGCAAAGTACTGTTTATACTGAATAATGCACTTTCACAGATTTTATTTTTATTTTCTGTAGTACAAGAAAATGTGCATTATACAATATGTTAAGCAAAGTAAGCTAAAGTTATTTATATCTTTTTAAAATCCAATGTAAATTGGTATGCCCTGCTGGGTGGTAATAAGCTAGGATGAAGTCCACATGATAATGGTCCCTCCTTCCAGATATTTGTATGTTGTAGTTTGGTGTAGTTTGAGGATTTTCGATGAGGATTCTCAAAAGTGTTATCACAAAAAGGCCGCGAATTATTATTATACTCCGTCCATTATATTATTGTATTTTAGACAGCTCACTGACAGTGGTCGGTATAACTTTGTTCTAGCGTCAACTCCTGAAAATCCTAACAAAAATTAGGCGCCAATACGTCATTTTTCATTGACATCGTCACGTCAGCCAGAAAGCAATTTTAGGGATGTAATTAGTCAATCGACTGTGTTTTTATTATAATAACTTGAAAATGTCACAATTGATATCGACTACAGAAAATATATTTTTTAAAATATTACTTAACTGGCGATTTTTAACCAATTTCTAAACAACAATTCGGATGTTTATAATTAGTTATATTTGTATGATTTATACGGAAAAATGTTTTTTGTAACTCCGTCATTTGTAGACGGATTGTCAAAATACTTTCTTTGTTTGAAAGAGGTTTATTCCAAAATGGTCCCATTTAAATTTCATAAAGATCTGATGATGGATTTCAGAGACAGGCCACGGAACTCTTCAATAAATACCAGGAAATCAGCATGTTGGAATATTCTTCTAGAAGTCAGTTGTTTTGTTTTGGAGATTAGCGTATGCGTTATGGCCCACAATCGTTTTCTATTACATTTGTAAACTGTAAAGACACGAAATATCTAAGTACTACTTTATTATTATGTTTAGAAAGATAATACATAATAGTTCCACATGAAATCATTTATAACATTTATCATAATATTTTCATATACTTATCGATTTTTTTTATCGAGGTTTTTAACTTTGTCGATATTTTAAATTTTCATGCAATCACTACTTTCATCTGTCTAAAATACAATAATATGATGGACGGGGTATAGTAGTCAATGCTGCTAATTCTGTTGTTACATCTCTAAACTTACAATTCTCTAAAATTTTCTAATTGCATCTGTTTCTTTCATTATCAGATAGAAAAGGACAGATGATTTTAATTAAGTTAAGACCTGTCAAATTAAGACAGCGCCTTGTTGGTGCGTAGTAAGTTAAGTCGCATGTTCGTAGATGTCGACTAAATTTGAAGGGTACCGTCAAGGCGCCGACTTAATTTGACAGGTGTTCACTAAAATAAATCATCTGTCCTTTTTTATCTGATCATAAAAGAAACAGAGGCAATTAGATTTTTTTAGAGAAATTTAAGATTAGAGATGAAACAACAGAATTGGGAGCGATGTCTACACGTTTAGGAGAATGAATAAAGGTTGGGTTTGTTCAACGAGAATGAACAGTTGTCTTTCAGTAAAGAGTGTGCCGAAATCTGCACACTCTTTACTTAAATCAATCAGAAGTTAAAGAATATTTTCGTCAAACATATATGTAATGTTTTAATGTCAATATTTCTAACAACTTGCAGTCATTTTTTACTTTTGAAGTAGGAGAGGATGAAATAAGCCTTCATTTGCGAAGTAAACAGACTTTAAAAACGTAGTATTTTTTAATATTTATTAATTTTTTCCATGATACTATTTATCAACTGTCTGTCATTCCACCATGTTACTGTGTTGTGTGCAAAAAAAATAAACGTACGTAACTAGTTTACTAGATAGTTTACTAGATGATGCAACTATATCATGCTAAATCAGCTAAACCAACTACGACGTATATTGGCACAGAGATAGATTATAGGCTAGATTAACACATAGGCTAGCCCAGAAAAACGTACCAACGCACAGTGTGTTATAGAAGCCGATTTGCGGACATCTCCGTTTTATAAACTCTTCATAAAGAGAATTTTTAGATAAACTACTTAAAAAAACTTTCGTTGATGTACGTGTCATACTTTTTGAGAAATTAAAAAAATCGAGAAAAATCCATAGAAATCAGAAAAGCTTTATAGCTGATTTCTTTATGATTTTTAACCATATTTTTTTTATAAACATGATGAATGTTGACCTAAAGAACAAATGTACACATAAATAATTGATGACTGGAGTACTAAAAAAAAGAAAAAAAATATTTTCTATGATAACTTAAATATTTTTTTATTCGAAAACTATTGCATTGTAGCATTTGTTTCAAATTGAATTATATGTATAATTTTAATATGTATTGCCACAAAAAAAACCAGATGCGTAAAACACGGGTTTCGTAAGATATGATTTTTTAAAAATCTTGCTTAGGGTTGTCAAAAATTAAGTTATTGTGTGAAATGTACCATTTATGATCCGCAAAGTTCTTACTGATGACTCATTATTGACGTTATAGGTAAATATTATGTACTTATTGTAAATATACTATTCTCATGGCAAAAGATATGCTACCTGGCAATTTTCTTTTATGAAGGTCATCGTGTGGTATTGGGAAGGGTACCGCCCTCGTTAGGCATATGCTAAAACCCAATATCAGTACACGATGACTGGAGAAGCGGTTTGGAAATAGATTCTAAAAAGTTTAAAGTATTTTGCTATGATCTCGCCACTAGATATGTGGAACACTATAAGTGGTTTTATATGTCAGTCACCTTGCATAAAATACTGATACATGGTGAAAACATTATAGAATCGATTTCCTTGCCGATTGGTATGCTTTCAGAACAAGCCGGTGAATCGAGAAATAAGTTTTGGCGTTATGATCGCGAGCATCATACGCGAAAATTAAATCGCCAAACTACCTTTCTTGATTTATTTCTCGAGCTTTGGAATCCTCAGATCCAAACATAACAACCATGTTCGTTGACTTGCGAAAGAATAAAAATAAACGCACAGCCCTACCCTCGACAGAAAATGTTACGCTTCATAGATTTGTCTTGAGACACTTTCTTTGTCATCAGAAGAAGTATTAATTCACTCCGATGAGGAGTCCGAAAAATGAAAAACAAAAAACTTATTATTAGTCTTTATTTACTTTTGGAATTATTTACCACGTCAACATGGAGTTGGTGCTACAATCTACATAAACTTCTCTCCTTCCTTAATCTCTTCTCAACCTTAATCTCCTAAAAACTTTGATTTTAATATTTGTAATTACCTAATTAAATGTTGACAACCCTATTTCCATAGAAATTTCTAAAAAACTTAGAAACGCTTTTTCTCCTTTAACGTACGTTTGTAGCCTGTGAAATTTTAGGATATTGTAGACGACACTATTGTGCATAGTAATAACCAAAAATAAAATGCTACAATGCTAATGAACAATTATCAAAAATATAATTGTGAAAAACAGAAAATATTTAATATTTCTCAGACTACTAAAGCTACTGTCTTCTACTTTTTAATATAAATATATAGCATACAGTTACACTACTCTGAGTGCTTATAAAGTGTAATGGGGTCATAATTTTCCCAATAAAAATAAATAAAGATTTTCTTAAGGTCATTGACCTCTCATAGAAAAATTAATATCTCTAAAACTAGAGAAGATTATCGTATCAGGATTTCTGCCAATTCTTCATCACGATGGTGCCCATCAAATAGACATATAAACCACACATGACCGCAAGTCGGCTTCTATAACACACTGTGCAACGGTGCCATAGGTAACGACGAGTAAAAACATACCTATACCTACTTTCCTAGAGTAAATTATTCCTTTTGTCTGTCCTAGGTTATGAAGCAACTTACAATCATTGCATAGTGTTCCTAGAGAAAAATGCCAGGGGTAAAACTAAGAGGAAAAGATGCGCTTATTGTTGGAATACTAAAAAGAAAAGGAAAGCTACTATATTTGCGTGTGAGGACTGCCCTCTGAAGCCCGGGCTGTGCGTCAAGTGCTTTAGACTTTATCACAATTATTAAAATCATGTATACAATCCTCTCAACGCTGGGAGGTAAGACGGTAGTTGCTCGAAAGCTAAAATAAATCAAAGGAAGAAAAGAAAAAAATAGAAGTGCGGATTTCGGGTTCTGAAGTCCAATATTTTGATGCATCTGGAACGAACGCTGTGATAATGGCAGTGATAAGAATGATGGACGACAAATATTTAATTAAAGTATTTTTAAACTGGTGACCGTTCAACGATGTTTCTCTTTTTTAATTAACTATTTAACATACAATTATCTTATTCCGTATAATTTCCTCAAAGATGTGTATGTTGTCGGTTACATGGTAGTCGCTCCCTCCTCCTCGCAAAAACTAAGATAAGCCTAATAAAGACAGGCTCGTGCGTGCACACAAAGAGTGCGAAAGAAATGTAGGTCATTCAGTGTTAAGTTCCTCATTTAATGAAATATTATTCATAACTTATGTGATACTGATACATAAACGAATTTTATTATCATTTACATACTACAGTTATTAAATATCAATATATAATACCATAATAATCAAAATAAGAAAGATGTAATTTTATCTGCTAATAAAATTGAATATCACAATATTACTTCATGCTGTATTTCACTACAATAATTTCTTTACAGAATTTCAATGTATAAGTATACCCATACCTAAAAATGTTGCATACGAAAAAATGTTATCTCAAAAAGGTAAGGAGTTGCTTGTGGTGGATGGTTATACATATTCGAAGAAATACAAGTCTTCACAAGTCTGGGTGTGCTCAGCAAGAACTAACAACTGCAGAGCAACACTCAAGCTGGACGATGCAGGGAATATAGTCGCTATGAAGAATTTGCACACACATATGCCTAGAAAACTTACCACTATGTCCAGTGGGAAGATTGTTCGCTTATAGAACAATGCTACTGATATAGTTTTATGAATAAACCATACATAATATTCTAAATGGTGTAGGTATTCTTATGGTAAGATATTAATTGATTTTGACGAATCTGATAATATAAAAAAATTCCATTGTTAATTGTGTGAACGATGTGAAACTTCTTACTGAATACGAATTAAGGCCTTAATTATATGAAATGCAAGAGACAAAACACAAGGTGTAAGGCTTCTGTATAATTCGGGACCTGCTAACGTTAAACTTGGCGGCCTATTTCAGTATTAAAAAAAGAAAAGATGTTATTGTGACAAAATATGTTGTTTATTAAATTGTTAAATAGAATTTTTTTTTCTTTCAAACGGCTGCTGCCTCAGCCATACCTATAGTGTAGAATATAAATGACGGTAGCACTGTGGAATGTGGATCTCATGTCGTACTATAAGCTTTAAAGGTTCTGCAACTCGACCACTGTGTACAGGAAAAGAGCAAACTCTATATCTCCATCTACCTTTTGGATCGTGAACCAAAACATATTTGCTCACTGTACTTTAAAAAAATGTAGGTTTATATTTCCTTTCATTATTACCATTCATTACCTACCGATATTATTTTTAAAGGCATGGAATATTTATAAAATACTTTAGAAAAGAATTAGCCATAGGGTATATTTACACTTAAAAGTTACTGCCTCTCAAATATATTGGTTCCAAATACCTATCTAACCATTATTACTTCTTACCAATATTGTTTCAGGGTACAACTACCATCTCATTAGATCCCAGATGGGTAAACAATTAGTCCTGATTGATGGGTACACCTTCTCCAAGAAGATTAAAGGCAACTGCTGGGTATGTTCCACGAAGCATCCTCAGTGTAGGGCGAGGTTGAGGATGGACTCACATGGAAGGATAGTCAACCTCTTCAATATCCATCCTCATCCACCAAGGAGGTACTTCATGCATAACGGAGTGTATATTCGTGCGTAACAGGAGGTGCATATTATTATTATATTTGTTTATTTGTAAAAGTTTGTTGCACACGTTGCTTTTATTATAATTTTAATATTATGTTAAATATCACACATAACTATTACAATATTATAATTTCTATGTAATTATTTGAATATTATACATGTTTTAGTGTAATATAACATTATTTTAATTAAAGTTTAGGTTTTATTTGAGTGTCATCTACTTTATAAAAATAAGTCGGGTTTTCCTTCCTGACGATATAACTCCAGAACGCCTTTACCGATTTGGCTAATTTTGGTCTTGAATTATTCGTGGAAGTCCAGGGAAGGTTTTTACGGCGAGAAAAACTCGAATAATTGCCGGGAACCGACATCCACGCGGGCGGAGCCGCGGGCAAAAGCTAGTCTACTATATAAAAATAAGTCGGGTTTTCCTTCCTGACGCTATAACTCCAGAACGCACGAACCGATTTGGCTAATTTCGGTCTTGAATTATTTGTGGAAGTCCAGAGAAGGTTTGTACGTTGAGAAAAATTCGAATAATTGCCGGGAACCGACATACACGCGAGCGGAGCTGCGGACAAAAGCTAGTTGAAAATATAAGTCGAATTTCGAGATATCTTTTATTCATTTTTACCAAATACTGAATATTTTTATGACATTGCCAAATGGTACGATGACAGGTTAATTTTACAATGATCATAATGTATTGTCATTCAAACCCAATCGAATCGATTCAGTGAGTGTTGTATGTCGAAAATGTGATCGAGTACAGTGCGAGAATGCGGACAGTGGTAGGGGCGACGCGCGTCATAAACAGGTGTGGAAGAGGGTAGACAGATTTATGGTCTGCCCAATAATAACTGGCTCGGCGGTCGTCAGTACACCTTGATCATGGCGGTTGAAATAGCGCCGAAATATTGGTCACTTTCGTTAAATATCCCGGTAAGTGTTTATGAACTGTTTGGAGCACGAGGCAATCGGCATCGCCAGTGAGCTATGAGGGGATCACAAATGATTTTAAATATCAGAGAATCTTGTAAAAGGATATTCTGTGGCTTATCTGCATTTGTATTCTTTGTACTACGTCGACCGTGTAATTGTACACAAAAATATGTTTTCGAAATGGCGACTAATGTTTCTGTACATATATGGCGTTTCTTTATTTTAAATAATTTTGTTTTTATAAAAAAAAATCCTAAGACTATTTATCGACTTCCATAGTTACGTCTGGTCCTCAGAGGTTACATTTATTTAACTAATTAATCTTAAAATTATATTTTAGAGTACCAGATAGTAAAATCTCAACGCGGCAAAGACCTGATTTTGTACAAAGGATACACTTTCTCTAAAATAAATCCCCGCAGTTGGATTTGTTCTACACATTACCCGGAGTGTAAGGTAAAGTTGAAACTAACCAAAGATTTGAAGGTAGGACTGGCAACAGGCGATCACACGCATCCAGTGAGAAAATACGTAATAACGACAAATGGAAAATACATTCGATTGTGAACCATAATGACTTTAATATAAGATATGATGTACAATCATCAATCACTAGAGTTGAAATAATTTAATAGGTGCATTATGTCTATAGCTGGCGCTACACTTGGACAGATGCATCTGCGGACGTCATCGGCGGAGGCGGACGTCATCGGCGGAGGCGTCCGCCAACGTGTAGAGGGGGGTAATATGCTCATCTGTTGTAGGTATGCATCCGGCACTCATCCGTAGTTATCGTTTTTTGTGACACAGTACACAGATCAAAGGATTTCAGCGCGAGCGATGTCGGTGTGTCCACACCAGACGATGCATTAGTGTTCATCGGGAAGACTTCGCCAGATGCATCCGTCTAGGTGTAGTGCCAGCATTAAACATATGCCTTAAGTTATAGATAACTTGGTTCGATTGGAACGAAACATAACATACTACATAACTACGTAATTTGCGAGACCTCGTAAGACGTTTTATGGTTCTTGTTTTTGATGAATATTATTCCCAGTTTGTAAAAGTGGTTAAAAAGTTAACAAATGGTTTTGAGGTGACGATGTTTATCTAGAAAAAGAAAAGCTATTTCGTCAGTCGATAAATATGGACATTAAGTGTGTAATGATTGTAATTTTATGTTAATCTATGTTATACATGTTTGTGTTAATGTTTCTAACATACAACTAAAGTTTAACAATTATTACACTTTCATTGAACTCTTTAATTTAGTTGGGAATGTATTTCTTTTCATTTGAGAACCTTGTAAGTGGTATTACAATTTTTATGTATACGCTGTAACAGCAGTTACTTCTTTATTAACTGGAAGATACATTGGTACTTACTTATTCAAGTCTGTTAGCGAAATGAAGGTGTAATCATTGCTGCGCGAGTCTGCGCTAGAGTCTCGCTCGCTTGAGCCTCGGTATCTTGGTTTGTAAGATCTGGCTCTTTAGTCTAGGTGGTAAAAAGATATTATGTACATGTATTACATATAATCATGCCTTTATCTCCGGAGGGTTAGGCCTGTGAGCCTATTGCTGTTATCCGGGCACTACTGTTGACTCGAGCTGTGAATCTGAGGCTGAGTCTGGGCTATTTATATCTGTCTGATGTTAAACAGCCTTATTCCTTAGTCGCCTTGTACGACTCCGCATGGGTAGAGATAGGGTGGCCCAAATTCTACTCTGCCGGGAATCATGCGGCATTCGATGTTCTTTTAATGATTTAATGTTACGATTATATTTTTAGAGTACCAGATTGTGCAATCGCAACGCGGCAGAGCTCTAATTTTGTACAAAGGATACACTTTCTCTAAAATAAACCCCCTTTTTTGGATATGTTCTACTCATTACCCGGAATGTAAGGCAAAGTTGAAGTTGAACAGAGATTATAAGATAGCACAGGCGACAGGCGATCACATGCATCCTGGAAGAAAATATGTATTAACGACAACTGGGAAATACATTCGATTGTGAGTCTTAACTACTGTAATGTAGGATATACAATAGGCATTTAATGTAAATACATGGAATCGTACCTCATAGTTTGTAAAAGTGATTAGGGTTAGTAAAGAGTTTAGCTGGAGGGGTTAGAGGGAATATTAGTAACTACGGTTCTAATATGCTTAAAAAAAAAATGACAATCAAGATTCGATTGAATAACGTCTTGAGAAAAGATACTTATTTCTTAAACTATAACCAGATATTTAGATAAACATAATATAAACGCAGCTTGCCACCGGTCATCTACCTTTTTTTTTTTTTTTTTTTTTTCGTGCGGAAATCCCCTCGGATACCCCCCCCTGCCGGAGCCGGAAGGGGAGGTTATGTCGGACTCGAACCGACTAAAACCGCAAACCGACTGTGGGTCTTGGTGCTAGGCCGGAGGTGAGGTTGTCAAAGACATATCCCTCGCACCCCGGCTGACCCAGGGCCATCCCTTACGGTGTCCCTAACTCGCCCCCGGAATGGGGAGGCGCACTATTCAGCGCGCCGCCGCCGTGGCCTGCTTCTGCTGGGGTGACAGGTGGCTCCACCCGTCACCCCCAGGCCCGCGCTCATGGGGGACGGAGGTCAGTCAGTGCCCTCCGACGCCCGAGTTGCCTGCGCGCGCGGGCGGCGCGATCCGCGAGTCTTTCTCGCTCGCGCCGCCTCTCCCGCTCCGCCGTCTCCTTCACGACCATTACCTGCTCGCTGAAGGAGACGCCGGCCGCCCACGCGTCCGCGCAGCGGACCATTGCTGTGAGCAGGGTGGCGAGGGTAAGAACTCTCACTCCCAGGGCCGCCACTAGCTCCCGCCTCGGTCCGGCCCATGCCGGGCACTCGGTGAGCGTGTGCAGCCCCGTGTCCTCGCTCGCGTCGCAGTGATGGCACTCGGACGCTGGCTCCTTTTCGATCCGACACAGATATCTCCCGAAGCACCCGTGCCCGGTGATAATCTGCGTCAGTCGATACGAGAGGCTGCCATCTGGCCTCTCGAGCCATTCCCCCATGATGGGCCTTACCGCCTCTATGACGGCATGCCCTGCGCGTCGTTGCTCAAGTCGTCGCTCCCACTCCGCCACCATGATCCCGTGGAGCCGGGACCTCTCGGCCCGAATGTCTTCGGGCTCCGGATCGTATCCCCGCTCCCGCGCCTCCTTACGGAACCGATACAGTGCCGCAAGGGATCTCGCTTCCAGGATCCACGCCACCGGTCATCTACCAGTACTACCACTAATAGTATTAACAATTGTTTATTTTATCGCTCGGTATATTTCATAATGAAACATTATATTTAAGTATATTTTTGATCATTCTTCTTTTCCTTCCTTTCTTCTCTTCTTTCATTTGATGTCACACTCGTTATCTGAGTATATGCATATATGGGTAGACTGATGAATGATTTATCATCCTAAGTGTACTAATGGGGGTCGAGAGGAAACATAAACTTGACTGTGAAATAAAATCCACTCTCGACCCCCAGGGGCCGAGTGTAAACTATGGTTAGGGGTCCAGTGGACACATTATTTATTGGGGGTCGAGGGGTCGAGAGTGGACTAAACGAGTTTTACCATGACAACCACGATGCCTAACTTCTTGAGAAAAGGTATAACCGTAACCAACATAAGAGTGGGATAAAACATAGACGCAGCTTTCTACCGATATCACTACTAGCATGTATTTGTAATAATATTCTGGTGGACAATTTTTATATCTAACATCCGTCATAGTGATATTATTCGTATAAAATTGAGGCTATTTCAGCCAGAGTAGAGCCAGTCCTTTAAGCGGGGCGTGAAAAGGCTGAAGGCCGTCAAGCTGAGTGCCACCACTGTTAATATGGTAATTACATGTTTACGATGGTGACCCTCTTTCCGAGACTTTGCCTTTGCTGAAGTCAAATTGACGTGTCCTATATAAAAAAATTACTCGATTGGCAAGTAGCATAGAAGCTACAATCGAACCTACGTAAATAGAGACATATTCTCTGAACCACATACCCACACTATATACATAATATTTATGGTTATGTATATATACCGTAGTCTGGTCTAATCAGTTCTTTTGATTAATGATATTGTATTAAAAATTATTATATTTCATGTTTACTATGTCTCTATGTTCAAATATACCTGGATTAAAATTGACTGAACTTTAATGGAGGTTTTTAATTTAGTTTATAATGATTTAAGTACCTTTTAAAACTATCACTCACATCACTATAAGAGATATCGGGATATTTACCACGTATTTTTTCGAATCAAAACATGGTTAATATCCTGATATCTCTAATAGTTTTTAAAAGTTTTACCTTGTATGATAGGTACAGATTTAAATCTGTACCTAGCATAGCAGGTGATGCTGCGTGTCTATATGAAGTTGAAGGTAAGTTTTATCCAGACGTACGTATCAGAACCGCGGTACGGAGTAGTGCGGCAACAGAGACTTTCTTGCGCACCCGAAATACTCTTCAAAAATAATAAACGATTTTAAACTGCAGTCCTGGTCCCGAAAGCCTCCCTACCGCTATTTGTCTCTATCGATCTGAAGATAATGATGCTATATATACATGAGGGACATAAATGAGGTTCTTCTTTTATCGAGTCGACGGCATGTCATGTCATATTTTGTTTGCACAGTGTGCAGCCACCCTAAGAGCGTTCTCAGAGGCACTCATAACCATGAATTCCTCCGGAGTACAGGTGTGGTGACAAGTAGCACACGTTATACGAGGCAATATACTAGGTTGATTGATTGTACTCGTTTTGTCTCAAAATGTGATGATTTATTTTGGATTCAAGCCGTTTTCACCATATTTACGTTTCAGGATCACCGCGGTACCAAATAGTGACGTCACAAAGAGGAAAAGAACTCATATTATTCGACGGTTTCACTTTCGCACTAACTACACATCGCCGATGGATTTGCTCGACGAATTCTCCTAAATGCAAGGCTAAACTGAGGCTCGATTCGCAGGGAAATATCATTGACATGTTTACCAGCCACACGCATCCTCCAAGGAAACTGGCTATTACATCTGATGGAAGATATGTTAAGCTTTATATCTAAACCAATTATACACCATCTAACGACTGTCAGGACCTCATCACTCTCTCGAACAAATACGTCACGGGTGTCGTCAACTAGGAATTTAAGGACCCAACGAAAAGGCAGTGACCAATAAAAATGTCAATATAATCTGTCACTGTCGCGCAGTTGCGCAATTCTTAACTCTCGGACTGCGGGCAGAAGGTTTAATTTTGCTTGCAGCTATTGTTGTTCACATAGTTATTAACGCTCTTGTAAGTGATTTAGCTATCATCTAATATTGCTACTGTGTAGTGTGTATCCCGTCATCTCAACCCAAAAGCAAATGTCGGGAAGAAGAATGAGAGTTAATTGGTTTTGTAGATGAATCTTTATATCTCTCTATTAAACATGATACTATGACAATTGATCTCTTTGAATGCAGCCAATAAACGCTCCACGCAAAATAATATACAGTATTATATTTCTTATTTTGTCGTTTCGTAACACCGTTTTAATGTCCCTTACAGAATAAATCATTATTTTTGACTTTAACTTTGATATTATGAGGCTCGAATCAATCAATACATCAATTTCAATACCCACAGTAAGGCCCATATTCTAGAATGACACTCAGCCTGAGTCTCGATTTAACTAAGTACAGATTGTATAGGCAATACGTCAAATCTATCAATCTGTCTATAAAATCTGTCCTCGGATAAATCACGATGCAGGCTGAGTGTCATTCTAGAATATGGGCCTAAGTGTTACATAAACTTGGGACATCAAAATGGTTACTTCTACAGCCTTCTTCTATGCATGGATACCCCAGGTGAAAGTGCTAGTTCAAGTACACTTTCGAGGATATATAAGAAATCATTAATGAGGGTTTCCTCATTATTTCATAATCTAACACTATTTATTCTGTGACTATACTCAGCAATGCTTAGTTGTCTTCGTCTGAATTATACAGGTATCCACATAATAAAATCTCAACGAGGCAAGGATCTTATCATGATCGATGGCTACACTTTTGCACAGCTAAATAAAAGCCGCTGGGGTTGTTCCACCAGGAAAGTTGAGTGCAAGGCGAAACTGAAGTGTAACACCGAAGGAGAGATCATATTCGTCAATAATGACCATAGTCATCCGCCACGAAACTATATGAAGACAAAAGATGGCAGTATTATATTGACAGGTTAATGATAAAATTGTGAAGAGATGAGAACAGCAATTCGTTGGCCAAACATGCGTTGACGAGTGTCATAAACAATAATAATAACGGCAATTAAGGGGCCAGATCGTGAAAATCACCGAAAAGAGTGTTACAATTTTTCATATTTAACCTATTTAGATATGATTGATATCAATGATACTTTGTATATATTACAATCAAAGACTAAAAATTATGGTATGCTTATATTAAACTCTTAAAACCTAATAGTTGTTAAATAATAAACGTCAACAAACGCACAAAATTTAGAAAAAATGCAAAAACATGCCTTCGTATTTTTCAGATTTAACCCAATAAATCAACACAAATTGATAAAAAGAAACACTTTTTGATCACTGAAGAAACCAATAAAATATAGCGTGTACGTTTTTTGTACCTTTACAAACAAGGACTTCCTCTTTTAAAGCCCTAAAATCTAGATATATTTTACGTAAATTCTCCATACAGGCTAAGTGAAATAGGCTCCAGTTTTTGAATAAAATCATATTGAAAATGAGTGATTTTAGCAATGAACCGGTATACATTTGAAAGTCAAAGACTTTTTGATAGGGAAGACAAAACTTATTTGATGATACATTTAGTAATTAATCTAAAAAATCACTTCAAAGTTACTGAAAAACGCGTAAAATAGTGTCTTTTTTCTGCCATATTGTTTCTCATCGCCCGTCAGTCGCCCACGGGCCTTCGAAGCAGGACCACGTCTCTTTGGCGCGTGATGACAGTTCATGCATACACAAATAGGCCTACCAAGAAATATATGAAGTGAAAAAAGGCGCCACCGTCTTCATTAATCATTTGGACGGCAATAAAATAGTATGCATTTTACAGTGACAACCATAGTTCCGATTTTAGCCATTTCACACTTTCGTTGGTACATTTATAGCATAATGTTTCAGATTTTGACATACTTGCTTTAAGGTTTGAACTGTAAAGTTGGGGATATACCTAGTTAAAATATTTTTTGTAGAAACAATATTTTTAGGTTCTGTTGTAATGAAATTATAATTAGATACTAACTTCATGGTCTATTTTATATGATTGTATAGGTAAGTATATATGATAATGATGACACATTAGTAATAAAAAAAGTTTCGTTGGCTTATGTTACTCGTATATTAAAGATACTGATTCATATGTAGCAGCATCACTAGAGTCGCAGGAGTCGCGGGTATCAGTTAGTGCGACCACCAGTAGACCTGGTACACTGGATTAGAAGCCATATGTATCGCAATGTCGCAGATACGCAAGAGAGCCGCCTTCATTGGTACGATCACGTCAATCTGCGTCTGATCGATAAGGAGCAAATGTCCGAGTGCCATCACTGCGACGCGAGCGACGTCACGGGACTTCACACGCTCACCGAGTGGCCGGCAAGGCGGGAGTTTGGGGCGGCACTGGGAGTGAGAGTTCTCATCCTTGCCACCTTGCTCACGGCGAGCGATGGTCCGCTGTGCGGACGCGAAGGTGGCCAGCGTCTCCTTCTGCGTACTCCTTTTCTTTCTTTCTATTGGTCGTGAAGGAGACGGCGGAACGGGAGTGGCGGCGTGAGAGAGAGAGACTTACAGATCACACCACCCGCGTGCGCAGGCAACTCGGGTGTCGGAGGGCACAGACTGACCTCCGTCCCTCATGAGCGCGGGCCTGGGGCTGACGGGTAGAGCCACCTGTCACCCCAGCAGAAGCAGGCCACGGCGGCGGCGTGCTAAGAAGCGCGCCTCCCCACTCTGGGGCGAGTCATGGTTGTCCCTCCTCCCGAAGAGGGCCAGACCGCAAGGGATGGCCCTGTAGGTCAGCCGGGGTGCAAGGGATATGCCTAAGACAACCTCACCTCCGGCCTAGCACCACAACCCTCAGTCGGCGTGCGGTTTTAGTCGGTTCAAGTCCGACATAACCTCCCCACCCGGCTCCAGCCGGGGAGGAAATGTAGGAAGAAGAGCTGCAAGACGGACCCTGAAACTGTGCAACTGGGTTGCTAGGAGCCTGCAGGAGCGCCGTATTCGTGTCATCTGTGATGGATATAACCCATTCTCTTTCTTTAGCTTTCATTGCTATGCAGATGATAGCACCTTACACGAGAGTTATCACGGAAATCCTGCGGCTGCACAGTCTGATATCGATGAGAAAGGGTAGCTTCTTGTCACTGAGATTGACCAGATCCTGGACCACATTTTGCAATGGCGCTCTGAGAACTTGGTGGAGTTCAATGCTAAGAAGACGCAGGCACAGCAAAAGTATTTTATTTTCTTCCACTATTCCACTCTTCAGAGCACGCCACTACCACTAAACGACAATCGGATCGGCATCTAGTAAGGTCGTCAAGCTGAGTGCCACCATTGTTAACTAGTAGCGTATTTGTAATGGTGGCCCTTTCTTGACACTTTGACTCTATCTAACCGTTAGGCGACGAGAAGTCAAATTGTCGTGCTCGGCTCCTATACATTTAGATTAATATGCTCGCTCTATACATAAAATCTAAACTAATGTGATCTTCGGTATCTCGTAGTTTGATATTTCGTACAGGTTTGAACTTCGGAATTTTGTAATTCGGGATTTTAAATATCGTTTTTTTTTGTACGTAACCGGTAGGTATGGTCTACGACTACGCGGTGTCTACGCGGTGGGCATTTTAATTTTATGAGTATTTTCAGTATCCTCAGATATCAAAAATTAGGTGTAGGTATGTCCCCAGCCTTATTTTGTTCGAAATCTCATAATCTCTGCGAAAAGTTTAACATGCTATGTATGACACTGAAACAAAAGACATGCCAATGACGTCACGTAACATAATATGACAGGGATGAATGTATAAGAAGAAAAGAGATACGAAATGTAATTGATAGACGTAATACGTCACAATAAATCTTATTACTCAAAAATGCACTCTAACCACAAGGCTTAAAATAGTTTTTTCATCATTGGTAAGACAATTTTCATCATTATTTTAACTGGTAAAGTGCGTCTAGCAGCCCACTGTGCATCTCGGTGATGTGTGCGTGCACGGCTGCGTCTGTATTTTGACAGATTTTGAGTCGTGCGCTCCGCGGACCCGGTCCTTAACGCGATCATGGTATAGGTACGTAGCTTTGATTTTATTTTTAATACTTATAATTACTATTAGCCAGCCTGTGACCACGGCCGGTGTAACCTGGTCGAAACGTTAAAATACCTATACCATAATCGCGTTAATACCCGTTATTATAATTGTATAACATGGAACGCAAGAGTTTAAAAGTTAGACTGTCATAAACGTCGAATCTCATACATTCGTCATTGTATTCTACAATACACTGGCCAACGAATGACCACTTGTCTAGGAGGGCAAACAGGCATTTCTATTTTATATAAATAAATACTTAATATTTCAAGGGTCATTATTAGGTAATAGTGTGAACTGTTCAAGTCTCCATTTGGTGTACCATCGATGGAAATGAACGCTTAGTAGTACAATCGTCTTCGTAATTTTTTCGTATTATAATGAGAAACTCATATGTCATGGTTCATCATCAGTCACTTGCCGTCAGAAAATAGTAACCTGACCGATTTCAGTATTATGCCAACTTGCTAAACGTTCATTTTCCTTGGGGTAAATATCAATACTATATCTTGTATTCCATGACGATAATGATGATGTATACTGTTGCCTATGTCTAAATGAATGCATATTATAGACATTCTTACTATTTCCCCACGACACGGAGAATTTCTGGTAAGTTTATTTTTTTATGAAACATACATATGTATACCTACGTACGCAATTTTACCACAGAATTTTACACTATGTATGTTATTTAACGTTCTGTGTTACCAATATACTTATTTTAAATTAGTATGTAAGTATATAGTTATTTTTTTTATGTTTATGTTTAAATTTTATGTTTTATATTATAAATATAAAATTTGTCTGTCTGTCTGTCTGTATGTTACACTTTCACGCCTAAACTACTGAAACGATTTTGATGAAATTTGGTATAGGGGTAGATTAGACCATGAGAAAGGACATAGGCTATTTTGGTCGCGATAACCGACATCCACATGGGCGGAGCCGCGGGCAAAAGCTAGTATAACAAACATGTAATAATTATTCCCCGTGTGGTTCCCGGCAGAGGAGAATTCGGAGCACCCGATCTCTTTCTATGTGGTGTCGTACAAGGCGACTAAGGGATAGGGCTGTTTAACATCAGACAGATATAAATATACCCCGACTCAGCCTCAGATGCATGGCTCGAGTCAATAACAGTGCCCGAAATGTGGCAATAGGCTCACATCCTATTACGTGGGATCGAATACAATGATTGGTGCAATGTGGGTGTTATTTCACCCCTGCCTAACCCTTCGGGGATATAAGCGTGATTTTATGCGTGATTTCTCTTTGAATGAAGCCAATAAATGATCCACGCAAAAAATGTGTAATAAATTTGTAATACCGTTTAATGTCCCTTACAGAATAAATTATTATTTTTGACTTGTGCCATTTCAATGACGATATATGTATAAGTAATAATAAATGAGGCTTTCCTCATTATTTCACAATCTAACACTATTTATTCTATGACTATACTCAGCAATGCTTAGTTGACTTCATCTGTATTATACAGGTATCCACATAATTAAATCTCAACGAGGCAAGGATCTTATCTTGATCGGTGGCTACACCTTTGCAAAGCTAACTAAAGGCCACTGGGGTTGTTCCACCAGGAAAGTTGAGTGCAAGGCGAAACTGAAGTGTAACACCGAAGGAGAGATCGTATTCATCAATAATGACCATAGTCATCCGCCACGAAAATGTGTGAAGTTAAAAGATGGAAGTATTGTATTGACAGGTTAATGATAAAATTGTGAAGAGGTGAGAACCACAATTCGTTGGCCAAACATGCGTTGACGACTGCCATAGACAATAATATTAACAATAATAATACTATTTATGTTATTTAAAGTTCTGTTTTACCAATATGCTTATTTTAATTTTGTATGTAGATAGTTACTATTATTATAAATAATTTGTAATATTAAATAAGTGGTTATTATTTTTAATAAATGCCCCTTATATGAGATAATGAACTTGATAGCGAAACAAATCTTTTTACAAATCTATAGCAATATTATTTTAGGCTGGGCTTCAATAATAAGCAGTGTTATCAATATAAATTTATCATTTTACAGTTCCTGCCACGTCTTACCAAATAGTCAAATCTCAGAGAGGAAAAAGCTTGATACTAGTGGGTGGGTACACGTTCTCAAGAGTATCTCAAAGCAACCATTGGGTTTGTTCCACGAAGAACCCGGACTGCAAAGCGAGACTCAAGCTGGATCAGTTTAAAAATATAATCAATATTCACAATATACACTGTCACGCGGCAAAACAATATACGCAGGTTAAAGAGGGATGGTATATAAGAATTTAAAAGCTGGTACAGACTGTATACGGAAGGTGGAGGATCGGCAAAAATAGCGCACATTAGGATAGTCCTTATCTCCAGCTATGGACTGCAGTGGGCTAAATGATTAATATTAGATTTTAAGCACTCAAATAAATGAATTCACAAGAATAAAATCTGTTAATAATGTACTGTAAATGGTTTAATTTTTTGGTATTTGTACACGGTTTCACATTTTATTCAGCCTGTATTTGGCCAGTGAAAATTTAAATTTCTTACTTATTAAATTTACAGGCAAAGTGTCATTCATAACATTGGCCGGGAATAAACGACTACTGATGGCATCTGGATTCACGTTTGCTCAGACCACGCCAAGACACTGGTACTGTTCAAAAAAGGGTAAAGGATGCAAAGCAAGAATTTTCTTGAATAAGGATGAAACTGAAGTTCTATTTTATAACAATGACCATGATCACGCACCACCTGTGTACAAAAAAATTAACAAAGGGTATTATGTGAAGATACGATGATAGTAAAATGAAATAGGCGTGAGCGGATGGATGGGTGGACAATAATAGTAAATCGAATATATAGGGAAAAATAATCTTCTCGGGCGGGACTCGAACCCGCAGTCTTTCCCTTACAGGGGGAATGCCTGACCAATCAATCAAATCAAAATCAATGAATGACGTTACAATCATTTTTAAACATTAATTTTTTGATAACTGCGCCCAAAATGCTGTAAAAATTCCTTCAATTGTTTGGGCGCAGTTATCAAAAAGTCATTGATTCCGATAGTTCGTAAGAAAATCGGTAGATGACGCCACGTCGCCGTAAAGACGTATAAGATGGGAAATTTGAATCATATCGGGCGTGTCTCGGTAGCCGAATTGGTCAGGCATTCCCCCTGTAAGGGAAAGACTGCGGGTCCGAGTCCCGCCCGAGAAGATTCTTTTTCCCTATGTATTCGATTTGTATAGTTTGCATACTTAATGCTGTAAAAATTCCAATAGTAAAGGTAAGGACAAAAAAAGGGTGGGAGTGGAATAGCCAAAAATTTACGACACTGCAAAACGTCTACGTACGATCTAATAGCTTAGACCTCATGTATAAACGGTTCAAATGAGGTCGAACGTGGCAATGGTTTATATTGCAGTGCTGTGCGACGTCGCTTTTGCAGTTTTACAAGGTGACGTGCGTCGTCTCGCATTAATATATTGCGTTTTGTCACTAAGATCAGTATGGTTTGTTGCGTTTTCGAGATTTTTTTTGGAAATTATACAACGTATCGTGTAGGTTGATCAGTTTATATTACGAAAAAGCAGATGTATGAATCGTATAGTCGTGCTTTATTGCCTCGTATCTTACTTATTCCCTGAGGAATTGCCAGATACATTTTTAAACTTTATTAACGAATTGCCTTGCAAATCTCACTGTAAATATAAATGCCATACAACGTGGCAATGCTGCCAGCCTTCTGGGAACGCTACCGCAAGAGGCATTCGATGCGGAGGAATTTCATGACGCATTTTAATAATCTTTTAGAATTATTTGTAAATATGTATTTTAGGTTTACTTTATTTAGTTTTAGTTTTATTTTAATAATACAGGTATATATTTCATTAACCTGTAAATAAACGTATGTCTTACATAATAATGTAGAAGCAAAGACTTAAGTACTTAAAGAAAAAAATCTGTCACATTGGGTGAGGTGAATCTAGAATAAAAAGTTATTAAGTATTATGGAGGATATTGATGTTCATGATTTTTTAAAATTTAGTTTTCACTGACGCTTGAATTTTTTTTATAAACTAACTAATATGATTACAATTACAATTATTACTTAGCTTAGCGTAAATAAACTTTGTAAAAGTATTATAATATCGTAGCACGGTTTATTTAATTACAAATAATGTTTTTATACTCAAATATCTTTCATTTCAAATAAGATCTTCATGTTTTTGTAGCCATACGAAAAATAACTACATAATAAAAAACAATTGCTTGTTTTCGAAGCCTAGCTAAAGTTAAACTAACCTTACCTTTTGGTAATATTAATATTTTAATTTTCTGGTACTCGTGGCAATCATCGCATGGGCTGCCAAGCTATCTTCGTAGATGATTTCCGTGCATAAAGTGTTTGTTCCCTCGATGCCAGGTAAATATTTCTTAATATTATAATCCAAAAAAATTAGTCATTTCAGCGAATGGTTTTGTATACTAACTGGCATTTTCTTTTTTTTCGTTTCTTTACGTTTCCTATCATGTATATTCTTATTTTAGATTCACTACTACACAGGAGAAAGATAAAACTCTGGAACGAAGAACAAATGAAGCAGGCCATAGCACAAGTTAGGTTAAAATTATTAAGTTATAACCAGGCTTCTCAATTATTCTCCGTCCCGAAAACTACTTTAAGACGACTGGCAGCGGATCCCAAGTGGCATACGTAAAAAGAGGGAGGATCCTCCGACCAGGCAAAGTGATCACGCTTGGCGGGCCGCAGCCCATAGATTGTCGTTGAGATGTTGTACATATATTGTACCAGCCTGTGAACTTCAATTTCGCGATGCAGGATATGTAGTGTCGTAGTAGTTCAGCTGGATGACACTAGATGTCATTGGGTACATGTGGTATCGCCACATGTTTATAAAATATCATAAAAATAGTATATAAACCCCTAGACTTCGTATGAATGCTTCGACCGTGATCTTAGACTAAAATGTGAAAAAGTTCTATTCTTAAAAAAAATGCAATTAGATTTACGGTTTTCAGGGTACCACAATATACAACCATTTGTTTTGTGTGCGTTCATTTCGACATAAATTATCTATAAAATATTAATATGTCTGAAGTTTTATTTTGATACCTATAATACAAGCCAATCCTGTACAAGATCATGCATTTCAAGGTTTTATTGGAGTGTAAAATCATCTAAACAGTTATTTTGTGTATTTCAGGTTATACATTCGTTCCTTCAGGACACAAGCACAAACTTCTTATGTTGGAAGGCTATACTTTCTCCCAGAGAAATTCCAAACGGCTCTGGTACTGCTCCCAGAAACGCAAAGGCTGCAATGCTAAAGTCAATTTGCATGCTGATGGAGCAATATTGCAAGCCGACAAGACTCATAACCATGACCGACCAGCATATCATATCACGACTTCTAATATGTACGTCCGACTTTGCAATTAAATATAGGGTTAGCAAGTAACAGTAAGATCTGCAAATAACTGGTCTAACTGCAATGCTGCAATTGCGCCTTTGGGTGAACAATAATCTAAAGTAAAGTCAACGAGACGAGAGAAAAAAGGTAAACAAAGCGGCCATTACTGAGTTACGTTGCGATAACTAGGATGATGCGGTCATATCCATTCAGGATTATTAGACTGCCGAAAGTGGCACAACGTGAATTTTGTTTCATTTCATTTCACTACCTATGTTATGAATGAAATTCATTTCTCTAACGCGATTTCAAAATCTAACTATGAAATTGATGACGTAGATTTGACGACCTGCAAAAGGTGGCTGGGACAGTGTGGATGCGGAAGGTGGGGGACTTCGGTGGGCTAATTGATTGATTGATAAGTAGATTTTTACATGTATATATTTTCAGAGTACACTGTAATACCAACTGGGCTGAAGAACAAATTGCTGATGCTTAACGGTTATACGTTTTTAATGAACAGGGTAAGACGATGTTGGCACTGGTCTAAGAAAAAAAGTGGATGCAAAGCTAGGGTCTTTCTGGATGCGAACGATAAGATTATTTATGCATTTAAAGAGCACCCCCATGCACCACGTTATCACGTTACAGCTAATGGACCATATACGTTTTATTAAAATTAACCAACGCACCATGTCCTAAATGTACTCGAAGTCGCATGTCCCCGTTTTATTCCATGGATCGGCAGGTTATTGCCTTAAACGGTCACGGATCCTTTTGTTCATCCTGGTGTAAGGGGAACGCTCCCGAAGCCGGAAACCCCTAGTAGTACTCCACATTGGCATTAAAATTAAATCGATTAGGAGTAAAAAAAAATTTTTTCGTTTTTTTTTAATTTTTTAATTTTTTTTTAATTATTTGCTCTCCATCGTTTTAGTAAAGCTAAATGAAACGGTAATTTCATAAAAAAATACCACTACAAAAAAGCACGCGCTTGGCGCTAGTTGTTTTTTCTTTGTAGTGATGTTCTTTTTATGAAATTACCGTTTCATTTAGCTTTACTAACAAGATGGAGAGCAAATAACAGAAAAAAAAAAATCGAAAAAATTTTTTTTTGTCCGAATATATTTTATTTTTATGCCAATGTGTTATGTACCTGGAGTACTACTAGGGGTTTTCGGATTCGCGAGCGTTCCCCTTTCACCCGGTATATTTTAATGCCAATGTGTTTACATAGTTTAATGCCAATATCTCCATTGTAAGAAATATTTGCATTGAAATAAAATGATTTTAATAAAAATTAAATTTTCCACAATTGATCTGTGTATGTATTTTAATGTATGATTTGAAATTGACATGGTCATTTACCTTATTAGTAACTGATCGAGATATCAGGGACGACGAGTATGTATTTTAAGTTAAAAGTATTGTGATATTATTACTGCGGTTGCCGGTAATTTTGAAAATATGGATTAGGGTATTGTATTGTAGTGAACTGAACTAAATCTAATATTATTCATGGGATACCTTCATGTAAATCGCCCTGTGAAAGGACAAACGCTTATTACAATAATTTTAGTAATTTCGTTTCATTTCATTTCAATTTGTAAATTGATAAAATTAGTTTTTAACTGATTTCTATTTTTTTTATCGTTCGAAAAGTCCCAACGGATACCACTCTACGGAGCCGGTGGAGGTGGTTTTGTGGAGGTAACTGACTAAAACGCACGCCGTCTTGGGTCTTTGGTTGCCGAGATTGCCGAAAGCATATCTCTCGCACCCCGGCAAAACTGACTTCTCATTGGCATCATCATTAGTAAATGAATGAATATATTATTAATAATACATATTTTCTCAGAGTACACTATGATACCAGCTGGGCAGAAGAACAAATTGTTAATGCTTAACGGCTACACGTTTTCGAAGACCACGGAACGTCACTGGTACTGCTCTAAGAGGACATTTAGCGGATGCAAAGCTAAGGTCCTTCTGGATTCCAATGGCAAGATTATTTCTGCGTCTAACGTACACCCTCACCCTCCCCCTCGATATATTGTTACGGCTAAGGGGGAATATGTGCATGTCAAAAAATGTGTAAATAATAATAAAATAATGATTTAATTTAATTCATACTAATATTAATGCGAAAGTGACTCTGTCTGCTACGCTTTCACGCGTAAACCACTAAACCGATTTTGATGAAATTACTATGTAATACTGTGGCATCGATAGATATTTATTCAGTAACTAGCTTTTGCCCGCGGCTCCTCCCGCCGCCCGCGTGGATGTCGGTTCCTGGCAATTATTCGAATTTTTCTCACCTGCTAAACCTTCCCTAGACCTCCACAAACATTTCAAGACCAAGATAAGATAAAGAATAGTAATTGATTTTTATATATATCGAGTTTTAGCGAGACTAACGAAAAGCATTTGATTTATATATATATTTACCATCCGGCAATCTGAATTGGTTTCGTAAAACAAAACACATTAAAGAATGAAAAACAGCAATATTGATTCCTTTCATGGTACAGGTAGCTGCGCGTAATATCAGTTATGTTCTAAGTTGGGTTCACAACAACATGTGTTTTGAGTCAGCTTGCACCATATACACGTACAGTATCCACGAATAGCACCTCCCAAAAATCTTTACAAGTGCTCTTCGTGGACATGGCTAGGTGCTATTCGCACAGGTGCTATTCAGCTGGGTGCTCTAAGTGGACTTCACCCGATATGTTGTTGTTGAAGATTTTGAAAACATGGGTTAAGCTGTCAATAATGTTTAGTGTAATTAACAATAATGTCGCATAATTTCTTTAACAACCTCATGTTAAAGCGTCCTTTGAAGGAATTGAATCCTCCAAACTCCGCTTATTAGAATTTGAAATGTGGTTTTAAACGGTGGATTATTGTGAATTTTATTTAATTTAGGCCATCAGCGCTTTAAATGTCTTATATAATAATGGCTACAGAATGCTGATGGGGCTGCCTCGCTTCTGAAGTGCGTCAGTTATGTTTGCGCAAAGTTATACAAATGATTTCGCTGCAATATGGCGCAAAAAATCCGCCTCCTTGCTCTGCAGATTTCGAACCAGCTCCAACAGTATTTTGCGAATGATTACTGAAAGGTACGACGCGCCTTTCTTGAACCATTGTACGCGTAGAAGTATGGCTTTTGCACGCGTAGAAGTATGGCAATTGGTCTCTAAATATTTTAGTTTTATATGTCTTCAATTTGTTTACTAACATAGTCCTAAGTATATTGTTAATTGTTAGTAACATAATATGAATCATATTACTAACACTGTCCTAAGTACATTGGGTTGTTACTTATAAAATGAATCAAGTGTTTGAAATAAAAGATATTTAATTTTTATTTTATTTATTAATTTTTATGTTTTTTCTATTACACTATAAATATATGTTTTTCTAATATCATTTGTAACTATAACTGTGCAATAGGCTATTTGAGCGCCACCCGAAAACGCTCCATACAAAATCGTGCGAAATTGTGACGTCACGCTTCTGTAGCGCGTAGTGCAAATGTAAGGAGTGCAAGAGAATATCGCATTTATCTCGATCTACGTTGCGTTTACACGTATATAGTTCACTGGCTTTTGCCCGCGACTCCGCCCGCGTGGATGTCGGTTATCGCCACAAAACATAGCCTATGTCCTTTCTCAAGGTCTAATCTACCCCTATACCAAATTTCATCAAAATCGGTTCAGTGGTTTAGGCGTGAAAGCGTAACATACAGACAGACAGACAGACAGATAGACAGACAGACAGAGTTACTTTCGCATTTACAATATTAGTATGGATATGGATAATAAAAGTTCGAAAAAGTTATTTAAAATTTTATGAGGAATCTAAAAAGTCATATATTTTATTTAAATTTGATTGTTTATATTTTGACTTTTTTTGGGAATTTCAACTAATGAAAAGTCATAGTTTCAGTTTAGATATGCAATATTTTATTTTGCCAGGCATATATTTTCAGAACAAGGTAACATTTTAAGCAGTATTGGGAAGAATCGACGACTTAGTCAAATACCCTATTGGTATTTTCTTAAGTTGGTATTTGGGTTGTTCTTCTTTTTAACGTACAAAAAGGTGTCTTCATCAGTTAAAAATATATATAATCAGAAATTATCCGTATTATTTTATTATTCATGATTCAATATGTACTGTACTAACAATGTAACGTATAAAATAAATAATAATTTATATTTTTATAGTAAAAAATACGTTACAGAGTTGTTTATCCGCGTGACAGAGGTGTATTTCATACAAATCACAGTTGTCTCCCGCCACCTGGGCCTGTTTATAATTCATAATGGTACGAAAAATATAAATACAGTAGCAAATATAAAAAGTATTTTTAATGCTAAAAGATATAATCCATTTTGTAATAGTGACCACAATTTTTAGACATTTTTAATAAAAAAAATAAAAAATCTTTAAATCTCGTTTCTCACTACAGACTGTTTTATAAGGTACATTCGGTCACGTGTATTTTCATTTGAAGGACGCGTATACGCGGCTCACTGCTGTCGTCGTCGATTGGACATTTAGTCCTCCGTCTCCTTCACTCTTATTACCTGTCTAGGACCGCGAGTTGGTGCGTTAGTCGCCCGGAATCTGTGTATGGATGTGCGTGTGTTTATTCGGCGACAACTTCGTCATGTAAGTATTGAACAAAAATATATCAATTACAGTTACTTCTTATTATTTAACTTTTGCGTAATAAGAAACACTTTCATGCCAACCTGTTAGGTTTGTATTTTGTGGTTTTGTATAAATGTTTTCGATTTTGTAAGTAAGATTTACCCCTCCGTCACGATACAACTCCGTAACCTGAATAAAAAATAAATAAAAAATTGTGACGGAGTGTATTACGTGTGTGAGTGTAGTACGTGACAGAGGGGTAAAAATAATTTTAAAGAATATAATATTTATATCATAAAATATGACAATTAGTTGAAATAGGACAAGTACTTATTTTGGCAACTATTTTGATATAAAGTTTAATGTTTACATACTTATTTACATTTTTCTTTTTAAGATATTATTATGGCAAAAAAGAAGGCATTGACAGCAGCAGAAAGACAGCGGCGTTGCCGTGAGAAACGAAAAAATTATCCGGAAAAGGTAGCTGAAGTGAAACGCAAAGATCTCGAGAGATATCATACTAGTAAGAAGCTTGTGGCTGACATGACCGTGAGAGAACATCGCATGATGAAGAGAAAATGGCAACAAAGAAATAAAAAAAGAAAGGAAAAAAAAACAGATGCTTGAAAACGTACTGTTGAACACGCCGGCTCGCCAATACCAGTAGATTCACAAATGCGTCCTTATTCTGCAACACCAACTAATTCAGAAGTATCTAGCTCAAGAGGGAGGAAGAGAGTGAAAAGAGATAGAACAAAGTTATACAGAGAGAATATTAGTTTACAAGATAAAATAAAAGAATTAGAGAAGAAAGTTCGAAAATACAAGAAAAGATTGCACAGAAAATCCAAAAAAGATAGCAATAGCAAAGATGAAAACAACAGTAAGAGTAAGAGAAATAGTGTCCTTTCCAATGCGATTAAAGAACAATACCAAACTGTTAAAATTCGTAAAGAAAAACGCCTTATTCAATCTTTACTACAAACTCGCATTACAAAAGAATCTAGAATGCAGACTCAATTAGTAAGAGACACCTTAGGTGTAGACAGACCTTTAAGGCATAAGAGCGTTCTGCCACATAAAACTGAGCTTGTAAAGAAAATTCAACAGTTCTTTTTGCGTGATGATGTAACGAGAGCAACAGCTGGGAAGAAGGAGACAGTGACGCACAGAAAAAACAAAGTGCAAAAAAGATTTTTATTGGACTCAATGAGAAACCTGTACAAAACCTTTTTAAGAGAAAATAGCGGCGTCAAATGTCACTACAGCTACTTTACAAAACATAGACCGTTTTACGTAAAACCACCTACTATCGATGGAAGGGACACTTGCCTATGCAAGCTACATGTAAATATGACCTATGTTGTCAATGTTTACATAGGAATAAAGTGATTATGCAAAAAGATACGAATGCAGTCCTGGAAACACTAGTATGTTCTGTTAATTCGGAATCATGTATGAAAGATGTTTGTTCCGAGTGCAAGAAGCGGTCTATAAATTATGATAAAATTAATCTAAAGGCTATCGTAGACTTACGACAGTGGGCAAGAAAAAGTGAAGTTGTGGAAAAATTAGGGAAACAAGTAAAGATCACAAAAAATGTACCAGTTACTGAAAAGCTTACACTCGAAGAGGTGATTCAAAAATTTGAGAATGTCCTCCAACCTGTCAAAACTCATATCTACAATATAAAGCTTATCGCCAGTGCATCGACGGTTTAACAGAGAGTGAAGTAGCCTTGCATATAGATTTTAGTGAGAACTATGCCCTCAAGTACCACTCCGAAGTCCAGTCTCATCATTTTGGTGGTTCTCGTCAACAAGTGACCATACAACAAGTCAACATACTGCTGTGATGTACCATTTTTCTGCTGAAACACAAACAAAACATGTAACTTCATACTGCTCTGTGTCGTCCAATCAGAACCATAGGCCTTCTGCGATCTGGGCTCACCTTAACGACAGTACATTTTTTTTCCGATGGACCAGCTACCCAGTATAAGCAAAAGATTAACTTTTACCTAATAGCGTACCGGTTTTTTGAACAATACAATTTTCGTAAAATATCTTGGAATTTTTTTTAATCAGGACATGGAAAGGGAGCTGCTGATGGTGTTGGTGGAACTTTGAAACGCCAAGCTGATGCTATTGTAGCAAGAGGCAAAGATATCGGAGATGCTTTAGAATTCTTTTCCGCCCTTCAAGATACTAGCAAAATAAAATTGTTTTTGGTAACAGACGAAGAGATAGACAACGTAGTATCGACTATTCCAAGCAATATTTTACCCCTGAAAGGAACCATGCAAATCCACCAACTGTTCTCAGAAACTCGTGGTATCTTAAACTATAGGGTTCTGTGTTGTTTTTGTGAACAATTCTGTTCGTGTCACGTTCCTAAAACTTATTTACCTCTGCCTGAAACAGAATCCAACATTGACAATATTTTGGACCAGGTGTTTCCTAATGAAAAAGAACACGTTGCAATTCATGAAGTGGAGGATTTGTCGCTCACTGATATTACGAACAATATTATGATGCCTCGAAAAACATTTTATGATATTGTGTATAGCTCGGCTGAATCATCTGATGAAGATCAGCCATTGGCCACATATAAAAAACAAAGATTCCTCTAATCCACCTGCCGTTTCTAGTACTTCTTATGAAACACTTCACCTTGAGGACATTCATCCAAGAAATATAGAAGATAGTGTATATGTACTCGTTAAAGTAAATAGTGAAAGGATTGTTCAATACACATACGCTGGAGTGAAACAAGTTAGAAGTTTTATACTTTAATTATACTATAATACGGATCTCTCATTCCAAAGGTTCTGCCATGTGATTTTATAGTATGTAAGTATCTCGGTTTTAAGAAAGCTGAAGACTGTTAAATATTTAATTATTCTAAAGAAGTAATAAATGATTCTAAATAAGTACATTTAAAACCGGTTTTATTCCAAAATACAACCTGATATGTTATAGAATAACAACTCTGTCACATACCCTACCACTCTGTCACGATAATGTCTCCTGGTTTTTAAATTTATAAAGCCATTTTTATATTTTGTTATAAATAGTAAAATTTCGGAAAAATCATATTAAAAATAGTTAACTATAGTTATAGTCTACGACAAATATTTCTGTGCTAGAAGTGATTAAAATTGAATAGAAAGAAAAGAATAGTAAAAATATACTTCAAACTAGCTGCAATTGTGACAGAGTGGTATAAGATTAAAAATATATACTTATACTTTTTTTTTTTAAATTGTAAAAAAATATTATTTTGTCCATATTTTTTTTTTTATCAAATTGACATACGTTTATTTACAGGTTAATGAAATATATACCTATATTATTTAAATAAAACTAAAACTAAATAAAGTAAACCTAAAATACATATTTACAAATAATTCTAAAATATTATTAAAATGCGTCATGAAATTCCTCCGCATCGCATGCCTCTTGCGGTAGCGTTCCCAGAAGGCTGGCAGCATTGCCACGTTGTATGGCAATGCTTAATCTCTGACCTAAAAAGAGGCCAGCCTTCTGGTCACGAGAAGCATCGACCATACGCTTGGCAATCTCCCTGAAGAGATTGCGGGCGCTCGGACCCCATGACCCCAACGTTTCGACTCCAAACGGCACAAATTCGTAATCTCCGATAAGATTAGAGTATTTGCGCCGCTTGAGAGCCTCCGCAGAAGCTGCGGCAGCACCAGCACAGCCAGCCGTGCCAGGTATATGGGTAGGGGCAATGGTGTCAACGCATGTTGCGTCCCACACCAGAGCCCTACCCATCTTCCAAGGCATTAATGACATGCCGTCCGGTCTCTTGTCATCGTCGCGCGCCAAACCGTTAGGTTCTAGCACAGCTGGCACACCGGCGACAAGAGCACGGTGGATTATGTCATTAAGACTGGCATGCCGTGGAAATCGCCCCCATCTACTTATACTTATACTTAAAATATAAACGAAAATATATACTTATACTTAAAATATAAACGAACGTATTGCTTTGTAAGTTTTCTAAAAGGACCATTTCATTTATTATTGTAACAAATAATTTGCAAATTCTCTGAGTTAAACTATTTGATACAAAAAAAATAAAAGATATTGTGACAGAGGTGTACAATTATTAGTTCAATTTATCTTTAAGGCCTCGGAAATCTTACAAAAATTTGTAAACTTCGCGGCCAACTACTTTTTCAGATAGAATAGAAATTTTTCAGCTATCATAAAATATGTAAGATTTGACTAGAAAGCGTTATATTTTTTTTTTTAATTTGATAGGTTTTTTTAGCAACATGTAGGTTAAAAAAGAGAATGACCCATTTGTATTTTTTTTCAGAGTATACTATGATACCATCTGGGCTGAAGAACAAACTGCTAATGCTCAACGGCTATACATTTTCAATGAGCACGGAACGTCACTGGTACTGCTCAAGGAAGAAAAAAACCGGGTGCAAAGCTAAGGTCCTTCTGGATTCCTATGGGAAGATTGTTTCTGCGTATAACGTGCACCCCCACCCGCCTCCACATTATATTGTGACAGCTAAGGGGGAATATGTATGTGTTTCTTCAAGACAGTAAATGTGTCCTTATTGACACGAATAAATTTGATTTTGCCTCTCATTGGATTGCTATTCCTCTGTGCACTCCCGGGTTTGCTGGAAGAGAACTCAACCTTTTGTTAAGCTCGCCTTTGTACATACTATTTCTTTTATTTGTTTAAATGCCTTGTAAGTGTACAATAAAGAATAAATAAATAAATAAATAAATAATGACGTCAAGCAAAAAAATGTATAGGTGATTTTGAAAATCTAGGTTAAGATATTAATGAATAATGCGCATACTGAACAGTAGTTTTAATTTGTTTGATATGTTTATAAATATATATATATTTTATATTTTTAAATTATTGTTAAAATTAGTTGTTTTGCCACAACTGTTGCATGGAAGAAATTGCTTCTACAGTCGACAAAACGGTTACATTTTTTTCATATAAAATTCTATGGCAAAGTGTAACCGTATCTCCTTTGTCGACTGCACATACTTACTCACAACTGTTTATGTCCTACTAATTGTTTCTACTGTATATTTCTTGGTGTATAATAAAGAGTTACCTATCTATCTAATGCAATATAATTTCTAAGATATCCTTACCTCAAATCATCCTTTGAGCGAGCGAAATCCTTCAGCCTCCAATAAAAGAAGTTTTGACTGCAAATAGTGTCATCTATATTTTTTGTTTCATTTAATTTAATTTCACTATAAGTATAGTATGTGCCCTCATAAATTTTTTGAATGCATTTTTTACAGAGTATACTATGATACCATCTGGATTGAAGAATAAATTGTTGATGCTTAAGGGTTATACATTTTCAATGCAGAGTGCAGGTCGCCGCTGGTACTGCTCTAAGAAGAAGATTGGGTGCAAGGCTAAACTCTTTCTGGATTCGAACGACAAGATTATGTTTGGGCATTATGAACATAACCACGCACCTCCTCAGTATCATATCACAGCTAGTGGGGAATATATGCTTGTTAAGGGTAACCAACGTTTAGCTATTGGGACAAATAAAATTGTGAGGATCAATTTAACAGACTTAGTATAAAGGGAGTTTTTATACTATGAAAATATTTTTATGGAGGAATCTGGGACCACAATCCCGATTCCGAAAGACTTCCTACTCGAAATAGTTTGTATTTAGGGCTTTCAAAAAAATATTTTGCAGTCTTAGCTATTCCTTTTGGTGCCCAAAAATGGACACTGATTGTGAAGCCAGTGTTCTTTGGAGTAAAAGCACTTTCAAATACAACACAGGTGCAATATATTGTAGTAATTATTAATTAGTATGTTGATAGATTATTATTAATTCTGAAATATATTCTTGGATTAAATTTATGCTATATTTTTGGGTCGATAATATTCTTGATGTTTAGCGTTTTCATCTTTGTCAATAGTCTTATTCATCGCACTTTTATGCTTGTAATTCGCTACGTTCTGTGTGTATCTTGTGAATATTAACTTTTTGAATATACTAGTTCGACAAACACGACTGGATTTATCATTTACCTTTTTTTCCAATTCGTAATTTCTCAGCAAATCTCATGTAGGTACAGCAGTACCTAGATACACTATTGGTGGCCTAAACGGTGGGTGAAGGAGCGACCAATGTTGCCGAATTTTGAGATTGAGGCGTAATTTTTTGCATGCTGCCATTTACACGACGAAGAAGAAATAAACCATTTTTACATAACAATATATTTTTAGATTATATAAAGATACCATCTGGGATCAAGAACACTTTGCTTATGTTTAGAGGCTTTACTTTCTCGATGAGGCACACTGATCGCCGTTGGTACTGCTCCAAGCGCAATCGTGAATTGAACTTTTTTTTGATTTGAACTGATTTGACGCTGAATGTACATAAAATTTTCATTGTGTTGTTTTTACATGACTAAGTTTACTTTTCGGTAGAACAGGGTAGCTGCTGTGTAAATGATGAAATACCGCAAAATGTTCGTTTTAACGTTCGCCATTATGCATTTTGACAAAAATATAAAATAGTTACCTAAATCTAAAAATTACATCAAGGGCTTCCCTTTTAAATTTAGCATTCCATAATTCATCACATTCGTTTTAATTATTAGATATATACATTTCTAATAATTAAAACGAATGTATATCACATACATTTTGAAAACGTTTTTGTTTGTTTTAAATAAATACACTCTACTTTGACTAACTGCATCTGGTTTTTATTAAATCTAAAACTCAGGCACCTTTGTGAGCCTATCTTTCGTCGTGTTTCCACCACAGCAAGCGATTAATGTAATGCTATGTCTGAAGTTTCTTTAGAACGGAATATCAGCTATTAGTTACTGCTTACTTTCGCATTTTCAACATAATCTACATAATATATTTTTGTTTCAGAGTACATCATGATACCTTCTGGACACAAGCATCGGCTGCTGATGCTTAACGGCTATACCTTCTCAATGATGGGCACGGATCGGCGCTGGTACTGCTCTAGAAGAATTAGTGGATGCAGAGCCAAGGTGTTCCTGGACGCCAAAGATAAAATTGAAAGCTCAGATACAGACCATAACCATACTCCCCCTCAGTATCATGTGACTCCCAAGGGGCATTATATACCTATAAAAAGTAATAAACAACATATGTTCCAAAATTTGTAGATTGTCTTGGTTGCTAGCGTAGGACGCCAAAACGACGTTCCAAGCAGTTAATATTGACGATGAAGTATTGACTCTCGTGTTAAGAGTAAATCAAACTGTTTTATTGATTTAAGTGGTATTATGCCCACCTAAAGGTGTGTACCAAATATCAAAACAAACTAAATGTAAAAACGAAACTAAGATCATTTTGAATACTTTGTACGCCAACATCTTTCCAATGCTGACTGTACCTAACTCACTTGGCGACCGCTTGGTAACCATACATTTCAATACTAACTGCTTGGATACGTGGCCGGTGACATCGCTTTGGCGTCTTGGTGAGGCAGAGGACTTAGAGATAATAATACCTAATTATTAGGTATATGGATATGGCACTTGTCAAAATATTAGATACTCAAAACAGGGAGGCTACTACTATTAGTAGTATTATTTTATTCTTACCTTTTGTCTTTCATAGTGTGAATCGGACCGTCAGAGTCCGTCAGGATACTCAGGGTAATATTGTTATATGGTCAGGTTCAAATAGTATCTCTTACTGTAGTGGATATGTTTTTAGTTAGTTAGATTTTGCACATCTAATATATAAAATTCTCGTGTCACAGTTTTCGTTGCCATACTCCTCCGAAACGGCTTGACCGATTTTGATGAAATTTTTTGTGCTTATCCGGTATCTATGAGAATCGGCCAACATCTTTTTTTCATCCCCCTAAATGGTGCAGCGGGAACGGGATCTGACGCCACGGGTGCAGGGAAAAATTGGCGGTACGAAGTTCGCCGGGACAGCTAGTGTCTTATAAGATACACAAATATCGACCGAGGACCACGGTCCGAGTACGATTCACACAATGAAAGTAAAGTAAGATTGAAATAAAATAATATTACTTTTGAGAGATAATGGTAAAGATTCTATTAACTAATAAATGTATTAATGTGGGAGCTTTGAATAATAAAATACCAATAATTTTGTATTTTAATCTATGTGTAATGGTTTCGTAAAGTTGTTCAAGTCGTTGTGTTGTTGTAATTTTGTAATGTGTCGTAATTGTATATTTATATGTATATATAAAATGTACTACACATTTTGTAATGTGTATCTACCTATTTATTAGTAGATAATGTTTGTCTAATTAATATGACGTATGGAGTTCTAGTCAATGTTTTATTATACTATCTAATCTGTCTATGCGTACCTACTTGACCCGTATATGTAATGTTGAAAATTATATTAATTTTCTTGCAAATGGCGATACGTAAGGTATTTTAACATTCCAATTAGGATACATTCTATAGCATTCTACCAAATGAGATCTCAATAGTTTGGTTTATATTTGGAAAATAAGTATAAGGCATGTTATAGAATAAGATGTGTAATCAAATCAACATAACCAACTCGTTTGTATACTTTAGAATAAAGTAGTATTATAACTTATATCCGTGTAATGGAACTTATAATAATTGAAGTTATCTATCTGTGGCATGAAATTAATTCAATTGAAAGTATAACCTTTATGTAGGAGTAGGTATATAGAATGAAAATCAAATATCAATTCAACTTTGGCCGCAGTCCCATTACGAGTATCATCATCACTAAATAGTGTAAAGTCTCTCTCCGCGTATGTCTGTCCATATGTATGCTTATATCCTTAAAACTAAGCAAAGGGGTTTGATACGGTTTTTTAATAGATAGAATAATTCAAGAGGAAGCTTTATATGTATAATACATGCTTAATATAGTAGAGAATGCAGCAGGTACGGGATCTGATGCCGCGCGGGTGGAAAAATAATTGCGGTACGAAGATCGATGAGTCAACTAGCGTCTTATAAGATACAATACACAAATATTGACAGACGACAACGCGACGTTCCGAGTACGATTCACACAATGTAAGTAAAGTAAGATTGAAATAAAATAATATTACATTTAAGAGATAATGGTAAAGATTCCATTAATTCTAATATCTACTGTCTGAAATGTATTAATGTGGGAGCTTTGAATAATAAAATACCAGTAATTTGTATTTTAATCTATGTGTAATGTTTCGTAAAACTGTTCTAGTCATTGTGTTGTTGTAATTTTGTAATGTGTCGTAATTGTGTACTACACATTTTGTAATGTGTATTTATTTATTAGTAGGTAATGTTTGTCTAATTAATTTATGAAGTATGTAGTTCTAGTCAATGTTTTATTATACTATTTAATCTGTCTATGCATACCTACTTGACCCGTATATGTAATGTTGAAAATGATTTTAACTTTCTTGCAAATGGCGACACGTAAGGTATTGTAACATTCCATCTAGCATACATTCTATAGTATTTCTACCAAATGAGTTCTCAATACTTCGGTTTATTTTTGGAAAATAAGTATAAGGTATGTTTCAGAACAAAATGTGTAATCACTTAAACGTAACCAACTCGTTTGTGTACTTTAGAATAAAGTGGTATTATAACTTATATCCGTGTAATGTATCTTATACTAATTAAAGTTATCTATCTGTGGCATAAAGTTATATTATTTGAAAGCATTACCTTTATGTAGGAGCAGGTATATTGAATGAAAATCAAATATCAATATCTATCCACAGTCTACTTATCATCATCTTACCGCAAAATGTTCGTTTTAAAATATAAAACAGTTACCTAAATCTAAAAATTACATCAAGGGCTTCCCCTTTTAAAATTAGCATCCCTTAATTCATTAGTTCTCATTATTAGGTACCTCATCTTGTACAGTAAGCTTCAGAGAAAAGGAACCCCCCCTTGATAATGGTTTTATCCTCAAGGGGGGTTCCTTTTCTCTGAAGCTTACTGTACATACATTTAGAAAACTTTATTGCTTATGTTTTAAATAAACTCCACTTTGACTAACTGCATCTGGTTTTCATTAAATCTAAAACTCAGGCACCTTTGTGATCCTATCTTTCGTCGTGTTTCCACCACAGCAAGCGATTAATGTAATACTATCTGTCTGAAGTTTCTTTAGAACGGAATATCAGCTATTAGTTACTGCTTACTTTCGCATTTTCAACATAATCTACATAATATATTTTTGTTTCAGAGTACATCATGATACCTTCTGGACACAAGCATCGGCTGCTGATGCTTAACGGCTATACCTTCTCAAAGATGGGCACGGATCGGCGCTGGTACTGCTCTAGAAGAATAATTAGTGGATGCAGAGCCAAGGTGTTCCTGGACGCCAAAGATAAAATTGAAAGCTCAGATACAGACCATAACCATGCTCCTCCCCAGTATCATGTGACTCCCAAGGGGCATTATATACCTATAAAAAGTAATAAACAACACATGTTCCAAAATTTGTAGATTGTCTTGGTTACTAGCGTAGGACGCCAAAGCGACGTCGTCGGCTACGTAGGTATCCAAGTAATAATACCTAATTATTAAATGGCATTTGTCGAAATATTGGACACTCAAAACTACCATTAGTAGTATTATTTTATCCTTACCTTTTGACTTTCACAGTGTGAATCGGACCGTCAGGAGTCAGGATACTCAGGGTAATATTGTTATATGGTCAGGTTCAAATAGTATCTATTACTGTAGTGGATATGTTTTTTAGTTAGTTAGATTTTACACACGTCTTATAAGATACACAAATAACGACCGAGGACCACGGCACAACCAGGGTCCGAGTACGATTCACACAATGAAAGTAAAGTAAGATTGAAATAAAATAATATTACTTTTGAGAGATAATGGTAAAGATTCCATTAACTAATAAATGTATTAATGTGGGAGCTTTGAATAATAAAATATCAGTAATTTGTACTTTAATCTATGTGTAATGTTTCGTAAAGTTGTTCAAGTCGTTGTGTCGTTGTAATTTTGTAATGTGTCGTAATTGTGTACTACACATTTTGTAATGTGTACTTATTTATTAGTAGGTAATGTTTGTCTAATTAATTTATGAAGTATGGAGTTCTAGTAGTTTTTTTTTTAAAGAATATTAGAACCGAAGTAATATTCCCTCTAACCCCTCCAACTAAGCTAGATTGCTTGTGCTAGGAGTGGGTTCACATCGGTAGTGTAATTGCCAGGATCGAACCCGGGACCTCTCGATCGTAAGGCCGACTCCTTAACCACTAAGCTACCGACGCTTCTTTAGGTATATGGATATGGCACTTGTCAAAATATTGGACACTCAAAACAGGGAGGCTACTACCAATAGTTAGTACTATTTTATTCTTATTTTGTGACTTTCACAGTGTGAATCGGACCGTCAGAGTCCGTCAGGATACTCAGGGTAATGTTATATGGTCAGGGTCAAATAGTATCTCTTACTGTAGTGGATATGGTTGTTTAATTAGTTAGATTTTACACATGTCAGGTCAGCTAGTGTCTTATAAGATACAATACACAAAAATGGACAGACGACAACGGTCCGAGTACGATTCACACAAAGTAAGATTGAAATAAAATAATATTACTTTTAAGAGATAATGATAAAGATCCAATTAACTCTAATACCTACTATCTGAAATGTATTAATGTGGGAGCTTTGAATAATAAGACACCAGTAAATTGTATTTAATCTATGTGTAATGTTTCGTAAAGTCGTTCAAGTCATTGTGTTGTTGTAATTTTGTAATGTGTCGTAAATGTGTTCTACAAATTTTGTAATATGTACTTATTTATTAGTAGGTAATGTCTGTCTAATTAATTTATGAATTGTGTAGTTCTAGTCAATGTTTTATTATACTACCTTATCTGTCTATGCGTACCTACTTGACCCGTATATGTAATGTTGAAAATGTATTAATGTGGGAGCTTTGAATAATAAGATACCAGTAAATTGTATTTATTCTATGTGTAATGTTTCGTAAAGTTGTTCAAGTCATTGTGTTGTTGTAATTTTGTAATGTGTCGTATATGTGTACTACACATTTTTAATATGTACTTATTTATTAGTAGGTAATGTCTGTCTAATTAATTTATGAAGTATGTAGTTCTAGTCAATGTTTTATTATACTATCTTAACTGTCTATGCATACCTACTTGACTGGTATATGTATTGTTGAAAATGATTTTAATTTTCTTGCAAATGGCGACACGTAAGATATTTTAACATTCCATTTTGGATACATTCTATAGTATTTCTACCAAATGAGTTCTCAATACTTCGGTTTATATTTGGAAAATGAGTGTAAGTTATTTTATAGGATAAGATGTGTAATCAAATCAACATAACCAACTCGTTTGTGTACTTTAGAATAGTGTAGTATTATTATAACTTGTATCCGTGTAATGTACCTTTTATCCGTGTAATGTAACTTATATCCGTGTAATGTAACCTCGTGACCATGGCGCATGCGCATTCACTTTGACAGCAGACTGAATCAGTCTGCCACGGTCAACCGAGTAACTTATATCCGTGTATTTTAACTTATATCCGCGTAATGTTACTTATATCCGTGTATTGTTACTTATAGTAATTAAAGTTATCTATCTGTGGCATGCAGTTATATTAATTGAAAGCATTACCTTTAGGTATGTAGGAGTAGGTATATCGAATGAAAATCAAATATCAATTCAACTTTGGCCACAGTCTACTTATCATTATCACTACATAGTATAAAGTAAACCTTTCAGCGTCTGTCTGTCCATATGTAGGCCTATATCTTCAAAACTACGTTACAGATTTTGATGCGGTTTTTTTAATAGATAAAATAATTCAAGATGAAGGTTTATATGTATAATACGTGCTTAATATAGTAGAGGGTCCAGCGGGAACAGGATTTGATGCTTCGCGAGGGGAAAGAAATTGGCGGAATGAATTCGCCAGCTGTCGGACCCAAATCGTTTCAGTGATTCATTCCTATGCCGCACCACTAAGACCTGGAATTCCCTGCCAGCTCACGTGTTTCCTTCTTCCTACAGTCCCGGGTCCTTTAAGCGGGGCGTGAAAAGGCATCTAATGAGGCCGTCAAGCTGAGTGCCACCACTGTTAACATGGTAAATGTTTACGATGGTGACCCTCTTTCCGAGACTTTGCCTTTAGCTTAACATCAGGCGAGGTGAAGTCAAATTGACGTGTCCTGTATAAAAAAAAAAAAAAAAATCTCGAGTGGGAAGCCTGTAAAGCCGGTCTGCGTCGCGTGTGACTGGCCTGCGGGTAATCAGCATGTATATCGGCTTGCAAGTGACCGTTGGCTCAGTCTAGGAAATAAAAATTCATACATAAACGGACGGAGAAAGAATACAAGTATCACCACCCTATCTCACACGAAGGCTATCGTAAGAGGCAACTAGCGGAAAAAATACGCAGATGATATCACAGCGAGAGAAGGAAAACTAGAAATAAAACCCTGTACCAACCCGTCTGGCCAGCGAGGAAATTGTAGGCCAAGGCCTCCCAATATTACAGAGAACTGCAATAGGCTAAGTTATTGACATACAGTTGTATAAACTGTGTCAGGTCCCTGTACAATCCCCTCAGTCCAGCGTGGTATCCTTATTTAAACCAAACTTAAATCTTTTAACATACAAATATGTTATGTACTTACAGAATACAAGTTTATATCATCTGGTCAAAAGGGCCCAGTAATGTTGTTTCGAGGCTTCACGTTTTCACGCATGCACAAACAACGCTATTGGTACTGCTCTAAGAGAATACAGAAGAAATGCAAAGCAAAGGTCTTTCTGGATAATCAAGACAGGATATACTATGCATATGATGTGCACACCCATCCAGCTCCAGTGTACCACGTAACGACTACTGGAGAGTATGTGTTAATAAAATGAATATTGTGATTATGTTAAACTGACCCATTGAATACCAAATCGAGAAGTGTCTACCATTTCCATCGCTTGTGCACGCTATGGGGATGTTCAACATAATTCGTATTGTGATTGGCTATTGACTGACATTTACTTTTAGGTTTGTTAGTTATTTACGCCCGCCCCGCACATGTTCACACCAGACTGTAGAGGAAGATCCCAGGGCCGCCAAACCTCACGTATTTTCTGACGAAGGAAATGTGGACGATTGAGTAGTGTACGTACTAAGTACGCATGCCTACCTGCTAGCTTAGTTAGACTGGCAATTTTCAGGTATCAGGTTATCAAGGTACATAAAAACCTTACAATTTACCTCGCGTAAATTCTCCAAGCTGATTTTTACGATAAGGATATTGCCTAAAATATACGTAAAATCAGCTTGGATAATTTACGTGAGAGGTACCTTGATTACTTGATAACTGAAAATTGGCCGTCTAACCACGTTAGCAGGTAGGCTTGGTCAGACTGTTTTCTTACTTCGTCACACTTCCTTCGTCAGAAAATACGTGAGGTCTGGTGGCCCTGGGATCTTCGTCTACAGTGTTGTATCGTAACGAGTGCGAGTGTGAGCATGTACGGCGGGCGTTAAAATTATAACCAATCACCTCACTTATAAGTTTGTATACGAACGGAATTTAAGGGCACTTCCACTTGTTTTTTTTTTTGTCAGCTGACTCGACAGACGTACTACTACTCAATAAAGTGTGATCGTTTTGTCAATTTAAATAAATCTGTCATATTCCCTGTTTTTTCGATTTCTTAGCTGACTATTTTGTCATGACAATGAACAAAATAATAAATAAATAATAAAACAAAGAAAATCGGCTGTTTGAATCGGGCGTTTCTTATGAAGCGTTTAGTCGCGTTTGGTCAAATACGCATTTGGTCCAATTGTCAAAAACAGGAAAAAATCGGAAGTTTAATGAAAATATCACAGAAGAGATACATTCATTTACCGTTTGAGAATAAATATTTTTAACGTGACCAATGTCTGATCAAGGCCATTGCCGGCCATGGGCCAATCTGTCCCTCTACAGATCACCCTCGCTATCATGCATGCATGACGGACACTTTTGGTACGTTCATAGTCAACAGCACGGGTTACTTAAAAAGTAATTTTAGGTTATGCTTTTATTAATAAGTGTTCTCTATTTTTTAAAAAGGTTGACAGAACAATTTTCTAAAAATATCTGCTGTTCTTTTCAGACTATATTTTGATACCTACCGGCCAAAAGAATCAGTTGTTGATGCTTGGAGGCTACACATTTTCTCAGGCGACCTCAAAGCGCCACTGGTACTGCTCCAAGAAGAAAAGTGGATGTAAAGCCAAGATCAACATGGATGTTGATGAGACTACCATATTAGTAGCCCATAATGTGCACACCCACGATCCTCCGTCGTACTATGTGACGGCTAGTGGAAAATATATTCTTAGAAAATTCTAATTCAAAATTCAAAAATAATTTATTTTGCATAGACCATTAAATCGGCTCTTACAAAACGTCAACATAAAGTAAATATTAAATACTAACTAATACTAGTTAATGGACCACCGGTTCGAAACGCGGCCCAGACCTGAGAAGACTCCGGCAAGAAACTCAGCGGGCATTTTTTTTTTGGTCTATTTACAAAACATTTACTTACTTAGCCTAAAACTTATGGTCTAGATACAATGTTTTGCTTGAGCAGCATAGCTGTGCGAACAGCTCATTTCCAAGCTTGTTTATCGTTTAAATATTCTTGGATTTTCAAATTCAAATTCAAATTCAAATCATTTTATTGTGAAAATGGGTACATAGTGGTGCTGTGATAAAATGAGGTTTCTCCATTCTCCGCCTCAAGGCATACAATAGAATCTGTTACAAAATATGCAATATAATAATTAAACAATTATGTGGGCTACTATGAATCATACCAATAATTGATTGAGTTAAAAAAATTATGTCAGTATGAGTAAATGTCAAAAAAATAATAAGGAGTCATACATGCCATTATCAATTGAATATTTCAAATTACACTAAAAAAATATTATTTAATCAAATCATAACAAAACAAATTACAACAATTCAAATCACATTAAATCTCATTCTGTCTAGTTCCAATAAATTAAATTACAGTAAATTAGTAAATCTGGCATAGTTGGCTCTTTACTGTATTTTTGAATTTATTAATAGGTAAATCTCTGATTTCATTAGGAAGCTTGTTGAAAAAGCGTATACAGTTGCCCTGGAAAGAATTACTTATTTTATGGAGTCTGCTATGACAAACTACAAGATTGCTTTTATTTCTAGTATTTATATTGTGCCTGTCACAAAGTCTTGGAAATTTTTCAATATTTTTCCTGACATACATTAAGTTTTCAAAAATGTATTGTGACACTACGGTTAGAATATTTATCTCTTTAAACTTATCTCGGAGGGAGACTCTTGGGCCCAAATTATAAATAGCTCGCACAGCCCGCTTTTGCAAGACAAATATTGTGTTTAAATCTGCGGAATTACCCCAAAGGAGAATTCCGTAGCTCATAATACTATGAAAATAGCTGAAATAAACTATTCTAGCCGTATCCTCATCTGTTAAAGTGCTAATCTTTTTTACAGCATAGGAAGCTGAGCTTAATCTACTAGCTATTTTTTCTATATGTGAACCCCACTGAAGTTTAGCGTCAATACTCAAACCTAAGAACACTGTCGATTCCGCAAGGCTCAACAATTGTCCATTGAGTTGTACATTGGTTTCTACCTGAGCAACATTAGGCAGAGTAAATTTAATACATTTAGTTTTGTTCTCATTAAGGCAAAGATTATTTATATTAAACCAATGGACCACTCTTTTGATTGCACCATTCACTTCGTCATAATTATCGTGTTGCCTTTTAATTTTGAAAATTAACGAATACGATACAGCAAATAAAATAATACTATTATTGTCCCTTACATAGTAGGGAAGGTCATTTATGTAAATTAGAAATAAAAATAGTCCAAGTATCGAACCCTGCGGAACGCCCAACGAAACCACAGATCCTGCTGAACATGTACCGTTAACATCGACCCTCTGAATTCTATTGTTCAAATAAGAAGTCAGAAGCTCGAGAGCCTTGTTCCTTATTCCGTAATGTTCTAATTTCCTGATTAATGTGTCATGGTGAACGCAATCGAAGGCCTTGGATAGATCACAGAAGACACCTAGAGCATCATGCTTATCCTCCCAGGCTTCGTAAATACAATTTAAGAGTTCTACACCAGCATCAGTAGTCGAACGTCCCTTAGTAAACCCAAACTGTTTATCATGAAACAATTTGTTTTCACCAAAATGGGTCAGCAACTGTCCTAGAATTAGTTTCTCAAATACTTTACTCAAGGTCGGCAGCACAGAAACGGGTTGGAAATTCGAAGGATCTGTGGCGCTGCCGGCCTTGAACAAAGGTACGACTTTGCTATGTTTCATTAAATCAGGAAATACACCACTGTTGACACAGTCATTAAACACAGTTGCTAGATGGGGAGCAATGACATCAATTATACTTGCCACAGTTTTGACTGATAATCCCCATAGATCCGCGGTCTTTTTAACATCAATTGTTTTAAACGCTTTAACGATGTCCTTGCTATTAACAACCGTGAATACGAACGTGTTCTGACACCTGTTTGTTGATTCTACAAGCAATGCCTCAGCGGAAATGGAAGACGACTGAAGAGTTTTGGTTGTAGTGGAAGCTATATTTGCGAAGAAATGTTCAAACTCTGTCGCAACCTCCAAATCCTCAGTGACATGGCGATCTTCTATTTTTAAATGGAAATCTCTTACAGTTGATGAAGATTTCCCATATTCGGAATTTATTATACTCCAAGTAGTCTTAATTTTATTAACAGAATTGGTTATTTTCTTCCTAATGAAGTTTGATTTCGCAAAGGAACAGGCTCGCTTAAATACTTTTGAGTAATTTTTAACATAGTTCTGAAAAGCAGGGTTGAAATTGTATGACTTTTCAGAATACAGCTCATACAATCTCCTCCTGCTCCTATAAATCCCCGATGTTGCCCAGTCACTGAAGACAGGGCGGCCGCCAACCGATAATGTTTTTGAGGTAAAATTCTCCCAAACTCAGTATCGATCAGGTTGGTTAATTCTGCGTAAGATTCTTCTACACAAGTGTACAAGGGCAAATCAGGTATTTTACTCACAATACTTTCCCTAAAAGCGTCTAAACGATACTGGTTAATCGGTACAAATTTAATTTCTTTTTTAACATTTTTACAATTATTTCTTTCAATGGTTATTAATTGGCCACGGTGATCCGAGTGTACAGCATCCACAAGACATTTGTTGATTGGATTAATATCCGTGTAAATAACTACTCGAGTTAATCGCAATAAAGTATAATTAAAAAAAAGTAAAATGAGGAGCAACAGTAGTGGAAGTTGAGTTGACTGAAACCGGATGAATAAAAAAAACAAATGTTGCGTCGACCTCAAATGGAATAAAGGTGATTTTCCACCAGAGTGGCTAGGCGAGGCGAGGAGAGAATTGAAATTTGTATGGGTCTATTTTTAGTGGAAAAGGTTCAGTGCGATTTCAATTTTCTTCTCGCCTCGTCTCGTCTCGCCACTCTGGTGGAAAATCACCTTAAGGGTAGAAGAATGATGATTTATAAATAAAAGTTTGTTGCAATAATAGTTTTTACTATTACTTTATTTACTTTTACATATTTTTTAACATTGCCAGCTATACGATTAGCTGGCAATTTAGGTTTAGAAGATGTATTTTTCAATTGGTCGTAGTTGGCCCGATCTGGAACTATGAAGATTACTGAAAAGTTCTTTTTTATTGTTCTCATTTCCATAATTTTAAGACTGAATTTCTTATGTAGGCCCTCACGCCTACATAAGAAATTCAGTCTTTATTTATATTGAGCGGTATAACATAACTGTTGATTATCCATAGTTTGTGAGAAATAGAAATATAGTATTCCAACCTACCTAGTCTTTCAATTTAGTTTAGTCAAAAGCGTATTAAATCCATGTTTAGCTAGCTAATAGTGTTTTAGTAAAAGAGGGTGAGCTTATTGCCGTCAGCAGGGGGATGTAATAAAATGAAAATTGATCGGAAAATAATCGAGAAAGAAGAATTGTTAAAATCGAATTATAGAGAAATTAGGTCAAGTAAACAACACGAGGAGCCACGGTTGTTTTATATCCACGAATGGCACCTACAAATTAATACTTTGGGGAACAGTGGCTCCCAGACTCCACATATCGGGACTCGACATAAAGGGAACATGTCAAAAAAATCTCTCATCTTGTGAGCACTCTAAAAGAGTGCTTATATTAAAAATTAGTCCTTTAAATTGTTACTTCATTGTTTTCAGACTGTATTTTCATTCCAATCGGCCAAAAAAACTCTTTGCTGATGGTAGGAGGGTACACCTTCGCTCAGGTCCACCCTCGTCACTACTACTGTTCTAAGAAGAAGCAAGGATGTAAAGCGAAGGTGAAGTTTGAAGCCGATGGAAGCACGATGGAGTTCGCTTACAATGTACACGACCACGAACCACCAAGTTTTCATGTGACTGAATCTGGAGAGTATATATTCGCGAGACACCGACCTCGTACTGATAACATATAAAAATACTAGGCTGAGCCACGGTTCCGCCCGCATGGATGTCAGTTATCGTGACCAAACATAGCCTATGTCTTTCCTCAAGGTCTTATCTACCCATAAAAATCGGTTCAATGGTACAGGCTGACGCCTGTACCATTGATCTTGTGCGTTGTGCGTTGCACAGCGTTGTGTTACGTCATTCTTAGAAATCTAACGGATTTTTTCTCATTTGCTATAATTTTATTTAATTAAAAGTTTCTAAGAATTAAGTACCCTGATCGACGCAACCGGCCTCACGTTAGACGTTAAAGAAAGACAGAACGACAGACAGACAAATAGATTACTTTCGCATTTATAATATTATTAGTATGGATAAGATCCAATAACATACATACGAGAGAGGTGTAATAACAAACACATAATGACCAACTGTGGTACTGTGGACTTTTTTATACCACCAAGGTGGCAGTCTGGCCCAATTTTTATCTTTTTATCGCGTAAAAATCCCCACGGATACCACCCCCAACCGGAGCCGGTGGAGGTGGTTATGTCGGACTCGAACCGACTAAAACGCACGCCGTCTTTGGGTCTTTGGTTGCCGAAGGTGAGAATGCAGAGAACATATCTCTCGCACCCCGGCCGACCCAGGACCATCTCTTTCGAGTCGGCCCTCTTCGGCTTGTGGGGACCATAGTGTCCCCATCTAGCCCCGGGTATCACATTATAGGAACGAAAATTATAGAGATAGGTATCAAAACTGACTGTCCCATTGAACTTTCGGACTACCGTCACAGATTACCTAATAGTTGGAATTGAACTTCGTAATTCAGTAGATCAGTCATCAAATCTCATTTACTTGTATATATAGTTTGTGTGTTCCATACCCTTCGGCTATTGTTCGTGAGGTAAAAATGGCTGTGACCCAATTTTTGTTGCTCAAAAGCTTGTCTATTAGCATAGTTGACAAAGGAGATACGGTTGCACTTTTTCATATTAATCACGTCTGTAAATCCTCGAAGGGTTAGCCAGAGGTGCCTTAGCATCAATTATGATTTTCGGTCCCATGGCGTAATAGGGGGCGATCCTGTTGCCGTGTAGCGAGCCCTTTGTCTTGGGCTATATGTTATCTGTCATATAGAGAACGCCCTGTCTCTTAGTTGCCTTTTACGACACCCACAGGAAGAGCTGGGGTAGTCCTATTCTACTCCCCCGGGAACCAACACGATAAGGCCAATTTTTCATATTAAGTTGTGTGTAAAGTTGCAAGCGTATCTCTTTGTCGATAAGATTATTGTAAAATAGGATTGAAGATTGTGCTATTATTTTACACTATATAGACTGAATGATGATCTCGATCATCATGTTTGATTCCGGATGGCGTGACTGAAAAATATGTGATTTAAATCATACAGCAAGTCTCTTTGGAAAATAAAACAACAGTTTTAAAATAGGTTTTTTTAATTGTTTATTGTACATCGTATTCTTAATAGTAATATTGACGGTTTTGACTAAAAATCTATGATTTTTAGTGAATACCGTCAATATTATTTATGGGCAACGTGTTATGTGTCAGTATACACCCTATACATCCCAGCACTAGCCTGGGTGTTCTTCGTAGATAATGTTGTAAAAAAAGTTAGTATCCACGATTAGCACCTGCCCAAAATCTTGACAGGTGCTCTTCGTGGACATGGCTAGGTGCTATTCAGCTGGGTGCTCTAACGTTTACCTTTTTAACTTGTTAACTCTAACCTTTTTCGTTATTCCTACTTCAGGTTAACATTTTCATATTTATCACCTAATACCAAATTCAAACCTTATAGAAACAGTACAAATAGCTAATGCTTTGGTAAAAATTTACATAATATACTATTCATACATACCGGTTTATTTTCCGGTTCCGGCCGCGTAAACGTAAACATATAGTGTTACCGAGTTCCGACTTTCGACGTATAAACTTTAAACATACAGTGAAATATTGTGTTAAAACATTTGAACTTTGTGAAAATTGTGATAAACTACATTTTAAACATAAAATCCAAGTGTATCCATGCACTCAATTTAAGTTTTTAGTGGCTGACTACTTTGTCATGACAATTAACAAAATAAAAAATCCATACTAATATTATAAATGCGAAAGTAACTCTGTCTGTCTGTCTGTCTGTCTCTCTGTTACGCTTTCACGCCTAAACCACTAAACCGATTTAGTATAGGGGTAGATTAGACCTTGAGAAAGGACATAGGCTATGTTTTGTCGCGATAACCGACATCCACGCGGGTGGAGCCGCGGGCAAAAGCTAGTAAATAATAAAACAAAGAAAATCTGCTGTTTGAATCGGGAGTTTCTTATTAAGTTTAATGAAAATATCACAGAAGAGATACATTCATTTACAGTTTTAGAAAAAATATCTTTAACGTGATTTATGTCCGATCAAGGCCATTGCCGGCCTTGGGCCAATCTGTCCCTCTGCAGATCACCCTCGCTATCATGCATGCATGACGGACACTTTTGGTACGTTCATAGTCAACAGCACGGGTTACTTAAAAATAATTTTAGGTTATGCTTTTATTAATAAGTGTTCTCTATTTTTCAAAAAGGTTGACAGAACAATTTTCTAAAAATATCTGCTGTTCTTTTCAGACTATATTTTGATACCTACCGGCCAAAAGAATCAGTTGTTGATGCTTGGAGGCTACACATTTTCTCAGGCGATCTCAAAGCGCTACTGGTACTGCTCCAAGAAGAACAGTGGATGTAAAGCCAAGATCAACATGGATATTGATGAGACTACCATATTAGTAGCCCATAATGTGCACACCCACGATCCTCCGTCGTACTATGTGACGGCTAGTGGACAATATGTTCTTAGAACTACTCGAGTTAATCGCAATAAAGTCTAATTAAAAAAAAGTAAAATGAGAAGCAACAGTAGTGGAAGTTGAGTTGACTGAAACCGGATGAATAAAAAAAACAAATGTTGCGCCGACCTCAAATGGAATAAAGGTGATTTTCCACCAGAGTGGCTAGGCGAGGCGAGGAGAGAGTTGAAATTTGTATGGCAAATTTTCAATTCTCTCCCAGCGCATGTTTGGTGGAAACAGTGTGGATTGACGAGAATATGCGAGGCGTGAATTGAAATTTTTGTTTGTGTAAAAATGAACTGTATTGCTTCAGATATATAGTATAAATTAACTTTGAAACAGAAACACGCTTCTCGTGAGAGGCTTATTGTTATTCGTTGCTACTTAGGTATTACCGTGTTATTACATGAGAATACCGTCTTGATAGTACAAGCTTTTTCTACTAGAGCTCGCTGTTAACACGAAGTACACACTTGCAGCTATCCTTATCGAAATTGTGCCCAAATACTTTTTTTTCCCAAACGTCTATAAAATCACCTTGTATAACTCATACCTGCTTAATATTATTTGTGCGAGACGTAGATGAATGCATAACATATTTAATAATACTAATTTCCGGGACATAATACAGAAACTCAAACAGCTATATCTAACCTATATCTTTATCTAATGAAGCTTACGGGCGGCGGTGCGGCGCGCGGCGGTCTCGCGCGAGCTCGCGATGTCTATTTTTAGTGGAAAAGGTTCAGTGCGATTTAAATTTTCTTCTCGCCTCGTCTCGTCTCGCCACTCTGGTGGAAAATCACCTTAAGGGTAGAAGGATGATGATTTAGAATTAAAAGTTTGTTGTAATAATAGTTTTTACTATTACTTTATTTACTTTTACATATTTTTTAACATTGCCAGCTATACGATTAGCTCGCAATTTAGGTTTAGAAGATGCATTTTTCAATTGGTCGTAGTTGGTCCGATCTGGAACTATGAAGATTACTGAAAAGTTCTCAAACTTTTTATTTTTCTCATTTCCATAATTTTAAGTTAGGCCCTCACGCCTACATAAGATATTCAGTCTTTATTTATATTGAACGGTATAAGATAACTGTTGATTATCCATAGTTTGTGAGAAATAGAAATATAGTATTCCAACCTACCAAGTCTTTCAATTTAGTTTAGTTAAAAGTGTATTATATCCAAGTTTAGCTAGCTAATAATGTTTCAGTAAAAGAGGGTAAGCTTATTGCTGTCAGCAAGGTACGTGGCGATGGTATAAAATGATTAAAATGGATCGGAAAATAATCGAGAGAGAAGCATCGCTTTAATCGAATTATAAAGAAATTAGTTCAAGTAAATAACACGAGGAGCCAAGGTTGTTTTATATCCACGAATGGCACCTACAAATTAATACTTTGGGGAACAGTGACACCCAGACTCCACATATCGGGACTCGACATAAAGGGAACAATTCAAAAAAATCTCTCATCTTGCGAGCACTCTAACAGTGTTCTTGTATTTTTTTTTTTTAAGTTTTTACTTTATTGTTTTCAGACTGTATTTTCATTCCAATCGGCCAAAAAAACTCTTTGCTGATGGTAGGAGGGTACACCTTCGCTCAGGTCCACCCTCGTCACTACTACTGTTCTAAGAAGAAGCAAGGATGTAAAGCGAAGGTGAAGTTTGAAGCCGATGGACGCACGATGGAGTTCGCTTACAATGTACACGACCACGAACCACCAAGTTTTCATGTGACTGAATCTGGAGAGTATATATTCGCGAGACACCGACCTCGTACTGATAACATATAAAAATACTAGGCTGAGCCACGGTGGCGCCCGCATGGATGTCGGTTATCGTGACCAAACATAGAATATGTCTTTCCTCAAAGTCTTATCTACCCATAAAAATCGGTTCAATGGTACACGCTGACGACCCACTTGTGCGTTGCACAGCGTTGTGTTACGTCATTCTTAGAAATCCAACGGATTTTTTCTCATTTGCTATAATTTTATTTAATTAAGAGTTTCTAAGAATTAAGTACCCTGATCGACGCAACCGGCCTCACCTTAGACGTTAAAGAAAGACAGAACGACAGACAGACAAATAGGTTACTTTCGCATTTATAATATTATTAGTATGGATAAGATCCAATAACATACATACGAGAGAGGTGTAATAACAAACACATAATGACCAACTGTGGTACTGTGGACTTTTTTATACCACCAAGGTGGCAGTCTGGCCCAATTTTTATCTTTTTATCGCGTAAAAATCCCCACGGATACCACCCCCAACCGGAGCCGGTGGAGGTGGTTATGTCGGACTCGAACCGACTAAAACGCACGCCGTCTTTGGGTCTTTGGTTGCCGAAGGTGAGAATGCAGGGAACATATTTCTCGCACCCCGGCAGACCCAGGACCATCTCTTTCGAGTCGGCCCTCTTCGGGTTGTGGGGACCATAGTGTCCTCATCTAGCCCCGGGTATCACAATATAGGAACGAAAATTATAGAGATAGGTATCAAAACTGACTGTCCCATTGAACTTTCGGACTACCGTCACAGATTACCTAATAGTTGGAATTGAACTTCGTAATTCAGTAGGTCAGTCATCAAAACTCATTGATTTTTTTATATAATTTGTGCATTCCGGACCCTTCGACCATTGTTCGTGAGGTAAAAATGGCTGTGACTCAATTGCTGTTGCTCAAAAGCTTGTCTATTAGTACAGTTGACAAAGGAGATACGGTTGCACTTTTTCATATTAATCACGTCTGTAAATCTTCGAAGGGTTTGCCAGAGGTGTATTAGCATCCATGTTTCGCCAATTATGATTTTCGGTCCCACGGCGTAATGGGTCTGGTCGAGTACAGCCTATTCCCAAAATGCCTGAGACGTCAATACGCCTGAAATTCAAATCGTCTTCATGCCAAAAAGTCTGAAGCCCAAATCGTCAGAGAACCAAATTGCCTGATTTTCGAATAAACCTAATCCCAAAATGATCAAATCCCAAATGGACTGAATCCCAAAATAACCGAATAGCAACAGGACTGAATTTGGCAATCGCTGACATTTCTAATTTATAGTCTGTTCAAGCATTAAGTTTAATTTGAACATACACTTTAATAATATACTACATTTTTGAAGGATAAATAAACGTGAAATAGTCATAAACCAGCACATAATTCGCAAGTGTGAGCTCAGGTCATAAATCAGCACATAATTCGCAAGTGTGAGCTCAGCAGTGGGACCCACGGGGTCCAGTGGTCTTCAGCCTACCAGTGCTACGTCACAGAGGCTGTCAAAATATCTTTTTATTAAATATGTAAAAAATATTTTCAGTCATTTTATGAATAAGGCATTTGGAATTTCAGGCATAGTGGGAATAAGACATTTTAGGATTCAGGCGAATCGGGCCTAAGTCATAATGAATTCAGACATCTTGGGAAACAGACGGTTTGACATTCGTTGATAGTGCCATCAGGCATTTTGGGAATAGGTTGTACTCGACCGGACCCGGCGTAATAGGGGGCAACTGCTGTCAGTTACCGTCTAGCGGGCCCTTTGTCTTGGGCTGTATGTTAACTATCAGATGGAGAACAGCCCTATCCCTTAGTCGCCTTTTACTACACCCACAGGAAGAGCTGGGGTTCCTATTCTACGCCACCGTGAACCAACACGGCAAGGCCAATTCTTCATATTAAGTTGTGTGTAAAGTTGCAAGCGTATCTCTTTGTCGATAATAAGATTATTGTAAAATAGGATTGAAAATTTTGTTATTATTTTACACTATATAGACTGAATGATGATCTCGATCATCATGTTTGATTCCGGATGGCGTGACGTATAAATGTGTGATTTAATTCATAGGGCAAGTCTCTTACGAAAATAAAACAACATTTTTAAAATACGTTTTTTTATGGTTACATTGGTACATCGTATTGTTAGTAGTAATATTGACGGTATTGACTAAAAATCATAGATATTTACGGGCAACGTGCTATGTGTCAGCATACACCCTATACATCCCAGCACTAGCCTAGGTGTTCTTAGCAGATAATGTTGTAAAAAAGTTAGTATTGGCTCAGGTGCTATTCAGCTGCGTGCTCTAAGTGGACTACACCTTTTTCCTTACCTATACCTACCACAGGTTAATATTTTCATATTTATCACCTTATACTAAACCTTATACTACCTTATAGAGACAGTAAAAATAGCTAATGCTTTGGTAAAAATTTATATAATATACTATACATAAATGCACCCCTTAACATGCACACATTGACAGTTTAAAGAACTATAATGATATTAGCTTACTTACTAATTATTATTATTTTTTTAAGCAAAAAACGCCCAACAAACATACATATTTTTGTTAGGCGTTTTTCGCTTATAAACAAATACTTATACTTAATGCCGGGTTTACACGCTTGCCAAGCCTTGGCAAACGGCAAACAGCCCCAAGGCATCACAAATCTCGTTTGGCGTTTGGAAAGCGTTTACACGCTTGTAAATGGATCAGTCTGCAACCTACCTCCAAGCATGGCGGTCACCGAACTTGTCACGGCAATTGCATTTGGTTTAACGTACTTTTATTTGAAATGCAAGCAAAGTGAAACAAAAAAAGGAAAGTGCTAGCGAAAAGTACTTTTTTAATTTTTAAATGCTTCACTGGCCTTCCGATAAGTTCAACAAGACGAATCCATGCATCTGCTTGTTTCTTCTTATCTTTATGATTTGCATCTTTCTCCAGAAACGAAAGACTCTTCTCATTCAACCAGACCTCGTTTTTAGGGTTCCGTAGCCAAATGGCAAAAACGGAACCCTTATAGATTCATCATGTCTGTCTGTCTGTCCGTCCGTAGGTACAAAAAAAAATTTTTCATTAAACCCATACGTGTGGGGTATTTATAGATAGGTCTTCAAAAATACTATTGAGGTTTCTAACATTGTTTTTTTCTAATGGTATACATTGCTATGCAAATTTCCAACGAAAATTGGTTTGAACGAGATCTAGTAAGTAGTTTTTTTAATACTTCATAAACCGCAATTTTCTCCTTTCATTCAATTTAACATAACATAAACATAAACTGACACCTGTATTTCCCGAAGCGGTGGGCAGAGGTGCTAGCACACACATTTCGCCAGTTTATGTTTAGGTCCCTATGTAATAGATGGCGAGCCTATTGCCATTAACCGGGCACTTATAAACCTGCGATAAATACACACATAACTTCGAAAAGCATCGATAAGTCATTGGTGTGTGCCATGGTAAACCTGGGATCGAACCCGAGACCTCGTCGCAGCAGTCCATTACCCATACCACTAGGCTCATTCAATTAACTCAAAAAATTCTCAAAACAAAACATTTAATGAATTACAAGAATTTTTATATTATATTACTTAATGCTGCGGAACCCTTTATGGGCGAGTCCGACTCGCACTTGGCCGGTTTTTATTTTTTTAGCATGAGCAAACTTAATAAATTATTAGGCTTCCGTGAGCTTGTCGGCAAGCGCCGACAAGCTCACGCAAGCCAAGCCAAACGCCTTCTTTATGCTGGGTTTACACGCTTGCCAAGCCTTGGCAAGTCTCGACAATCACAAGCGTGTAAAGAAGGCGTTTGGCTTGGCTTGCGTTAGCTTGTCGGCGCTTGCTTCCGATCCAGTCGAGTGTCGGTTTTTTGACATGCATGCAAGCATGCTCGTGCTTAAAAAAATAAAAACCGGCCAAGTGCGAGTCGGACTCGCCCATAAAGGGTTCCGCAGCATTAAGTAATATAATATAAAAATTCTTGTAGTTCATTAAATGTTTTGTTTTTAGAATTTTTTGAGTTAATTGAATGAGCCTAGTGGTATGGGTAATGGACTGCTGAGACGAGGTCTCGGGTTCGATCCCAGGTTTACCATCTCACACACCAATGACTTTTCGATGCTTTTCGTAGTTATGTGTGTATTTATCGCAGGTTTATAAGTGCCCGGTTAATGGCAATAGGCTCGCCATCTATTACATTGGGACCTAAACATAAACTGGCGAAATGTGTGTGCTAGCACCAACTGCCCACCCCTTCGGGGAATACAGGTGTGAGTTTATGTTTATGTTATGTTAAATTGAATGAAAGGCGAAAATTGCGGTTTATGATGTATTAAAAAAACTACTTACTAGATCTCGTTCAAACCAATTTTCGTTGGAAGTTTGCATAGCATTGTATACCATTAGAAAAAAACAATGTTAGAAACCTCAATAGCATTTTTGAAGACCTATCTATAAATACCCCACACGTATGGGTTTAATGAAAAAAAAAAATTTTGTACGGACGGACAGACAGACAGACATGATGAATCTATAAGGGTTCCGTTTTTGCCATTTGGCTACGGAACCCTAAAAACGAGGTCTGGTCGAATGAGAAGAGTCTTTCGTTTCTGGAGAAATATGCAAATCATAAAGATAAGAAGAAACAAGCAGATGCATGGATTCGTCTTGTTGAATTTATCGGAAGGCCAGTGAAGCATTTAAAAATTAAAAAAGTACTTTTCGCTAGCACTTTCCTTTTTTTGTTTCACTTTGCTTGCATTTCAAATAAAAGTACGTTAAACCAAATGCAATTGCCGTGACAAGTTCGGTGTCCGCCATGCTTGGAGGTAGGTTGCAGACTGATCCATTTACAAGCGTGTAAACGCTTTCCAAACGCCAAACGAGATTTGTGATGCCTTGGGGCTGTTTGCCGTTTGCCAAGGCTTGGCAAGCGTGTAAACCCGGCATTACACGCTTGTGATTGTCGAGACTTGCCAAGGCTTGGCAAGCGTGTAAACCCAGCATAATCATTTCAACGTCAAAACTTAGGTGGTAGACAAGCACATAGCCCACCTGATGGGAAAGTACCGTGGCCTTTGGACGTAACAACACCATGGGCGTTACACTCGCGCTGTAGACTCTGTTACGTGATGTTTCTATTCTTAAAGGCACGTTAGTAACCGCGACACACCTACGTCACACGCGGGTAAATACCATCACATCTTTCTAAAGAGACTCTGGCTATCCTGCTCAGTGTAGGTAGGGCGAATAAGGGTCAGACCAGGCGGAAATATGGTCAAGCAATTTTTTAATGGTAATTAAATATCAACCTAATTAAAAACTACCCAAAGGCGACAAATTTCATCGGGTTTCGTACATTATACCGAAAGTTAAATGATCGAACAACAATAGGTCGACAACGTTTGGTCGGACGATCATATCGTCGCTGGTACGTTAGGTCGAAACGTTAATACGTCGAGGTATTATTACGTGGAAAATGCAAAAGGTCGAAAGATCAAATTGGTGCTGGTGTATTAGGTCGAAATATTAATACGTCGACGTATTACAACGTAAAAATGCAAACGGTCTTTTGTCCCCTCCTCATAAAGTTGAAATTTTCAAAACGGCATACGTTGGAATAAGTTGTTAGACAAACAGAAACGAGGATTATAACAAACCATTAAACTTTTACAAAATGAACAAGCTACAAACCAGAAGTATACTTATAACATAGGTTTATCATAGATTCCGCAAAGGCAGGCCTTTAGAAAATTGCAACTTTATGGGGAGGGGACAATAGACCGTTTGCATTTTTATAATACATCTACGTATTAATATTTCGACCTAATATACCAGCGACAATTTGATCTTTCGACCTATTGCATTTTCCACGTAATAATACCTCGACGTATTAACGTTTCGACCTAACGTACCAGCGACGATTTGATCGCCCGACCAAACGTTGTCGACCTATTGTTGTTCGATCATTTAACTTTCGGTATAATGTACGAAACCCAATTTCATCGCACGCCAAATCATAGCAGACTACTGGATTGAAGCAAGTAAAAAACTCAGCGTTAATCCCGGTCACATCCGAATCTTTCAGCTTGGAGTCTGGGGTCCGCTTTACCGGTCTAACTGTGGATTTGGCTGGACTTAGATGTAGCCTCCGTGGCGTGGTGGTAGTGAACGCGACTGCCACGCAGGAGGCGCGGGTTCGATTCCCGCTCAGTGCAAATATTTGTATGCTTGAATATGGCTATTTGCACTGGTCTGAGTATTTCTATGCATATTATGTATGTATTTACAAAAAAAATGTATTTAAGTATTTTTATCCGCATTCTAGATTCCATAACACAAGCTAGTTAAGCTATGCTTACCATGGGTCTAGATAGCGATGTGTAGAATGTTGGGAAATATTTATTTATTATTATTTATTATTTTCTGTGAAGCGACTATCAAGCAAAAACACTCAGTAATTGAAAATATTTTACACACCAAATTTTCTGTTACAGGTCCTTCACGTGTTCATTTGTATGGTAATAAATCTTTATATGTATATAAAGGTTATACTTTCTCACTTGAGAAAAATTCAGGAAGAATGCGGTGCTCACGAAGACTTCGAGGTAAATGTGTAGCCAGGCTCAAACTGGACGCAGATGGGAATGTGATTTTTGAAAATACAAATCATAATCATCGTCCACCTGAGAATGTACAAATTCATTTAGGCGAAGAAAATTACGAAAGATAATACAATTAGCAAATTAAAGGACTCTGGATTCTAAGGTGAGGGTCTCGGATATGACGGCGAGTAATGCGAAAATTTTCTGTTTCCAATTACACCCTAGTCTGAATATATCGAATGTATCTGCACCTTGTTGTTTAAGATTCACTTTAAATAGCAGTATACTACAAAAAATATATACCGGTGATAAATTTAATCAATTTTTCATTCTCCTCATAAAAGATCCATGTTCGTATTGCTTGTACTAATTTTGGTGTTTGATCAAGAATTTTATTTTTTATTCATTTAAATTTTGACCAAACTATGAGAAGGAGCGAAGGAGTGAAGAGCCAGGGATCCATAGCGCAAGCTTGGGATCCAACTGGGATTGGCGCTAAGAGGATAGGGGATGATGATAAAACTAAATGATGATGATACATTTTATAATATCTAGTCACTAAAGAATATTTATGTCACATAGAAAGTGATGACTTAAATGTTATTACTACCTGATAGTTGTATTTGGTTTTTTTCTCACCCTCTATTGTAAATTTTAGTCATTAAGTTAAAACTACCTTTACTTTACCTACACATTAATATTGTCAATACAGTATAGGCAATCAATTGCAACTTATACAAAATCATATCTAGTGGCGGCTCTGGGGTGGGAGTCCTCACACTCGCCACGTTGCTCACAGCGATGGTAAGATGCGCGAACGCTTGGGGTGCGGCTGCCTCCTTCTGCGGGCAAGTAATGCTCGAGAAGGAGGCGGCCGGTCGGATCCGGACTAGACTCCGGGCCCGGGAAGCCCGCGCAGAGCGAAGGCGAACCGGACGTCGGAGGTCGCAGAACGACCTCCGTCCTCCATGAGCGCTGGCCTGGGGGTGACCGGTGGAGCCGCCTGTCACCCTAGCAGAAGCAGGCCGCGGCGGCGGCGCAAGATGCGCCTCCCCGTAACCGGGGCAAGATGGGGACACTGTGGTCCCCACAACCCGAAGGGGGCCATCTCGAAGGAGATGGTCCTGGGTCTGCCGGGGTGCGAGATATATGCTTTTGGCAATCTCACCTCCGGCAACCAAGGACCCAAGACGGCGTGCGTTTTAGTCGGTTCGAGTCCGACATAACCGCCTTCACCGGCTCCGTGGGGGTGGTATCCGTGGGGATTTTTCGCACGATAAAAAATAAATAAATACAAAATCATATTGAACAAAACCGCAACATTATTGACCATTATGTATTTTATTGTCAATATTATTGTTACACATATTGAGAACACTTGTACTTTTTCCACAGTATTTGAAATACCCACTCAAACGTCCGGGCGACTATAGTAGCCTAAAACTTTTTGGAGTTGTACGTTAAGGCGACTATGGCAGCCTCTCTGACTCGTAAACTTTATACTGAAAAACGAGCTTGATAGAGTTTTAAAAGGTTCACGAGTGGATTACTAGATGGCTCTGTAGTAAAAAACGCGTCTATGTTGTGGTAAAACAGTGTGCAAGTGGCAGCCAATATAAAAAAAAATAGTAGATTATTAACCAAGGGCTGTATGACATCAATTGCATACGAGGTTTTTGGCGCCTGAGCGAAGCGAAGGCGCTAATTAACCCGAGTATGCAATTGATGCTTACGCCCGAGATAAATACTCTGCTTTACATATCGATTGTGAGGTAAGTAAACAACAAGACAGCAGGTTTCAATGAACATTTATTAAGAAGAAAAAAAATTGTATTTAATTAAAATTAATAGTAAAATTATTACAATTTGTAAGAGATATGGTCACGTTCTTTTTAGGAATATTTATAGTTTGAATATGAGTTTGTGATGATAAGACTTGAGTTTAAGTGACTTGAGGTTCTTGCATCGTAAATGGCGGCAGTTGACTGGTACTATTTTCTTCATTAAAAAATGGCTCAGATGATGTGCTTTGACGTGGTGATTTTAAGTTTATATTTTCTGTTATTTTAGAAGTAATTTTGCTTTTGTTTGCCATCGAATCTTCGATATAACCTTCGGCCACTTTGCTGGACTTCCAGCCGCCGTGCCTTTTTAACAGAGTGAGGTTGGCTCCCGAATCAGCCAATAGAGTCGCTGATGTTCTGCGAAAGCAATGCCCGGTGTATAACTCTACGTTACTCAGTTTTAAATATGTGGCTATTTGCTTTGGCATGCCTGTAAATTTATTTTTTCCTATTACTTGTCTGTGGCATTTTCCTTTACTGTAATTAAGAAAAAAACGATTTGTATCCACGTTTTCAGGCCGAAGAGCTTGATATTTTTCAACATAATTTGCAAATTCTTCATGCACAACAAATGACCGGTCAATTTTAGTTTTCGTGTTAGGCAGTTTTATGAGTAGTAATTTGTTATGTTTTTCTACATTTTCTATTGTCAAGTTTGTCAATTCCACGGTTCTGCAGGCTCCCGATATCCCAAAAATTAGAACAACCTGTAAAAAAGACATAAGTTGTATTAAAGGCACCAAATTCGCATAGTATTTTTGTGAAATATTTTGGTAACTTATTAAAAAGGGCAAGTAAAAACCTTTATTGCTAAATAAATTTCATCCGGAGCTTCATTTAAGAATTTCTGTACTTCTTCTGCAGTAAATACCTTCGATTTCTTGCTTTTAAAGCCGTCAGACTGCCTTTTCAAGAAAGCAGTAAGTTTAGAAAAATCTTTCAAATTCACGTCATGTTTTGTCATCATTGTAGATTTTAGCATGGAATAAAAGCACCATAAACTGAAAGGTTGTAGCCTCTTAGATAATTCATCAAAATATGATATAAAAACACTTTCAGAAAGAGATTTCACTTTTTTTTCTGACCGCCATTTCATAAATTCGTCGTATGCCTTTACATATCTTTCTTTCGAGTTCGGCGGTAATATATTTTCGACAACTGTTTTTGCCCTTTCTTTAATAAAATCGGGCGTTAGATCTATGTCTTCGTCACTAGACATGTTTAAAACTTTTGAAAAAGAACTCAAACAAGAAAATTAATTATTTTCGCGATGCTTTCGCGCCTACTAGTAGACTGCCTTTTTTTTTCACGCACGCAAGCGCGTCAAATCTTGCTGGCCAGTTTGATTTTTAAATCGATTCCATCTAACATACGATGTGGAAACAAATAGTTCCATATTTAAAATAAAATCTTTATAAAATAAATTGTCTAGATTCCGATTCGAGTAATTAATCGATACCGAGAAAAAAAATATTAACTTTTTAAAAATATTCTTAGTGCAGTATGAGTATGACAGTTCTTTTTTCAAATTCCAAAACCTATGCTGTAATGATAGTCATACACCCCGGCATTCAGGGGTGTATGACTATCATGTACTTACAGAGCAAGAGATATGTAAAATGTTTTACAAACGTTGCACAGACTGGTAAAACGACTCAAAACCTGGCCATAAATCAAATTTCTCAAAATGGTTTACTAAACTTCAAACTTAATCCCATAAAAGGTAGATAATCCATGCCTCACTTGGTAAAATCTCTACCTGCTTCTGAGTCCCTGTCCGCTACACGGGCAGTCGGAACTTAGCGCTTGTTGACAACACTCATCTCTGTTCGCGGCAACTCTAAAAAACCATTATTTCTCCATGCCATAGTTTATGTGCAAAGTGATTAAAGATCCAAAAAGTGCTATGGATTCTATCAATCAAGGTATGTACTACATTCTATGATCCGTTTTATTTATTATGAGAGCTTATTCTTGACCTACTTTGCAGTATATCAACATGCCTAAAAATATTAATTTTTTTCCTTAATTTTTTGATAAATTCGTGTTTTTAAATATGTGCAACTCATCACAACTGCATCATAGTAATATTTTAATAAACTAGAGGATATGTGCAATTATACAAGATAGCAAAAACATTCACATATATTCACATAAAAGATAATTTTAACTCTGAAAACTGTCTCTTTACCCGCGATTTTCTAACAATTATTTTGATTATTTCAGACTCTCTACAATGTGTCATATCTATGACTAGGAAAGAGCTTCTTGAATTAGTTAGAGCTAGTCCGCAGCGATTGTTCGACGGAAAATACCAAGATTTGGACAAGAAGTTGGAAGTGCCAAAGTGCCCTGCTGAAAAGAATGAGAAAGAAAGTTCCGCAAGGTAGTAAAACTACTACTACCAAGAAGCATACGCCAGAAGATGCCCTAATAATTTTCGTGGAAGCCGACATAACCTTAAGTCAATACGAGGTGATACATCAGGCAAATAAAGGCGTATAACCTTGTTATACTTATGTCCAGGGGGCAAAACAGGATTGTTACCCACCGAAAAACGAGAATGAGACGGTTGCAGAGGTGATACTACAAGATCTACTTGATCACAAAGTTTCGCGGCTGTATAAATATTTAGAACCAGTTCTCGAACGACTGGAGCCATACGCTGAGTTTGTACAAATTTATAAATGGGGATGCGATGGGTCCACCCAAAATCAATACATACAAGCAAAAATCCGAGCAAGATGGTAATAGTGACGCAAACATATTTATGAGTTCTATGGTACCATTTCGGCTCACATACGGTACTAAAATCATATAACAGAATCCCCAACCATCTTCACCAAGATTCTGCCAGCCCGTGAGGTTTCGGTATGTAAAAGAAGACAAGGACGTCACTAATGAAGAAGCAACAAACACTTCCGACTATATAGGGCAAGCTTCTCTAGGAAGTTTTCTAGAAAAGCCTTTAATGAAGATGTGCTGAACCGGCTTCTTCTTACATCTGATCCTTTCATAAGTAGCCGACAAAGTGAGAATAAGAGGAATAAAAATAAACAGGCTTTCACTAAAGAAGCAGCAGCTTTCTTTATACCTGAAGATGAGACAATAAGTGATGATGAATGATGTTTTTTTATATTCACAATTTTTTTTGTTTATTTTCGTAAATCTACAATTGAAGAAGTCATAGTTTCACTGTATTTCAACGTATATTTTATTCTTTGTTACTACAATACAAATTTTCCTTACTTAATTATATTTTTTTATTTTTCTCCGTCTCCAAATCTCTTCAAAATGATTATTTTTTTATGAAAAATATCATTTCTCGTCATGGGCCACCTATCTGAAAAAGAAAAAGAAACAAAATATTTTTGGCCAAGTTTTTGGTCGTTTTACCAGTCTGTGCGTTGTGTGAAGTGCTCCGAGGTGTTATTATACTCTGCATTTAAATGTAAGTAATAATTTATTTAACATCTTACTATATTAGTGTTATGTATTGAAATAATCGTCAAGATTCATTGTTTCAAAATATTATAAGTATTATCAATACAAAGTTTGATAAATTGTCTTTACATGTAAATAAAGTCGACATGAGAAAACTTCGTCTTTGTGTGCCGGTTTTTCGTTAAGTTTTGTGTGATATATTATACTATTTTAATGAAATTCTTCTTATATTTAGAAGAAAGGGGGCATAATTTAATAAGACATAATTTAAGAGAAGAGAATAATACCGAGAAGAGTAAGAATTTCATGTTTTTATATTTTCTTTCTCAGATTTGTGGCCGCCCGTAACGTTTACGATTTGAGCCAAAATAAGGGTCCGTACAAACGTAGAATCATGAGTATATTTAATACAAATTTCATAACATCTTTTTTTTATTTTATTTGGCTTTGCACCTTTTAACATAAATATTTATGGTTGTTATTTTATAGGTGTTGGTCAAAATAGAAAATAAAATTACTTTTCATTGGTGTGGTGTGGTGACTGCATGTAATTTTCTGCGAAATGCTTATCTTTCGTGTGCTCTCATAAACACAAAGTGCGAAATCTAAATAACGATTACATTTTAGGTCTGAGAGTCAAAACGGTCATGGTGGACGACGTCTTGATGAAGCCCCGCCAGGCCAACCGTGAGAATGCCATATTAATAATCGTATATTAATTTTAATGCGGACTGGTAAAAGTGAATTTATTTTTGCTACAATTTATTTTAGAACTACAAGTAATGACGTAGGAGTAGGTAGAGGACGAGGACGAGGACGTGGAAGAGGGCGAGGTCGAGGGCGAGGCAGAGGTAGAGATGAACAAACGATAGTGTTCTTTTTTTTATCATACCTAACAAATTCAACAATCTTCAACATTTCACAACTGTATTTTTTTTTCCAGTACCTCTTTGGATGACACTCTCTGCCAGATTAGGGTAGAGAGGCAAATAACCCAACGTCGGATCGCCGCTCTGCCGACAAGTGCTCGTCAGGAACTTGTGGCCCGGAAGCGTAATGCTCACCTGGAGCGAATGCTTATGCCTGACGCACCACCGCGCAAACGACAAACAAAGTATTTTTTATTTCTTATAGTTATTTTTCTTTCTTTCAATAATGGAAATCTTAACAATTCACATTGCTTTAATTTTTTAAAGTCTTATAAGTTTAGGATTCTTTTTTTTTTTTTTTTTTGAATGAATTTTTTTTTATAGCATTTATTATGCTAACTGTTAAGTTCGAAAAACATTGGAAAAAATGAAATGCTCAAGTGAGACTCGAACTCACGACCTTTCGCTTACAGGGCGACTGCTCTGCCAACTGAGCTATTGAGCACCACTTGAATCATTCCAAATTTTCCTTTTCTTTATATCCGTCTATAAGGGCGACGGTGCAGCCATCTACCAACATTCTTACGAACTGTTGGAAACAATGAATGATTTTTCAACCATTTTTAAACATTGATTTTTAGGATTCTTTTTTCACTATTATTTTTGTAACATAAGCAGTAATCAATTATTTATTTTTAGGAAGAAATCTCCGGAATGTCAGCTATGTATCATGGTTGATCAGTCAGCCAAAGGATGTATTGGTAAGATGGTTACTTTATAGAATCAATTAATATTTTGCCGTTTTATTTATATTATAATTATATAGCCATAACTTATTTGTTACAGAATTCAACCCCACAGATGCTGAAGTTGAGGCTTCAACATCCGGAGTGCCTCATTCATCCGGTAAGACGGTAATTTCAAATGAGTTATTAGTCCTTAGTTGTTTAATGTGGATTACATCATAATTTTTTTTTAGAACTTCACTCCGCAGTAACAGCTGTGGATGAAGAATCAACGTCCGAAGGAGCTCGTTTTTTCGGTAAGATAATTATGTCAGACACTGAGTTTGTAACAATTGTGCTGTTCAATATAGCTTAAATCATTATTTTACAGAACCAGTTGCAGAACCAACTACAGCTGAAGCCTCCACATCCCATTCTTTGCGTAAGATAGTTATTTGAGACATTAGTTAGTTCACGTGTTATTTAAGGTAGACTACCTCATAATTTTATCTTGTTTGTTACAGAATTCTGCCCTGTCGTTATTGAATACAGTAAGTTATGGTTTTCTCAGTGTCATGATAAGATAAAAATAAATGGTTTACAATAACAGTGTTTGTTGTTACAGTTGATGAAGCTGTGCCAGAACAGGACAGAATTGGTACGCCAGAGGCAGATACAGTTCCCAACTCTCCGTACAGTTCTCCAAGTCGATTGTCGACAGAAAATAAAATACCCATAGTTATATTGAGGCCAACCAAAAGAATGCCCTATCCGAAAAGCTCTTCTGAATCTGAGTAATTTAATTATAATTAATTTTAATAAATAATTGGAACTATTCTTTTTTTTTTCTAGACATTGGTGCAGAAGTTGACGTCTCCTCGCCATCATCATCCTCGCCTCACATCTCTTCATCCTCGAAACTTGGTTATTATGAATAACTATGAACACTAACCAATTCTGTTTCTATAAGTCATAAAAAATCTATGACATATTTTTTTATTTCAGGTGTGCAAGACATAAAATTTCGAGGGAGTTATGAGCGAGTGGTTGCAACTGACTGACTTATCACACGATGACGATGACAATGACGATAACATGGACATTGACTTTGATGAAAGCCTCATCCTGACTGTACAAGGGCGTAACGCTGCAGCTGAACCCGCATCTTACAGTGACTTGACGCAATTTCAAGCGGAAGTGTTACAGAGGGAGGACGATCCGAATGACCGAGCTCTTCGTGAAATTACGACTGACGACTGTTACACTTTCGCTTGGGATAACGACAGGAACTCTTTTTTGGGACGACGTGAGACATTCACGGGTACATCGGGACCGACTTTTGAGGTGACTGACCAAACTCGAGCTATTGACATTTTTTATAAGATTATTGACACTGACTTCATTGACTATCTGTGTGTTGAGACTAATAGGAATGCGGAGGAAAAGATTGCTTTGCTGCTTGAGCAAAACAAACTAGCTCCGCAGTCCCGATTTCACCGTTGGTCTCCTACTGATAGGGACGAAATGGTTAGCTTCTTAGCTATAATTATTTTACAGGGTCTCTACCAAATGAAGAGGCGTACTTTACGTACAATGGTTTTGGTACTATGCCATATTTTGCAAATATTATGTCATATAATCGATTTTTGCTTTTGAAAATCTTTCTCCATTTCGTCGACAATAGGATTAGCCAGGACACGACTAGACTGAATAAAATTCGACCTGTGGTTGACCATTTCAATGCAAAATTTTCCAGCTTATACATGCCTTCACAAGAGATGAATCTCTTTTAAAGTGGCACGGGAGGTTAAGTTTTGCACAAAAAATTGCGTCGAAGGCCGCCCAAGTTGGAGTCAAAACCTACGAGTTGTGCGAATCTTCCAGTGGCTATCTCTGGAAGTTTTTTGTATACGCTGGAAAAGATAAAGCATCCACTACTACTGACAATACTGCCATACAGAATTCACAAACAAATGACAGACCAATTGGGGACGAGGCGACGAGATTTACTGATGATGAGACAAACGACAGACTTGATAATGACGGACCGACTAATCGACTTATGACTGGTGATAGCGGAGACCGTCCCACGAACGCTACTGCCAAAATTGTTTACGACTTGATCGAGCCGCTGCTTCACCGTGGGCATACTGTAATTATGGACAATTTTTATAACAGTCCATTATTATTACGTAGCCTAAAAAAACGACAGACTGACTGTTATGGGACATTAAGACTTAACAGAGAATTCGTACCTGATTCATTGAAGACATTGACGAAGACAGAACTTCGACAAGGTGAAGTAGTAGCCACGTACTGTTCCGATTTGGCAATTCTGGTATGGCGAGATGCTAACTTAGATAGTATGATCTCTACATACCATAATCTCCAAATCGGAACACAAGACAAATACAATAGAGTGACGTACAAACCAAGTATTGTACTCGACTATAACAAAAGCATGGGTGGAGTTGATAGGAAAGACCAATTCCTGTCAGCTCAACCTATGGAACGTCAGAGGAACCGAATTTGGTATAAAAAATTCTTTCGCCGATTGTATAATGCAGCAATTTTTAACTGTTATGTGATATTTTCCAGTTTTCACCGGAAAAGTAATAAGACGAAACACTAGACACAAGACGCAGGCCAGACCGATTGTTGAAGCAAACCACTTCCCTATTCGAACGGGGTCAAAAAACACCTGTTGCTGGATGTGTCCTAAAAAGACCAGGACAATTTGGAAATGCGAGGAATGTGACGTCAACCTTTGTATCGAGGGATGTTTCAAGGCGTATCATAAGGCTTAATATTTATTCATAATATTTTTTTATATTTTCATTTATTTTTTAATAAAAAAAATATGTAGGTACTTAATTTTTTTTTAATAAAAAATAATCGAAAATATATTTTTTTATATTTTCATTTATTTATTATTATAAAAAAATTTACTATCTACATATTTTTTTAATAAAAAATAAATGGAAATATAAAAAAATATTTTTTCATTTATTTTTTATTAAAAAACATTAAATACCTAAAATAATTGACTATCATTTAAATTTAATAATTTAAAAAACAACCTATTCCTAAAACAAATCCTAAAGTGTGTAAAAGCCCTTAAGTGGGCGGTCCTTCCCGTCTTATCGCTATCGGGAGCGATACCAGATTGCTGCAGGAATGTGTTGGTTATTTTGGTTTAATGTACAACACTGTTCGTTCCAAGTAATGACTTATTGGTATCAAAAAAAAAGGTTATTTAATCTAGTTTAATAATGGGTAAAAAAACATTAAGGAAAGTAATAAAATGTAGCGTCAAAACTTGTGAAAACCAGTATCTTACTTAAATTTAACCCTTCTTGTTAAGTTCAACATTTTTTTAAGTACTACAGATTAATTATTGCATTTTAATTAAGATACATTTTGATTCCTTAATAATTCAGCTTTATACTGGTATTTTTTATTTGATGCCACTGCAATAGTAGGCTAGAAAATACATTTTGAATCAGAAGCGGCATGGGGCGCTCGACGCGGTTTTACACCGACCGCGCGCGCGGACGTACGAGGTGTTGACAGGTGTCACGCTCGGACGTTTGAGTGGATACAGTACCTATTAAAAAATAACAATATTACAATATTAATCAATATTTTATGATATTGACAAACCTGACCGGTTTCGCCTTACGGCATTTTCAAAGGTTTACATATGTATATCAATAAATTCCACCAAGTGCCATCAATCAACAGTATAAATAGCAATATTATTGTATTTCTGCGTTTAGCCTGACTTGGCCTAATGGTGGGTTTGCATGGTGTGGTGTGGGGTTTCACGGACGCAGATGCCGACACAGACGCATTTACTATCTGCATTATTATCACGAACACGCCTAGTCGGTGCCTAGTCCGCGGAATAGCGCACGCGTTTGCAAATCACAGATCGTGGAAAACGGCCCTGGGACCTTACTCCGAAAAACGAAACTATTTGTATCCGTTGACGTTTCCGTCATTTAGCTACCCCGAAATTGTTCCGTGTCGGGCTTCGGATCCGTCTTCGTACGTTTGACATTGACGTTGTCGATCGTTGTCGGTGCACCCACTCCCAAAATACATTTGACGTATTCGTAGTCGCTTTCAGTCGCTGTTTGACAAGTAATCTTGCGGATTATTACTTGAAATTCAACGACGTCTATATAGCTATCGTAAGACTTTCGGAGTTGAATTTTAATCGAATAAAATAGCGAGATTTTTATTGTTGGACGAAATTATGAGGGAAGAAGCGGCTGCGAGAAGCCAAAATCGTCACCAGCTTCGAGGGGACTTTTTGAGGAGCTATGCGAGGAAATTATTCTTCTACTTCCTCAAAAAAGGAATACTAGGGGCATTGAACCAATGACCAAGGTATGTTTCAATATTACTAGGTATGTTTTTTGTCACATTAGCTTAAATGCTTCAACTATCATAGGTCTTTTCAAAATATTTGTAGCTAAATAAAAAATGTGTACCTACAATAGTACAATAATACATACTTTGTCTACCTAGGATACCCTTCACCTCCTTAGAAGTGAGATAGTATAATACATTATTCACTTACAGATATTGATTGCACTAAGTTTTTATGCCAAAGGGAGTTGAGAGGAGAGTGGGTCTCAAAATGTCTCAGTCAAGTCGTCAAAGTCAAAGTTCGTTTTAAAACCATAGAACAATATTATGGCACAAGGGTTTTTAAGTTCGTTCACATTAAATCATAATAATGTTTTTATGTTATGCAGTTTTCATAAGAATAAAACTATATTTTTTGATTTTTCATTTGTTAATGGTTTTTATATTTTTAAAATATATTGGTCTATCCAAGCTATTTATCTAGATTCGAACGTTTGTCTATGATTACGAAAACGGCGGAATCCGTCAGTCGTCAACGAAATGTTTTCGGAGTAACTTTAATGGTTCGTGTTCGTTCGGGTCGTTGTTCGTTCGTTCGAACGTTCGTTCGTTTTTCGGAGTAAGGCCCCTGAGACTGAGACTCCCAATTATCCGTGATTTCAATACTAACAGTTATTTTTCTTTTCAGGTGCTTCAGACGATATTCGTGCGTATAAACGTGGGATCGTCAAAGTATTATACAAGGGCTACACTTACTCTCGAGTTAACAACAGGGCACTTATGTTGAGGTGCGCATGCCGTTTCAAGAACAAGTGTGAGGCGAGGATCAGGTTCACTTATGATTGGCAGTTGAAGATAATCGTTGATGAACATAATCATCCCTCTCCGAAGCCTAGGCGGGTGGGCTTGTATTCTATTCTGTGCCCATTCCTCGGATATATTTTACTAGTAAATAGGTCAGACCTAGTCATACTTAGTCATACCTAGTCAGACCTTGTCAGACCTTGTCAGACCTAGTCAGGCCTAGTTATACCTAGTCGGACCTAATCACATTCCATATTATTACGTGTACGTCAAACGCTCTACCTAGATTAGTTCTGTAGTAATTTTATACAAAAAAAAAATATTTGTAATTTTGTGAGGTCAAGATTGAATGTTGTTTATGTATTTGATATTTAGGATAACATTTAAAATTTAAATAAAATACAGTTTATTTGATGGAAATTCAAAATATTAATACGAATTTAAAATACACCTTCAAGAAAAGAGCGTACTCTCTTTTAAAAGGAAGGCAACGCACTTGTGACTCCTCTGGTGTTGCGGGTGTCCATGGGCGGCGGTAATCGCTTACCATCAGGCGATCCGTCTGCTCGTTTGCCTCCCTAATCCATAAAAAAAAAAAAAAACACCATAAAAATATTATTGGTGTTAACAATGTAATCTTATAATTATACGTGTCACAATTAATTGTATTCCCATAGCCTTAAAATGGCGTACCTTAATATACGACTGGTCACCTTAAATTCTATCTCAATGCATTCCAGTTGACCCTCCCCGACCAAAGCAATCTTGTCAGATGGAGAAAAGCCACAGATAAAACATGTAACTCATGTGGTGAAGCAATTGGTACTGCTAGGCACCTACTGGTGGGTTGTAGGACGCTATTAGACCGGGGTCATTACTCGCGCCGACATGATAAGGTATTAGAAATCGTACGTGAGGCGGTAAGTTTAGCGGTAGCTAGAGCGAAAAAGGTTTTAACCACAAACGAAAGAAATGACGTCGCGTTTGTAAAGGAAGGCTGCTCAAAAAAGACAAATCAAAAGCCGTACTCAATTTTGATAGCAACCGCTGATTGGACATTACTCGCAGATTCGTATGAGAAACACTATAAAATACCGGAGGATGTTTGTGCCTCGTCATCCAGACCCGATATATTCCTATTTTCAAAACAGCAAAAGCGTGCAGTACTAGTGGAACTCACAGTACCGTGGGAAACTAACATACCTAAAGACCACGCTATAAAAATAAACAAATACTTTGACCTGACCAACGAGTTAACCAAAAATGGCTATGTGGTTAAACTCTACACCGTGGAAGTAGGAGCAAGGGGAATTCCAGCTAAATCCCTGTATAACTTATTTAAAGACCTCGGATTGCCAAGAGCTTCAGTAAGCTCTTTACTCAAACGAATATATAAAACGGCGTTGATAGGATCTTACCAAATTTGGATAGGTAGAGGGGGGAACATGACTGACGGTGGAGGTGAGCGCTGATGCATCACAAGGTGGCCACCCTAAACCTACACCTGGGTCGCAAGTCCCAGGCGCCGTCACAGTGTTCCTCTCTGTACCACGCCATGGACCCGGCGACCGCGCGGTGAATCCATGGAATGCTAAGAACCGTACCTCTAATATAATTATTATTACCTAACTCAAAATATTTGAGTAATGTTTATAACTGAGTGTTTACTATACATTTATAATCACAAAATAATCGTAGTTCTAGTCATGTCCGTAAGAGCTTCTAGTCATAAATTATAAAATAAATAAAAAAATAAAAAATAATGTAGATAATTAGGATGTGTCGCTTATATAATAATACCTATTCTATCATATCCCATAATCAGTGTAATAATTGAGGCTTAGAGAGTAGTATTTTTGTCATAATTGTCTACTATTCATCATTCACCATTACGTATTATTACATTACATTTTCATTATTACTATTAGTAATATTATTAATAATTAATATTATTACAGACAATAAATTAATTTATTTAAAAATTAAGGTCGTAGTTAAGATTCATGTGTCTGTCTTAATTGTCTGCATTTTTCACTTCTTATTACATATTATATATTTTTTAGTAATGTCTGTCATAAATGTTTATACCACACAATGTTGTAGTGTTTAAGTATGTTAAGTCATATCATATAAAATCAATGTGAGTGACCCTGGGTCTGCTGGGGTGCGAGGGATATGTCTTAGACAATATTACCCCCTAAAATCTTAAGACCCAGGGCAGCGTGCGGTTTTATTCGATTCGAGAACGACAAGCGTCTCCTTGAGGTGGGGTATCAGAGGGGATTTCCACACGAAAAAAAAAAGTATTTGGTATTCGGCCTGGCTACTCATTATCAATGAAAAAGAAAATACTATTTTCAAGACTATTAAGCGTATAAAAAAGCAACAAAATAAATTTTGTATGAAATATTGTCGAGGATCTAGTGGACCATTTTGTACTTATTAAGTAAAGTATCACAAAAGTCAGTCATAAAAATATATCAACCATTATTCTGTCATATAACGGAGTTTATGTGACATGTAGGTAAGGTTTAAAGAACAACGACATTATTCAAGGCTGTTGTACAGTCCGGCTTAGTATTGACAGCCATAATTGTCACTTTTTATTCAAAAATACAATAAATGAATGTTTTGACAGTAAAATAAATCCGTAATTACCACCATCAATTATGTTTCATTACTAGTAAAGCATAGCAAGCTAACACACCTTGAAAGGAATTGTTAACAATTTAAACACGAAATCTCTGTTCATGATCCTTACATTGAGTTTGATTGATTTCATTAAGTCATGATTTACGTGATATTCACGAAATTGCAGAATGTGTCCTTGTCCTGACATGTCATTGATATGGTAACACTCATATTACCAATCACGTCTCGGTTTTGTGTGGCGTGCTTGGTCATAATTTCAACAGATGATCAGCTTAAAAGTGTAATTATAAAGTGGTTAAAAATGTAGCTTACTAATATTATTGGCGTATATTATGTGGCAATTAAAACAAGCCGATACATTTTATACAACACGGATTTCTTTTTGCTGATAGGGTACGCAAACGCCCCATCAGTATAACAATTTTAGCACCTGATAAGAAAAAGATTATAACTCAATATTCCAGAATTTTTATTATCTTTGGTTAGGTCTGCAACTTGATATAAAAAAAACTTGTTACATTATTTTTCTTTACAGGTACCATTACAAAGAAAACTAAACTAATTGTAAAAATATAGTTACAATAAGAAAGTAATCGCCTTATTTGTGGTTTCCAATTTTTTACATAATATTTTATTTGTTTTCAGTGCGCCGAAATTACGATGAAAAGCAAATACATCAGGCAATCGACGCTGTGAACAATGGGATGAGTTTGAATGCAGCATCTATAAAATACAAAGTGCCCAGAACAACAGTTGTTTACAGAATGAGTGGTCTCATAGGCCGGCGCACGCGGATGTCTACAAAGCAAGAAACGGAATTAGTCAACTGGATTAAAATGTACAACGGTGGTTGTTTATGGAGCAAAACGGATTTGAGAGCTTTTGTTGAACAGTATTTAAAAGATAAAAATATGGAATATCTATTCAAAGACGGCATACCAGGAAATAAATGGTACAATCTCTTTATACGGCGTAATCCAGAAATTAAAAAATATATGCGGTCGATGAAACCGCAATGAAGTCTTGTGTTTGAAGAGTCAAGAGAATCAAGAATCAAGTTTGATTTTATAAAAAAAAACTATAAGTTTGATAGGTGACCTAGTTTTTTTTAACTAAGAATTGTTTTAAGCTTAAGTTAAGAAAATATAATTATGAATTCGAGTACTACCAAGGTAATACAGGCAATGTATTACCTACAACACATTGCCTGTATTACCTTGGTCACCAGGTTTCTAATTTATGACCATGACTACAACTACATGCTCAAATAGTCATTTGAGTTAATTGTAATATTTATTGAGTTTTGATTAAAATATAAGTACGTTGCATGTGTGTGTGTGTGTGAATCGGTTTTTGTATCTGTACCGCTTTATATGGTACTTAAATTAATGCCATTATAATAATAGCATTAGAACTAATAGAAAAAATATCTGATACCTACAACTCAAAACAGTAATAATCTGTACTTCTTAAGCGCAGGCGCTTGAAAGGCTTTTGGCATAGTTTGATAATAGCTTTGTCGTAATAGTCACGGGTTAGATCCTGGCCATTACACTACCGACGTGAACCCACTCCTGACACAAGCAATTTGGCTTAGTTATAGGGGTTAGCAGGAATATTAGTAATTCTTATAAAAATAAAAATAAAATAAAGGTTATTAAAAACTTTTGGTTCCAAAGTATTTAACATTTGAATATTTATCGAGTATGAATTAAGTATAAGTTTACGTACGTCCTCTTTTTAGGTCGATATCCAAAACCAAAGATTAAGTTATATTGACTGCATGAAGTACCTGTTATTTTAAGTAGATCATTAAATTTAAGATAGATGATAAGCTCTCGTCAATTCAGCTGATGTATTTATTCGAAATATACTCTTTTTGTCAAAGAGTTGATGCTATACTGTCTAATAAATGCTCACATATCAATATCATTTTATTACTGTAAACACGTCAATAATTCTGAATACACAAGCAGATGCTGCGTGTCACGGAGATGAAAATGCTGCGGTGGATGTGTGGAGTCACGCGTTAAGATCGAGTGAGGAACTCTCGCATCCGCGGCAGCCTTCATATCCGTGACATCGCAGATAAAATGCAAGAGAGCCGCCTCCGCTGGTGCGGCCACGTCTTGCGGAAACCGCCCAGCTACGTGGGTAACAAATGCCTGGCAATGGCGCCCCCACCGGGTCCAGGTATACTGGGGTAGGCCCAAGAAGTGCTAGCTTGGCGTCGTGGAGGGTGACATGCGTGAAAACGGTCTCACTACCTTGGACGCCCAAGATCGTGCGAAGTGGAGGAGGAAGAGCCGGAAGGCGGACCCTGAGCTCCGAGGGCACCGTGGCCCTCGGATGCAATCAGGACTAACGTCTCTATGTGGATGATGATGACGTCAATAATTCTGAAGTTGTTTCATTAATTGGCTACAGCAAGAGATGTATGATAATCAAATGCGTGATATATATGTATATATGTAGTTCCAAAATTTAAGATTTGGAGTATTAGTGTCTATAATTAGATACTGCTATAATACGAACAGTGATTAAAGCGAATTTTGAAAAAAAAACTAGCTAAAATGAGCTGAGGTCTAGTGGACCCCAGCGTCAGTGTTAAGGGTTAAACGCGATTTCAAATTTTGTTCTACAAAATACATTTTCTTTCAGTGCGCAGAAGTTGGGATGAAAACCAAATACAGCAGGCAATCGACGCGGTGAACAATGGGATGAGTTTGAATGCAGCATCTGTAAAATACAAAGTACCCAGAACTACAATTGTTTACAGACTGAGTGGTCTCGTCGGCCGACGGCGACGCACGCGAATGTCCCATGATGAAGAAACAGATTTAGTTAACTTTATAAAACTATACAACGGTGGTTGTATATGGTCCAAAAAGGATTTAAAATCATTTGTTCAACAGTATTTAAAAGATAAAAATATCGAACATTTATTCAAAGATGGTGTCCCAGGAAGTAAATGGTACAATTTATTTCTGCGGCGACATCCAGAAATAGGAAAATACTTGCGGAAGTCGAAGTTACCTGAGTGAAGTATTGTTAAGTAACTTAATTTTAATTAAAATAATACTAGTTCATACTAGTTAATTTTATAGGTTAAGCTTTTGTCATTAGGGTAGAGCTACCAAAGAGAACGCATATATAATATTTATTTTGATATGACCCTAAATACTGTTTAAATTTTAATCTTCTAGAAACTCGAAAACATCTTTAAAAATGAAATGCTCAAGTGGGACTTGAACCCACGACCTTTCCTTTACAGGGGGAGCTTTTCCACCTGAGCTATTGAGCCATACCTAAATCACTTTCAAATTTCCCTTCTCTTTATATCTGTCTTTAAGGGCGGTGGAGCCATCTATCAAATTTATTACGAACTGTTGGAACCAATGAATGAATTTTAAAGTTAGCATAATAAATGCTATAAACTATTCATTCTTTCAGAAACATTATTAAACCCAAAGCACAGTAAATTTGGAAAATAAGAAACAAGATAATAAGGCGAGTACTCAAACCAATGGTAATCTACTACACATATTGAGAACACTTGTACTTTTCCACAGTATTTATTATTACATTGAACCTGACCGGTTTCGCCTTGGCATTCTCAATCTTAAAGGTTTACATTTTGCAAACATACAAAATCTTTGCTAAATGTAAACCCTTGAGAATGCCGTAAGGCGAAACCGGTCAGGTTCAATATAATAAATACTGTGGAAAAGTACAAGTGTTCTCAATATGTGTACAAAATAAATTCCACCAAGTGCCATCAACAGTATAAATATATAAATCTACTACGTGTGGTAAAGATAAAGAGCACGCAGTGGGAATCTTCTATACAAAATAAGAGTGAGTACGCATAGAAAAGTCAGATAGCAGGTTCGATAAATTATGACATGATTCTAATGTGATCTTTCTACACTTGTCATGGTTGTACTGGGTATATTTCGAGGCAAACAAAACATAGAAAGCGTCTAATTACATCTCTGCTCTTTGGTGACTATACTTAATTTTTCTGTCAGTTCATTATAATAACTTAAATGTGTTGTCTTGTCTAATAAATGCTTATAAAATAATAGCAATTTCTTTTTACTATAATAATGGTGATATAATCATTCGCTATTATGACTAAATCAAGAACTCGGCACCATATTTTACGAAACTACCAATATTTTTAAAGATTTGCTACTAAAGTAGTTTACTACATCAGTATTTACATTTATAGATATGTATCAATATTCATGCTTTTCTACAAATATATCTTTGTGCTTTCAGCGCGCCGAAATTACGAAATCAAAATACAAAAAGCAATCGATGCAGTCAACAATGGGATGAGTTTAAATGGAGCGGCTGTAAAATACAAAGTACCCAGAGCAACAGTAGTTTACAGGATGAGTGGTCTCGTAGGCCGTCGCACGCGGATGTCTTCTGACGAAGAAACGGAATTAGTCAACTGGATTAAAATGTACAACGGTGGTTGTATATGGAGTAGAACGGATTTAAAAGCTTTTGTTGAACAGTATTTAAAAGATAAAAACATAGAACATCTGTTCAAGGACGGTATCCCAGGAAATAAATGGTATATCCTCTTCTTGCGACGCCATCCAGAAATAAAAAAGTATTTACGAACGACTAAGGCTGGATTTCACCAGTAAAACTTCGTTCAAGTAAACTGGTTTTAGTATTATTTGATCTCGGTTCCTATCATTGTACAATGTACTATTAACATAGTGTAGTTAATAATTCTAAGTACCTTACTTAAGTTTAAGTAAAATAATGTCAGGAGTTTTACCTGTAGTTTTAAGATTTTGAATGTATTGTGAAATATTTTGTCATTCATCAATGTGTTGTCCCATAAATGCTTCTAAATCAATAGATATATTTTTCTTATCACTGTGATATGTCAATGGCACAAAAATTCAATGTAGAATTTTAATTATTGTCCGAAGGTAAAGACAGCTGTTGATCGGCAAATCTTTAAAGTAGTAAATAGAGTAATTTTTCACTTATAACATTATTTTTGAACCTCTAAAATATAATCTTTTAAATTTAGGACAAATACTTACATTATAAGGACGAAAAATAATACTGCTAATTCTATGTCATTATAATTACTATTTAAATTATGTACTTCTAGGAGATAACAGCTTTAGCCAATTATATCATTATAAACTAGAATAACGCATTATTAAGTTATCACCCTGACCCCTGACTAACCCTAAAATGACGATAAATTCGTATTGTACTAACTGCATCGGCCTTTACCTAACTAGATGGCGAATTACAGAAAGGTTGCACTAAATGGCACGATAGAGCACTTCGTCATTAAATTTTATATTTACAAATATTTGATGTTTATAAATGTTGACCCCCAGGAATTGAATACCATGTTCAGATTTAAGAGCTTAAAGCATTTTCATATTTTATTATACATTTATATCCTGTCTGTGTTTTTTCAGGGCGTCGTCGGAAATACGATGTGTCCCAAATACAGAAGGCAATTGATGCAGTAAACGAAGGGTTAAGTCTAAATGCAGCAGCTATAAAATACAAAGTGCCCAGAAAAACAATAGTTTACAGGATGAGAGGTCTCGTAGGCCGACGCACGCGGATGTCTAATGACGAAGAAACGGAATTAGTCAACTGGATTAAATTGTACAACGGCGGTTGTATATGGACTAGAACGGATTTAAAAGCTTTTGTTGAACAGTATTTAAAAGATAAGAACATCGAACATCTGTTCAAGGACGGTATTCCGGGAAATAAATGGTATTTACTGTTTTTGCGGCGACATCCGGAAATAAAAAAATATTTACGAACGACTAAGATTCATTGACGAAATAAGGAACCGTAAGGGTACTTTGTGACAACTTTGGTTAACGTAAGAAACAGACACAGGAATCTTTAATTTCCCTCCGGAGCAGGTAGATACAACAGCCCGCCAAGTATCAAATTGTTGAATACTTCAAGAGTTTCCTCTACTGCCAGTTTCAAATACTTCTGACCCATCCTTTTTTACAAAATTTATGGTCAATGTACTGCGAGGTCGGCCCCGGCTGGTCTGCCCATTCACCTGTACCTTACATAACTACCTGGTGTGTCATTTGCTCCGTAGGTACTCATTCGCTCTACGTGTCCAAAACATCCTTCTCAATCCCGTTATAATTTATATTATTGTTTATTATTAGTAACGATACAGTCCATGACTAAGTGTCTACTTGACTGCATGAAGCTCGCCCCCTAGTACGGGCGAGTCGGGGACACCGTTGTCCCCCCTCTCGAGGAGGGCCAAACCGTAAGGGATGGCCCTGGGTCAGCCGGGGTGCGAGGGATATGTCGATGACAACCTCACCTCCGGCCTAGCACCACGACCCACAGTCGGTGTGCGGTTTTAGTTGGTTCGAGTCCGACATAACCTCCCCTTCCGTCTCCGGCAGGGGGGGTATCCGAGGGGATTTCCGCACGAAAAAAAAAAGAAAAAAAAAAACGTGGGATTGAAAATCATATTTAGGGAAACGTGGTTGTCAATACACCTCTACTGCCGGCCTAGCACCACAACCCACTGTCGGCGTGCGGTTTTAGTCGGTTCGAGTCCGACATAACCTCCCCTTCCGGCTCCGGCAAGGGAGGTACCCGAGGGCGTTTCCGCACGAAAAAAAAATCATTACGCCTCTGTCTACCTCTTCGAGCATTTACTGAAGCTGTCCCAAAGTTACCCAATTGTCACAATGTATCCCGAGTTTACGGAACTTAATTTTTAAAAAAGAAATACTAGGCGTTTGGTAGGTTAGGTTTTTGTCTCTACGTTTTGGGGAATATTCTGTAATTTTATTGTCATAGATTAAATGTGTTTGTATTGTCTAATAAACGCTAATAAATCAATATTTTTTTTACTACGACCATGTCCTTATTCTGTGTTACCCCTTTTACTGTTTTCCCCCGAAAATCATTTGTTCTCTATCCCCCTTCATAATTTAAAAAGTTGTGTAGTCAAGCACAACTTACGCAAAATTATTACTACTAATTAATAATTAAAACAAAAAATTGGTTAAAAAGTGTGAATAGAGAAACCAAAAAAGAAAGACGAAATGTGTGTTTAATACTTAGGTATTTATTTTTGTTAGTCCTCCATTAAATTCATAATAAGTTATATAACACATGGTGGAATGTATATATACTTATACCCTATTTTTTATATGTCCCCACAAGTGTTGTAGTGCTATGAAAATTGCTGGGAACATATATCATTATGAACTATTTTATTTTGTAGTAACAAGTTACTTTTAATATTGTATATGTACGTATAAACTATCGCTATTCAGCGGAGTAATGCCACCAGCCTTTTGGGTACGGTACCGGCAGAGGTCGATGGGGAGGAATTCTACGATGCTTAAAGTTACAGTCTCTTCCACCCCTGTGCCACCAGCCTCTGTGGCGTGGCGGTAGTGCACGCGACTGCCACGCAGGAGGCGCGGGTTCGATTCCCGCTCAGTGCAAATATTTGTATGCATGAATTGGCTATTTGCATTCGTCTGGTTGTTTCTATGTATAATATGTATGTATTTATAAAAAAAAGTATGTTTATCTGCATTCTAGATTCCATAACACAAGCTATAAAAGCTTACTATGGGTCTAGATAGCGTTGTGTAGAATGTTGTGGAATATTTATTATTATTATTTTTTCTCATTTTTGTATATTTTGTATTTGTATTTTAGTTAGCATAATACTGTACTTAATTAATAAAATAAATGTAAGAGAAAAAAAAAAATTTCTTGAAAAAATCAAGACAACGCCTGCAAAGTATATAGACGTAAGTAACTACTTAATATAAACAGCTTTACCAGACAGGTTTGTTTACAAAACTTAATTATCTTCCAGATTTGGTTGTAGAATATGTGCCAAGTAACCGCGGAGGAGTAATACTTGTTTATAGCAATTATACATATTTTCGTATGCACAGCAAGACTAGGTGGTACTGTTCGAAGAAGCACACAGGCTGTACAGCTAAGGTCATTACCGATGAAAATGGGGGGTTTGTTCATGCGTTGGACTATCACACGCATGACCCGCCCGTGATAACGAGGACACCACAAGGTGTTCATCATATCACACATAGATTTAGTAATTAGTATATTATCTTCCGTTTGCTTACGTTTTCTATCTAAAGGTAAACATCTTGAAATGATTTTTATTTGCTTGCAACAGCGCCGAAATATCGGAAACTCAATAAATAACATGGTAAATATCCCGATATATCTAATCATATCTTGATGTCACTTTTTTACACGAACACAATACATGTTAAACAAATAAACTAATGCTCAAACTTGTTTCTCAGTTACGTTTAATGTTTCTACTGAGTTTTAAAACTGATTTTTAACTAAAAATTATTAAATACCCATCAGGATTGTTTACCATTAGTTAAGGTAAAAGCTCCTAATACGGCGGTAGTCAAAATCGCTTTAAAATTTTATGCTACGACATCCAGCAGTGTCAGAAAGTGTGGCAAAAAATCTTCTAACAAGTAGAAACCAAGTCACCGAAGTTGCATTGCGAGGATGGTTTGATCGAGTAGGATCATATTTTAAAGAAAACGATTTACTAGAAGTTTTTCAAGACCCAAAGCGTATAAATATTTAATTGTGATGAAATTGGGTTTTTTCTTTGTCCAAAAGACAAGCAAGTTTTGGTAAAAAAGGGTAGTAAACGAGTATACAATCGCGTTGCAAATGAAGAAGAATGCTTGACCGTATTAGTCAATGTGTCAGCAGATGGTAATGTAGCTCCACCAATGGTACTTTTCCCTGACAAGAGGCTACTTAACAATATTAAGTCAACGGTTCCTTCGTGGTGCGGACTTGGTAACACAGAATCGGGCTGGATGATTATGGAGTCATTCTACGAATATGTTACAAATGTGTTTTACCCATGGCTTCAACAACAAGAAATAACACTGCCCGTTGTTTTATTTTTAGATGGCCATAGTTCACATATATCTCTGCCTTTAACAACTTTTTGCATGGAAAAAGGAATCGTATTAGTTGCTTTGCTTCCAAATTTAATACACGTCTTGCATGGACGCCGTTTTCAGGCCCATTAAAGGGACTTTGATGGATATTGTGAGGGAATTCAGGTTTAAACATAATTATGCGAAGCTCAAGCACACAGACTTTTCCTGAGAAGTACAAAAATGTGTTGACAGGAGCCTCAAGCCTGAAACAATAATGAGCGGATTCGAATGCTGCGGTCTCTACCCCTTTGATGTACAAAATATTGACGTTTCATGATAAACTTTTGTCAAAAGTGAAGAAACACCAAGACAATCTATCTGAAACCAATCAAAATACCCTTTTAGATACTCAAATGAGCAATATAGAATAGCAATGAGCAGTTCAAGAAATAAAATACGATAAACTATTTTCATTCTGGAAAAGTCTTACATCATCGGAAAGCATATTTGAAAATCAAGCAGATTCGCTCTAGAGATTGGGGAGACCACCTTTACTTGACCGGTGGTCTGTCACCCTAGCAGAAGCAGGCCGCGGCGGCGGCGACAAGTGCGCCTCCTCGTACCCGGGGCTAGATGGGACCACCGAGGTCCTCACAACCCGAAGGGGGCCATCTCCAAATAGATGGTCCTGGGTCTGCTGGGCTGCGAGAGATACGCTTTCGGCAATCTCACCTCCGGCAACCAAGAACTTAAGATGGCGGGCGTTTTGGTCGGTTCGAGGCCGACATAACCGCCTCCACCGGCTCCGTGAGGGTGGTACCCGTGGGGATGTTTCGTACGATAAAATAAAAGACCACATTTGCTAATAATATCGACGTAGAAAATGTTTATGAGTCCGTTTTAAACTTTGATATTAGATCTGATGGTACTAAGTACTACTTATTTATTCTAAAAATTCCAAATAAAATTAGATAAAAAAGTCAAAAAAGTAAAAAGAAAAATCAACCTTGTTTTAATAACCCAAAACTCTTTTTAAAACGTGTGTGTGAATGCACGGTTTTGCTATATTAGTAAATTTCATAAAAGAAGAAACAATATAATCATATCTATGGTCAATGAATGAAAAACGTACAATTTACTGTACTTACACATTTATACTTTTAATAAATATTATTTGTACGGAACTTCAATGAATGAAAAATCTGCGGTAGCCTAGTGGTATGGGTAATGGACTCCTGAGACGAGGTTCTCGGGTTCGATCCCAGGTTTACCGTGGCACACACCAATGACTTTTAGATGCTTTTCGAAGTTATGTGTGTATTTATCGCAGGTTTATAAGTGCCCGGTTAATGGCAATAGGCTCGCCACCTATTACATTGGGAGCTAAACATAAACTGGCGCAATGTGGGTGCTAGCACCTCTGCCTACCCCTTCGGGGAATACAGGCGTGAGTTTATGTTATGTTATGTTATGTTATGTTCAATGAATATAATTTCTGACTCTGATAGGCTCTGACCAAAATCATACATATAGGGCGAATCGACCTGACTATTAAAATATTTTTGTAAAATAAGAAATGTCATGAAAAGAAACATAGACTCAATAGTAATACAAAAAAAGCCACTCATGACGATATTTTTTTTTGCATCTCTAAAAATACTTACTAATGCTTATTTTTTGTTTCTTAGTTTTAAATGTTGCGAAATACTTCCGTAACAGGTGCTTTTACCTTAAGTATAGACTTACCAAATGGAATATAGATAGTTTCAAGAAGGAAGGATGTAACATTATGTCAATTATTTAGTCTATTGTAGTCCACTACTGGACATAGGCCTCTCCCAATGTGTGATTTTAAGCTTAGTACATTGACGAGCGCTAGGTTGCACAATGTTGTCATACAAAGACGCGCAGCAGTGTAGAACTTTGTTAGCTGTCCACGCTTGATCAATCGTCGAACATACAAACCGCGTGTCATGTTGCACGTCAGCTAGCAACATCGTGCGTGTTGCGCAACGTTGCCGAACTTGTTGAGCATCATGTGTTGTGCGTAAATCCATACTAATATTATAAATGCGAAAGTAACTCTGTCTGTCTGTCTGTCTGTCTGTCTGTATGTTACGCTTTCACGCCTCAACCACTGAACCGATTTTGATGAAATTTGGTATAGGGGTAGATTAGACCATGAGAAGGACATAGGCTATGTTTGGTCGCGATAACCGAGCAAAAGCTAGTTGTTAAATAGTCTTTAATCTACGTCTGATTATCCACACTGAACCGCTGTCAACAAGTATATATAACTATGTATGTATGAAATCAATTAGGAAAATATAGCTCGATTGATATATCTTGGACCTAAAATGTGCTCTATACGCGCAGTGCACGTTTCTTGGAAGTATTTTGAAGATAGCACGGGGTGCAACTGCCGTGGATGAGCTCAAATTCATTATTAATTTCGATCTATTCATCAAATAGATCGAAAATCGGGTTCAGAAGACATAGAAACTTTAGTTATTAATGCTCAGTTTTTTTAGCTTGAAATGGGTTTGGTTATGTCGTGTGCTATCCTGATATGAGACCAATGGATGTAATTTTTTTTTTTAAGAAAATTTTATATGGAGAAAACATGAAAAATGAGTTTAATTGGAATCACACGGTTATATTCTTACATACTATTATAGTACTATCTCTTCTTCTTCTTCTGTTAGACTATGCTGATGTCGTCTTTCTCGACGCAACTGAAGAACTCTGGATCAAACTGAAGCGGTTGCAAAACTCATGTATCCGGTTCATATTTGATCTACGAAAGTACGACCACGTTTCAGAGTTCCGAAAGCAGCGGAAAGAGTTGCCAATCCGGCGGCGCGCGTCGAGATGTTCACATTTTTTCCTTACTCTTTTTTGCTCTTCATAATCATCAATCTCCTATTAAATACATACATACGTACATACATACATTATCTTCGTAAGCGTTATGAATTTCTTGTCCCCAGATGTAAGCCCTGTCGCACCGTATCTTCTCTACTGCTTCGAACTCCCTCCCATAGTGCGTCTTACTTTGACAACTCTTTTACAGTTTCTGCAGGCGGCTATGGAATTCTCTTCCTCATTCCATTCTTGAAAGCCCTTCTACAAACGTCTTTAAAAAAAGAACAATCGACTCACATTATCAAAACTTTATATTAAGGTACACAAGACTGCCTCATTTTGAATTGCTATTCCTCTGTACACTCCCAGGTTTGCTGGAAGAGAACTCAATTTTGAGTTAAGCTCACCTTTATACATAATATTTCACTTATTTTTATGAATACCATGTAAGTGTACAATAAAGAATAAATGATAAAATAATAATAATACTATTTATTTATGATTTTTGACATACATACTTCATATCGCGGTCTCAACTGCGATTTATTTTTACATCCATTAATCTCATATCACTGTAGTAGCATAGTATTGAGTAACCAAATCCATTTCAAGTCAAAAGAGTGAGCATTGATAATTTAAGTTTCTATGTCTTCTAAGCCTGATTTTACAGTGTGCCTGGGCCTTTTATTTCTCGCGATCTATGTCCAAGATATAATGAAACGAATATTAGTAATTATGTGGTCTCTGCCTGTCACATTAATAAAGAGGCGTGGTTGTATTTACTGCGAACCATGTTAATAAATTCAGTGACTGCGTTGTGGATATGACAATAAATTGTTATTAGTTTAACTATTGTTTTAAGAGCTCAATTAATTAATGTATTGCGAGGTACTATTGGCGAACCTAGGTATTGCGAGTTTTAAATAATATATGCGTTTAAGTAAATTCAGGGCATTAATTCATTATTACCTATTTTTACTTTTGTATAAGTTATTGAAAAATAAATACCTACCACTGGGAAGCTTTAACAGTATTTATTTACCTGTCTAAGATATTGAATAAAAAATCAAAAAACCCGACTGCCACTGAAAAGATCGAAATAAGTTTGATAACAGGCGGTATCCATTTGCCAATCATAAACCGAAAGAAAATTAATGGGTACCACCCGCTATCAAACTTATTTCGATCTTTTCAGTGGCAGTCAAGTTTAATTATTTTTTATTAATCATTTGTTTTATTTTAAACTTTTTAGTTATGATATCACATATATTTTATTGTAATCTCCTTCTAATTTCCTTTATTTTGATACCCTACTCGATAAGTTTGAGTCAAACATATTTTTGACAACTTGACAACATGCCAACAGGTTTTTGACAACATACACACGCCAAAACGTGGCGTCATAAATCCACCATTTTGATTTTCTAGAAATTTTAATCACACATGTCAGTCACACAATCACGACGAATCAAATGACACCTCACATGTCCAAATCTGTCAAGCCGTTCAGGCTGTAGCCCGTGCCAAATAAATGGACATACATACATACATAGTCTCGAAAAACATAACCTACTTCCTTCGGCAGTCGGGTAAAAAGATAGTGTGTATTATTTATTTATTTTCTATTCTCGCTCGGGGCAATTATTTATATTTCTGATTGAATATTTATTTACTATTAATATGCGAGTCACTGATTGTAGACAATTAGACCTTGCACGAAATGTAATAAAGTATGACAAAGTTTTTTATTGTTTTGTTTTTTAAAGACAACTCCCGCACTATGGAACAAGCCCTGGGCCCTTACTCCGAAAAACGAACGAACGTTCGAACGAACGAACAACGACCCGAACAAACACGAACCATTAAAGTTACTCCGAAAACCTTTCGTTGACGACTGACGGATTCCGCCGTTTTCGTAATCATAGACAAACGTTCGAATCTAGATAAATAGTTTGGACCAATATATTTTAAAAATCTAAAAACTGTTAACAAATGAAAAATCAAAAAATTTATTTGAATTCTTATGAAAACAGCGTCAAATTAAAATATGTATGAGATTTTGGTTCCAAAGTTACCGTTAGATCACCAAAATGTAATTTTTCAAGGATTTACGTGATTTAATGTTAACGAACTTAAAAAACCTTGTGATAGTGACCTATGATAGTTGAAGCATTTAAGTTAATGTGACAAAAAATATACCTAGTAATATTGAAACACACCTTGGTCGTTGGTTCAATGCCCCTAGTGTTCCTTTTTTTAAAGAAGTAGAGCAGTGATTTCCTCGCATAGCTCCTTAAAAAATCCCCTCGTCAAACTATAATTTGAGGCAAATTCCATGTCCGGAATTCGCTTCAAAAATTACTAATTATTTTCACGAAGCCGGTGACAATTTTGGCTTCGCTCAGCCTCTTCTTCCCTCACCATTTCGTCCAACATTAAAAATCTCGCCATTTTCTTCGATAAAAATTCAACTTCGAAAGTCTTACGATAGCTATATAGCTGTAGTTGAATTTCAAGTTATAATCCGCAAGATTACTTGTCAAACAACGACTACGAAAACGTCAAATGTATTTTGGGAGTAGGTACACAGACAACGATCGACAACGTCAATATCAAACGTACGAAGACGGATTCGAAGCCCGACACGAAACACTTTCGGGGTAGCTAAATGACAGAAACGTCAACGGATACGAATAGTTTAGTTTTTCGGAGTAAGCCCCCTGTATCGCGGGGGACTTTACAAACATACAACTAACGGACACAAAGTACACCCAGACTCAGAACAACTATTTGTGGAACACACAAATTTTTGTCCTGTGTGGGGATCGAACCTATAACCTCGTGCACAGCCGGCGCATACTACGCCCACTGAGCCACGGATGTTTATCTTCTAAACTGTTCATTACCATTTTAAGACATTCAAGAAATTGAAGAGTATCCAGCAATGCAGTTCGTCCCCAGCAAACGTGGCGGTACTATGTTAGTGTACAAAAATAACACCTTCATTCGGATGACGAGCAGAACTAGATGGTACTGTTCCAAAAAGCACTTGGGATGCAAAATGCGAGTCATCCTGACTGAAGATCGAGAGTTCATCGGCGAGATGTCACACCACAACCATCCTCCAAATCTTATTGAGAAATACCTATAATTATACAGTATATAAGCAAATACGGGAGTCGCGTGGTTCCCGGCAGAATAGAATTTGATCTACCCCATTTCTTCTCATGTGGTGTCGTACGTACAAGGCGACTAACCGGCGTTCCCAATACCATACTGACAGTTAAAGATAGATCGCATCTACGGATAAAGTGCTCGGCTGTTTAAATTCAAAACATAGTAACTCCTATTTCACACCAATTTCGGAAAATAAAATTATACTGCGATGCGCTTTACCGCAAAAAAATCTGTTACCATGTTTTGAATTTAAACAGCCGATACGTCAAATTTGACTGTTGCGATCTATCTCCAACTGTAATTATGTTATTGGGAACGGCCGTAAGGGATAGGGCGGTTTAATATCAGACTGATATGAACAATCCAGCCTCATGGATGGTTTGAGTCAACAATAGTGCCCGGAATGCGGCAATAAGCTCACCCCCTATTACGTGCGACCGAATCCAATGATTTGTGAATTTTGGGTGTTAATTCGCCTCTGCCTAACCCTCCGAGGATAAAGGCGTGATTATATGTATGTGTGTGTATGTATGAGCAATTTATATAGATTTTATTAAAATT